>JAGXJF010005405.1:0-600000 GCA_019208055.1 Stipa capillata
CAGTCTCCCCTGCCGCTGCCTCGCCAGTAAGCGCGTCCGCCGTGCACGCTCGCGGCGGCGCGACGACATACCGTCTATCGGTCCCCTGGAGCTCGACATGGACGGCGCTAGGTCCGGCGGCTTAGCAACGCTGCGCGGGGTTACGTCATTCGGCCCGGACTATTGGACCACGGCGCGCCATCGGTTCTCTTGACCGTCTCATCCCCCGTGCCAAGGCATGGACTTGGAGCACTTGATGCCGGCAGCGGAGCGAAGTGTCCGTTGGGCGCTCTTACCATCACCGGCGGTGCGCACTGGAAGGACGATATGGAGAGGAGCGCCGAGCGGCCAAGCACGGTGGGAGCGCGCGTTCGCGGCAGGCGAGCACGTATCGACATGCCGGGTAAAGAAGGTACTCCTGTACCGGGCACGGAATGGGGCGAGCTGGCGCGTGGCCGCGACAACTGTCTCACTTGCCGCAGAAGAAGTACTTGCATCGTCACGCCGAATGGCGGTCTGCCTCCCTCGACCTGGATAATGCACACTCTGTGTGACGGTTGGCCTTGCACGCCCGCATCGCCTTGCGCCTCTCCTCAGACGTAGACGTCTCCTCTTCCCCGGGATATGCCCTCGCTGGCGCCGGTGCCGACGCGAGCCGCTCGCAGCGCGGCCATCGCCAGGAGCGTAGACTGTAGGGGAATGCGGACACACTCTGCATGTCGGCCAGTCGCTGAGCGTGGTTTTCTCGCCCGCGCTGCAAATCGCCTGGCAGGTGTAGGAGAATGACGACGGACGACAGTCTGGTATCCCTTTGCTCAGGTTGGTAGTCAGTTGTGCTATGGAAATCGGGCCTGGGCAGGAGGTAGAAATACAGCTGGGCGATATATCGCCGTGTATTGGACACGTATGTTGGGAGTTTGCAGTGCAGGGCATACGGCTTGTCGCACCGGGGCTTGTTGGGTACCTATCGTGCTGCTGAAGGCTCTGATGCGATGATGTCAAGACGGCAGTGTAGTGGCTGTGTTGAGACCACATTCGTTGTACCTTTGAACTTCGTTGATCTGCGAGTCCGCTGAGGACGGTCAGCCAAGGTAGTCCGCTCTGCGAGACGAGGCACCTGGTCTCACGTCATGCGGACGCAGTAACTGCACGACAGTTTTGCCCTGACGTCACGGTCTAGGTGCAGATGCATGTACCGAACTGTTGGCGTCTAACTTCCGGCGCAAAAAACTGGCAATCGACAGTATTGAATGGTGATGTCATGAAAGTGCATGACAGAGAAAACTGTGTTAGCCTGACGTAAAATTCAATCCGGTGATCTTTTTTAACGATCAAGAATTGACTGTCGAGACTTGCAGAAAAGCTTCTTGGGTACTGAGAATGACTCCATGTCAGATCTGCGCTCTGACTCTTTTTCCTGGCCTGGCCGTATGCTATGCTGCTTCTGCAATTGGTATCTGGGAATGCACCACATACAATGATACCACATCTGAGTCGCCTGATCACTTGGATGAGTCATCATGCAACCTACTCAAGAAAAACTACAAAAACATGTCTAAACGGAATATTGTCACAAATCAATCTGTGTTATATGACACTACCACTCCCATCAATAGTAAGTACCTCAAATGTGTATGAAGCCGTAGCTAGCCACTCCACCCATATTGGTGTGAGTATGGACTTTCACTACGACATCTCTGTCAGCCTTGTGAGAAAAGAATAAACAACTTTGTAGTGGCAGCTCCCCTGTTGAGCACACCCAACGATAGTCAAAGCATCGTCACAGAGCCTCTGAATCAAGTTCTAAAGTAGTTCGATTTTGGGTAGTTTGAAAACCACTGTTTAGTGCAAAGTCGATAAATTGACAAGTATTTCGAATTGTGCATGCAGGAGTCAGAATGGGAGTAACATGAAACTGAGGCACGTCGTTGTGGGGTGTAGCAAGGCGGGGATGAGTTTGATTTGATTGATTGCAAGAGAGTAGACCCATGGGTCGCTTCGGGAAGGGGTCGTCCCTCGCAGTACGACCGAGCGCTGCCGGTCGTGAGCAAATCGTCCAGGCAATGGAGCTGCATAGTCGTAACGACGCACCCGTTGCCTGTCGGAGGGCGACTAACACGCTATCATCGAAGTAGCCGTCATGGGCTGACACCTTGATGCCGCGACGGGAGATTGACCGACTCGTGAATGAAGCTATAGCCCACGCTCACAGTATCGTCACCTGCTGCGGGCATCTGAAACTAGGGCTTTCATGAGGCCAACCGCGCACCATTAGTTCCATCCATTGTGTCCCACCAGAGCCGCAACAGCTGTCAGGCTATGGATGCCCCTAGTCCTGCACGTGACGACACGTCTCCACAGCAACGCTACCCGTTCGCTGTCCGATCATCGGACGAACATGGAGAGCAGGAAACCTCTGACTGCTCCAAACCTGGAGCGATGACTGGGGATGGCTCAAATAGACTGTCTATTGTATGTAAGGTTGGAGGGCTGGCGGGATCTTATATCCTATGGTCTGTTTGAGAGGATGGATAAAACAATAGCGGTCGGTAGCGGGCCCGAAATTTCCTAGTGAGGAATGAATTTCATGCGTGTAAGCGCTGTGATGGCTTGGACCAGGATGACGGGCGAGGTTTTCTGTGAACCTGATGGACTTGCACGGAATCGCTCAGCGAGAGGTGGCCCTCGAAGGACGGTACAAGGAGGGTAGCTTCTCCATGCCGTAGGTGGCGAGCCTGCGAAGGAGCACCAGAAAGTGGAGCACGCGTCTCTCGACGGCACGGACGATGCGATGTGCTCCTGCGAACACGGTGGCTCCTAACCGGCAGCTGCTATGCTCGACATGCTGTCCCACGCCGGGGGACCTTCCTGTGAGCATTGACAGGTCGTCCTTGCTGCTGCTCCTGCCAGCACCCCGCGGGGCTACCGCGGACTCCTCCGAGCGCAGCCGCATGCGACAGCCTGGCAACCATGCCCCGGGCTCTGTTCCTGCAGGCAGCGGTTCGCGATAAGTCGACACGTGGCCCTATCGGCGTGAGAGCTCTGCCGCTCCAGTAGGGGGGGTAGCCGACTGACACTAGTGAGGATGCAGTGACGGCGCTCCGCTGCGCCACGTAGCCTGCCGACCACAAAGGACAGGACAGTCACGCCGAGCACGGTCTCTCGACGCGCCGTGCTCCGCAGCCAAGGCACGCCCGGACCGTCAACACGGTCGCTCGCGAACGCCTCGACTGTGACTCCAGTGATCGAGCCCCTCAGCCGGGGGCCGTGCCGGCGGCCTGCAAGCTTGGACCATCCTGCTCCAGCGAATCGTGACCCAAGTCCTCGCTGCCTCAGCGTCCGCATCCTGTCCGCGACTTGCCGCTAGCTCGATGTAGGCAGTCCGCCAGCCTTGAGGCAGGCCGGTCCTTGCGTCTGACGTTGTCGACGTGAGCGGGCTCGCCGGCCACCTTCGATGGCGCGGCGCCGTGTGGTCAAGATGCCCGGATCGCTTGCCGACCGATCTGGCTCCGGCCGCGCGGAGTTGGGCTACGTCATCGCGAGGGACATGAGGCCGGCTTGGACATGGCGGCCCGCCGCCGAGACAGCGACGGCTGTAGTCTCTGTGGTGATGTATGCAGTCGCGCACGGCACAGGCCGCCCTGGAGCGTTCGAATAGTATGCCCCCGGCTTTCGCAGCTGTTCGCCCTTCGAGACACGCGCCGGGGATTCGCTTCTTCCCGGCACGACTGCCGGCTCTGTCGCAGGGCACCTCGCTGGTCCGACCGCCATCGACGGCTTGCGCATTCCACCGGACGACTGGATGGCTATGTGTCGGGTCATGGCGGCGGCATGATGAACCAGCTACTGAGGGCGTAGTCATCGCATGCGGCCACTCTCGCTGGCGGAGCCGGTTGTAGCTCGAGGACTGACCGGGCCTGCTCGTTGCACCGAACGTCGTCGCCACGAACGATTCAGCTGGTGCGTCCGTCGCCGGAATCGGATCGAGGTCTGCGCCATTCAGGAAACACGCCCCACCTGCATAGCCAAGCTGGTAGCGTCCAGCGCTTTCCGAATCCCGACTTGACCTCATCGTGGACAAGCCCAGCTTAGCAGCGCGCATCGGTCGTGTCAAGGTGTCGTTCGCATTGTGACTTATGCCAGTTGCGTCTGGATTCACTTTGCGCCGCTAGCTACTGCTTCGACGACCTGGCCCGATTGTGCGTTGATGCGACACAGCGTAGCCACACTCGGCCGGGAATAGAGCCCTCCGCCCTTCGACGCCTGCACGGGAGTCGAGCGATCCTTGCAGAGGACAGGTGAGACCACCTGGCGGTATGCGGACGAGGCCCCTGTGGACAGCTGGACACGACGCGAGCACGGAGTAGCAGACGGCGGCTTTCTACGGCTGCGGCCGCCGGCACACGTGGACGGCACGCGAGGGAGGGGACGAGCTTAAGTCGGACGGCCACCGGAGGCTTTCTCGCCGTGTGCGCACGGCGACAACGCGCTGAACGCGAATGGGGCTGCCGCGTCTCCACGTGCGTATCGTGAGTCGGACCGGGGGGCACCGCGTGTCAGGAGGCTAGCGGCACCTCTGGGTCGCCGTCTGCACGGCCGCCTGATCTGAGGGTGCTCGGCACGGCCGCCAGCGGACTGCCGGACACCGCGGGCGGCCTAGCTGCAGTCGAGGCCGCGTCGTCTCGGAACGCACGGAGCCGCCAGCGCCGACGGGGCCGCGCGAGGTGTCCCTGTTGGATGTCCTCGCAGTCCTGGGGGCCCGTTGCGGCTCGGAAGCGGACTGCGAAGGAGCCGGGGATGTCGTCCCGCCCGGCTATGCCTCTGCGCTGGTCCTGGCGTTGCGGAGCCCCATCCCCTGGGGTGGAGGAAGCAGGCTTGTGCGGCGGTGTCGCCTCGCTGTGCTGACTGGACATCGAGGCCTCCATCCCGCTCACCGGGAGCACGCCGCTAACCAGGCCGAGCTGCCGACTACTCTTCGTTGATGGACACGGTAGCCTCGTACCATGGCCGCCTAACCATCCTACCGTCCACTGTAGCTAGCCTCTTCTTCATCTACAACTATCCGATCCTGCATCCTCATGTGTGAGGCCTCCTCCATCTCTACCGACCATGCATCTCTGTGCTGTGCTCATCGCCAAACGTGACCGACCTGCGCTCCTCATTATCGATCATGAGCGCCGCTGGTCACCCGGCACATCGCGTCCTGACGGTTCGGAGGGCGAAAGTTCAAGGAGTACAGCGTACAACTCATTACCGACCCAGCTGGCCATCGTCTGAACCGCGATCCCGCTGAGGTGCTCGCCAGCGCAGGGGTCAAGGCACAGGCAAGGGTCGGCACCGTCAGCGTGAAAGACCGAAGACCGCATCGCAGGTGCGTGCTGTCCACGCGGTCCAGAGGCACCTTGGCTCTTCGTCTTCCCCGTCGATACGAACGTAATCCGGTGCGCGCGTTGGCCCGTCGCCTGCGTCTCGTCCTGGTCCCCGATAGGTCCGGGGGCTCTCGCGCGGCGTCTTAGCTTCGGTTCGTCAGTACGGCCGCACCCGATCGGCCAGGGCCTCGCGCGTTGTCCGGTTCGTGGACTTCGAGTGATCCTTTGATTGACTACTAACGACGGTGGTACGGCCAGGCCAACATCGACCGATATGTGCGCGTTCGTCGTATGACCTGGCCAGCTGACTCTCCCTTGATTGGCATGGGTGTGGCAAGAAGCAGAGGACCCTCTTGCTCTCCATTGCTTAAGAGACTTCCGCTACTAGCAATCGTTTGGAGTAACCGGTACCTGTAAGGAGTTAGCATTGGCCGATTGCTCGTCAAGAGTGCTGGATAGGGAAATAAGCTGAATAGAGGTTTGTTGCTTCAAGGGATTGAATACGTAGGTATTCTTTTGTTGTGTGAGAGAAGAAGATAGGAAAACATTAGGATGCACAAGGACGGGAGCAAAAGAACGAGTGCTTCGCGACGCGATGGTGAGAGAGCAGAAAGACAAGCGCGCAAAAACGTCAGAAAGTAGGATGAGATAGCAGAATGGACATGGCGCATAAAGCTATGAGTAGCGGTAGGAATCTAGGGAATTCCGTCAGATTTAAGTTAGTGTGTGAGAAAATGCGAGTTGACTAATTATTCTATGAGTTATGTTGAAGAGATTGTTCGTATTTCCTTTCTCAATTTGTACGATTTGTATTCCGGAGATGAACATAATCTACTATTGGGTATTTCTTACCTCACTGTTTGAAATCAGATTGTGTCGATACTCGTGGGTTCTCTGGTTTTGCTTGGAAAAAATAACAGGTCTTTTTTCTATAGGATCTGCCCTTCAGGAGAGCAGTGGGAATGGGAGAGCTCTAAGCTGGGTCTATGCTAGGGTGTCTGAGCACCAGGGGATCGGTCCCCGTACGTGCTATCAGAGAGATGGCTGGGATGGTTGAACTGGGCGACTGTGAAGCGGTTAGGTGCACAGCTACGATGGTGAGAGGGCCGTACGATGAAGTAGACCGAGATGGAGGGCGATGGAGTGGTCCTAGTTAAACAAGATGCATAGGTCGATGGAGCTAGGGGATGTGAGGGGAAACCGTGAGGAGCCGCCGCCATGAGGAGTGTGGATCAGATTCACAAGAGCCAAGACGGGTCAAGGATAGCAGTTGAAAAATGGGAAGGGCAGAGCGCGACTGTCTTTGGCTATGTAGGAAGATGGCAAGGCGGGATCCAGCCATACGGTGAGGACAATGAGGTATCAGTGAAAAACGTGCGGCGAGGCTATGTAGTTGGAGCGGCAAGAACAGCAACAGCATCGGGTGGTGGAGGTACAAGGTGGTCGGCGTTCACCGGGGGGGGAGGCCTGATGGGGGCGTTACCAGCACCGGACGATCCGGGTTGGTGTTTAGCTTAAGGGTTTGTGGCCTGCGTGTGCGGGGAGAACATTAAGGGGAAGGTAGAGAATGGAATAGCGACTAAGAAGGTGTTAGTAGTGGCTACTCATTGCGGTACTATCTGGAGGGACTTTACGCTGAATATGAGATAAAATTCAAGCAAAAACGAAATGATGATGTACGGTAACATAATATCCTTACGTGTGGATTTCCTAGGATAGCTTTAGCCTATCTAGTATAAAACATTTGTAATATTTTATCATAACCCTATGATTGGTACGTAGTTTATGGACAAGAGGTGGGACGCCAGACTGAATATAAGAGATTTTGAAATCTTTTATCTTCTCAACTGGAACGATCCTTGGCAAATGACACATGAGGGGATGGCACAGGCATAGAGGAGATATTATAGTAATCGTCAGCCTCTAAAAAGGACACCTGAAATAAAGAGACATAAGAACGATAGAATTCATGTTGCACTCAAGAGGTAGTAAGAAGTTTCCTCTTCAAAGCATAAAGCGATGGAGTGACAATCACAGGAAATGACAAATTCTCATAGGGATAAAGAAAGAATTAATTACTAACTAAGCTAATCGGTTCCATACCAACTTCCGATGAATAGTACTACAACTAATAAAAGACGAAAAAAACACTAATTGTCTTACGTAGACAAACATGGACGTTGCTTCATCCTATGGGAATGAAGGAGATTTGGAAAGCCCTTGGCCTAAAAAATCCGATTTTCGTGTTTCAGAGCCAAACCTGGATCGGTATTACGGGAGCGACGAGCAGTACTCAGGCTACTATTGAAAGCACCAATGATAAAGTGAGTTGGATATTCGGATGTGCTGTAGACATATCCCAGTTACCAGATCGCGACATTCGATAGAGCTTGAAACAAGATCTCAATAAAGTTTGATTAGAAATGTGTAATATGCGGAGCTTTCAGTAGATTTATCTCCATTCGATGGACGCATAACGGAGTTCGCGATCATGGTAGTACAAAAAAGTAATGTAGGAAATGCGGTTACTGGAATGATTGATATATATTGCACACATTACCTGACATATTGTATAAAAGAAATGTGGTCGTGATAAAAATTATAGGGCCGTTAATTAGTATAGTTATATACTGTGCCAGCGTTTACCTATTAATTATAGCCATGATATTATTTTCTTGACTACTACTTTAATGACACATTATGTCTCATTTTCGGGTTTCCATAACGAAGCTGATTTCCAAGTTAGCATATTTATTTGCGATCATGACTAAATAACGAACAGTCCCATTGGCTCAATTACTACAGTCCGCTATTATTTAAGTAAGCTAGTTGAGACCAATAAATGCCTCCGAATATGAGTATGGCCCTGCGGCCTACTCTCATCATCTCGTCTTATACAATGCATGAGATCGCCTAATCTAAGATGCTACACCTGATGTGTCTGGATCTGCGCCCGTTAGGTCTCTCTCGGATGACGAACTCAGAGCTCTGAGCATGTGCTCGTGATAGTGTAGGGTTCTTGGATTGGGTGGTCTTTCGGGGAAGAACTCGTAGGTATCGCAGAACAGCAGGAGCTTCATAGGTCGGGCACAACTAGTAGCGAACGAGGCAGCTCATTTATGTGCCACTTACACCTATAGTAGGTAGGGCATAATATTATGGTGTTAACCATACGTAAGAAGCCAGTATGATTGCTGATAATTAAATACTGCGTCTCACGTCTTCGTATCTTCTGTCCTAAAATTCCCTGCTTCGTTGTTGTTTTCCTCGAGCTGAATCCGATCTCCCAGTAGCAAAATACGGCCTCGGTATTGTTGTTTGTATACAGAATATATTTAGAGTTCGATAGTACGCAAAGGGATACCAAAATGCCCCTACTAGGTTGTTCGCTATCTTAACAAATTATAGAGCTTTACTCGTATGTCGCACGGGACACAGACCAAGAATTGCCCCTCATCGTAGAGAGTGTGCTCTGATGCTCGAGACTTTCATGTTCGGTTCGCATCCCCAAAGACCGACCCAACTCCAGAAACACAGTTACGTCACAGGACTGATCGATCACATAGTTCGTCCCGACACTAAAGCGAAGCCAACCCAAATCCTAGAAAGACTGAGATGCACAGAGGGACTAAGCCCAACCTGAGAGGGGGCATTGTTGAGGTGGATATCATTAGTATAGAAATACGGGATCAGTGCCGAGATACACGCTGGACGGTGGGTCAATATTTTTTCGTATCGAAACTATGCTCTAAAAGTATGCTATAAACGTTCTACGAGATGTCATGAATGTGACTAAGTAACGGGCTGTATATCAGATCGCGAAAATAGACTACATTAAATGGACAATATGATAGCTCGGTAAGGACCCAGAATAGATCTAGATAGAATGCAGCAACTATATTACATGAATGGCCAATCTAAAAAATTAGTGGAGTAACGGCCCCAGTAAATAATACTAATTAATTAGAAGCACTCCATATAATCGTTAATTATCCTACAAAATTCTGTTTATGTTTCAGGGACCATTAATATCTTGAAATAGAATCTATAACACCAAGTCGACGAAATTTTACTATATCCATTTTGACCATTCTTTTAGTAGTCGCAGAAAGTGAACGTCAAATCGTAAAATGCGCAACATGGTGTAACAATTCGTTTTGACTAACCATAGAATCAACTCATGTTCTTGAGTTTATCACAATGAGTCGGTTGCTCGAATGGCCGAAATATCATGCACTAACAAATCCCATAATCAAACTAGGCTTTTTTCCGTAAATCTCTACCCAATAAGTGGAATACGAGTCGCCATCCGCGTTTATGCTACCGCAGAAATAACAACAGGATTGTTAGCTCCAAATCTTCGAGCGCACATATTTCAAAATTAGGAACCATGGTGATTACGTGCTATAGATCCTTGTATTATTTACCATAAGGATAGTTGTCTTTTTAATGGAACTGGTTCATAGAAGTGGATGGATCGAACGTATGACCTATTTAGATTATTTATATTTCCTTTCTATCAGAGTTGATACATATGTTCGGATTTTTCGTCATCCGATTTTAGTACTTTGAGGAAACTTCTTCATTAACCTATCTGCAGAAAACTGAGCATTATCATGTTTTCATGCCTCGCATTTTCCTTAGAGTGAGACTCAAGAATATCCGTCTGCGCTATCTGCCAGCTACCCTCATTGTCTATGTTTCCTCAAGAGTCTCTTAGTGAGAGAAAATCAAATAGTACAATACTATTCATATTCGTGTGACCACGCATCGCTGTACACATATAACACTAAATCTAGAGTGTATGTATTCATGTAAAATTTTAACTTAAAAATTAATGTATGAGTAGAGGCATCATGAAGACATCGCCCATAGATTTATGTGAATTCCTATGGGATCATATAATTCCTTGTGAATTTTATCTAATTAGATCGCTATCTCAGTTACCCGAAGGAAGATTGACAACGTGCTCCACAAACATCTACTTAGTGCTAATCCTAAATTTCCTATCCTCATCGTTCTCGCAGTTCCGGCCACACCACCACCGGCCGAACAAACCCCGATGACGAAGCTGTTGCTACCAGACCTCGCTGTCCCTAAGCGATTCCGCCCACCAATCTGCATCCCATTCTCCCGTATTGGCGCGCCTCTACGCATAAGGTAGCCCCACAGTCCGCACAGCTCTTTATCCAACCTTGTTATGGCACGTCTCTGCCTCGGACCTATCGCCCACATAGCTGCGGTCGCCCCTACTGTTTCTTCCTAGCAAGTATTCTACTAGCCGATTGCTTGTGGTTATCAGCTCACGATAGCGCCTCCGGCGCACTGGTCTGACTTCCTTCGCCACTCTACTAGCTCTCTTATGCTGGACACTAACCTATACCAGTACGCCCCTCCTCCTCTGCTACACGTGGTTTACGGGGTGACGACTTTACCTCACATCTAGGTTGCCACCTGAGCCCTTAGACTCACATCGCCATCGTTTACTCATCTTACACACGTCAGCCCCGGGAGAGGACGACAGTGCCCATCAGCCAGCCTATAAGCCCCCCGATCGTATACAGTTTCCCATCTGTCCAGCAGACGGTCTCCTGAAGGCAAACCAGAATAGAAACCGTTGATTATTTCCAAGACAACCCGAGTTCGCCAGACGAAATAACGATGGCAGGGAATTGTCAACGTAAGAAAATAGTCATGTAATTAGCAAATCGGTTTCCAAGCAAGAATCAGAAAAAAGAGATAAAGAGTTAATCAAAACCCACATATCAACCTAATGATGTACGCACAAATCGGTTTACTCCCAACCATATATTAACTGGAACGGGTCCCATAGTACACGCTAATACTCGTTATCTATTCTCGACTGGTCTCCATGTCACGACCTATCTCCGGTGATCTGTGGTCCTTTTGGACTTCTTCGCTCTTCTCACTCCTTGAATCTCGGTCCATACTCGAGTGTAAGATCACTCTCTGTCTTTTTCCTTCTCTAAACATCTTTTTTCCACTCCAAGATACTACGATTAATCTAACCCAAGCTACTAAAATTCCATGCCATGACATAAGTTTATAGCAAGCCTCCCAAGAAGACAGCAAGTTGTAGTCTCTCCCACGAGGAACCTTACGAGCGCCGGAAACAAGCAGCCTAAGTTTAGGTAGCACAGCATTCGGGATTTGCCGAACGGCCAAAGGGCTCCATCGCCCAAGTCAAGGAGGGCGTCACTCGAGCCACTAAGGAACCGAGTTACAGCTGGCGATATGCCGACCAGTGTCGTCGTCCAGTTGTAGCAACTCCAATGGGACCTGCCATGAGCCCACGGCCACAGGGAGCATGCGGAAAGGCCCGAGCCAGGGGACGAGCCCGAGCGTCCGTCGTGAAGCCGAACACGACGCAGGGGAGACCGACGGACAGCACGAGGCCAGCTGGCCGACAGAGAGGCCTGGACGCGGCCGAAGGTGCCGATTCGTTACCAGGGGCCAATTGAACGAAGAAAAGCGCACGCGTGGCGACGCCTGCCACCGGTGGGAGCTGGCGTTTCCCACCGCTGACAAGGTGGTGCATCCGATGACCCTGACCTTCCCGCTTCCGACGGAGGCCGAGCTCTCCGGTGGCGGTTCACGCTGAGATCGGGGCCCGAACCCGGTGACTGGAAGGTACGTGTCTCCCTCTCGGCACACCGCGAGGACGATGGTTGTGACATGGGCCTCCCATAGCGTGAGCGATTGTACGCTAGTGCCTGGACTTCGCCACCGACGTTGTTCGGGGTCGATACGAGGCACCTCCGAAGAGGAGATGAGGGAGCAGGAGGAGAGGCGGAGTTGAGGCATTGTACGATGAATGAGGAGACGAGGACTATGGCATGGTAGGTTGAGGCGCGGCGGACGAGGCGCCGCACATGTGATCCGGTATCGGACAAGGATGCAGTGGCGCACTGTCGGCCAGCTGCGTTCCTGGGGCGATGGGGAGGACGAGCCTCGTGAGCCATCAAGGCAGCAGCGGCAGCCGCCTCACTTCGCGAGCTCCTGGGATGGGGAGCCGCCACAACGCCCAAGGGACCAGCAGGCGAGGCATCCGAGCGACACTCACCTCTCTCGCAGCGTCCGCGCAAACCAGGCGGGCCCCAAGCAACCGCCGGGGCACCGTCGCTGGCGGCGGAGGCATCCACGACATCCCCCGCTTGCCCTGAAGCCCGCGCTCGCACACGGGGCCCGGCCATGCCGCCTAGCAGATGCCGCGGGACCGTAGCCGCTGCGGCGGCGTGCCGAGCCACTCGTCACGGGACGATCCGTGCGAAGCGGACGGGGTGGCAGACGCCCAGAGCCCTTCATGGACCCCCGCCGGCTCACGGATACCGTGTATCCGACGAACCGGCCTCGCACGTGCCGGCCGAGCGGCGCAGGCCGATGTCCGATCGACACGGTGCCGGTCGAGACAACCAGCCCGGCCCGCTTGTCCGTTTCCGCGGCGCGGCGCGCGTGTACTGGCCGCCGCACTTGACCTGAAACATGCAGCCGCGGCTGCGTCTGTTCCCCGCGCGTGCACAGGGGTGTACTTCCGTCGCGCCCAGCGATGCAGTCCGTCTGCGTCACGGTCTCCGTCGCCATCGCTGCGGAACGTGCGCTAAGGCGTCGCCGCCAGAGATGTGAAGGCTCGGCTTGATAAGCAACGTACAGCCGGCAATCAGGCAGATTGCGTCGAATAAGGGGCGACGACGACACACGGGACGACGACGGGCTGTGGAATAGCATATTACAATGCGCAAAAGAAGCAACTGTGGGGGGACGATGGCACAGGCGGGCGAACCGTGATGCGTAAGGCCGCGCTGGGCTTGCATCGAATTCAGACGGACACTACACGCTGGGGACGGATGGCAAGTGCGGGGCGTGGTTGTCGCAAGTGCGAGCCGCATGACCGGCTCGAGCAGTCGTAGAACGGACAACAGCGGGTGCGGGCTGTGGGTGAACGGATCGACCGCTCAGACGAGCGGGTGTCGATGCGCAGCGGCTACACCCCGCGTCGAGCGTTGAGTGGAGACCCAGCTGCAAATGCGTCGACGCGCGTAGTCCATCGAGCTACACCAGCCACGTGCTCGGCTGTACCACGGGAGCTGCCGAGCGAAGTGGCGCGCCCGCAGACGACAGAGCCAGCCAGTGCCCGGCGAACGGGCGGCGGAAAAAGAAGACAGCCCCGGTAGGGCGGCTGGCTCGAAAGAACATTCAAGCTACGTCGCGGGTCGGGAAGAAGACCGCAAGCGCCGCCCTGGCTATCCACTGGCTCAGAAGGAAAGCACGTATCACCAGCGCTCGTGCGCGGGCTCATGTGCCACGCTCGGCGCCTCGGCCTCCAAACACAGCCGCCCCCACAAGAGACAGCGGCTGGGTCCCGCGGCGGCGACCCCGATGTCGCACACCAACGTCGGGAAGCGGCCAAACGGCCGTCCAAGAGGGCGGCTGCCAACCACTAACGGCAGAAGCACTCGTCGAGCTTGACCAGGACCACGTGACCCGCGGGATCCATGTACATGCAGGGCAGAGTGCAACACTACGTGCGCAAGGCTGGCAGCGCTACGAAAGGGACGATGACGGGGGCTGTACGATGCTTGGGCAGGGAGCGTATCAGTGCTGCAGCGCGCGCGCAACGGACCGGCTCCTGGCCAGCGGGGCGGCTCCGATCTGGAGGCAGGATTCACGTAGGTTCAGGAGTGCGAGCTGGTCGCGGCGAGATCGGCTGGCCGTGGCAAGCGCGCGACGCCTGCGCCTCGTCGGATGGACGCCGCACTTGTGGCGTCGCGTGTGTTGGGAGCCAAGGCTTCGTCTAGACGCGCGACGCTGCATGTCTCCTCCGCCTCACGTTGCGAGCACACGACCGTGGGAGCAGATGGCCAGAGCTGCTCAGGCTGGCGCGCGACTGACATGCTCGCTGCCCGCCGCCACCCGGTGCGACCACTGGCGCCCGGCGGCGACTAGGCTGCAGGTCCAGGCGATGAGCGGTCCGGCGGCTGCCGCGTGGGAGACCGGGGAGCAGCAATGGGCACCGTGCGTCCCTGCGCAGCGAGCCATCCACTCCAGGAATGTCGTCGGCGATGCGGTGGGGAAGAGACGCGTATCTCAGCAGGCACTCGCGTGACGTCACCGGACGCAGCACCAATCGTTGTCGTGTGCCGGCTACGAGGCGTACACCCGTTCGAGCGATGCTCGCCGACGAAGTCCCGACTACTGTCGTCTCCTTTCGAGAGGTCCAGTCGCCAAGAGTCACCTGACAACGATAAACGCTCCTCTCGGACCTTCATCCCCTTGATTTAATCTCACACAAGTGGAACAGAGTTTCAGCCAAGAACCACAAATCACAAGAGACATTCTAGACGCCATACCGGTAGATCTCCATTAATACTCCATCAGGCAAACTTCCTCATCGCGACACGCAGCATCAAAGAGAGCCTATGCTATCAGATCCGTATCACGATGGCGTAACATCAAGAACGGTGCCTAATGGTCCTTGTTGGACGTGCCCCGATCATCGGCAGCAGAGGGTGACTGACTACGCGTGCGTATGGACCAAGACTGAAGCTGCTTCGGTGTTGCGGCACATGATGGTGACGGCTGATGTGACAGCAAGTGCCGATCCATGTTCAACCGGCGCGTAGAAGCTGTCGGTACTGACAGGCACTACCAAGTCATAATGCGAGCTATTGTGCTCCGTGCATCCAGATTACAGAAA
The DNA here is from genome assembly GCA_019208055.1 of Stipa capillata. Taxonomy (NCBI): domain Eukaryota; kingdom Viridiplantae; phylum Streptophyta; class Magnoliopsida; order Poales; family Poaceae; genus Stipa; species Stipa capillata. Next base: position 15,064 of record JAGXJF010005405.1, read on the forward strand.
GACCCGGTGCGGCACGGAATCTGCGAGGCGTCAGACTTCATTGTCCGCTCAGCGCGCAGGGTCGTCGACTCGTGGTACGACGACGACCTAAGTAGCACGTAGCCGCACTCTGGTAGCGACCCGTCATTGCCCGAACACCGGCGCAGGCTCGGCTTACGACCCCGGAACGGCGCCACCTGTAGGCGGATCAATTCTTGCATGGTCTACAACGTCAGATCAACTTCGCATCTTGCTCTACAAACCCATCGTCTCGACTGGCCCACTCAGAGTCTTACAATTGAATCTTTGATGCATATCAAAGTTCCTAATCAATATTGTCCTTGATCCGTGTTCTAAACATCGTATCAACATTTTATCTTATTCCAACCATCGACACTGAATTGATAGCGTGCATGCTGACTTGCATGTTGGGTCGGTGCACTAGGGTGGCAAAAGCATGCCGATAGCAAAGTTCTATGCTATATCCTGATTTCAAGAAAGGCTGCGGGGTATCGAGTATCTTGAGTAGCACTAATTCGCATGTACGAAGTGAGGTGAAGCACTTTGACCGTGTTTCTCTGTGTACGAAGACAAGAGGTAGTATGTAGTAACAGACTGAATTATCGTAGATATCTAAACCAGTTGTGTTTTTGTAGTCTATCGATTTGCTGGGTAAGTGCTCAACCAGGTGGAAGGTCGCAGGTGATTAGTCAATCGCCGGTGTGTTTTGTGGCATGGAGACTTGACTACCAAGAAGCGCAAGTACGCAAGGGCGCAACGAAGGAGGCGCAGAGTGATAGGAGAAAAAAGAATTTTCATTTTTTTACAAGAGCTATCCATCCAAGGGTCCAGTAGCGTTCACTCTAGGCGTCAGACAGAGCAATTTCCCCCCGTGTGTATGAATCTTGAAATGTAATCTACCGAGATCAATTGCCTAGCGTATAGCCATCGCCTTATCCATCTTACCGCAATGAAATACGCAATGCATCGTTGAGGTTCTTACGCAAGGAATTAGTCCAACAATTGTGAACCGTGTGTCATGGAGCGACATACCTTACGGGGACGCCAACGTCAAGACTCGGGCAGGCAGATTGCGCACGAAATCCGAACCCGTAGGAGATCGCTGGGTGTACAACGCAGTCACCGGCTGCGACTCAGAACAGAAGAACCGGTTGCATAAGGTTTACAACCAGGCATACACCAGTCCTAGAAGACAGTTGCACAAGGCCTACTAAACGAACATACGGCAGATCGACTACAGACCACATTGCCCACTTCCTTGCCACGATCACCGCCCATTGCACAAATTACTCATCACTCACAACGAGACATACACACTAGGTGAAGCCACCGCAGGTCATCCGCTCTTCCCCTGATTCGCAGACGAACGTACTCCACAAACGGAGACAACCAGACAGGCCAGATAACCTCGCCGTTCATCTACACTCGGACGTATCTGGCCGCTACGTCCTGATCAGGCGTTCATAGAACACTCGCAGGCCACGCCAGATATCGCCGACGGTCATTCTCACACACGCTGGGGGCGACTTCGTCTGGAGGCGCCGGCTACGTGGCGTGCTGCGGCCAGCGGCGACCGGGATCAACTGGCCCACGTCTAGTCTGGAGGCGCGGCGGGAGCGGAACGAAGAGGAGGAGGAGGAAGCACGGCGTCGACACCAGGCAACGGGCGACAAGAGGAATGGAAGCTCAGGCCAGAGGACACGGCATCCTACGAGGAAGCAGATCACAGGCGTCTACTCTCACTGTCGCCAGAGGACCGTCATGGGTCGTCAGCCACGGCGTAGCCTCCACTAGGCGCACGGTGATCTCTCGCCTCTATGCCATTGCGAGAGCTCCGTGTGCCGGCCAAGGACCACCCGCGTCCCACCCCGTTGCCGTCGCGACCACGGCTGGTCCATTGGCACCGCGTCTAACCTTTCGAAGGGGTCGCAAGGAACGCCGCCAAAGAGAGACCGATGGCGGCACCGCTCCGTGCCGCGTCAAGCGCTAACCAGTCCCTGGTTAACACCCGGCGGGACCGGGTAATCCAAAGTCCGGGCGGAGATGACGACGATAGATCCGCGCGGCGCGGATGGCTCGCAGAATGCCCGAGACCTTAACCGCGCTCCGTGCAAAGGGCACGAGGTCTCGGTCGTATCGAGGTCGAAGCAGTCGGACGCGCCGGTCGGGCGTGGCAGATGGACGGACCGGGCGGCAGACACTGCGCACATGCGTGAGGACGAGATGGTGCGTGCGTGTGGTGTGACGGCAGCACGGGCGGCGGCGGCGATGGCTGCAGGGCGGCGGCAAATTGGAATCAGGGGGTTGGGGATGGTTATACCAGAGACGTTGGTCTGGAGGCTGCCCTACGGCGAGCCTCGGCGGCGAGAGTCAGGGGGGACCTAGAATGGCACACAAGAACTGGTCGAATGCGTCTCTGCCCACTAGGGCTAAGCTGCGCCAATTGCAGATGCCAGATGCGATGGAGTTGCAAAGAGCAATCTACATTCTCGACACGGTGTAAATTGGCGTATTTAGATGCTAAGACATTTGACGGAGAAGGAAGCCTATGGATGGAGTTGCAACTGCAGATGTGGATCGTGAGAGATATTTGTCTAGGCGAGGTTTAGGTATTATAAAGCATAGGAGATTGCGACTGCTATATGTGTAGGATCGTTTGTACTTTATGGGGCAATGCGTCATGTCGTATGGGCTTTTTTACTTGGACATGTTACATGCTAGGGTGTAATGGATAGTGTGAGTAGTTCTAGGTAGTAGATGAGGGAAATGGTCATTCTTGGCTTTTGTCGCAACTTGAATGTTACGTATGTAGAGTAGTGAATAACACGTATCTGTGAGAGGCTGCTAATAGAGGAACTAAAGATCACTCTTGAGTGAACAGTGTGTAATATGCTTAGATTTATAACACTAAGTGACGTCCGACCAAACTAGCAATTGAAGATGATTCATCTTCTGATAGATGGTTTACTTAGTTTAAAGAAATGTATCGGGACTAAAATCGAATGATTGTTGTTATTTCTTTTTTTGCTAAGAAAGACGAGAAGAGAGATACATTCTACTAGCACACGAATATTGTTATGTGGTGAGTTTTTTTTGATGCATAAGACATGAAACTTTTTTTCGTGCCAGAAGGAATTACTTTTACTGTCATGAATTCCTATGATATTAGTGGTCTGCATTGCGCCAAACTCCTTTGTGCTTTCTCCTGAGCATACCAAATACCTTCTCCATTAGTCAGAGATTCCAAAGGGCATTGCACCCCTTCGTTTATATGACGTCTTCTTAATCCCTACTCTACCAAAGAGCGCCTCTATCGCATAAGATTTGTGCTCTCGCTATTACTATAATGACTTTCCTTGGTATATCATGACTTTCTTATATAAACGCTCACGTGGTAAGTAATTGCTCTGACACCAAACTGTAAATAGCCACTCTCTTATGTTGTTTTCAAATAGATAGCACTTTTTAAGCTCAGTGAGTAGCATCATAGAGAAAGCACATGTGTCTAGTCACTTTCTTGTTGTTTACTATATGACAGCACAGGGGTACTTTTGAGGCTACTAAAATTAGAATGAATTTGTCACAGGATATTTATAATCCCTTTGTATATGTCTATTACTGGCCAAACCGGGCTATTTTACTACACCTCTAGAAGAGAAATACTAAAAATTAATGATTAGGTTAACAGACAATTCGCCATACCCCTTGCGTAAGTAGTGGCAATAACCGGCGCCACAATTAATAACCTCAGAAATATACTATACGAAAAATTAGAAGAACCAATTCGCACACTCTGTGAAGAGTATGGAGATGGAGCATATAGGTCTTATAGTAGATAAAATTGTATACGTAGAAAAAGTATCGCAACGCCTACTGAAACAGAATATGTACTCAGGTACAAATTTAATGTAATGGCAAAAATGGAAAATGATGTAGTAAATGCCAAGTTTAAACATTAATTAAATTTGAATACCTATGAACTGATAGTAAAATAACACAATGTAGAGATTGATGTAATGAGTTTATAATTGGCGATACACCACCCATAAATTTATGTACAGGTGGACATGATACATTAGGAGATGAGTTGGCAAGGCGTCAAGAGCAAATGCCACTCTAAAGCCATATAATATTTGGTGGCGTTGCGTACAAGATGGTTACCTATGGTTGGTGGTGTCATGGGGTTGCCCCAAACCAGTTGACGCCCAAGCCAATATTAATGTTTGCGTCGCCACAGCCCGCGCTGACGTTGCTTACAGCCCATTTGGAGGTGGTTGTATTGACAGTATTGGGACAGGCCAGAAATATTTTCTTTGCCAAGACAGCCATCCAGCGCTCGCGCGCGGCTTTTTGCCCGGCCACTGACAGTATGAAGGAGATGTTTGTGCTGCCAAAAGTGTACCACAAACGGCCCATGAGGCGACTTTTGCTTGGCGCCCGTTTGCTACAGCGACGTGTGACATAGGCGCGACCAACGCAAGACGAAGCTCCAGTAGACCGTTTGGGAGTTTGTTGCGTGCCCAAGCAACATCCGGGTGGTACAAACCAAACGCCAGGAAAGCTGTGGCGGGTGCTAAACGCCGTTGCGTCCCAGCAACGATCGGCCGGGTCGAGGCTGAACCGGCCTCCGGTCCCGGGGGTAACGGGCACGGAGGCCGGACGTTGGGGGACGGTTCGTTTCCCCGCGAGCCGGGCTGACAAGCCTAAACAAACAGCATCCGGATTTGGGCAAAACGTAGGCTGGTGGCTTGAGCCGAGCCACATGGATCGAATCGTGAGCAACAAATCATTTGCCACCAAATTATGAGCTTAATGTGCAAGCGTGGTCAAGCCAGCCCAAGTGTCGCAACCGAAAACGCAGCAATGCCACAAATTTGCTTCGGCAAAGACTTGTCAGGCTCATAGTTGTATAAACAATACAAAGTCCATATTTTATAAGCGACTGACATTCTTGTAAATAATTTGGTATGAAAATAAGGCATCCACACCATTGGACAAGTCTACCATCGAGTGGCTTTAGAAATGACATTCAATAATCTTAAAATAATTAGTTGAAATAAGCGCCACCACGCTCATGACATATAGACTCACCATCGTAGGGCACAAAACACACAAACTCTTTAGTCCAAATCCAAGCTCTGGTCCAACGGGTCATTTAGTTATGCTCACATATCGCGGTTCCAATAATACTTACTCTTTATTAGCCAGAATGTCGAATAGTTATAGGTCCGTTTGTTTAGTTTTAATAGGATTCATGTTATGGTCTCATAGTTATCCGAGTGCTATTGAGCTATTAATTTCGGTGTCGCGCTTTGATAATAGCTTTTACAGTACAATTTGTGTTATGATGAACCGATTTTTCAATATACTCGAATATGACTAATTGGTGGTAATTTTGGTTGAAAGTATGCCACATAGTACTCTTTGTGGTTTGCAGAAATATGTTTTCGGAAGACCTATGGCTCTCAGTATTGGTGTAATTTATGTGGCTTGCAGAGGACGGGGCAAACCATGATAGTCCGGGATTACGCAAAAGATGATGGCCTGGAAGCCAAGCTGGCGCAGGCTTGGGTGGAAGTCGGCTGACAGACGGTGACTGGCAACGAAACCATGAATTACCAGAAGAGGGCAAAAAACAGAAAACAGAGACTAAGTGGATGACCCTGCAAACTGCACTCTTCGTTGAAATGCACTTGCTTCAGAGAAAGGTAATATATCCAATAGATGCATCGCTGAACGACAAATATCTCAACTCAATGATGTGATAGCTAGCTAGAATAGCTATAACGGAACGTAGGTTGATCGCATACTACTACGAGGCGTACTACGCAAAAAAAAATTAACTATAACAATAAATTGCAGGATAGTGAGAAGACGTGTGAAAGACAATGAGCTATACGCTATAGTACTAGCACCGATTAAAACAAGAATAAGACATATTGAAAGCTGAATAACATGATGAGTACTCACTAGCACTATCGTTTAACAGACGAAGAAACCGACATACCAACATGTCTTGCCTATTTTTTCTATCACAGTTAGTCATAATTGACAGTGATCAGAGTAACTATATCGAGCCACAGCTAACGTTTGACTCTTAGGATATTTTTTTACAGTTGCAATACATGCATCATGTGCAGAGATACCGTAAATACTTCTTCGCACAACGTTATGCTGTAGCGGATACATGGTTTTTGAAATGCAATGTGGGCGCAGGATGTGCAGAAACAAAACCTCGGGTGTGCAGTAACATGGATGCTGCATCACTGTGGGGCGCAACGGAAAGAAGTTGCATTCTTCTGTTTCTTGGTGAAATCTTCAGCTGATCCAGCGGTGCCATCAGACGCAAAAAATGTGCGTGACCATAATTTCAATCCTAGGGTTTTCTTCCTCACAGTGCAAGTAAGGTAGCAGGGAGCTGTTCATGCATGACAGATTACCAATTATTATATGCCAGTTGTCATCATAATAGTAGCCAATGAACTGGACAGAGTTGTCGACAATCATATAAGCTTATCTTTGTTTGCTGTCATCACTAATACTATACCCTCCACTTCGCGACGATCTCTCGTAAACTGTATTAAAGTCATCTAGTTCATTTCTTCTGATCTTCAGTCACTATCCCTCGTAGCACTCAGTTCCTTAGGTCCTTGTCCTACGGACAGTTTCTTTCATCACTTCATTGAAAGCATAACCACGTCCAAAAAAAGTTTCTAGAGCACTTATAACAGCCTTGCGCGATCTAGCTGCACTCTGGATATTATGACATGACCGAACTCCAAATCCAGTAAACATGTGCAGAGCACAGATAAGCCATGATCGATACGCAACTTGACCTTACTACCGTCGGTAACGGGATCCTATCAACTGCGGTACAAGCAGATCTATTTTGCACATCATATCTACGTCTATACACTCGTCGTAAGGCTCTCTGACCCATGTCGTTAACGACAACTTTTTCAAATCTCTCCAATAAGTCACTACAGGTTTTATTGCAGAGCATCTAACTGAGCCAGTTGATAGCGTTAGCTACCTGGAGTTAACAACCTCCAAGGAACATATGTACACTGTGCAGCAGCAATCATAGCACGGTACAGGCCTGTAAGAACTATGCCTAGTCGATACATAAACTACGGGTTTTTCATAACGGTTATGAATCAGACTGCATCGAACTATGGCTCTTGTCAGATGTAACCTGATCTTCGCATCAAACAAGTTAACGACGTACTGATAAAATCTTAAGAAGTATATCACATTAATCCTGGGCAGTTAGTGACACGGTCCATGCAACTCCAGCCGTTCCTGAGCTTACCACAATCCCCCCCTCTTCCCCTCCCCCCTCTTCCTTCCTCTTCTCCCTTCCCCTCCCCTTCTTACTCTACCCTTCCCTCTTCCCCCGTCTTTCTTTTCTCTCCCCTTCTTTCTCTTTTGCTCCCTCCCATCTCTCCCCCCCCCCCATAGTAAACCTGATTTGGCGTTAGATAGATAAACAAGGTTAATTAACCTTGGGCAGTTAGTGACTTGGTACATGCAACTCCAGCAGTCTACTGCTTAATTAAATAAGGTCACTCAGATTTGACAGCGATGAGTTCGTCATGTCAGGAGCAATGTATATTTCAGCAGCTGATGACTTGATGCACTGTTCTCAACTAGAAAACACAATTTTATCTTTGCCCTTCTGACTATAGGCATGATGTCAATCTGAACCTGCAATCATGTTCATTCCTTCTTGTCAACCCAGCGTCATCAGATAGCAAACTTTATTTTATGTTTTGAGATCGTCAGATAGTAGATCAGCACCACCTGTCAGCCCAAGCATATGCAGGGACCAATTAAATCATCTGTTGGGCTCTCAATTAGACCCAACCAAATCGATTTTGTGAGCCAGCAAAAGTGGCAAGGTTGAATAATTCCTTATAATAATACTGTTTTTATCTTCTGAATCTAAAGTTTTATTAGGTCGTATGGAGCATGCGACTTCTTCTTTAATTGAACCTACTGGTCGTTTTCATGTCCAGTGATTGTTTAATCCACGAGTCAAAATGAAAGTTCAGTTCATGTATGGATGTTCCATTCAGAAGATGTATACTATTTAGGAACTATTTAAGCATATAAGAGTCAGTCAGAATATACATGCCTTGTCTCTCTGTATTTGGTGTAGGCTCTATCTATCTATATGATTACTAAGTTCTTCTTTTTATCAAAAAGGGAACATAAATGGAAACATCAAATCTGTACTTGGATGATTGATGCATTTATATCTGGAGTGTTACTTCTTGGATTTTGTTTTTTGGAGTGCTACAATTAGGCCGCTATCAATGTTGACAAGTTATAAGAGGAAAGTTGGAAGACATTATATAACAATATCATTGATTTGCAATGACTAGACCGTAATGTCCAGGTTGCTTGGTTCTGGCAGGATTAGCACTCAAAAGTCTGATCTTCCCAAGAACCATTCTGGCTAGGAAGACCCAGTTTGAGCAACTTTCTGCAAGATTCAACACTCTGCCCCCACACCTATAACATGAAGATGTATGTTTAAGTACTAATAAACCAGTGCTTATTCACCATATTTTATACAAAAAGGTCAACTCTTCCTATTACTACCGAACCACACACACAAAAGAGGAACCGGAAAAAAAACAAGTCGAACACATTCTCTTATATAGATTACCTACGAGCAGTAGTTGAGGAGATAATACTAGCCTTGCCAAGATCCTTGGAGCCATCAACCTGCAGTTGCAATGGCTACTTCAGAGCTGAGACTACCTGTCTGAACAGATGCTTAATTATATTCAACCAACTTAATTTCAGAACTCACATCATATCGTAAGATTTATTTGACCATTTGCCCTGCTTAATTACCTCGAGGAATGAAATCAATCAGTTAACTAATTAACTACCTGGCGTCTCAGATTATTGATGCATTAATATTTGGATGCTACAATTAGCTAGCCTATTATCAAGCTTTTTGTCAACTTATGGAAGGAAGTTAGGTAAATCTGCTTCCAGAATAGGACTAGGCAAATCTAAACCTCCGAAGAACTATTGTGGTTAGGATGACACCAAATCTTTTTGCAAGATTCAAGAGTCTGTCCCCACACTCCCAGCAGCATGATTTATATATGTGCTCATAACTCAACGATTCCTCCCCATAAAAAAAAGGCAATGCCTCCTCTTCAATCATACCAGAACAATAGCATGATATGTTAGAAAAACAAAATGGACTAGAAAAAAACTAAGCAAGCCCAACACAAACACGAGATTAATTACTTATAAGTTATAAACAGTCGTTAAGGCGATACTACTACTCTTGCCAAGATCTTTGGAGCCATCAACCAGCAATTGTAATGGCCACTTCAGAGCTAAGACTTATTCTCAACAGACGTTTCTTCCCTGAATAATCTACACATCAACCAACTTAATTTCAGAATTCATACCATATGACAACGATTTATTTGACAGTTATATAAATTAATTCACTCATGATCGAGCATATTTCTACTCTTGTTTAATTACCTCGAGGAATGAAACCGATCAGTTCAGCCAACTACCTGGTCTTGACTAATCAGTAGAATTAATTAACTGCATCGTCACGACGCAACTTGCCGGCCGCCCGGCCTTGACATGCGCCATAAGATACCTTTGTCGACGAGTTACCGAGTAGCTAGAAAGGCACAGCAACTAGGAATATACTATAGATTCTGCAGGTTAGCTTTGATTTACAGCTTAGTTGACAAGGCACACGCTCGCCTTCGTCTCAAGTTAATTAGTAACTTCCAGCAATGCTGCCGACCAGTTGGGGATCGGACCATTCAATTTTGTCACCATTTAGATTACTTTTGGAATTTAGGTTAGTCATAGTGTCCCCGCAAAAAAAAAGGTTCGTCACAGTGGCATACTAATATTTAATCTTCCGCAAAAAAATACTTAGTATTTAAATACTCAGATTGACCTCTAAAGTACTATTCCCTCTGTTTCCCCCAAAATTTGTGTTTAAACATCGTTACATTCTCCAAAATGTAACATTAACCACTGATTTATATTATAACATATTTATAAAACCTAATAAAATTATGATAGTATGATAATACTTTACTAAATAAATCTACACATATGATTTCTATGTGTAAATATTTAAAAATATATTGCTAGTCAAAATTATAAAATGACTACACTTATGTCCAAGAAGACAACTTTTTAGGAACTGGGTAGAGTATGTCCAATTTACAAAAAGCATGTCACTTTGGGATACAAGTAGACAACTTTTAATACTTTAGCTATTAGTATCTTTTAAATATTTAGATTAGATATGTAAAAATCATACATATGAATTTTAGTCAAAAAAGTATATTTGTATATTATAGTATTTTTAGTTATATAAATACATGATAATAGATATTAGTGATCAAAGACGCGTTTTATATGGACCTTGCCGATGTCCAGTAATACATGCTTCCGTGAAATAGATGGAGTAGTACAACAATAAGTGATAGCAAACACATAGAACATGTAAAGATAATAAACTCATTCAATCATATTCAATCTATCTTTAACAGTTACTATATCCAATCACAAATTATTTTGTGACGTCTTGGAATCACGAAGTCAAAAGAAATGCCGGACTGACGCATGAACAGCCAAATGGAGAATGCCAGGAGAGGTCTAGATCACTGGACGGGCCCACGTTACTAACAAGGGCGTGACGTGCTTCCCAGTTATGTGATTGAATCAGGAGCCAGCAAGAAAACAAGAGTATAATCCATGAATGGACGAAATAATCGAAGTCAGCGCAAGCTTAATGCTACTAAGCACTGCCACCCAAATCCCGGACAAAAACCTTGCGTTGCCTGCAGGTTTTCTCCCTTGTTGGAATCGGTACAGGGTGGTTAAGCTTAAAATGAGAAAGTTTCGCTACATCCCACGCGTAGTATTGGGCCACGTGTATCTCGGCGTACAAAGTCAGCAGAGAGAGTTCTTTCATCATTAATTAAAACATCCTGCACGTAGCGTACGTGGGGAGAAAGGTAAGATTAGCCCAGTGGCAATGCCGGGAATAGCTCCCGGCCGGGGGCAACGCCGGATTTGTCCCCGCGATGCAACATGCATGTGACACGTAGAAAAATCGCACCCCCAGCCCGCGACGGTCCAAAATCGTGCCCTCGGCCCGTGAATATTGTTTTCTCTGGCCTGCACCGCGACGGGCCCGTGAGGCCGCGGCCCACACCCGCGAGCAGGCCGAGTCCGCGGCCTCAGCCCGCGAGGGTGGCCAGCTCGCGCATGCGGCCCGCGAGCAGCCCCTTTTCCGCCTCAGCCCGCCGCCACCGCCCCCCGTCCCCCCTGCTGCCTCCCCCGGTCCCCCCGCCTCAACGCCTCCCCGCCTCGGCGCCTCCCCGGTCGGCGCCGCTCTCCTCCCCCTCCCTCCGTCCCGGCGCCTCCCTCGTCCCCGCCGGCTCCCTTGCCTCCGCCGCTTTCGCCGGCTCCCCCACCTCCCCCAGATCTGCTCCGCTCGCCCCCCGCCTCCTCCGCCCCGCTCGCCCCGCCGCCTCCGCACGCCCCGGCCCCCCCGCCTCCCACCAGCTCCGCCGCGAGCCTGCTCGTCATCGTGGGTCCTAGGTGCGAGGCGATGGCGGATCGCGGGCTGAGGCCGCGGACTCGACGCTCGTGGGTGTGGGCTGCGGCACGCCGGCGTCGCGTTTCCGGTGCGCGATTTTGCGCCGTCGCGCTCCTCACCTGCGATTTTGCCACGCGTCGGCCGCGCCGGAGCATCGTGGGGACAAATCCGACGTTGCCCCCGGCCGGGGGCTATTCCCGGCATTGCCACTCGGCCAGGGGCTAATCTTGCCTTTCTTCTAGCGTACGTGTACTTGCATGTATCCTCTGCACAAAAAATTATGCGTGTGTATATATTATATATTTATTGACAGGTCAGGATATACTTCTCCGGTAATGCACATAACCATAATTTTATTATAAAGTCCTTGTAAAACGGTAGCAAACTCAAAATACGTTACAGTCCATGTTAATACAAAACGAATCATTATATAGCATCGTAGGTGCTCGCAATCCAAACCGAGACATAATTCCCTCGTAAGCAACTCCTATCTCCTGGTACTAATTTTCATTAGCTCCCTGTAGTGCAAATGCTGAAGAGAGGATCAAGATCGCAGCCAATTGATAGATAAGAAAACCATCTGCAAGCTATTAGATAGTTTCTTTTATTTATTTATCAAAAACCAGATTATTACTACTCAACCAAATGGATCAGAAAAGTGCACCCATTCCAATGTAAATAAGTGAATGGAACGATCTAGATACATCCTAAGCCGGTCCACATAAATGCGAGAAATATCACGTGTGGTTTAATCTAGCAAGATAATTAAACCGATTGTCGCGCTACTTTAGCAACAGATCATTCAAAGAAGAGATGTTGAAATCACCACTCTACTAAGGTGCTAAGGTGCCATAAGAAAATATTAACTTTTAGTGGAATCTTTAATTTCCAGAGATGTCAGCACCTGGAATGAAAGTGAAAGTTTTGCACACTGTTATACATAGACCGGACGGAAAATCATCCAGATGTGTGCAGGTGCCTTTTAAAAGTATCTTGGTCCAAATTTAAAGAAATCCCGATAATTGTTTGAACCAAAGTGTTCCACGCCACTAAATATTGGCCAATGAACACCCTACAAAACATAATATTTAGAGGCACTAGGCCCAACACTTCGACTAGCGTGCTTTTTTCTAGCTATGTTATCTAGGTGTGGGGAAGTCGTGCGTAAAGGAGAATTAGCTATCCAAATATCCTCCCAAAATCTAATCTCTTTCCTGCAATTGGCCTGAAAAGAACAAAATCAAAAGAAATTATGTTTAACTTTCATCAGCTCCTTCCAAAACTGAGAATCAGTGGGTTGAGCTTGCACGTGAGATAAAGGTCTGCCCCACAGGTATTTATTACGAAGCAGCTCCTACTAAGGCTCATCCTAATTCAAAATTTTAAACAACCGTACTTAGCAAACACTCATTTTTGAGCTCTAAATCTTGAATACCGAGCCCTCCTTGATCTTTGGATATGCAAAGGATGTCTCACTTAGCAAGTTTATATTTTCGTTTGTGGGAGTCGCTCTGCTAGTAAAATCTGGACCATTAGAAGTCTAAACATTTGTAGACCCCCTTTGGTAGCTCGAAAAAATACATCATAAACAACAATAAACTACTCCACACAAAATTAATCAGAACCAATTGACCTCCATATGATAAAGTTGCGACCTTTCTAATGCTCAATCATTTCTTGATACGATCTTCTACCCCCAAATACCTAAATGGTAAGGATTCCATCCCACAGCCAATTAGCTAAGTGTAGTGGGTCTCGAACTCCTTGGCTCTACTGAAACAATATAATTCACTTTTATGAAAGTTAATTTTTAGCCTCGATAGCTGTTCAAAAGCACTGAGTAGCTTCATATTAACTGCCTGTTCCAGGTTATGATCCATACAAAGGATAGTATCATCCGCATATTGTAGAATGGAAATGCCATTATTAATAAGGTGTGGAGCCACACCACTGATCTGCCCATAATCTTTAGCCCAGGAAATAAAAATGTTCAACATGTCTGCTACCACATTAAATAAAATGGGAGATAGCGGATCTCCCTAACGGAGTCCTTTTTTTTTCGAAATAAGGACCAACCTGGTCATTAACCTTAATAGCCACATTCCCCTAAATGGAACTTTCAATCCAGGTGCACCACTATGGGGAAAACCCTTTCATGCATAGTGCTTATTTTAGGAAGGTTCACTTCACTTTGTCATAGGCCTTCTCAAAGTCTATTTTGAAAATATCCCCGTCTAATTTCTTAGCGTGGAGTTCATGGATGGTCTCATGTAAAATAACACCCCTTCCATGATATTTCTTCCTAGCAACGATGCTGTTTGAGTGGGGTGGATTACTTTGTGGGCACCATAATGATGCGGTTTGTACCTACCTTACAAAAGATTTCAAGCTCACATTGGACACACAAAGAGGTCTATGCTGCTGAATGCACCGGGCCTCATTACCTTTGGGATCAATGTGATAACGCCAAAGTTTAGGCTATATAAAAGTAAAAGTCCATTGTAAAAATCATGAAACAAAGTCAACAAATCATCTTTGATTTGCTCCCAGAAAACCTAGTAAAATTCAACCAGAAAACCGTCAGGGACCGGAGCCTTATTATGTTCCATCTGAAACACCACGTCCCTAACCTCTTTTCAGTGAACGCTTCGGTAAGAATATTATTTTCCACCTCAAAAACTTAAGGGATATCCTTCGTCATGGATTCCATCATGGAAAAATGATTATCCTCATGAGGGCCAAATAATGCCCTATAATAATGAGAGATATATTTTTTAACGACCGACTCACTATGAATAACTCCCTCGTCTTGTTCTAATTGAAAAATTCTCTATTTACGGTACTTGCCATTAGCAATAAGATGGAGTTCAATTGCCATTTCAGATCAACCTCCATGTCCGGTAAAGGGTGGACCTCGACTTTCTTATCGAGCTCATCAATGATGGCCAGGAGCCACAACTTTTCTTTCTTATAAACCCATTGGTATTAGGCTATTCTAGCCTAACTCTGAAGAAATTTTTGGAGAGGTTGGAACTTGTTCTGCCAACGAGACATGGTAGTCTCTAACAATAAAGGTGTGTGGTCGAATAAACTGCATTCAAACGCGTGAACAAAAACCAATGGGAATTTTTGTTCCCAACCGGTGTTCACAAGGGTTCGGTCTAACAACTCATAAGTTGGGTTCGCTAGGGAGTTAGCCCAAGTGAATTTTCGGCCCAATAGCACAATTTCACTCAAGTATAAAGTGTCCATGACGACAGTAAAAAGGAAAGACCATCGTGCATCAAAGTTATCATTGTTTTTCTCATCTTGTTTATGGGTAGTATTGAAATCCCCCTATCAACATAAGGAGGGTGTCTTTATTACATGCCTAGACAAGTTCTATAAGAAAATCTTCTTTATGTTAGGCATGCAGCTCCATAAATGGTCATCAAAACCCATCATAACCCATCATCCTTATTTCTCAAGTGAAATTTGAGGAAATAGTCCTTGTGGTCAATCGCAGCAATATCAAAAATCGTAAGGTTAATACCCAACAAGATACCTCCGGACTGACCTCGAGGAGGAGAAATCACGGCCTCCGGAAAGTATTTTCTGGGATGCTTGAGAAAAATTGTCTTTCCGGGTCTCTAAAATAGCCATGAAATCTAGGTTATGTTCTTTAACCAATTCTGCTATTCGACAATGTTTAGCCAGGTCCCCAAGACCTTTGTTGCTCGAAAAAATACCTTCTATTTTTTATAACTTTGTTTAGGTTTGGACTTGACTCGGGAAACCCCGGCGAAAATTTTCTTAGTAGCGTTTACTCTAACCTTTCGAGTGGTCACTCTAAAATCTAAGTGATCGTCTGGACAGTCAAGCTGTTCTTCCACTAGGTCATCACATAAATGGTCTAGCGAAGTTAAGTTTAAATACTCTACCTCCTCAAAATTTGGTTCAGTCCTATCCGTATCCACGTCATATTGCTTGTTCTTATTAGTATTAGCCGACTCTAGCAACCAATCAAGTATCACTTTTCTAAGCAAGTTTATAGACTCATCAATTTCAAAATCATCGACTCCCAAAGAAATACCAATTCGTACCCTATTCGAAGCTTATAAGAACTTGGCATATATATGTAAAAATGTACCAGTTGGTGAGTCGAGGTTGTGAATTTTGGCCAGTCGCTGAGCGTGTGCCATCTAATCCTCATCAACATTAGGATGCAGGTTGATCCTTTCATTTCTTCTGAGCTCCTCACGTGTGGCCACGATGTTCCTCTTGTTGGTGTAGCGGTCATCCGAGGCAAGTCGAGATCCTGCATCCGGTGCTGTGTCGGTTGGGACGGGGGAAACGCTGTCCACCGCTGCAACAATAGCCTCACACGTGTATCCGACTTCCATTATTGTTTGGATCAAAATGGCCTGGGACGTTGGTGAACGAGTTCCCTGCAGTAGCATTCCTCCTGCCACAGCAGCAGGCATAATGCCATTCTCCTAGCTCCCCCTCCCTAGCTGTCGCGGCAGTGTCCCAGACTGTTGCGACAGGTGTGGCAGCGCTCCCAGCTACGGCGGCAGGCGTGGCAGAACCCCCGGTTGTTGCAACAGGTGTGGCTTGTGTCGCGGCAGACTTGGCATCACCCTTGGCTGTCATGGCGGCGTCCGGTGAAGTAGCGGATACAGTTGTCATGGCGTCAATCGCGGCAGGGGCGTTCGTAGCTTCAGCTGGCGTGGCATATGGGTCAGCAGCTGTGGAAGGTGGCGCCGAATCCTCCATAGGCAGCAAACACGCCCCGCCGGGTGCGACACCAACCCTTGGGCCCACTGGAGGACGATCCATTGGAGCCCTTAGAACGTTTAGGCTCCAGATCCATGTCCATCTGATCGTTGCCATTGCTGAGATCGTCGTCCTAGTCGTTGGCTTCATCATCCAAATCATCATGTCGATTAACACTAGTATCCTGTCCTACATTGAAAAAAATATTACACGCTCAGTTCCCAACCACAATTTCAACTTTGGGGGAATGAAATTGGGGTCTATCACCGCAACTTGAATGCACGAGGTATCGCTTTTTCTTGTGCTAACCATGTCAACACGGGTGGTTGCACGAATTATTAAGCCCGCCGCACACAAGCTTACGTAATCCTTAATTTCTCGTGGTACTCCAAAAACTTGAACCGAAGCCTTAGTTAACTGAAATTTGTCATCAGAATGAGAAGACCACTCTTGAAACCGAAATACCACCCCATGTGATCTTACATTCAACTCCTGAAACCGGACAAAACGGTCTAACTCAATTTTTGATGGGAATGGCACAAGATAAGCATTGTCACCGTCTGGTTATACCTCCCAATCCAATCAATCGGCATGAACCCTTTTATCTCGTTATAATCACGACCTCCGTGGAGCACGAACCACCCTCGACATGCACCAAAAGGTGTTTAATTTCGTGACGAGGTTATGTTTGCCACACCTAGGGTAGGGATCATACAAAACCCTAGGCCTTCTGCCCCGTTGCCGACAAACGTGGCCACCGTTTTGGGAAGCCGAAGAATGCGGCAGCGCGAAGTGCTCTGGGCTCTCACTGATGTCGCGTAGCATTGGATCGCCGTCGGCCCGAGTCTTCTGTTTGCGTCCAGTCATCGCCGGACGAGCTGCCGCTGCAGCAGACGTCTCCGCCGCTGTAGCCGCACCCGGTGCAACTACCGTCGTCGCTGCTGGGCACGACCAGAACCGGGATCGGTGCCGCGTTGGCCTGCGTCGTAGCCCCCGCGCGAGGTGCCATAGGTTGCGCACATGGCGCCTCAGGAACTTGAGGTGCAGCCCGGGGCCTGTTGTCGCGGCGAGGATGGCGCCGTCCGCTGCCTTGTCGCTGCCTGCGGATCCACTGTTGCCGCTGAGCAGCATGACCCGCCGCCGCCGGCCGACCCCCACCACCACCCATATCCATCGCCGGCGAGGACAGAACCTCTGCCTAGGGCCGATGGTCTGTGGTTTTCCCTAGTCGATTGCTCCTCCAGATTCGAGCGAACAACCGTTGGCGTGTAAAAATCTCACGTTCTAGGGTTTGGAGTGGTGCCTTGTATACCTGTCTCCCCTGACATGGCGGACCCGTGGGATGAGAAGTACCTGCCGAAACGGACACGGAGATCTCGGCGTTCGGTTTTGAATTTGAACCCACGCCAGCCCGCTCGCCGGACGAAACCGTGCCGGTGGTTGCAGATCGCACCACCGCCGGGTGTGGTGTAGTGCCCCGCCGTTGAGAAGGAACCGGCGAGTGTCCGATCGTCGCCGGCCGCACGGTACTCGTCCCGGTGCTCAAACGGCGTGGTACTAGAGCTGCTGCAGCCAATGCATCACCGAGTGTGTACACCGGGGAAGAGCGTCGAGGAGGCAGGGGACCCAGCCGCGGGCGTACCACCGTACTGATGGATCCGTTGGTCACCTTGGCCGATGAGCCTTTAGAAGTTGCCGATGAGTTCTTCGTCCGGCATCATTGTACTGTGGTCCATCCCTCCAGAGAAGCTGCATGCAAAGAGGAAGATATCCCTGTGGTCAGGCTAAAGTTAGGTGAATCCGGCGGTGAAAGGCCGGTGTTGCCGTCGGCGCCGTCGACGATAAGCCGAGATCGCCCGGCCAGTCCCCTCTTCTCCGCTCTTATTGCTCATCACTCATCCTATTACTCTCCTGATCGGAGAAGAAACTATTATGATCCTAACGAGCATCCTGCAATATTTTTACTCAGTAAAAACATAACTGGCATTATGATAAAAGACAATTATTAGGCATAGTAGCTTAATCTCTTTTCCTTCCTTTTTTCTTTCTACTAGAGCAGGACTTGTGTATTTTCTTCTCCATCTCTATGTCGTTTTAGATTTGAAATTTGTGACAATAATTGATTGAATTCATGTTAGTATTGTCAATTTATTTCGGAAGTAATGCGCGGGAGGTGGGATGTTGGAAATATGAGCAATGTTTTAGTTCCAGATTTTACGAGGAGACAAAAGATTATTGACGCAAAACTCAAAATTACCAGAAGGCGGTCCATAATTATACTTCAAAGTATATAAAAGCAGAGAAGTAATCAGTTCGCTCTAAGATTGACGGGGGTTAATGAAGAAATAAAGCAGTGCAGAAATGTCGTCGATGATGCAGAAGCAAGCGATTGCGACTGTGTAGCAATGGCTCGGAGATACAGCTCACGATCCATACAAAGGATAAATATGTTAGTAAGCATCACTCACAAGAAAAAGAAGAAAAACAGGCTAAATGCTCTGTCCCAATATAGACGGCTAAGATCAAGGGCTCAGATTTCATTCCTTATACTACTCTCACAAGTCGGACATGCATGGCACCATGTCAATTCCTTGGCAATTCTGTTTCTGCCAAATGGAAGTAGATACTATAAATGGATTAAATAATTAGCAGCCTCGAAACACAATTATATTAACCGAAGCAAGTCAACTCACGGAAGTCGGGAACGGGTTCAAGCATGCATGATTGATCATTTATACGTTAACATGGCATGAATATATCTAACCAGCGAACTTTGTGAGTTGTGACAGATTAGTTAAATAATTGTTTCTCTAGATGTTGCCTTAAATATCTATAAATAGAGAAGTGCCCTATTGTACTTTGGTCCTCGTCCATCACACGATCTACTTAGACCAATTCCCAAGCCGACACGACGAGTCCCCATTTGTTCCCAAAATAATTTGATCAAACCCATAATCTCAGTTGATTTCTTCAAATGTATGTATGTTAAACATAACCGAATTTCTAAATCTACTGGACACGTCTACACGCCGAAAGGCCAATGCACAGTTGATTGATGTGCTATACCGCGATGTGAAATGTAATTTGCTACCTGAATTTTCACAAATTGCAGTAACATTTTGACTTTTTGTTGTTACAGATCTAAAAAACATTTTTCATGTAGATATATAGTTGCCCTTTTCGTCGTGAAATGAACTCATTATTTCCAACATATGTTAGAGAGTATAAAAGAAGGTTTCGGTAGGTATCAATCTGAACGCCGCAACATGTGCTAGACGAAGTCTAAGCTGCCATTTGGATTTTACACATCTTCCATCTCACCAAAAAGCTCATTCGTGAATCGCAATCTACAATTATGTTATATACATGTCAATTTCTGTGACGGAGATTCGGGAGTCCCTGATTAGTCCCAATTACTTGACCTTCGTTAAAAAGCAGCACGGTTTTGGTCCAAAATCTGGACTAACTAAAAGTCAAAATAAACACCTTCTGAGAGAGAAAGGAAGTAATATTTGTCGATTAATCAGGCCGGCCGACAACTGTAGCGTGACTGAGGTAACAATTAACATTTGCATGTGTCAGTGTGTCAGCTTGGCCATGATCTGCCCGGATAGTTGGAAAAGGTGGCGTAAAAACACAGATTCAGAAGAAGAGATGGATCAATCGATCATCGATGCGTGCAACAGCCAAAAGACAAAAATCCCAGAACAGCAAAAACGAGTGAATTAAAGGATGGAGCGATACTCAAGTGTGGTGTACATGTAGGTTTGGAGGACTTAGAAGGCATGCAAACCATATTACTCATGGTGCAAGGTCAACTCCATGGAGGTAAGGGCGGTAGAAGATAAGGAGACAAATGGTGGCTAGCTACAGTTCTAAGCTTGCCGTCACATGGGCAAGGTCCCCTCAAACATCAATCTCTTCCTGTGTGCAAAGTGCTATGTACCACCAAAACGTCCGTCTCTGTTTCCCGAGGCGCGCGGATGCTCCGATATATTCTATCTTACAACTCGATGATATTGTTGAAGCATGAGTATATTGTTATATGTTGGTATCGTAAACTAGAGAGGACATGCTTCGACATAACAGTAACGTATCCTGGTCCTCAAGAGTTTCTCCTTCTTAATCTTTTGGAGTAATTAATTGGTTAGTGCATGAAACTTTGCTGAATGTATATATGAGTAGTGAGCACCCATTAAGATATATATAATTTTATTACTCGGTCTTCACACTTGATCATCTAGCTTCCCCGGCTTCCGGCAACATATCCTATGTGTGATCAATCTTCATGGTGCATGCACTCGTGCAATTGCTTCTATTTTTGGCATGAAATCAAAATGAAATTTTTTCATAAATTCTACATGTACTTCTCGGTTTACGCAACCTATATATAAAATTCTATGTTCTGATCCATTCTATATTAGGTCTCACGAGTAACAAAAAAGAGCAAAATATGTCAAATGAAATCAAAAAAAGAAAAAAGAGAAAGAAGAAAGGCAAACGCTATTATTGGCCGCGATGTATCTTTTACTTGTTTCTTCTAAACATTTTTAATTTAACGTTAAACGAACACTATACATACTACATAGGCGTGGCCGACGGCGCAATGTTGACGGTGTGCTATCACTGTTATTGTGGCTGGAGCGGCCCAAGCTAGTTCTCCCTCCCAAGGTGGATGTGACTTCTCTCTTCTTGCTGCGGTGGCAACGATAGCTATTTGGTTATGCGGCTCCCTAGGCGGCAGCAGAGGTATGGAGATCTTCATCTCTGTATTTCTGGCGACGTGTCTTGCGTGCTCTTTGGAGCATGTCGAGATCCTACCCTCCTCGTTATGTGGGTCACATCGGATCTGGATTGCTCAGCGGGGTTTGCAGGGTCGTCCTGGTTTGGCGGGGGCATTCTCAGTGATGGTGCAAGGCAGTGTCCTCCTGGCTTCTTGCTGGTCCTTCGTTCTGATGGTTGCGAGGCTCGGCACTCCTCTTTGTCGACAATGCTCCCCTCTCCTTGTCGGTGGAGTCAACGCCAGATCTAACTCCTTCGGTTGAGGGTGTGGACAATGGCTGTGAGTTGGCTCGTCCTGGCTAGGTCCTGACATATCTGGATCTTGCGTGCAGGGGTTTGACAATGTTTGTTTGGATGGTGCGTTTGGGGGCTCTAGGCTTAATTGAGCTAGTTGGTTTGAGTCCTAGTTTTCGCCATGTTTCTAATTAACCGGGTAACTTTATTTTTCTTATAGTACATTACAGAGCTCCCCCTCCCATTTCAAGGTTCCTAAAAAAAAATAATATTTTTTCATATGTCGATCTTGTGCCCAAACTGAAAGTTTTGATTACATGAGTCCACCCCAAAAGCTGAATGCCACTTGATCTGTTGCCTTTATCTTCCAGCCCCCCACAATCTTGGCACAAAGCACCCACGTATTTTTTTTTCGTAGATCATCTTTTATATGTACATATATGTATACAAGACCTATATTTAGCAGTTGAGAAACCTAAAATGGACAAACAAAATTAATCGAATTTGGTTTCCACGAGCTAACCGTCGCGCCCCTTGCGCCATAATTGAGTTCCAGCACCTGCAGCTGCATGCACACTCGAATAATCTCTCATCTCTCCACCTGCACCTACATTGATCCTGCAATGCATTTCTTTAATCCCACATCACCCATTAAAAAAAATTGCATCGCAAGAACCAAAGTAAACACCGGCCAGAATGATGCCTCTGCCTTACAAACCAATTCAAACCCACAGGGGAGAATAATATGGTGAATAAACAAACATTTGACACCTAACCTGCTGCAGTTATAAAAGGGGCTTTCCCGTACATCTTCCACACCATCTCTTCTTCTTCTTCTTCTACCTTCCAAGTTCTAGCCGTTGTTGATAGCACCAAGGAGTACTTGGAGATCAACCATTTACGGCAATGGCGATCCCTGTTATTGACTTCTCCAGGCTCGACGGCGATGAGAGGGTGGCGGCTCTGGCGGAGCTCGCGGCCGGGTTCGAGGAGTGGGGGTTCTTCCAGGTAATTAAGCATAACTTGTTCAAGAAATGTTCAATCATGGATGCCAATGTTATGTGATGCTTATGGGTGGATCCTGTGGTGCAGCTGGTGAACACTGGCATCCCTGATGAGCTGTTGGAGAGGGTGAAGAGGGTGTGCAGCGACTGCTACAAGCTGCGTGAGGAGGGATTCAAGGAGTCCAACCCCGCGGTCAAGGCCCTTGCCAGCCTAGTGAAGCAGGAAGGGGAGGGCCTCCCCTTGAAGAAGGTCGAAGGCATGGATTGGGAGGATGTCTTCGCACTCCAGGATGACATGCCATGGCCCTCCATGCCCCCCACCTTCAAGTAAGTGCCCGCGAATATCACCTGCTAGTCCAAAACTAGCTAGGCATATGAGATGTCTAGTTCATCGGGCGCTTGTCGCAGCGGCTGCGCGTTGTTTGCATACAACCGCTACGACAAGCGCCTAATATTTATAACTGATTATTGGACATCCAAATCTTACTGGTGGTGTTTCTCGTCGTTGTCGTCTGATGATCCTTGTCGATTCTGTGCACTTGCAGGGAGACGATGATGGAGTACAGGAGGGAGCTGAAGAAGCTGGCGGAGAAGATGCTAGGCGTCATGGAGGAGCTGCTGGGGCTGGAGGAGGGCCACATTACGAGGGTCTTCTCCAAGGACGGCGACTTCGAGCCCTTCTACGGCACCAAGGTGAGCCACTACCCGCCGTGTCCGCGGCCGGAGATGGTGGACGGGCTGCGCGCCCACACGGACGCCGGCGGCCTCATCCTGCTCTTCCAGGACGACCGCGTTGGCGGGCTGCAGGTGCTCCGTGACGGCCACTGGGTCGACGTCCAGCCCGTCGAGAACGCCATCGTCGTCAACACCGGCGACCAGATCGAGGTGAGGCCACGCAGCCAAACATGTTTAGTATAGTATCATGCTGGTCTTGGTGGACTTGTGCAGCTCACGTTAATTAACCTGCACTTAATTAGTAGTGTACAGTTAAATTATACTGCTTAAGTGCTTGCTTAGTGATCAGGAGAAGCCGCCGCCACTTTTTAAAAAATGAGTCAACCCAAGAAACCACCTTGAAAAATGTCTTCTGAATCGAGAAATCTTTAAATTCGTTCTGAAATTAAAATGTCCAAGTGTTTTGCCCAGTTTTAGAACAGAACTATATATATTACTCACTGCAAATTATGGTTTGAAAGTGTTTTACTGAAATTTTAGACCAGAATTACTCACTGCGAGCAACTTACAGGTGATGAGCAATGGCCGGTATAAGAGCGCATGGCACCGCGTCCTGGCCACCCGCGATGGCAACCGCCGCTCCATCGCCTCCTTCTACAACCCGGCGCGCACAGCGACCATCATGCCAGCCACACCCGGCGTCGCCGACTACCCGAGCTTCTTGTTCGGCGACTACATGGAGGTGTACGTGAAGCAGAAGTTCGAGGGAAAGGAGACCAGGTTCGCAGCGTTGGCGACCAAGCAAGTGATGGACTGAACCAGCAAGCAGCAACATGTCTGCACCTGCAAAGCTTCATCTTCTTCTTACTCTCTTAAGTTAATTTGATAAGTGTGCAATTACAATACGGATTTGTACGATAAATAGGGTGTTAAGTACAGATGTGTTAGTGCCATGCAACAGTCTCACAGCCATATATACATATATATGGTGGCATAAAAGACTGTCAGAATGTGCTATGGTCAACGGATGCCACAGTGGTTTGTAGCTTGGAATGGCATCTATGGGTTTCAATTTTTTTTCCTTTTATGTTTGGATGTTCAGTTTGTTCATGTGGTTTGTAAATGTACATTAGTGAGAGATGTGAGAAGGTCCTGTGAATGAAATATGTTGATGAGTATAATACAGTGCTAAGTTTCAGTTTAGACCTATATATATGCAGTACACATTTTGATGAACTTCTGAGTATTATGATGCATGCATAACATTCATTTGTATGGGTAATGAAGATCAGCCTTTATTCTGATGTATTACCAATTTCACATTTTGCTTAAAATGTATGGGCAGGTAGGCTAATAGGCCAAAAAATTAAAAGACTGCCTGATGTATATGTAAATTCCTGTATTGATATCTCCTCTCATTCTAAATTACTAAAGACCAGCTATTCAAAGATCTTTTCCCCAGTTGAGAAAATCAAGAAAATGAAGGAGCTGAAAATACAAAGATATCCTGGAACAAAGAACACTGTTCTCCAGCTTTCTGAGCTTGCCTGGTCCATGTTAGACATCTTTGCCGCCTCCAAAATTCTTCCTGTCAGACCAACACCAACTATCCCAGCCAAAGTCCCAGCCGTGTTCGAGATCCCCATCACTATCCCGGCAAACTTCGGAGCCACATCGATGTGGTTTACAGCGAACCCTGCCCTTCCTAGAGCCAGGAAACCAAGAGATACTGAAGAGCACAATATTGTTCCGGAAGGTGTTCTGAATGATGGAAGGGCCATGAGGGCAATAGCTGAGACAACAAACCCAACAGTGTTCAGAAGTTTCCTCGTCCTGGTAACAGATAACATCCTTCTTGTGATCAAGTGATCGGCAAGAACCCCACCAATGTTCGAGAATATAAACATGTTCAAATAAGGAAGCATCTTTGAAGACCCCATATCCTGAAGGCTAAGCTGAAGTGCTAATTTGAAGTATGTTGGCAGCCAGTTCATAAGAATATAGAATGCATAGTGGAAGGTGAAGTTGTTCACAACAATTGCCCAGACTGGCAGGCTAAAAAGTATCCTTTCCCATGGAATCTTCACAGTGCGAGGTGCAACTACTCCTCCGGCTTGTGCATTTACCTTCTCTTTGGAGACCACCTTTGGAAGATCAGTGCGAGGCGGCTCAGAGGCAAATCTGAACCATATCAAAAGCCACGCTACACCCAACATTGCTTCAACAGAGAAAACTGACTGGGGTCCCATGTGCTTCACCAGACTTGGAAGCAGAAGCATGCCACAGGCTGCACCAAGGTACATTCCCGAGGTAGTGAGGGACACCGAGCGAGAGCGCTCCTGCGGCGGCACCCATTGTGCTAGAACCGTGTGAATGGACGGAAATATTAAGCCTTGTGCAACACCCACAAAAAGGCGAGAAAGGACCAGCAAAATTACTTTGTTTGGGTCTAGTGAAACCAAAGCACATATCAACGTCCACAACACAAATGACAGTAGCAGGACAAGTCTACCTCCCAACCTCTGTGCTGCCCATCCACCTGGAATCTGTGATAGAACATAACCATAGTAGAACATGGATAGTATCATGCCCTTGTTTGCTTGGTTTGTTCCAATGTTGTCAGCTGCTACAGTATAAGCAATCGAGAAGCCAACCCGCTCAATGTAACATACATTAGTGCAGATAAATGTCAGCAGCACTATGCCATAACGTTTGGGAAACTTCATCCTCATAATTACTGTCAGAGATCTGATAGAATGTCTGCTAGCAGTCTTAGTAGGTCAACATTTGCTGACTTCCCATGAGTGCTCAGCAAGATTGACCAAAAGTCTGATTATCTTGCTTCCAGATCTCAATGTACCAATATGTGAAACAAAAAGACATTCATCATCGGCAGAAGACAACATAGGCTGTTTCACTTGTGTATGACGTATCTGCCAGCAGTCTGAACTTAGAAGCAAGTAACAGATAAATATCACGTTGTCCGCACACCTGTACTTGACCTGATTAAAGTAGACAACATTTTTTGTCAGTCATTTAGATGATTTAAGAAGGTGTGATAATCATATTATGGTGATAGCTAATGGTTATTCTCCATTCTTTACATAAGAGTTTGCTACCCTACCAAGTTTCCTAAACTTTGTTCTGCTTTGGCTTTTAAGTGTTCACAAATTCACCACAAAAAACAAGAAACAAATTTGGAAAAAGGACCCACATGTCATATATAGTTCACAGTATCACTTGACATAACTTTTATGATATTCTCCAAGTGACACCATATAATTGAAAGGTTCATTTGTATTCATATTTTGCTAAACCTTACATTATAATTAGTAAACTTCTGCAGGACTATCTGAAAACCTAAATGCAGGGCTCACATGACAAAACACCACTCTTCAATCCTTCATTTTAATTGAAATCACTGATGCCGATACCATAGAAAAGTCAAAACAACTACAACCAAGCTCTACTTCATCGATGAAAGAGTACGTGCAGTCCCTTAGCATGCTACTATTTACAAACCATGTCAATTTTTAATGATACTGTATGCAAACAGCGATTAACCATGGGCGGACCATGTAGAGGGGAGTGGGGGCATAACCCCCACTCAAATTTTAAAACTCCACGTAGAATTTCTAATTGCCTTCACTCAAATTTTCAAACTCCACCTCCCCTCAAATTTTACTCTGGGTCCGCCGGTGCGATTAACCGAACCGAAATAACGAAAAACAAAACTCTCGCCGATTGACCGGTAATGACTATCTGAATCTTCCAGAGCGAGCACAAAACTTCGCACCAGATCACCTCAACATCCTAACAGGAGTTCGTCCCCCGTATTAAACATACGCGCATTGTATTTCCAGTAAAAAGAAGATGAACAACCAATCCACCCCGACACTCGCAACTCCCGAACGAACCAACAAACAGATTCAGCAAAAAACAACCACATAGGGACGGATTCGCACACGAAATTTTAAGAGAGAAGTTCGCGCACCTAATTGGCTCATGCTTTCCTCGCGCAGCGGCGCGGAACAGCCCCGCGGGATCAAACCTGGCCCTGGGCTTCGCCGTCCCCTACGGCGGTGGGCGGCTGCTACCCGGCGGTGGATGCTAGGTCTCCGGGAGGCTGGAGTAACCGGGTCGGGTCGTCCTGTGGAACTTAACGGATCCGTTTCTGCCCTATCTCCCCCTTTTTTTGTTTTCCTCTGCTGCTTGCCGAAGGGTATGATGAGCCAGGTGGTCAAGAAGACGGGTCAACAGTCAAATCACCAAAAACTCGTGTGCGGCCGTGGAAGAGCGGTATCATACAACCTAAAGTCCTCTTTTTTTTTAATTTAGATTTGTGTATAAGTCGATTTAAACTTAATTGTCTATAAAACCTCCAGTGGAAGAAAGTTCTGATGAATTATGAATCCCTTCTTTTCAGCTCTTCAGATGTGAGCATATTTCGTGTGATGTATGATGCAATATCTATAATATATTTAAAATTTTTGTACTTGTTTAATTATTAATATTGTTCTTTTGAACTGTTTAGGCGCATATTAATAAAGAAAATAAATTTTAAATATAAAAGAGTGCTAAATTTTAATAGTTTTAAAGGGCCACATCAAATAAGGACAATGTCTAAATATTTGTAATAGTTTTCTTGCCAACAAAAGCACATTTATGTAATTTGTTGTCCAATTCGGAGGGTATTTTTAGAAAACTGAAGATTGTAAGCTCAGGAAGCCGGTTGCTGATAGCTTCCTGCTACCAATACAATTTACAAAGGGCTTAACTCCACCGCTAATCCTTCTTTTTGATTTATGACTTTTTGGGATCATAGGCCAGCCCACAAGCTAAGCCTAAATTTCCTCTACGGCTTGATAAAAGGCTTATTGTCAATATGCTATTCGATAGGATTTTCTAGTGTATTACATGCCATTCTGTTAACTCTCTAAAACAGCTCTATTATCTCACATATGATTCATTAGTTTCTTATGAAATACCTAAACTATCCTTATGAAGAAATCTTGACTTAGAAAAAAAATACAGTATACTCTATAAATATGTTGTCAAATATTCATTTTTGGTACCAACGACTTAGTGGTATATAGGCAACCCTATTTTCCTACACGAGTGCCTCCCACTCACTGTATTTGTATTCATTGATATAAAGCTAAAACGAGAGGGAGTCACATCATCACAATTGTTCATGACCATTGGATCAATGTTGCGACATCTAACGGCACTCCCAATACATTGTATCTTAAGTTACATCTTATTGCATTAAATAACTATTTAGATACAATCTTCTCAATGGTTTGTATCTTAATGTTGTCTCTTAAAAACTTTCATTTATTATATTTTATGATTAATACTACTATTTTAACCTTGTAAGCTGTTTGTGGCATAGCTCTAGTACATAGTAATATAAATGTGAGTCACACGAGATCGCTCAATAATTAAATTTGCATTGGTTACATCGCTAAGAGCCATATCTAAATTAAGAGATAACTTTCTTTTCTCTCTTCCATAATTACCTCGCCACATAAGTTTTTTATCTAGGTGGCATAGATTAAGAGACGACTATTATGTGGCACATATTTCTTCTTTCCAGCTTATATTAGATGATATCTAGGTGTGCTGTGTAGCCTATTTTTCATCATTCTTACTGGTCATGACAATTTTTGTCTTCATTTATTATTCCATGTATTTCTTAATTTTTGACATGGTTACCAATCTTCACTATTTTATCAGTGCCCACATTGATCGGTTTAAAGTTCTATCCTCCAATAACTTGCTTAGTATATACATGTTTCATGTCTTACTTTTTCCTGTGACAACAAATTGAAGGATCTCAAATAGCCGCTCAGCACATGCCAGAAGCTATTCCATGGTGAGGCACCTGATAAGCGGGTCAGAGATTGTTGCTGTCATAGACAATGTCGAAGCCACCTCTGTTCCTGTGCGTGCATTTTGTCTAATGCTCTCCCTACTCCTTTGGTTATCCTTATATGCACCTATTTTTTTGCGAAGATAACTAACTCCAGGAATCTTTGGAGTGCAAGTTCTAATGTTGCAGTGCCACGGTGTTAGAGCTTAGTTATATTTAAGAAATGCGTGTAAATTTCAGAAGAATACATCACTTAACTAGTGATATTATGTAAAGATTAACTTTAAAGTAATTCTCTGTTTACGTGAGTGAATATTTTATTTGTTAGCAAAAGGTTGAGGATATATATTAATATCATTTCAACTTGGAGAGGCTCTGATCTCGACATCCAACTACATATGCAATGGATTCTTAGAAAAAATTTACACGTACAAATCTCAGGCTTAATAACATACTAATAATTTAAATAAAGTCCACTGCAAACAAGATATAAAATTTGCTCATCGGTATGAGTTAGACTTGATGCGTTGTCGGAACCTTAACAAATTTCGCATTTTATTGGTCGACAAGGTTTGTTCATGTACAAGGTTCCATAACAAACATGCTAGAGCATGAGAATTTTCTGCATTCTATCTTTAGAAAGGTTCCATAACAAACCCTATAGATTCTCTGTCACCTCGCGAAAGCTTTCTTTTATGAGATATTAGATCCAAGCGTAGCAATTCGTTTTATATGCATTTAGTAGTGAACATGTTTTTAATCCTACAAGAGTTAGAGCTTTGATTTGTTGCAAATAGCACTTTCAGCTTTGATTTGAGGAGTTTGATTCCGACTTGAAGAAACTCTATAGATTTTAGCAGTAATTACTGGCCACTGGTCATTGGTAAGAATAATAATCATTGACATTCTGTTGAAGGAAAAGTTGTATATGGCGATCAAGCTTGCTAGCGGCTCTGGATCTGTAGAAGCTAACTCAATGAAGAATCTTTTCAGCTACCTGACTAATGGTGTTCATGATCATATAATTATCATGCCTGCCAAGAAGAAAAGAAAGGACAAGATTTCACCTGTATCCTTTAGCGCTGAGGTGATCCAAATCATGTCCTCACCGGAGCCAAAGAGCCGCATGGACCAATTAAACTAGCTATGTTGCATACGAATAAATGGTCTACCTTTTGCTTTCATCGTTGAACTTTTAAATTTATGGCATCCGTATAGTTTCTTCATGTGTCGTCGGTCTTCCATGTGTGTCACCATGTACTCAAGTGCAAGTTGATGCATATCTGAGTTGTCAAGCAATAACTATTTTTATCTCTTCAGTGTCTTTAATTCATAGAAATTATGTCATCTTGTTGCATGGTGTAGCATGGAGTGATTATCGCTGTGTTAAAGCATGTGAATATTTTAGTACCATATGATCTCATTTCACTTTTATTACATATAATGAGGATCAACATATGTAGTATTAGTCTAGAGTTGCATAGGGTAAAATATGTCTTACACGTACAAGATTAATAGTCTATTAATCTTAACCGTTCAATATCATTAATCTAATTTTCTAATTGGTCATCCAACGGCTCTGATCGAGGCCCCTAACCACGCCATGCTAATTGCTCCATCCCCCGACCGCCCTCGCACGCTCCTCCCGAGGGTGCGCTCGCACGTTGCTCGCAGGCGGGTGCCCTCGCCGCCCTCGCATGCCGC
The DNA here is from genome assembly GCA_019208055.1 of Stipa capillata. Classification (NCBI taxonomy): domain Eukaryota; kingdom Viridiplantae; phylum Streptophyta; class Magnoliopsida; order Poales; family Poaceae; genus Stipa; species Stipa capillata. The sequence goes on from JAGXJF010005405.1 coordinate 45,707, forward strand.
TCGCCCAGATCGCGGCGCTCCCTCTCCCTCGCCCGTCTTCTCTCCACGAGTCGCGGCCTCTCCCCGATGAAACCCTAACCCTAGATCGCACACCCGCCCGCCATGGATCTCCTCCAGTCCTCCTACGCGTCGGGCGACGCATCCTCGCCGGAGGACGAGTCCCTCTCCTCCCCGAACACCTCCCCGCTCTCCCCCCCTCCCGTCTTCTCGTCGCAGACGATCATGGTGAGGTCGGGCGACGAGGTTGCTGGCCTCGACGAGGCATCCTCGCGGAGCAAGAACCGGACCCAGGAGCTGTGGAATTTGCAGGGATTAGGGAGCGGCCGAGACAGGCAAGATGGTGAGGCTGCCATATACGACGGCGCTGACAACGCTATTCAGCTACGGCCTGCTCTTCGCGTTCGGCCAGCTCAGGGATTTCTTCTGTAGTTCATCGATTGGTTCAAGGCCAAGAACGTCAAGGTGGGTAGGCGAATTGCCTCTCTTTCCAGCCGGATCTTGCAATCTTGGTTGGTTTCTTAATGATTTATTTCGGGCTTGATGCAGGGGTAGGCGTCGATCTGCCTCGGGCTCGAGGGTTTCTACGTGCGTCGCCTTTACCTGCGGATCCAGGTACGGATTTCAGAAGCTCCCGTTAGGAATTTTGATGCGTCTGGACATCAAAATTTGCTCCTTATGTCCGCGCATTGCTCATTTAATTTGGGTCATGGTCAGATCTCTCTGAATGTATCACTGTTTTGGTAGTAGATTTTGGTGTAATTGGAATGGTTCGTTTCTCAAGGCATTTCGTCGAATTATCATGAATGATGTATTGTCATGTTTGCTATATGGATATATTTTCTGGGGAAGTGATGGCTATTAGGTATCAGGTACTTGTGTATTGTGCTCTTGGGAAAGTGATGGCTATTAGGTATTTGGACACTTGTGTATTTTGCTGTTTTGTTCAGAAGATTAGATGTGCAGTAGCTTTATGAGGAATGTAGGATGCAACCACTTTGATTTTCCAAGCTTACATCACCTGACTCTAGTGAAAACAATTGGTGGTGGATATCAAACTTTTTAAGGCGTCGTTTAAGCGTAAAGGCGCTCACCGGCGGCAAGGCATCGCCTCGCCTTGCCAGTGGAGCTTAAGGCGTCCGCCTCAGCTCCATTGCGTCTCTGAGGCGTCCGGCGAGGCAAGGCGGAGCTGAGGCGACACCTCAGTCGTGCTGGGCCCTAGGGTTTTAGAGAAGAGGGAGAGAGCGAGCCGAGCAGGGAGAGTGAGGATAGAATTGAGGGCCAAGCGATGAAAGAGGAGAGGGGAAGGCGGCGGCGACCGGTGAGGCAAGGAAACGCCGCGGGGAAGGCGCCGGCGCCCTGTGAGGCGACTGCTGCTCCCCTGTTCTGCCGCTGGTGCGCTGTGCCGCTGCTCCCTTGCTCTTCTGCCGTGCCGCCAGCCGCGCCGTCCAGATCTGAGGCAAGTCTCTGCTCCCCTGCCGACCGTTCCTGCCCCATGCCTTGCCGTCCGCTCCTCGGGTCCCTCAGCTCCCCTGCTCCCTCAGCTCTGCTCCCCTGCTCCCTCACTCCCCGCTCTGCTGCTATGCTGCACTGCTGCTCGGCCGCTCCCTCACTCCCTCTCCGCCTCACTGCTCCTCTGCTCTGCTGCAAGCCAGCACTGCTGCCCTGCCGCCTTTTTGCTCGCCTGCTGCCATGCTTTGCTCCCCTGCTCTGCAGCCATGCTTCCGTGCTCTGCTCCCTGCTCTGCTCCCTGCTCTGCCCCTTGCTCTGCTCCCTTGCTCTGCTCCCTGCTCTGCTCCCTCTTCTTAAGTTCAGCAAGCCAAGCAAGTCAGCAAGCCATCTGCCTAGCTCCCTGCTCTGCTCCCTACTCTGCCCCTTGCTGCCCGCTGCCGCCTGCTGCCCGCTCACCTCCCTGCTCCCCTTGCTCCCCTTGCTCCCCTGCTGTGAGGGAGAAGAGAGGGGCTGTGACTGTGTGAGGGAGAAGAGAGGAGAGGGGCGTGGGGCTGCTCGCTGCTGTCGTGAGAGGGAGAGATAAGGAGGGTGGCTAGCTGTGTTGTGGGCAGAGGTGTAATAAGGTCAGGGATGAGTGGTTGGTATGTCTTAAATGGGCTTTTGGGCCATGGGGAAGTTAAAGGGCTATACGAGTTGTGACCTATCTCTCAATATTTTTTATTTTCTCTCTGAAATATACGTCACAAGTGTTGACTAACTGATAAATCAACCGATAAATGGCTAATCTAATGTGTTAGTAAGGCGTCGCCTCGCCTTACGCCTTAACGCTTAAAAGGTGTGAAGGGAGTGGGTCGCCTCGCCTCGCCTTACCACCTTAAAAACTTTGGTGGATATATAGTATGCTTGATTCTTCCATGGCTTTGAGTTACATTATTATCTAATGCTAAGAAACAATCAATTTTGTAGTAAATGTTATGTCTTTCTTGTTCATATTTTTTTTTCCATAACAAGTTTGGCAAAAAGGGAGTAGTGTCATGCTTTTTTTTAAACAAAGTTTTAAGATCCGCAAGTACCAAGTTGTCCCTTGTACATTGGAAGCAGGCACTACCAAACTTCATACCGAGCTGGAGGAGTTGGTGATACGCTTTGTTGGAAAACCTGCTGCTCTCAACTAAAAACAAGGCTAAACTGAACTCGCTGAACCATAACTCAATTGTCTATGGTGCAAGAGGATCCGGTGCAACTGTCCGGGTTTTCCAACATAACTGTAAGTTGTCATGCCTTTGAACAATCCAAATCAATATTAAATGTTTGTGATTCACAATGACTTATCATTGCCATTGTTCTACTTGCAGCCCCTGCTCATCTGGAAGATGTGCCGAGAGAACAGATAACTTATGGTTAGCCACGGACACACAGACCATGGAAGAAGATCATTATCATTGTTGAGGGTATCTACAGCATGGAAGGGAAGCTGTGCAAACTCCCTGAGATCATAGCTGTCTGCAAGAAATACAAGGTTCAAGGAACTTCCTTCTAATTTCCATTTTAATTTTGGTACATAAAGCATACTAGAGTTCTCTAATTTATTTCCTGTTCTCTCAAACCATTAAGATGTTGCATCAGTGCAACAGTGAGAATTGACCATATGCATTACTCTTTGTTTTGTCAAACAGGCTTACACATATCTGGATGAGGCCCATAGCATCGGTGCTGTTGGGCAGTCTGGCCGAGGGGTTTTGTGAACTGCTAGGGCTTGACCCAGCTGATGTAGATATAATGATGGGGACTTTCAGAAAGTCATTTGGATCATGTGGTGGATATATTGCCACATCAAAGGTATGTCTTCTTCAGACAGAACAATATTACTTATTACTTGTACCTTGGACTGCCGTGCAGATTTGCTGATTCTTCTTGCTTGAAATTTCAGGGGTTAATTCAGAACCTGAAGCATAGATGCCCGACCCATCTTTATGCTATTTCCATGTCACCAACCGTAGTGCGACAAGTTATTTCTTCAATTAAAGTTATACTTGGAGAGGATGGCTCCAACAAAGGTACTAAAAGAGCTTTCAATCTGCCGCAATGTTCATGTTGAGTGTAACTTTGAATAATTGTTTTTTCTGTGACATCCTGTAGGTGCCCAGAAACTTGCAGGCATCTGTGAGAGCAGTAATTTCTTCATGTCAGAGCTCAAGAAGATGGGTTTTGAGGTTCTTGGTGACAATGACTCTCCAGTTTTGCCCATAATGCTCTACAATCCGGCTAAGATTCCTGCATTTTCTATGGAGTGCCTTAAGCAGAAGGTTAGTGGTGTAGTTCTTGTGGAATGCTATTTGTGTTCAGAAATATTGTCGTAGTAATTAGCAATCACTCACTACTTCCACTAGCACAGTTTAAACTCCCACCTACCACCACGCTACTGATAAAACACTGATATTTCAGGTTGCTGTTGTCACTGTGGCATTCCCTGCCTCACCTCTCCTCCTTGCAAGGGCTCGGATCTGCATTTCTGTGTTGCACACCAGGGAAGACCTGATAAAAGCCCTCGAGGTGAGTTCTTTCTTCACGTACATAAGCACTTCGTGCTGTTCACACACATACAAAGAGTCCAATTCTCACTGTTCTTGTGTTTGCAATCCACTTTCAGGTTATCAGCAGAGTTGGTGATCTTGTGGGCATCAAATACTTCCCCACAGAACCACCAAAGATTGCGGTAGCCAACCATGATAAGCTGGACCGAAGATGCACCCTGAGTGAATATAGAATGAAACAAGTTGTTTCAAAACCGCGCAAATACCTTACATTGCTTGTGACCGAATGCGAAGGTTTGGAGTTAATGATGTTCTAAAACCTGCAAATTATTTAGCTTCAATGTGGTAAAGAATGCAAGAGAGGCAAAACTTGAGATGTACCGGAGTTGAGTAACAATAAACTTCTCTTATTGAAATACCTTTTTCATTACCATGGTTTTATCCTCATTATGTCAAAGTGGTTATTTTACTGAAGTCAAGATTGTTCTTAGTTGTCCTCCAGCATATCGTAGTAATGAAACTCTTGTTGTCTTACATGTTGAGTTTTACCAATCTTTTCATAGAAGTTCCCTTTTGTATTTAATTATGAAAATGTATTTTTGTGATGTATTAATCTTTCTTTGAGTAACTTAATTGCTTATATGTCATATGTTATTCTTTTACTTCCAATTTTTAGTCAAATTATCATAAATGTTGAGTCAAAGGTACGTTCATTGAAGGTAATCAGTAGTGGGGATAATTGCATTTTACCCCTGTGGCTGACGAAGTACACTGAACGGAGTAGTTGAATAGGGAAAGGAAAAGAAAATGAATATGCAGTATTGGCAGATCCTCATTTATGTCTTGTCTTTTGTAAGTACTATGTGAGGTAATTCTCTTTACTATAGGCCTAGCTGAAGAGGATGACGAAATTGAGGGACTTTTAGGGTGACAAGAAGAAAGAATGATCGACCACGGGCGTATATTAGATGCAAACCTAAATAGGCAATGCAAACTGACCATTAATAAACTTATGAAGCTTCCACTGCTCACAGAGGTTCTCTCAAAGTAAGATATTGGGATGTATGCATTGGTGGCAGCAAAATTTTTACCTCTGCTACCAGTCCGTTTGCTATTTATTTATATCCGTCCATCATTGAGGTATGTTGTCAGATAGTCTCATACACCCATCTCACTCTGGTATTTGCTTCCTTTGGCATTAGTACTAGACGATGGTGATCTCAGTGCTAGCAGGCCATTATTGTTGTGCTCTTCCCACTGCCAATATGTGTAATCTATTATTGAGTTCTTGGTTCTAGCCTTTGATAATTCCTTGATTTTATCACTAAAAATATGTGCTATCCATTTTCTCGGTTGGTGAGCTTACTGGACGTATCCTATACCACTGAGCCTTTAGAGTTTAGATGTCTGAATATCGAGTTATGCACAAGTTGCTGATTGTCGAATGTTTTTATCACTATTGGAGTGAAAAATGTTGTAAATTAGAAGTTAGTGTAACAGCCTCTGGTGTAAATCCTAAACTATATTCTCTTTACACGCATCTTTGCCATTGTTGTCGAATGCGTAAGGACATGTCGGTGCTTATTCGTATTCATACATGAATAAAATAAAAAAGAGAAAAGAAAAGAAAAAGGAAAGGAGGCGGAATGGCTAGAGGATTGAAGCAGGCGATGGCCGACGGCCCACTCGGGTATGTGGAGGCTGGGCCTAATTTGGCCTAGTTTGGGATATTTTACAGAAAAGCCCTTGAGTTTATTTAATAATATATGCAAATTTCTATTTGTACTGAAATCTTGCGCAAAGCCCCCTACTGTTAATAGAATTCAGATAATACATATTTTTCAGTAGAATAGAATCTCAGGAATTCAGATTTTAGGTTCTATTCTACCGATGAAAACATGTATTGCACGTACTCGGTTACTAATTGCTCTTAAAGTTTGCAGTAATTGTGCAAAAACTGCTACTCTATATAAGGGCACATTTGGTTGGGTTGTGGCTATTGACAAAGCTGCTGTTGGCTGGCTGTCTGAAAAAGCTGCTATAGTTGTGGGAAAATGAATATATGACTTTTGGTTGATCTAAACCATTTACAGCATTTTAGAAAATAAGCACTGAAACTTCAGCACATTGCAAAAAGCTGGCAGAAAACAGCTTTTCTAAACAACTGAATTTACACTGCAAAGCTCATAACTATCATTGGCAAAAGCTGCTGAAAAACTGATCGTTTAATTGGGCTACAACTTTTTTCAGTAAAAAGTCGAACCAAACACACCTTAAGTACCGAAAATTCTTAAATTTTTCGTCCTCTTCTTCCATACCCAAATCCTTAAATTTTTCGTCCTCTTCTTCCATACCCCACCTCACTCCTCTCTCACCAACTCCCGTTGTGCAGCACCCGCTCGCCTTCCGCGGCCCAGCGCCCATCACCACCCAGTGCTAGCCGCCCCGACGTCCCTCCGCCGCCTCGAGGTCTCTCGCCGGAGCCCCCTCACCGCCACCGGTCCCCGCCTCCTCTCCTCCCGCTGCGACTACCTCCTGCCTGCAAGGGCTCCGGCGAGTAGCCCTTCTCCGGCGAGGATTCCGACAGGAGGCGCTTGTCCATCGACTGGCTCTCCCCGCACTGCCGTCCCCAAGTTCGATTGGCGCGCGCTCGTCGCTGCCACTCACGCCGTGGGCTTCCCCGACCTCCTCGCTGCAGATCCCCCGGCCGAGGCCGAGTATGGTCTCTTCGCCGAGGGCGCCACCGACGGCGGCAGCATGCTCCGTCGCCACCACCGCGCGCTCCTCGAGATCCACGTCAACGAGGGCACAGGACCATGCTGTCGCCGACGTCCTTGCGCTGCAGTCGTACTACACCCTGTGGGTGGAGGAGTGGAAGGAGCTCAAGCTCAGAGATGGAGTCAGGACAATATTGTTTCAGTTCTGAATTAGTTGGAACAGCTCAAGAAATGAAATTTTTGTGACTAGTTTAGGTAACTTAGTATAGATGATTGTAAATATCCATAGGATTGAAGGAGCACTGCATGATGATGTATCTGTTCTTCATCTTGTATCCTGATGCTGATTTATTCAGTTAACTTGGTTCTTATTCTTGGTTAAGAGCTTTAATCTGTGTGACTTAGCATCAGGTTGCCCTGTAGGATCAGGAGATTAGTCTTTCAACTGCAAGATTAACATTTTGCCATGATTCATGAGCCCCCAAAATGTTTTCTTTTATGCTATTTGATATTTCTTCTGAAACGCCACCATTTAGTACATTTCTTATTTGCTCGTTATTAAAAAGAATATATATACTTGTTCAGTTCAGAAATTTTGAGTGGCAGCCTGCCAAGAGCAAGGAGTTGAACTGTTTCCGCAAGTTTCAGCTTAATCATTCTTCCCCTTTGTACTCTAGTTCAAATCTAGCTTCACTTTTCTACACTGATGTTCAAGTTGGGAGAGACCACTCTAGTGTGCTCTGCAACAGTGGTGCCTCTATTATCAGCCAAAGAGTACAACATAGAGACAACAAAAGCAATTAATAATTGTTTTTTGCTCGTGCTGCTTGAATAGCCAACAAAGAAAACATGTATAGCTTTGAGAATTATGCGGTGAATTTGTGAATTATGCAGTGAATTTGTGAAAATTCATGAATAATACAGTGTATGTGTACGTGACAGCACTGAGCAATCCGTTCGTGTATGTGTTATGCATCGGGCCAGTCTGTGATACATCAGGGCATATACCCGCTGTGTAGCATGCCGAACAGAGGGCATCAGGACAAGCGTGAAGAACCATAATCAACTGAAGTTTTATATCCATCTATTTACAAGTTGCTAACAATCGACCACCCCGCCACTTTGAATCACTGAATGATATTGATGCTCCTGACCGATCGAAAGAACACCAAACTCGTTCACATGCTGATGCCTTCTTCGCTTATTCTTATCAAATCTCCTGAGAAAGGGACACGGGGAATCTCCTGAGGAAATATGAACGACCTCGGACCTCCGATCGGAGCAAGGCAGTAGCAACTACAGCAACTTTTTCCGCTCCACTCGCAGCCGCTGCTCCGCGAGGCGAGCCTCCTCCGCCTCCCCCAACGGCGCGTCACCGGCACCCGTCCTCCGCCAGGTACGCACGTACGAACCTTGCTCGATGATCACGCGATTGGGGGGGAGAGAGAGAGAGAGCAGCAGTAGCAGGTTGAGCATCTCCGGAGAGGCAGAGGGCCGGCGAGCGGTGAGAGCGCACGCGCGCGTGCATTGAGTTTGGGGAGTGCTGCGGTGCAGAGCGGCGCGCGAGTGGCGGGAGCTAGTGCACGCGCGTGCGTTGGGGAGCTCGTGTTGTTGTGCGGGAGGGTTGCTGCGGCTTGCGGTGGTCCCGGAATGGCGCGGGAGGCGGATGCTGGGGCGGGGGTGGCGCCAGTGGTGTTGGTGGTCGCTGGAGGGCGCCGGGGCGGCATGTCGCTGGGCGGCGGCCACGGAGGTGGAGGAGGAGGGGTAGGAGCCGTAGGATTGGTGTTTTTGGAACGGCGGAACGGGGAGCAGACCTTCGAAGGAAGCGGCCTTCGGTCCAGGGACTTGCTGATAAGATCAAGGGGGAATGCAGGCTACGGAGAATACCGAAAAGCCCTCAGATTGCAGCGGTGTTGTGGCTCTGCATCCATCTCATGAGCTTTCCATCTCCGAGGAGGAAGACGAGCATGAGCTGCCGAACTGGGCTGCGCTGGGCCGTGTAGAAACTATGACGCGGGGAAGTATTAGATTAGGAGAGGAGGCCCATCTGGTCCAAACGGTCCGAGTCTCGCAACTCGCACTTTGTATTTGTGTAATTAGTACTCCGTTTCGTAATACTCGGCAATTTTGACCACATATTTAGGTAATCACTGTTGAAATGCCTTGTGACCAGAATGCTGCTGTGTGGCGAGTATTTGGGGATAAAAAATGTTATGTATTACAAAACGGAGAGAGTACTACGTAGATTTGAATGTTTTATAAATTTTGTGGTAATTCACCGTGAACTCATAAGCAAGAGGGACGGCAAAACAGAAAATATTGCACTGACAAAAGTGAGGTGAAGTATTTGTAAACAAATAAGATGATCAAATGTAACAAGTTTTAAAACTTTTTAGGTCTCAAGATGGCTTTCAAAGATCAAGTTTTAGTTTTATGGGGTGAGGCCTATACCAAGTGGTATGAAACCGAGTTACAGAACAAGACCCTACGTGAGGTAGTGCTCTCCTTCTCTCAACTGTCTAATATTTCTCACCAATACTAAGTATTACATGCCTTGTTGTCAGGTTGAGAACTTCCGAGCAACTAAGGTCCGGTGCTATTTGGCCGTGTGTGCATGGGGCATTGGTAGCATGTTTTTTGGAAATGGAGTGAGTTCGATGGAGATACTAAAGAAGGCCCATCCATCGATTGCCTACGCCTGTACACTATTCTTTCTAGTGTCATTCCTATGCATGGCTCTCGGGGCTGCTGCTGCCTTCTTCCCTAGGAGCACCCCTTTGCAGTCTGTTGATCTTACTGGGTTCGGAGCATGGATAACTGTTGTACGCGCCATCGCCTGCTATCACCTAGACACATACGAATTCCATCCCAAGCCCCAGGCCACTTGGGCAATTGCATCCTTTGCTATAACATCTGTTGCTGTCAGTGTATATTGGGCTTGTACAGCCCAAGACCCCAGAGTAAGTGTGATTTAAGATGTATAGATTGTTGAATAAAGTAAGATGCAGCTAACAAAAGTACTTTCCTGTTCTAGTTTCTTCACGTGATCGTGAAAATGCTGGGTTGGCTGTTCTGTTGGATTTGGTGCAAAGTCTTGGCCATTTGGAGCATCGCTGTTGAATGGATGAAGAATACTTGGTTGCCTGCATTTGTCAGGGCTTGGGAGAGCTGTCAGCCCCTCCTAGGGCATCCTTAGAAAGGTAAACGTTTTCTCTGCTGTGAGCAGATTTTTCTCCAGCCACGTACATTCCCACCTTTGATTTGAAATGCACAGTATATTGCAAATTTATAATCATGGAGTATCAACTTTGTGCTTCAGACAATACAAGATTTCTACTCAAGAGAAAGTCAAACCAAGCAATGTGCTTCAGAACGACATCAACAACAGAAGACTGGGATTACTGTTTGTCTGCCTGGGTTTGGCGATGGGAGGCTCCCTTTTCTAAAAGGGCAATTTAACACAAGGGATTCTTCAGAAAAAGAACTTCGAAATAGATGGTGTTGTCTGTATAGCACGTCAATAAAATGCCAAAGAGGACTGGTTGCATCTATTTTTGAATGTGAATTGAGCAAATCCTGCTAGGATATGAATTGGGATACCTATGTTGATCAATACTTTTGTTGATATCTTCTGTTGATACTTCTGTTGATATCTTTCATGTGCTCCTACTTGTTAAATCTCATACTTCTGTTGATGAAAATTAGAGAACACGATTGATGTGTCCCCAGCGGGTTGGCGGGAACGGGCATGTCGGTGCGGACGGAAGGTGGAACTGTTTTTGAGGGAGGTCAACGACGGAAATGAAGTGCCCGTCGATCTCCTCATGACCACTGAGAGACATGGGTGGGATCTTGAAAACTAAGAAGGTGATTACCAAGGTGCTCTTAGGAGGGTATCTACAGTCCACCACCGATAGATGCGGTAGAGCCATGCACCCGTGCACTGGATCGTGCAGCATATTGAAGAGGATGGATCGCACATTCTCGTCGGACAGCTCTTTGGTGTTGTAATAATCATAGTAGGGAAAGAGCTAACCGTCTACCATCCCTACCGCGATGCACACATCGAAGGATCGGTACCAACCGAGGGTCACCCGGATGTGGTACTCGTCGAAGGAGACAGCAGGATTAGCATATAAAGCTACCAATGCGTCTTGTTGCAGCAAAATTGGAAGACTTGTGCTCCTTTGTACTCCAAGTTCTTCGAATGGTTGGTTTCTCTAAACTGGTGCTGGATAGTGGACAGATTGGAGTGCAGGGCAGACCTCCCATTTGTCCTTTTTGTGATCAAGAGCCGGAGACCCTTTCTCATCTTATATGCTCATGTGTCTTCCCTCATGAGTTTGGGCAGAGATTCTTGCTTGGATCCGTGAGACGCTGTTAATCCTCCAACCTAGAACTGAGCTCATCACATGGTGGTATTCTATTAGCACAAATCTCCTGCTGGCAGATCAAAGGGCATCGCTACCGCGTCTTCAAAGGAAGCAGCCTTTGGTCCAGGGAATTGCTGATAAGATCAAGAGGGAATGCATGCTATGGAGAATGGCGGGCGCGTCACCATTGGACGAGTTGTTCCAAGAAGAGATAGTTAGCTAAGTCTCTGTTTTTAGGCAGGAGGTTCTGTATCTAGGCTTATTTATTTCCTATTCCGCGTTCTTGCTGTCGTTGTGTAGCGCCAAAAGGCTACAACTGTAACAGTTGCAACTGCATCCTCCAATAGGCAAAAAGCCATGTTTAGCCCTATGCCGTCCATCAATTGCAAAATTAGCCCCTGCTGAAAAAAAGAGTCAAAAAATAATCCCTTGCCACTGGTGCGATTCGCGGCACCCCGCCTACCGCGGTGGGATCTGCGTCAGGTCACTTGCCGTGGGTGGGATTCGTGGCCTGCGTCGGGTCAGGCCATGGATCCCACCCGTGGCAGGTGGGTGGCGTGGGTCCCAGGTGCGCCAAGTGGGAGGTTTTTTAGATTTATTTTGTTGAGGGGGCTATTTTTGCCATTGCCCTGTAATTGGGGGGGGGTTAAATATGGCTTTTTGCCTCCTCCAATACTGTCTGCTGATATTCCCCAAATAGTTGAAATCAAATATCTAATGAACATAAATGAAGCATCTACAAACATACAGTAAATATGGAACAAATCACATCAGACAATCACAAAATTTTCATCATTTATAAAAATCAAATTTAAACATCTCAAATTTGAAGCACCAACTTGAGAGAAACTTACCTACAAAGACAGCATAGAACCCAGTATCTTCTGTTCTATTTGCAACATGCAGGTTTCTTCTCTGTAGAGGAGTAAGAGATAATATGAAGACTTCTAAGCTACGAGATGCGTGTGTGCAAAGATATAGAAAAAACCCGAGAAAGATTGAAATACTCAAAAATCAGCATTGTTATTATTGGATAATTATTAGTCATGTAATGTAAGTATGTAAGACTGTATCTTGAATAACCAGATGATAATCTATATATAAGAAAGCAGCTGGACATTCATAAAAAAGATAGCATCACATCATAATTGTAGGCGTGGCCAAATTTCAGCCGTTTGATCTCGCTATTTGACCATACGAACCATCGGATCTTCCCGATGCAAACTAACATTCAGGTCCTTCTAATATCTACTATTTATAATCAGATCCTTCATCCCATCCATAGCTCACCTCCCTCCCCGTGCTGCTTTCTCCGTTGTCCTAGACGACGCATCCACCTCCTCTCCACTAGCACCGTCCATGCACCCCATATGCTGCTCCTCTTCCTCCCAACTGCTGTAGCCCTACATTTTGCCACACCATCGTCGACCATAATCATGCCGCTGCTCTGAGCTCGCGTACAAAACCAGAAGGTTCTTCATGCTACATGAAGTCGTGAGCATCAAAGTTAGACTAGCAACCCTCTTAGGCATAACATATAGATGTAACCACCAACCGGTGGGCTATTGTGTAAAAACACCTAGAATGAAGCAGCAACTGAGCAGCCTTGTTGAGGAACAAACTTCCATCTGCCAATTAACTGAAAATGCTTCTGGACAAACCACTTAAGCACCATCATAGTTGAAACACAATATATGATCGTAAATCATGATAAAGATATATACAGCAGGATATAGAGCTATATCATTAATAGGCTGCCTTAGATGTGTAGATTAAGGCCGTATTTTTACCCTTCTTCAAAAAAATGGCACAAAATGTGTATTCTTCTAAACTGAAGGACAGAGGAGGTGCAATGTGTCAGCCCAAAGCCGACACAACCAGTTTTTACTCAATTTTACTCATCGTTTATTGTATAACAAACCAAATTCATACAAGCCAATCTTTTTTGTTGTTGTTTCTATCATAGTTAAAGACTAGAAGATGATGACCAGCACGAAATCTGCAGATGATATTCTTCCTCCGAAATCATGATTACAGTATAAAGTTGAAACAGGAAAATAGGGTTAGCTCGTGATTTTTAAGACAAGCAGCATCCTCGCTATATTATCTGCTGGTCAATACCAATTAGCGTGTCAATGAATCTCACAACTAAGTGTTATCTCACGGACTGAGCAGCATGAATGACTGGATAATGCATAGAACTAATTAATGAAGTATGCCACATACTAGATAGGCTATTAAGAAAGTGGGGTTGAGTTGTGGTAGCGGTACATTTTATGCTGTACATTTTACTCTCCCTCAAGTTATCAAATCAAGAAGCCTGCCTTCTAAAAATTACACGGTCATGCAAATGCTAAATCATAGTGTGAGAAGTCGGTATTTTTCATCCTTGCACAGATTAAAGAGCAATTTTGTAGTACTCAAACTTTAGAATTTTAGTTCTACGAATTTTTTTCCGGTAACCTAATGGCTTCTTCTCCCATCAAGAGGTTATGATACTAGCAAGAGTTATATTCTTCTCCTCTTGATCCTACCTTGGGATATGTTTGACAGGGATGGTCACTGAACTACTATTGGTTTTAAAGGACGACAGAGACCCTCGACACGTCATAGCCACTATTTTGACTCCTTTTATGCAATTATGAACGAAACTTTCTCAATTCCAAAGCAACTTATCCCTTTGGAGTTGGCATAGCAAACTACGTGAGCCTCCTGATGAAGCCAATAGAAATCCTATCCAAATACTAAAAAGAAAGGCAATTTCATTATGGTAGTATACCAGCCGCCAGTACTGGAACTTCTGGTTCCAATCGGAGCGTACGGATCCCCACACATCGATCCCACCTCCATCACAGCACCCGCAACGCACAACTCAAACCAACTCACAACGTCACGGCAATGGGGCAGTGCTTATCAAACGGTGCGGCGGCGGCGGCGGCGGCGACGGTGAGGGTGGAAGAGTTGTCTGCGTCGACGGCGATGGTGCTACTATCAACAGGGGAGCTGCGGGAGTACCCGCGCCTTTTCAGGTTCGTCTAAGTTGCGAGTAGAAGGCCAAGCACAGGGCCTTGCCATGGCGATGGAGCCCATGGACAACCCGGACACCAACCTGTGCTCACCCAGGTACCAAATATACTATGATTTCCAGGTCTAATCCATATTTCGGCCTGCTGGGCATTGCTTAGTTGTGATTTTTCTGTTACCTTCTTGTAGAACGAACTCTTCCCATATTCAGAACTTGTCTTTCTTCGCGGAAGTTTCGGATGGAGGTCCTTGAGCCCGAAGCTGCAGCGAGAGAAGGATTCTTGGTGAAGCCGCTATCTCGCCGGATGAAAGGTAAAGTAGATGCTTTCCTGCATTACATTTCATACCCGCATAGATCTGGACAGTTAGCTCAAATCTGAGCGAGTGATTTGTGTATTGTAGCACGAACTCTGCTTCTGAAAAGAACCAGCGTTTGCTCGATTCAGCACGTAAAATTTTTCTCCTCCTTGCTTCTGTTTCGACCTGGCCTGTCCAGGTTGACACTAAATTTGGACGGAAGAGAAGGTAATGCTATTGATTTCTGTCCTAACGTTTGTAAATTATTAGGTACAACCAATGTGGAGTCATCCATGATAAGTAAATATCCACGTTTGATGCATCCAAACCTAGTTGAATACTTGTCCTATGTGTGTTTGCGCTTTATGTTAGCATACAGCTTTCACGACCATAAGTTCATTGTGATTACTTTATTGGTGTTGAGGCGAATACATTTGACTCAGGTCAAAAATCTTATAATTTTTACAATCTTTTTTCCTGGGAGCATGGTTTCGGAATACGGCACGGTACAAAACATATAAATGCAAATGGATATAGAAGTATGCAAGAGTTCGTATACCAGTGTGAGGTAATCTAAATAAATAGCTTATTATGTCAGCATTTGCAAATGGTACACGTGGCTGTTCCTACTAATATATCTGCTAAACTTTATCTCAGGGCAAGAACGAGAAAGAGAACTCTGCCTCCTCTAGAACTGGATGTAAAGCAATTAATGGTTCGGTAGCTTGATATATGTTTGCCGCTTTGTTAACAACCATAACCATAAGCTCTCAGTAAGTTATAATGAGAAAAGACAGTGGAATTCTCATAATGAGATTGATCCGATCGCACGTAACTTCATCAAAAATCTTCGCAAGAATAACATCAGTGTTGGTAACGGTCTACAACATACTTGGTTATCACATGGAATCAGTGAGGGCATGCCCTATTGCAAGCAGGTGCTACGAACGTTGTGCTCAAAGATTGCACAAGAATCAATAAAAGATAGCTTAGGGAGAACTGTAAAGTTGTTGCAAGAAATGAGAGCTCAAGACAAGAACCTGGTGGTTGTAGTTGATGTCAACAGTGATGGTCGATTTAAGTCAATGTTATGGTGCAGTGGCAAGAACCATGAAGATTATGCATATTTTGGCGGTGCTCTCACCTTTGATACAACCTACAGGACAAATCTATTTAACATGTCTTTGGGGTTGTTTGTTGGCATGAACAACCACTTTCAGTTCGTGATATTCGGTGGAGTCTTGATTCGCGAAGAGAACACGACAGCTTTTGAACGGGTATTTAGCAGTTTTGTTGGTATAATGAATAGCAAACACCTAGAAACAATATTGACAGGTGAATGATAACTAACAAGTGTTCGATTTATTTATCTTCCGATATTGCTTTGACTAATACTTGCTGATCATAAATAATTTTATTTCTGCAGATCAATGCATGGAAATGGAAACCGCTATCAAATCTACCCTGCCAGGCACAAGGCACGGGTGGTGCAAGTGGCACGTGCTCTCCTTAGTTCGAGAAGATCCGAAGAAGTCAAGGAAGAACATGTTACTGTGCAAGGGCATATAAGGATTTAACCCCTCAAAATAATATTGCTCAGTTTGCGATTTATTTGGATCTTATAAGATAATACTGGGGAAAATATGTATAATAATAGGGCTTATTTGGTCTATTTGATCTTTTATAATAAGAGTGTCTAGTCATTGCTCTTTTATATTTCAGGAAACGTGGGATCTACAGATGTGGTGCACCAATTGAAGAAGATGCAGCATAAGGGCAGATAAGGTAATCGTGGAAGATGGAGGACATTACATATCATGTGATTGTGGTTATTTCGAGCTTATTGGTATGCTTTGTAGGCACTCACTGAAGGTTAGTTAAAATTGAACAGCAAACTCTCTCTTTAGTTCAGTCATGACACAAATTTTGAAAATCTGACAATAACTTTTTCTTGTGAATCCTTTTCAGGTACTTTTACGGAATGATTGTCTGAAAATTCCATCGAGAAATCTAGTAAGGAGGTGGACTATATGGGCAACGGATTCATATCCTGATCATCTACAGCTCAGTAATAGGCATTCAGCCAAGGACGACGTCGAATACCGTCAGAACATTCTGTATATTGCTGCAAACGAGTTGGTTAAAGAAGGTGTTACAGGTAAGGCTACATTTGAAGTTGCAATGAAGGGGATAAGCACTCTAAGGTCACAGATTCAGACAATGAGAGACCTAGTTCCTATATCCAATGAGAATATAAATAATGCTAAAACACATGAACATACTAATGGTCCAGGTATTAATATTCTACTCGCACCAGAGAGCGTGAAGCTGAAAGGCAGATCTGCTACAGTAAAACCTAAATCAAGAATGGATTATGTTGCAGCTCAGGTGAAGAAGAGCCGTCCTGTTTCCAGTTTCCATCGTGGAGAAAATTCCACACGAGGTGAGAGTATACCCGAGACAAGGTCCTTCACTCACGTGCGTACTGTGAAGAAGAGACAGATACATTGTGGTAACTGCAACGATACAGGCCATACAGGCAATAGCTGTACTAAGTGTCGCAAGCGTGGTGTCTAGTAGTACTGTTTATGATGTTCTATTCCTTTTTTCTGTTTTGTTCAGCCAGTACTGCGCTTGGATTAGTGAATATTTTAATTATGGAACTATATTATCATGATGTACTTTCTCTGTTGGTCTAGCGTTACTACCTGCATGTACTATATCCCACTAGATTTTTAATATGGAAAACCTATATGTTTGTTTGAGCTGCATACATGCATGACCTCGACATGTCTGATTGATTAGCATAGATTGTTGCTTAATGAGAGGTCAAAGCAGTTTTTTCCCTATGTCTGTGCGATTAAGGTTTGTGGGAGAAAAAAGTACACCAATATTTCCTGTTCGAAAACACCATTAGTGCGCTAACACATGAACCCATTTTAAACAGAACATAAGATTAGTGGATACGATGTATGTTTAGAAGCAGCAACAGAGAGACATACGAGAACTCAGCTGAGAAGACGCAGTTTATGCAACCGTGACTCCGTGTCTGCCTCCGGGGAGGCTGCCCGGTGGTTCCTCTACGACGCCGACAAGATGAGGTTTGAGGGCCCCGTCGCCTCCGTCGGCGGCAACCAGGAGCTCCGCCCGGGGCAGATCTTTCGTGCTTCCAGCCGAGGCGAAGCGGAACGGGCTCCGGCGCGAGGAGGTCGCCGCACTCGCCGTCAGGGCGTCCGCGGCGCTCGTCAACAAGGCCGCGGCCGCCAACACTAACTCCGGCGGCGGCAGGTGGACGCGCACCGGCTTGGTGGCGCCGCTCGTGTTTACCCCACCGCAGGAGGACGAGACCTTCTCCTACAAGACAGCGCCGGCGACGGCGAAGAGGCGGCCGGTGGCGTGCGCGAAGAGTGCCGGGAGGATGCAGCCGCGGT
This sequence comes from Stipa capillata, assembly GCA_019208055.1. Classification (NCBI taxonomy): domain Eukaryota; kingdom Viridiplantae; phylum Streptophyta; class Magnoliopsida; order Poales; family Poaceae; genus Stipa; species Stipa capillata. The sequence continues at coordinate 63,532 of JAGXJF010005405.1, forward strand.
TCGCCCCCGATCTGGGCGCCATTCCCGAGTGCGACACCAGTGAGTGATCGATCGAATGACGTTCCGCGGAGTCGAACGATCAAATCGAAGCAAGAACAAGTACACAAATTTGGGGATTCAAAGCTCGAATCGGGAGGCTGCTCCGACCATTCTGGAATGAATCAGAGGAAACCGAACGAGAAAGGTGGGACTGCAGCTGGGCCCGGCAGAGGGGACAGCCGTAGGATTCCGATCGGACGGACGGTGCTGGTTTTGCGTGGAAGATATTATATCATCGGTTCAGATGCGGCTACCGGGGTGAGAGATTAGCTTAGCCTTTGTAATTTGTAGGAACAAAATTTTGTTCGTGTTAGTTGAGTGAGTTTGTGCTTTGAACACGAGAGGATGGTGACAGAAGACAAATGTGCATATTCATTCCCGTGGTCCTGAATTTGCCTACAGTTACCCACTGCTACATCTCTTTTGTGTTGGTTCGTTATAAATATTTGAACTTCTAATTATATCCATATTACATAATGCAGATATCACTGTGAATTTGAGTTCTTAGGTACACGGAGTAGAAGGTTTAATTTGATGACTCGAGATGGTTCAAACAGAGCGCTGAATCTATAATATAAAAAGTTGATGGAGTTTTACACAAAATAGCATGCTATATAATTTTTGTATATGTGACACATTTAGGGCATGATTGGTTTGAAGCCAAAATTTGGCTTGCCAACACTTGGACAAGCTAACAAAGTTGGCTCTCAATTGGTTTGGCATCAATATTGGGCTATGCTCACAAGCAATTGCTATGAAATATGTCTTGTTGGCTGCCAACCAATTACTAGCCAAAGTTGCCAAATTTTGATAAATTTTTGCATTGCCAAAAATTGGCTTGCCAAAACATTGGCATGGCAAGCATTGATAGCAAACCAATCAGCCTCTTACTACCATCCGATCTTGATATTAGACCATAGGAATCATCAGATCATCCTTGAAAAAAATATCGTCCAGGTCCTTTCAGAATATTTTATTCTCTGTCTTCCATGTATGTTCTTATCCCTGGAAACCAAAAAAGGAAGAAGAAAAAAGGTAAGTTACCCATGTGACAAGTGTGAATACTTACCACTATACTACAACGAAGTTGTTAATCTTTTCCTCCTCACTCAGCTATATGACTAGTAAATCAGTGATACAAAATTCTAAAACACTCCCCCGTCTCGTAATGTAAAAAGCTGCCGAGGTTTTATGCAAAACACTCCCCCCGTCTCATAATGTAAGGCGTATTTTGATTGGTTAAGACAAGGCTTTGACCATCAATTAATCTATTAATATGTGGTTTATGTGATATAAAGTCATAATCATAAGTAAGTACTTTTGAATACGGTATAATGATATAAATTTTATGCTACATAAATCTCATATTAATAGAGTAATTATTGGTCAAATCCTTGCCTTAACCAATCAAAATATGCCTTACATTATGAGACGGAGGGAGTAGCATACCGCGTAATTTTTATATACGTGGCGCATTTACTGCCATCTGATTTGATGTTAGACCACAGGAACCGTCAGATCATCCTTGAGAAAAATATTGTCCAGATCCTTTCAGAATATTTTATTCTCTACATTCCAAGTATGTTCTTACCTCGAAAACCAAAAATAAAAATAAAAATAAAAAGGCCTTTGCCAGGGATCAAACCCAAGTCACCCACGTGACAAGTGTGAATGCTTACCACCATACTACAACGGATTTGTTAATATTTTCCTCCTCACTAAACTGTACGACCATTAACTTAGTGATACAAGATTCTAAAATTAATATCATAGTCTATATATATGTACTAAACATTATACATAGTATGGGTTATGCTGTGTCGCGCTATCGCGCAGATTTTTAGCTAGTACGTACCATGAAATACAAGAAGGGGAACAATGATGATAGTGGTAAAGCTGGAAAGCACAGAGGAAATAAATTAAAATGAAATGGAATATATTTATGGAAGAACAATATAATGAGATACATGGTAACATTAGTAACATTTAAAAAATTGACATTCATGTTTCGTATATCTACATGTACTGATGATGACATTTATTAGGTTAGTTCAGCGATGCTAATTGGGAACTACTCGATAGATATTTCATACTTTCTCTGTTCTTAAATATAGGTTATTTTTTATTTTTTATAGTCTCTAAAGCAAGATTTTAACTATAATTTATAATCATGATATACTATCAAAGATAATAAAAAGTACATAGTATGAAAATATTTTACAAGATGAATCTAATAACATTATTTTTATAGAGTGTAACGTGTGATGTAATTTTTTAAACATATTGTGGACGAGTAAACGTCTCTAGCGGTGGTCCGAATGGACCCCCTTGTTGATTCGGCCTGGGGCGATATAGAGTTCTTCTTATGAGCCGGTGATGGCGTTTCAAGGATGAGGGCGGTTATGATGCTTGATGCCGGAGACACAGGGATTTTTCCAGGTTCAGGCCACCCGGAGGTGTAATACCCTACGTCCTGCTTCGTTGTGGGTGTATTGATTCTATCAAGATTACAGGGGTGTTCTTCCTTACAAACAGGCTGGCTGATCTTCTAATACCGAATAAAGAAATCTAACCAGCGCCCATTTTTCTCTCTGGAATCCGAACCCTTTGCATGGTCTGGGAACTCCCCTTATATAGCCGGGGGTTCACCACAGAGGCCAAGCAAAGGTTATTGCACCTGGTATCGCGAGCGCTAAGGAAACGCCTACCTCTTCATTTAATGCGCCGCGCCGGTGTTCGCGCCGCGTGTCTTCTCGCCATGCCCTCCGCCAGGGGGGGCTGACAGCTTTATGCTCAGCGGGACCCGCGAAGAGAGGCTTGCCGGGCCCCTCCTGACTAAGTCGGTGAAGTATCCGCCCCTGGGCCCCGCGCGTCAGCGACCAAACGCGGGCCACGACGCGCGCGGTGATTTGACCCAAAGGGGCGGAAAGGGGTGACAGCGACGCGGGCGCGCGGGGCAGCGCGCCTGGCCGGTCAACAACCCTGTCAGACGGACCCCATCCCCTGACAGGGGCTATGGCAAAAAGGGATTTGCCCTGCGGGGATGGGACCGGCCTGACCGATATCATGCCCATACGGGACTTTAGCATTTAATGCCTGAGTGACAGGCATTAAATGCCTCTGCCGGGACTAAGGCTTATGGAAGAAGCCAGCTTACTGCTGCGGCAGCCCGGAGTGGGGCCCCACCGGGGGGCCCCACGACCCCCGAGCGCTTCCGCCCCCGAGCAGCCCCTTCGGCCTCGGAGAGCGCCAGCTGTCCCGGACTGCCTTGGCCGACCCCGGGCGCTCGGGGAGCGTCCGTCGGGGGGTCGCTCGGGACTCCGCTCGGGGGAGGTGCTCGGGGGGTCCGCCCGGGGACCCTCCCGAGCACTCTTCTGGGCCCACGCCTTGCGGGATGCCGGTCGCTCGGGGAGAGGGCCCCGAGCGCTTCCTTGATTCTTGGGCCTTGGACCCCCGGGACCGCAAGGCCCTTAGATGGCTCGCACAAACGTGGCACTCGGGGGAATCCCCCGAGTGCCCGGGTTTGACCACCGGGCCCACCTGCTTCTCCAGCAGGGCCTTTGCCGATAAGGCCGCCACGTGTCACGCCCTGTGGCCTCTGGTTGGTCTGCGCCGGCGGTTCGGGGGACCCTGGGCCCCATTCCGCCGACAGTAGCCCCCGGCCTTGTCTTCCAGCGACGGCCCAATGGGCCGCGACCCGAAGGACCGCGACTGGGGATAAGGCCTTCTTTTTATTTAACGGGCCAACCAGAGAGGTCGGCCCATCTTCATGCGCCCTGCCGAGGAGCGCTTTTAATGCGCGCGTGCGGGGTGGAAGGGGCGGCCAATCCGCTCTCTCCACCTGGCGGCGGCGCTTCGGTTTTTACCCCGCGCGGGAAAGGCACGCGCCTTTTTATGCCGCGCGTAGGCGGTTGCGTGCCCCGGGTTTCGTGCGACTGTGTTTTTACTGCGCGCGGCAGTAATTCCGCAGGCCATGATTGCACGCCCTCTGGGTTTCGCGCGGCCGCAGGCCCACTGTCAGTGGCAGCGGACTGACAACTGACAATCCCACGATCGCGCGGAAGATCAACGGGCGCGGGCGGTTTGCACTTCCGAAGCCTTTTTTTAAAAAGAAAAACGGCCCCGCACCTTTTCGACCTTCCGGATCTTGCGCAAAACACTTTGCTCCCAAAGCTTTGGCGTTCTTCTCCGTCTTCTTCCTCTCGTCATCCGAAAAGAAAAGAAAAAAACCCTCTTCGCCACCTTCGCCTCTTTCTTCGCCACCATCCCCGCCGCCATGACTCGCCGCCACACCCGATCGACCCCCCTAGCGCAGGACGCCGATGACGCCGTGCTCCCCAAGTCCCGCTTCCTCAATGAGGAGGCAATGGACAAGGTTCGGAAGGTAGCGGTGCCGGAAGGCCGGCCGCACCCGACAAGGGTTCGGCCGGCGACGTACCCGCCGGATCCGCGGGCGGACGAGACCGTCATCTTCGCCAGCTTCCTCGCTGCCGGGCTGCTTCCGCCGTTCTCGCCCTTCTTCCTGGAGGTGCTGGAGGCCTACGGCATTCATCTGCTGCACCTCACCCCCAACTCCGTGGTGGTGCTGGCGATCTTCGCCCACCTCTGCGAGATGTTCGCGGGGGTGATGCCGTCGGTGCCGCTGTTCCGGCACTACTTCGTCCTCCGCTCCGTCGGGAGGAGCCAGGGTTCGGCCCGGACGGAGGTTAGCGGGAGCGCCAACTTTCAGCTTCGCCCGAAGCTCGCCGACCCTTACATCCAGCAAACGCTGCGGAACAAGTGGGACGACTGGCGCCAGATGTGGTTCTACACCAACACTGACCCGGCGCAGTCGCTCACTCTTCCGGAGGAGCCGGCGAGGCATGACAAGTCGTGGGATTCTCTCGCCGAGAACGACAACGAGCTGGCGGTGGTGTCCCTTCGCATCTCCCAACTCCGGGAGTTGGGGTTGACTGCCACCATGGTCGTCGGCGACTTTCTGCGACGCCGGCTGGCGCCGCTGCGGAAACGCGAGCGGCCGGCGTGGATGTACACCGGGGACATGGACGTCACCCGGACGGAGGTCGGCGCCGACAACAACTGGACCGAGGCGGTGCTGGCGGCCACCTTGAAGTCGCTGCTCGGGGTGCCGGACGCCTCGAGCGCCGTCCTGTCGCGGCCAGACCTGCCGCTCTGCGTTAACGCAGATCGCCAGGCCATCCTTGACATGATGCCGTCGTGCGACGCGAAGGGCATCGTGGCCCCGCCGAAGGACGGCAGCCGCAGGCCTGCGGTGGGCATTCGGATCTTCGCGAGCGGAGAGGAGGCCGAAGCGGCGAGGGCAGCTCAGGAGCCGAGGGCCCCCGCCGTGATCCATGATCCGGCCGATCCGAAGGGCAAGGGGCAAGCCCCTCCCCCTCCGTCCCCGCCACCGCGGCCGCAGGCGCCGAAGCTACGTCCACAAGCACCGCCGGCCACGGGGAGGCGACCGACGGACGCGGGAGGCAGCTCCGGGGCGGGCCCCTCCGTGCAGGGAGGGCCCGCATTGCGCTTTTCTGGCCCGGTGCCTCCGCCACCGCCTCCGCCCGTGCGCCCTACGACGCCGAGGGCGGGAGGCAGTGGCCCTGCACCGCCGCCTCCTCCGCCCGTGCGCTCTACGGCCCAGGGGGCAGGAGGTAGTGGCTCCGGGCAAAGGCCTTCTGGAGTTGCGCCTTCTGGAGGCGCGTCGGCGGCGGACGCGGGCGCCGCCGCCGGTCAGAAGAGGAAGGATCCGCCGCTACCCCTCGGTGTGGAACGCCATGTCTTAAGGGGCTCGTGGCAGTAAGTTTTGAAAAACTTTCTTCCCTCCAACTTCTCTTTTTCCTTTTTTTGGCTAAGTGTCCTGCTCGGGTGCTGACCCGAACTTGTCTGCATCTGCTCTCTTAGGGAGCGCAAGAGAACTCGCCCGTCCCCGAGTCCTCCTCCTGCGGCGAGGGCTTCAACGACCCCGAGCGCGGCTACGCCCCCGAGCGGCCCTTCGGCTCCGAGCGAGTCGGTGGGCCCGCCCCCGAGCGTGCCCTCTGCACCGAGCGTGAGCCCGACCCCGAGCACGGCGCCAGCCCTGAGTGCTGACGCCGCTTCGCGGAGGAGGCTGCCCCAAGCGCGGAGGTGGAGGCGCCGGGCGCGGCGGAGGCGCCGGCGACGGTGGAGGTGCCGGCGACGACGGAGGAGACGCCGGCGGCGGAGGAACTTCGTGTTGCCGCGCCCGAGGAGCGGGTGGCGGCAACCGAACAAGGAACGGCCCCGGTTGGAGGGGCCGAAGGTATCCGGCCCGAGGGAAGGGCCGGGATTTTGATCGTGGCCGGGCGCCCCGAGCCCCAGGAGGAGGAGCTTGGGGGCCAAGGCCTTGCTGCTCCGGCCGAGGAGCAGCCTTCTGCGCGGCGAGGCCAGACGTCTCGGGGGGCTCCCTCCGATATGTTTGAGGCCGCGCATGCCGCCATCGATCAGCTCCGCGAGGATCTCCTCTCCAAGGAGAAGTCCTTAGAGGATCGGGAGCGGGTCTTGGGGGAGATGGCGGAGATGCTAGAGGCCCGTACTCGCGTCGCCAAGCGAGAGTACGAGAATGATCTTGCCAAGATCGAGCGCCAGCGGGATATCCTCCATGAGATGAGGGAGGAGATCATCCCGAGGACGCAGGAGCTCGATCGGCAGGAGCGAGAGCTCAACCGCCGGGTCGCGCTGGTGAAGCCGCGCGAGCTGGACTTGGCGAGGCGGGAGAAGCGTGCCGCCGACGAGGAGGCGCGGCTGAAGCAGCTCGCCGCCGAGCTCGCTCGCCGCGCAGAACAGCAGCTTCTCCGGGACGAAGAGCTTGACGCGAAGGCGGAGCAGCTCGGCCAACTCAAGCACTCCCTTGACGAGGCGGCGAATAAGCTGGACGCCGAAGTCGAGTCGCGGGTGGCCGTTGCTCGCGAGGAGCTCGCCAAGGAGATGGCGCAGCTCCGCTCGGAGAGCGAACACTTCAAGCAGCGGCTTGAAGACTCAAAGGCGACCAAACGCATTCTCCAAAACCAGCTCCGGGAGGCGGAGGAGTTGAGGGAGCGTGAGTCCTTAGCGGCGACCGCAGCGACGGAGGAGATTGAAAGGGAGAAGGTCCAGCTGGTCACCGAGCGGGACCAGACGGTGAGGGTGATGAAGGCCATCTTCTTTCACGCGAGGAACGCCGCTGAGGCTGCTGGACTTGGCACTGCCTCCTTGCCGGGCTACGACGCCGACCCGGCGAACGTCGCCTTGGGCTTCGAGAGGATCGCCGAGCGCCTCGAGGGGCTCGGCGAAGCCGTGCGCCGCCGCCTTGAGGAAGAAGGCCGGGAGTTGGCGGTCGTGGTGGCGGAGCACACACTGGCGTGCTACCGCGGCCGTGACCCAAACTTTCCTTTGACGCCAGCCTTGGAGGGGCTCGAGGTGATCGATGAGGCCGCCGAGGAGGAAGCCCGGAAGGCAGTCCGCAGGGCGACCGATGAAATTGCCCAGCGGTTTTCCCGCTCGGGGGATGCCGGCACAGGCGATGGCGCCGGCGATGGCGAAGGCACCGGCGACGGCGACGGCGGCGCCGGCGGAGAGTAGCTCCCCTCCCTTTTTCTGTCTTTGTTTTCTTAGCCCGGGGCTTGACCCCTTTGTAAGAACTTTTAAGCTTCTGATATGCAAAGAGATCTTTGGCCCGAAAGCCCTTTGATCCTTGCTTTTTCTTTCTTGTTGTACTTGTACTGGAAATGGCTTCACTTCCTTGCTTGCTTCGGGCGAAGCGTCCGGTTCTTGCTCGGAGAGGGACGGAGGACGGTCCTCGGGACGCCCCGAAGGCCCCCAAAGCCCCCAGCCCCCGAGAGCTGGACGCACTGCGACTGAAGCTACGGAGGCCCGGCCCTTGGGACACAGGGTGTCCCCGAGCCGAGCTTCTTTTATCTTCTTGACTTTGCCTGCAGAATTTGCCCAAGTTTTTGCGCTCGGGACAATTATCGCAACAATTAACTGTTGATATGTATTGCGTTAATCATTGTATCTACATGATTTTTCCTAACTTTGAGAACTTTCATTTTAACTCGGCAATGCTTCCTTATGTCTCTGGAAACGCTACTGGAAGACGCCGCCGGGCGCGTGTGAAAGCGCGTAGGGTACTTGGGCGGCTTATTTACCAGGCTGATGTCCAGGGTTAAGGAACCAGGCAGGACACCAGGGCTTTAAGCGGACAACCCGAAGCACTCCCCATGACTTTCATCGCTGCCTTCAGGTATAAACCCATCGCGAGCACAGGAGGCAGTTGGAAAAATTGGCGAGGAAAAGCTAGTCGTTCATATATAGTGCTCGGGAGCTTTGAAAACATAGAAATGCGGTTAGAAGCTTAGCTTAGAGATCGGGCCTCAGGGTGACTTGGCGCCCCGTGACTTTAGCATTGATCCAGCGGGCGGTGCCCGGGAACTTCATAATGGTTAACCTGTTCACTTTGCGAACGATTACATGATTTTCTTAGCAAAAGGGGTGTTTTCCGCAGGTCCCTCGGGGGTTTGCCTGTTGACGCGGCCCTCGGGTTTTCGGGCCTGCCGACCAGCCCCGAGCACGAGGAGTGGAGCTATCCGACTGATATGAAGTCGGGTGGTGCTCGGGTCCTGCTGACCAGCAGAGCACGGTGGCCAGGGGCTTATTTGCCCTGACTTGGACGCGCTCGGGGTACAGCTAATTGCCCGAACATCTTACGACCCGACGACAAATGTTTGGATAAGCTCCGACTGCTCGGGCTCGGAGTGGTGGGACCTACTCGCACCGAGAGATGGGGGCTCGGGAGCCCCGCACCGCACGAAAAGACCACTTTTGCTAATTATGGAGGAAATACTGATATTGATACTGGCATAGGGAATTTAAATTTTGCATGGGGGATTCATATCAAGGAAGATTGCATCTTTATAGATCATAACGCTATGTAAAATAGCTGGGAATACAAGGGAGCCCCCGAGCGAGGGCGCGAGCGTGCGGGATACTCGGGTGACCTTCAGCCGGACCGGTGCTCGGGGTTCGGGAACCAGACCGAGCGACCGGGGCTTGGGGTGACGAACCCGGAACTTCCCATGACTCACAATTGGCACTCGGGGAGCCGACCCTAAAGCAAAAACTTACCCGGGCTATTTCATGGGAAAAACTTGCGCAAGTGCTCGATGTTCCAGGAGTTGGTCAGCTCCATTCCGTCTTCGGTGGCGAGCCTCACCGAGCCTGGCCGAGTGACTCGAGTCACTCGGTATGGACCTTCCCACATAGGGGAGAGCTTGTTCTTGCCTTCCCGCGTCTGTGCCCGACGAAGGACCAGGTCCCCGGCTTCGAGAGACCTTGGCTTGACACGACGCTCATGGTAGCGGCGAAGGTTTTGCTGGTATCTGGCAGCGCGAAGGGCAGCTCGGCATCTATGCTCTTCGAGGAAGTTGACGTCTTCGAGTCTGCGCCGGTCTTGATCTTCCTCCGAGTATGCCGCGACCCGAGGGGAGCGGAAGGTGAGCTCGGAAGGAAGCATCGCTTCTGCCCCGTAGACGAGGAAGAAAGGGGTTTCGCCGGTCGCCCGACTGGGGGACGTCCGGATGGACCAAAGGACGGCGGGGAGCTCTTCTATCCAGCCAGCGCCGCATTTCTTGAGTCTGTCGAAAGATCTTGTCTTGAGCCCCCGAAGGACTTGGGCGTTCGCACGCTCAACCTGCCCGTTGGCTCGGGGGTGTGCGACAGAGGCGAAGCAAATTTCTGTCCCGAGGGCTTGGCAGTACTCGAGGAAAGCATCGCTCGTGAACTGCGTGCCGTTGTCGGTGATGATGCGGCTGGGCACCCCGAACCGGCTCATGATGCCTCGGATGAACTTGATCGCCGACTGCCTGTTGATCTTGACGACTGCTTCGTCTTCCGTCCACTTGGTGAATTTGTCGATGGCGACGTAGAGGTACTCGTAGCCCCCGACTGCTCGGGGGAACGGGCCCAATATATTCAGCCCCCAGACCGCGAAAGGCCACGAGAGGGGGATGGTTTGGAGTGCCTGAGCGGGCTGATGTATCTGCTTGGCGTGGAATTGGCAGGCTTCGCAGCGTCGAACCAGCTCAAAGGCGTCCTCGAGGGCTGTCGGCCAGTAAAATCCTTGCCGAAAGGCTTTACCGACCATCGTGCGAGACGATGCATGGCTACCGCACTCGCCCTCGTGGATATCCACGAGTATATCGTGGCCTTCCTCCCAAGAAACGCACTTCATAAGAATGCCACTGGTGCCGCGCCGGTAGAGGTCCCCACCTACGAGTGCGTACCTTGTTGATTGCCGCGCGATTCTTTCTGCAACGGCTTCGTCTTCGGGAAGGATATTTTCTTTCAGGTATGCCTGGATCTCGGAGATCCAAGGGACGACCTGAGGACGGATGGTGAGCACGAGGTGCTCCCTCGGCGGTGGCCTGACGGGAGGATCTCCCACTGAAGGCGCCGCCGGGGTAGACCCGCCTGGGTGCGAGGTTCCCCCTTCGTCTTGGTCGGCGGCCTCGACGGACGGCCGAGAGAGCCTTTCTTCAAAGGTCCCAGCCGGGACCGGCTCCCGAGAGGAGGCCAGTCGCGATAGAATGTCGGCGGCGTCGTTGAAGCGGCGAGGGATGTGCTGGAGCTCCAGACCATCGAAACGCCATTCCAACCTCCTGACTTCGCTCAGGTACGCTGCCATTTGGGGGTCCGAACACTGGTATTCCTTTGACACTTGATTGACGACTAACTGGGAGTCGCCTTTGACGAGCAGACGGCGGATCCCGAGGGATGCGGCGGCGCGCAGCCCTGCAAGGAGGCCTTCGTACTCGGCCATGTTGTTGGTGGCGCGAAAGAGTAACTGCACGACGTACTGGAGGGTCTCACCGGTCGGAGCGGTGAGAACTACTCCAGCCCCCGCGCCTTTGAGCGTGAGGGAACCGTCGAAGTGCAGCGTCCAGTGCTCGGTTCCTCCCTGACCCGGGTCGGAGGGGAGTTGCTCGCATTCGTCTTCTGGCACCGGCGTCCACTCGGCGACAAAGTCGGCCAGAGCTCGGCTCTTGATTGCATGGTTGCTGACGAAGCGGAGGTTGAACTCCCCGAGCTCGATGGCCCACTCGACGACTCGTCCAGTGGCCTCCCGGTTGCGGAGGATTCGCTCGAGGGGGAAGGCCGTAACCACCCGGACCTCGTGCGCTTGGAAATAATGCCGAAGCTTCCTCGACGCGACGAGCACCGCGTAGAGGAGCTTCTGTGCTTGAGGGTAGCGCGTCTTGGCGTCCCGCAATACTTCACTGACGAAGTACACGGGATGCTGCTGTATGCGCACCCGAGTAGAAGGCTGCTCGGGCCCAGCCCCCGAGCGATTGACTTCATCCCCGAGCAAGACGGGTTGCTCGGGTATGCTCGGGTGATGGGCTGAGCCTTCGGGATTGGGGGCGCTCGGGGACTCGGGTCCGAGAGCTCCGCCCGCTCCCTCGAGAGCCTTGCTCGGGAGCTCGCTCTCGGGGGTTTCTGCTGGCTGCTCGGGGTCACCACTCGGGAGCGGAGGCCCGAGCTCTTGCGCCGGGTCGAGGGGTGCTGCGAGCTCGGCCCCGACCTCCCGCTCGACGACGAGGACGGCGCTTACCACCCGGGGTGTCACCGAGAGATAGAGGAGCAAAGGCTCCTCGGGTCTCGGCGCCACCAAGACCGGAGGTGATGTGAGGTACTTCTTGAGGCCTTCGAGGGCCTGCTCGGCCTCAGGGGTCCACTCGAAATGGCCCGACTTCTTGAGGAGCTTGAACAAGGGGAGGCCCCGCTCCCCAAGCTTGGAAATGAATCGTCCCAAGGCAGCCATGCAGCCCGTTAGGCGCTGCACGTCCTTGAGGCGAGCTGGCGGGCACATCTGGTCGATGGCCCGGATCTTCTCGGGGTTGGCTTCAATGCCTCTGCTTGAGACCAAGTAGCCGAGAAGTTTGCCGGATGGGACCCCGAAGATGCACTTCTCGGGGTTCAGCTTCATACGAGTACTGCGGAGACTATTGAAAGTCTCGGCGAGATCCTCGATGAGCGTCTCCTCGCGTCTTGACTTGACGACGAGGTCGTCGATGTAGGCCTCCACATTGCGACCCAGCTGCGACTGCAAAAGTCATACGCATGGCCCGTTGATAGGTCGGGCCAGCGTTTTTTAACCCGAAAGGCATGCGGACATAGCAAAAGGTCCCCGCAGGGGTTGTAAATGAAGTTTTCTCTTCATCCTTTACAGCCATACTAATCTGATGATAACCAGAGTAGGCATCTAAAAAACAGAGAAGATCACACCCCGCGGTGGAATCTACTATCTGATCGATGCGAGGTAAAGGAAAAGGTTCTTTAGGACAAGCCTTATTGAGGTCGGTGTAGTCCACGCACATCCTCAGCTTGCCGTTCGGCTTGGGCACGACGACGGGGTTGGCGAGCCACTCGGGGTGCAGGACTTCCTGGATGAAGCCGGCCCCGAGGAGCCTGTCGACCTCCTCTCGGACGAACTCCTGCCGTTCTGGTGCTTGGCGGCGCACCTTCTGCCGGATGGGCCGAGCGTCGGGACGCACGGCAAGACGGTGCTCAGTCACTTCCCTAGGGACCCCGGGCATGTCGGACGGTTGCCACGCAAACACGTCAGCGTTTGCCCGGAGGAAAGTGACGAGCGCGCCTTCCTATTTGGCGGTCAGGCGACCGCCGATCTTGACGGTCTTGGACGCGTCTTCCCCCAGGGCCACCTCCTTAACAGGGACAGAGTCATTGGCAGCGCCTCTGGCCTTGGTTGGAGGCGGACCCGAGGACTCGGGGAGCTCGGGGGCGTCGTTGAAGGCAGCAGCGACTTTGGAGAAAAGCTGCTCGGCGCAGGCGACGGAGCCCTAGATGTCGGCTGGCACGGTGATGGTGCCGTTGGGGCCCGGCATTTTGATCGTCAAGTAAGCATAATGGCAAGCCATCATGAATTTGGCGAGCGCCGGACGCCCCAAGATGCCGTTGTAGGGAAGCTCGAACTCGGAAACATCAAAGTTGATGTTCTCGGTCCGATGGTTGCCCTTGGTGCCGAAGGTGACCATTATGGACACCTGGCCCAAAGGCATGGTGAGGCCGGGAGAGACGCCGTAGAACGACAGCGTCGCCTTCAGGTCCCCAGGTGGCACCTGCATTTTGCTAAATACTTCGGGGGACAGGAGATTAAGCCCTGCGCCCCCGTCGATCAGCATGCGGGTTACCTTAATGTTGCAGATGGTGGGGGAGACCACGAGCGGGAAGCGTCCCACGCCGGAGATGCTCGCGGGGTGGTCCGAACAGTTTGAAAGTGATCGGGGAAGCCGACCACTTGAGCGCTTGGGATGCGTCGGAGCTCGGGGTCGCTGAGCACACTTCACGCGCCAAAAGCTTAAACTGGCGGCGCGAAGAGGGCGTGAAGGCGCCCCCGCTGATGCATGCCACCGCCTGCGGCTCCTGAAAAACCGAGGTCTTCTTCTTGTCCGCCGGGGTTGTCACCGCCCTCGGCGAGGCGCTCCTCCCTCTGCTTTTTGTTCCTCTCGGCGAGGAACTTGACCGTCCGGCATTCGGAGAGGTCATGCCGCTCGGTCTCGTGGATGGGACACCACAGACCCGAACTCGGCTGAGGTGCTCGAGGTGGCTTCTTGACGCTGCTGGGGCCCGCCGCGCGAGGGCTTACGAGGCTTAGCCTCCGCCGCCGCGACGGGCTCGGACTTACGCTTCTTGCCCTTCTTATCCCGCTTCCCGGAGGAGCGAGAAGGGCCGGCGTCCTGGACCGTCGATTGGTCGGGGCGTGGGTCATGCCAAGCACGGGCTTCCGCCGCCTTAGCGCACTTGTCCGCGATAGCGAACAAGTCCGCGGTGGACTGGACGTCCCGGGTGCCCAGCTTCTCCAGCATCTTTTCGTCGCGGACTCCTTGTCGGAAAGCGACGATAACTGCTTGGTGAGATATCTTGGGGATGGTGTTGCGCACCTGGCTGAAACGCTGAATGAAGTGCCGCAACGTCTCCCCTTTTCGCTGCCGGAGAGCGTGGAGATGCTCTCCGTGCCAGGACGCTCGAAAGTGCCCTGGAAGTTCGCCACGAACTGGTGGCAGAGGTCCTCCCAGGATGAAACGGATCCTGAGGGGAGGTTCATGAGCCAGGACCGGGCCGAACCCTTGAGGGCCATCGGGAACCAGTTGGCCATGACCTTCTCGTCGCCTCCAGCGGCCTCCACCGCGGTGGGGTAGATCTGGAGGAACTCCTCAGGGTGGAAAGACCCATCGTACTTCTGCGGCAGCTCTGGGCGAAATTTATTTGGCCAGGTGACGCGTCGAAGTTCGGGCGTGAAGGCCTGGCAACCCGCCCCATAACGGGGGTTGCCGGTCTCCTCGTCTTGCCGGACGCGGTGATGCGCCCGGGAGCGCGCGCGGCCGGCGACAGGGCCGGAGGAGGAATGGACCTCGTCCCGCCCTGTCGCGCTCGCGCTGGCGCTCGATGACGGTGCGTGCGTCCTCCACTTCGCGCCTACCGAGGCGGGTGGCGAAGATCTTGAGGGTTCCCCCGTGCCGGAGAGGCGACCGAGGGTGGAGATCCGTCGCGCCGACCGCCGGCAGGCGCGCGCGGCGGACGCGCTGGCACTGGCGGCGAAGCCGCTGAGGGGACGGTGCGGGCACCGGCGCGCCCGGAAGAAGCGTGGACGCTCCTGGCCGCCGCTTCGCGTCGGGCGGTGTCGACCAGGTTAGCGAGGTCCTGGAGCCACGGGCCCACGGGGGACGCCGCTGGCACCGGGACGGGAGGATGCCAGAGGAGGTATTGCGCCGCCTGCAGCGTGTTTCCTTCCCCGGTATCCGCGAAGTCCAGCCGACGGCGAGGCGGAGGCGGCCGAGAAGGCCCGGCAACATCTCCAGAGGCCCGCGCGCGTGGCCGGAACTCAAAGCGGGCAGCAGCCGGTGACGCCCCGCCGGTGTTGTTGAGCAGATCGTCAAGGCCGGCGGGGTCCGACTCGTCCGATGCTTCGTTTCCGCCCAAGCTCACCTCATTTTGAGGCAGATCATCTTGGGGCAGATCGGGATTCGCCATGGGAGCAGGCTCGAAAAAACTCTAGACGCCCCCTACCTGGCGCGCCAGCTGTGGACGAGTAAACGTCTCTAGCGGTGGTCCGAATGGACCCCCTTGTTGATTCGGCCTGGGGCGATATAGAGTTCTTCTTATGAGCCGGTGATGGCGTTTCAAGGATGAGGGCGGTTATGATGCTTGATGCCGGAGACACAGGGATTTTTCCAGGTTCAGGCCACCCGGAGGTGTAATACCCTACGTCCTGCTTCGTTGTGGGTGTATTGATTCTATCAAGATTACAGGGGTGTTCTTCCTTACAAACAGGCTGGCTGATCTTCTAATACCGAATAAAGAAATCTAACCAGCGCCCCTTTTTCTCTCTGGAATCCGAACCCTTTGCATGGTCTGGGAACTCCCCTTATATAGCCGGGGGTTCACCACAGAGGCCAAGCAAAGGCTATTGCACCTGGTATCGCGAGCGCTAAGGAAACACCTACCTCTTCATTTAATGCGCCGCGCCGGTGTTCGCGCCGCGTGTCTTCTCGCCATGCCCTCCGCCAGGGGGGGGGGCTGACAGCTTTATGCTCAGCGGGACCCGCGAAGAGAGGCTTGCCGGGCCCCTCCTGACTAAGTCGGTGAAGTATCCGCCCCTGGGCCCCGCGCGTCAGCGACCAAACGCGGGCCACGAGGCGCGCGGTGATTTGACCCAAAGGGGCGGAAAGGGGTGACAGCGACGCGGGGCGCGCGGGGCAGCGCGCCTGGCCGGTCAACAACCCTGTCAGACGGACCCCATCCCCTGACAGGGGCTATGGCAAAAAGGGATTTGCCCTGCGGGGATGGGACCGGCCTGACCGATATCATGCCCATACGGGACTTTAGCATTTAATGCCTGAGTGACAGGCATTAAATGCCTCTGCCGGGACTAAGGCTTATGGAAGAAGCCAGCTTACTGCTGCGGCAGCCCGGAGTGGGGCCCCACCGGGGGGCCCCACGACCCCCGAGCGCTTCCGCCCCCGAGCAGCCCCTTCGGCCTCGGAGAGCGCCAGCTGTCCCGGACTGCCTTGGCCGACCCCGGGCGCTCGGGGAGCGTCCGTCGGGGGGTCGCTCGGGACTCCGCTCGGGGGAGGTGCTCGGGGGGGTCCGCCCGGGGACCCTCCCGAGCACCTTCTGGGCCCACGCCTTGCGGGATGCCGGTCGCTCGGGGAGAGGGCCCCGAGCGCTTCCTTGATTCTTGGGCCTTGGACCCCCGGGACCGCAAGGCCCTTAGATGGCTCGCACAAACGTGGCACTCGGGGGATGCCCACCTTGCGGGATGCCGGTCGCTCGGGGAGAGGGCCCCGAGCGCTTCCTTGATTCTTGGGCCTTGGACCCCCGGGACCGCAAGGCCCTTAGATGGCTCGCACAAACGTGGCACTCGGGGGAATCCCCCGAGTGCCCGGGTTTGACCATCGGGCCCACCTGCTTCTCCAGCAGGGCCTTTGCCGATAAGGCCGCCACGTGTCACGCCCTGTGGCCTCTGGTTGGTCTGCGCCGGCGGTTCGGGGGACCCTGGGCCCCATTCCGCCGACACATATCGATAGTCAAAACTTTAAAAGATTGACTGTGCACATCCCGCAACGATTTAAATTTAAAAATAGAAGTAGTGGTGCTCAGTAAAATTTGTCTAACAACGATTAAAACATGCTGGGAAGAACAGGAATATTAGGAATTTTATTATAATCATAAAACTGTAACCGCATTATCAGTTCCAATTAAGCAAATTTGAAGTATATTTCGGATGTACGTGCTTCTTAGGCTCCAGCTGTGGCACAAAAGCTCCAGCTGTTTCGTGCATGCTTTTACAAAATACTAATCCCCAGAAAGCAGGATGGCTAGTGTATTTTCTCCACACGAGATAGAAAGTGATGTTTCACTCTTCTAAAAGATAAGACTGTTGAATAAGATCATGAGAACTGAACTCATACAGAATAACACAGGAAATTCAACTCTAACAAGACATAATACGCACTGCCTCGATCATTCACCATCGGCGTGGTGGATTTGGAAGCACCGAAAGTCTGAAACGCCATCTTTTTCAACGGGGAGCAGCCTAGCATCACGCGCCTAATCGACGTTAAAAAAGCAAACGCAAAGGCTTGGGGTTTGTCTAGATTCACCAGGCTGCACATGTTACTGCGGGGTGTGGGGTGTACCCACCGGTTTGTAAAGAGTACGCGCTAGCAAATAAATCTCCAGAGTCCAGAGTAGCACATCTTCATACGTGAATCTGCTAAGTTTCAGCACTCAGTGAGACAGACAGACCAGTATGCTAGTAATGACTAGTGAATGACTAATGAGGGCATCTCCAATGCAACAGACTCAATGCCACGAAGATATGCGTCTACGAAAGAGCCGGAGGCTCCAATGCAATAGACGCTTGTAAAGATGCTTAGATAATTAAGAGCCCATTTAAGCTTCTATTCACTCCAATGCAAATTAGCCCAAGCATATGGTATACCAAATTTAACTAGCTCTTACCTACCCGGCTCTCACTCAAGCTCTCACGCAATAGAGCAGTAAATAGGATAACCTGGTATACAATATGGCAGTAACTTGATTGGAAGATTAATCTGAAAATAGAGCAACTGGCATTTCAGAGAAAATGACTGAAATAAGAAGAGACAATAAATAGGATAATCATAGTTTCAGGGTGGCTACAGATTACATTATAAGGAAAGAAACAATATTTTGAGAAAAATAACAACGAGCACAACACTTTTTATAGTAGATCTAATTGTCACCTGATCATCTCCATATCTATGCCAAATATGCTCAACTAAATCTTTCTTCAAACGGCTATGCCCTGATCTATCACGAATGGAAGAATTTCTGTCTAGTAGACCACTAAAGCCACAAGTGGTCCATGGTTGAGTACTAGTGGAGTATTGGATAACTCCCCTGATCATACTCATCGAGGTCATATCGGACACTGTATGAATCTCTCTCGTCCTCAACTATCATGTTATGCATTATAATGCAGCCATACATGATTTTACTAAGTGTTGATCGTTGCCAAAATCGAGCTGGACCATGTAAAATGGCAAAACGAGATTGTAAAACTCCAAAGGCCCGCTCTACATCTTTTCTTGCCCCTTCCTGTCGTTGTGCAAAATTATGTTTTCACAAATGCAGCCCATTCAGGATATATTCCATCAACTAGATAATACCCCATGTTATATTGTCTTCCACAAACCATAAATTGAACAGGAGGAGCTCGCCCTTGCAATACGTTGGTGAACAAAGATGATTGATTCAACATAGTGATGTCATTATTTGAGCCAGCAACAAAAAAAAAGCATGCCATATCCATAGGACTTGAGATGCCACTGCTTCAAGCATTACCATAGCAACTCCCTGATCACCACGAGTGAATTGCCCCTACCATACAACTGGGCAATTCTTCCATTCCCAATACATGCAGTCAAGGCTTCCCAACATGCCTGGAAAGCCACGAGTCTGACCTATTTGAAGCAGTCAATCGATATCTTCCACTACTACAAAACAGGGTATCCTAGACCCCTGATCTCAGCCGGTGCAAGCAAAACCGACAGTAAGAACTCAAGTCTCAGTCGGTTAGTGCGAAAAAAACCGATTGAACTCAACGAACCGGCTGAGATAATATGTAATCTCAGCCGGTTCATCTATGAAAACCGGCTGTAAGAAACTAACCGGCTCAGATAATGTGACGTCTCAGTCGGTTTTGAGAACGAACCGACTGTATATGAATTATACAGCCGATTCATTTTTTTCAAACCGACTGTAATGTAAGATCCAATGTAGACGGTTTTGAGAACGAACTGACTGTGTGAATTATATAGCCAATTCATTTTTACAAACCGACTGTAATGTCCAATGTAGTCAAGAATCGGTAGTTTGTGAGAAATTTTAAGGCAAAGATCGGACGAACGGAACACAATAAAACATATATTTGTGATTTTTGGACACAATGTAGATTGAACATATATAGTTGAACATATATTACAAATTAACAGTAATAATTACATAGTAGAATAATTAACTCTCTAATTAATAAAGCCTATGCCTCTTCCAGCTGGGCGGGCCCGACCGTGCCATCGTCGCCTTCGAGTCCGCCGCGTCATCGCTGGCATTGCTGTCAAGGTCATCATCATCGTCGGTGGTGTGCTCCCACCAATCGTCATCATCCTCGTCGGTCAGCTCCCATTCGTATTCCGTACAGTAGCCGGCGGCGGCGCCGTGCTGATCGGTGCCATCGTTGCCGTCGGCCTCGTCGTTGTCATTGTCGTCGGCGCCATTGTCATCGTCGTCCTCATCCTCGTCCTCGTCCTCGTCCTCGTCCTTGTCGTCATCCTCCTTGTTGGCCTCGCCCGCCGATCGTACCATCCAATCGACGTCCGTCCAATCATCGTCGTCGGAGGAGGAGGCAGGTAGCATCCAATCCTCGTCGGAGGAGACGACGACCTTTGGCGAGTAGGCCTCGTCGTCGGAGTAGTCGGTGGTGGCGGATGGCCAACTAATCGACGACGGAGGAGCTCCAAAGGGGGACGGGACGGACGGTGGCGGCGGGAGACTGGCCATGGTGCGCGGAGGCGGAATGGATTGGGCGCACGCTCGGAGGCCGAGGTGGGAGTAGTACTAGCGGAGAAGATGAAGCGACGAAGATGAAGAGACACAGTTAGTTTACCGTCTAATATATCATCTTAGTCCGTTCCCACGGCCGAACCGACTACGATATTTTTTCAAATTTTCCTGGACTCCAGATCTCAGTCGGTTCGTCCGAAAAAACCGACTGAAAAGAACGAACCGGCTGAGATAATATCTAACCTCAGCCGGTTCCGGTTGGAAAACCGACTGTGATAGTATTACAGTCGGTTGGTCACCTAAAACCGGCTGAGAAAGTGAACTTTTACAGCCGGTACCCTTTCCCAACCGGCTGAGAAAGATATTTAGATGGTTGTTTTGTTGGAACCGACTATGATGACTCTGTTCAATATTCATAAATTCTGTCCGAAGCTGGCAGCTGAGACTTCAATGCAAGTGTCCATTGTTTGGTACACTTGATATAGGTTGGTTGGGGTATTGCCAAATTTTATGGTAATTTTCATAGAATTTTATGGCACATAATATTTTTATAGTTCTTGCTCAATTTAATAAAATGTGCATGTTGTTACAGATGGATCGACGATGGATGTAGGCTGAGAATCGTGCTAGCAATGAGTACATCGAAGGTGTCTCGGTGTTCTTACGAGTAGCCGAATAGTATAGTTCAAACACAGGGGAGACGTGGATCAGCTGTCCACGCTGTCATTGTGAAAATTTGAAGAGCTTCACAAACCTTGCACAGATCCAAGCACATTTGATCAGGACGGGATTCATGGAGGGGTATGCATGCTAGACCAGACACGGTGAAGATCAGATTGTAGAGGAAGGTCCGACAAATATGGATGAAGGCAACGACGTGGCTGGTACTGTCAATAGCACACCACTTGTGCATACGCGTGAGGACGTGTGTGCACCACAAGAGGACGCGTCACACGGCGACACGTCATCGCATGAAGACAACGAGTTAGATCAGATGATCCGAGACGTCAAAGAAAACTGTGAGAACGATCGGGAGTACATGAAATTTGTCTGCTTATTGGAAGACTTGGAGAAACCAATGTACCCTGGCTGCAAGTTCACAAAGTTGTCGGGCATTCTGGAACTGCTGAAACTGAAGGCTAGCAGCGGATGGACCGATAAGAGCTTCTCATCACTGCTAACATTATTAGGGGACATGCTTCCAAAGGGAAACCAGATGCCGAAGACTACATACAGAGCTAAGAAGGTTATTTGCCCTTTGGGAATGGAGGTGGAGAAAATACATGCTTGTAGGAATGGTTGTATCCTGAAAATACATGCTTGTAGGAATGGCTGTATCCTGTATCTTAAAGAGTACGTGAATCTATGGGCATGTCCGGTGTGCAAAACTTCTCGATATAAGCGTAAGATCGACGGTAATGACATCGAGGAAAGCATAGAGGTTACGAAGGGGACTCCTGTTAAGGTTGCCTGGTACTTGCCCATAATTTTCCGCCCATAATTTCCCGTATGAAGCGCATATTTGCGAACCCGAAGGAGGCCAAACTGATGCATTGGCACGCAGACGACCGTACAGATGATGGGATGTTGAGACACCCAACAGATTCTTTACAGTGACAAAATATTGACAGGAGGTATGCTATGTTCGACGATGAGGCCAGGAATGTAAGGTTTGGGCTTAGCACCGATGGAATGAACCCATTCGGCAACATGATTAGCCGACATAGCACATGGCCCGTGAATCTATGCATGTATAACCTTCCACCTTGGCTGTGCATGAAGAGGAAGTACATCATGCTGGCAATACTTATCCAAGTTCTGAAACAACCCGGTAACGACATTGATGTGTACTTTGCCCCATTAGTGGATGATCTAAAACTTCTTTGGGTTGAAGGCGTAAGGGTATGGGACGCACACCTAAAGAAAAACTTCATGTTACATTACATATTGTTCATTACCGTCAACGATTATCCAGCCAACGGTAACTGTTCGGGGCAAAGGAGCAATGCATGTGTTCATGTGGCGTACCTGGTTTTAGGGCCGAATACGCCTCCCGTGTTTACTGTACCGGTCCCTGGATCAGTAGCCAGTACACACAAGAACTTGATAGCATTCACATACAATACCGAGTGTTTTACATAAATATGCCATTATGGTCTTTATTCAATAACATAGCCGATTGGCTGAATAAAAGGAGCAGCGGAAAGTAGCAAAGCATAATTATTGACCCATCAATATGCCCATCCACAGGCAACTGACTGGGGAGAACGTCCTAGCCCTCATGGTCGCTGATATCGTCCTCAGAGCACCACTCTTCTTCTTCATCTGGCCAAATCAACAAGCCAGGTGAGTACATTGAATGTATTCGCAAGCTTTTCCCACCGGGGAATAATGCGGCATAATTCATGCAAAGGGATATTTCAAAGGGGAGCTCTATCCTATGTTGCATGTTGTGCGAAAATGTAAGTTTTTATTTCAAATAATGATAATAGATTTAAAGCAATTTGTAAAACGAGGATCACAAGAAACACACCATTATTTGAGGTAGTCCCTGCTACCTCTCCTTCCTTTCCTCGGCGGGATAGCCATGCTCATCACCGCCTTCCATTTCGGCTTCCGCTCACACTACCCCGGGCAGTGTAGCTAGCATTTCCTTCAGCAATTCCTAGCTACCAACCGGGTAGCCCACGTCCTTAATCCCGTTTCCTAGCTTTCACAACCAAAACATAATCTAACCAGTGTGTGGCCTTACCAGTTCATGTCCATGACCGAGGACGCGGCTATTCGAATAGTTTTTAACACTCTGCAGAGGTTGTACGGCTTTACCCACAAGATGTAATTCACCCTTATTACCGAGCGCTAACGATACACCTCAGGAGGTGTATTGGCAGGGCTATTACAACGAGACCCTTTTCCCGTGTTCACACTAGAGCCGGATTCGCTAGGAGGGTAACCCAACTTTTACATCCCGGATGACAAAAATGGGACTCTCCCCCTTTGTGTCAGACCATGTTCCACGTACCTTGTAGGACTCTACTAAGCTTTACCCCCACGACGTTGTGAGACTCACGAAGAGCTTTCCCCCTACGCAGTCCCGTGGAGATCCTCTAGGGATCCCGGATCCACCTAGCACTTCACCCTAACTTCCCACGGTTCCGAGCTCCGGCATTAGACGGGGTACCAGGTCAAGTCCTTCCCATAAAGGACATGTGGACGTACGGGAGGGGAACTGATTTAGCGGCACTTAGGTTCGGTCCTTAACTGACTCGAGCAGGACTCCTTAACCAACCAACTCCTCGGATAGCGACCGGCTACCCGACCATTCATTCCTTAAGTAGCAACCGGCTACTCTACCTCCTCATAACACCCTTAGCATTCCTGCCCGAATCCGAAATCCTTCATCATTTCATGTGGGGTTTTCACAAATGTTTCTTTTTAAAAGATTTCCTCGGCATGTATAAACAAGCCGAGGGTTTTGATCCCATACCCTGTGTATTTAGTAAAAACTTGTTTTAACTAGAGCAGGTCTAAGCACAGCTACCGCTTATATTCCTACTACCTTGCCGGTCGATCTCGACCGACTAAATAGACCTAGGGTTACCAAGGGGCGGATTCCAACCTACGGCATATGCATCTACTGGACATATCTTCACTAGCATAAAATACCGTAATACTAAAATAGCATGCAAGATTTGCAAACAAAATAATTAAGCTTAGCAAATTTGGGATTCAACATGTTCAAGGCAGAAAAGCTTGCCTGGCAGTTCCGGGTCCTGCTCTTGTTCTTGGCGTGAAGGTGATGTCGGGTCTTCTCGCGGCACGTACGGCACTCCGTTAACTACGCGTTGAAAAAGAACATCAAATAAAAGCAAATCAAAACGATGCCAACAAAACCCAGAGTATATGCATGGTAAAGGTGGTGAGGTGCAGGTGTCGTTGGGTTCGTCGCGATATTATTGGATACTAATTCTAGGGTTACGAGAGGAAAGTCTTTGAACGAGTGGTTTGCATAAAATAATAGCGTGATTGGTACGGGCTTAAGTCCCTCTTAATTTAATTCAAAGGTATATGCCCTATTGAGTCAATTAGGTCCTATTCACTTGTTAAAATACTGGACAATGTGAAAATATTTTTAGTTGTACTTAAAGTAACACCTACAGTGTATATACAAACCTAAGAAAAGAAAAGAAATACCTAAGCCTAGCTTCTATTGCTACAGCCCTAGAATTATTCCTAATCTCAAAACTTGGTGAGGATAAAAGATGGGATATTCTCTGTAGATTCTAGAACCGGTGAAAAGGTTTCAAAAACCGGTCGAAATTCTAGCAAACCGGTTGAATTGGAGTGAAATCCGTTTTGGAATAAACTACAGCAGCTGAATCGGACTAAATGCGCTACACACCAGCGTTATTACGTTTCTTGCATGTCGGAAACGGCCTGAGGGGCGACGCCTAAAGCTGTCAGATGCGGGGACTCGTTTCAGACAAAATCAATGCGGCTTTAATGGGGGGAGGCGGGAGTTGGCTCGGGCACTGCTTCTTACCGGCAGCGGTTCTCACCTGCGGCTGGTAATGCGTCGGCTTACCTAGCTGGTGGGCTGCCCGTTCCTCTGCCTGGTACTGGGTCAAAGCGGTGGCGACCTCGGACAGGAAATCACCGGCGGCGAGGTCTTCAATCAGGGCAGGGGAAGGCTTCCAGAGGGGAGGAGAGAAGCTCTAGGCCCGTTTTCCCTTCGCCCTAGAAGTTCGGGGCTCGGGTGGCTCGGGCTTTTGCTGAACAGAGGAGGGGAGTGGGAGCTAGGTTGGGGAGGGGCTCGAGCTCTGGTGAGGAAGGAGGGTAGCTGCTAGTCTCTTTAGCGAGAAGGGAGCGAGGCTGGATGTAAGAAGGGCTCGGGTAGCTTGATTTATAGGCGATCGGTAGGGGGCTGCGACGAGGTGTCTACTGCCGGTGAGCAGCACGGTGAGGCAGTACTTCGAAGTCCAGCGGGTCGGCTCTGAGGTCGAGGAAGGCTGGGGCAGGGTCGTGGCGAGCTAGGACGGGCTGGAATGACTACACGTCGTGCGGCGCAGAAGGAATCAACGGACGGCGCGTGGATGCCAGCGGCGGCGCGGCTGCAATCATCGGCGTTCGGCAAGCGACACCGTGCTGGACGAGGTGATGGGATGGGTCAAGGCTCGGCGCGGCGTGCTCTGGTGGGGTGGTCGACGCGCCGAGCGGCGGGCGGCGCGGCTTTGAGGCAGAGCTCGTGGCGTGCTTGCTTTGAAGTGCGGCAGGGAGTGGCGAGCTGGGTAGCGGTGAAGGGACGGGTCATGGCATGAGGTGGCGCGGTGGCCTGGGTTCCAGGCAGCGAGGAAGGCGGCTTTGGTACGGGGAGCTACACGGTGGCACGCCGGTGCACAGCCTGAGCGCGCATTGACTGGCTTTCGGCGTGTCCTAGCTTGCCAGGAGCGGCATGGTGTGTCGTGAGCTTGCCAAGTCATGGTCACTAGTTGCCAAACATGCCAGGGAGTCCATTGGTGAGCTGTGCATGGCTACAACAAGCTGACACCGAATTCCAATGCCAGGACTTGACAACTCCAAGTGACATAACCCGACAGACGCTAGGGCAGGAGTATATAGGACAAACATGGCACTGGTAGGTGGATGAGACTTGGCTGTGCTCAGGTGACATGGGAAAGGGTCCATGGTCAGCCTGGTATAATATACTTCGGGTTTTGCTATTCATTTTATGCGACGAAGCTAATTCGGTCAAGGTGTTCGATATTGGTCGTGGAGAATTTTGTACCACACGTATCCATGCCTTTGTACGTTCGTGCTCCTAGGAGGTTCAAGACCGCTGTGGAATTTTTCTAGAATTTACCGAGATATATTCATATGGGTTGTAGTTTAACGCGTGGTCTTGCCCTAAAGTTAGTTAATTCCCTTTATCAATATTTTTGAATTGGGCATTTCTATTTCATTTTGTGTTTGAGGTGTATATGATATCAGATTGTTTCATGAATCTATTCATAATTTTTAGAGGGGTCGGGGTGGTTGGTTTTGCGGTTTAGGGTTTTTAGTTTAAATCGGGGTTAATAAAGAAGTAAGGGCCGCGACAAGGAACTAGGGTTTCGGGTGCGGCAGGGTGGAGTAGGTCATGGGAACTCTCGTGGATCTTCTCTCCTTCGCTTAGGTATATTCGGTGGTGAGGTGCCGTAAGCGGTTTAGTGTATACTGCGCGTGTGTGATGTTAGGGTTTTCTCGGGTTAGGATTTAGTCGGAAGAGGTGCGTGTGTTGAATTACTTGTATTTTGAAGTTAGGGTTTTAATCGAAAGGGGTGCGTGTGTGGCGGGATTGCGTATGTTGGATGCATGTTAAGTTTAAATCATGCCTAACGCATATGCGGTTATGCTGGCAAGCGAGTTTACGAAAGTTGGGGTGTGACAGTTCAGTGCCTTACTGATACAGCAAGCAGGTGGCTAAAACACTCTAAGAAAACGGTCTACATACATCATCGTAGGTTCCTTAGAAGGGATCACCGTTACCGCAGGATGAGGCACGAATTCGATGGAACCACCAAGAAAGGCTCAGCTCCACATATTTTTAGCGGTACCGAGATCCACGATCAGGTTAAAAGACCTGAAAGTCGTGCTTGGAAAGAGGATTTTAAAAGGCGAGGTAGAGCGAAGAAAAAGAAGCCCGTTGAAAAGATCATCTGGAAGAAGAGGTCAATATTCTGGGACCTCCCTTACTAGAAGCATCTAGAAGTCCGTCACAACATCGATGTGATGCACATAGAGAAGAATGTGTGCGATAGCATAATGGGTCTCTTATTGAACATGCCTGACAAAATAAAAGATGGTCTGAATGCACGGGAAGATATTGGAATCCGACCAGAGTTATGCCCGCAGAAAACAGCAAATGGAAAGACGTTCCTTCCGCCTGCTTGTTATACCCTTTCGAAGCCAGAGAAGACCGAGTTATGTGATTGCTTGTATGGTATCAAGGTTCCATCCAGCTACTCCGCCAACATCAAGAGACTTGTTTCTATGGAAGATCTAAAATTAATTGGCATGAAGTCACATGATTGCCATGTGCTTATGACACAGATGCTCCCAGTTATAATTAGGAATATTCTTCCACCAAACATGCGGCGGACTCTTACGAAGCTGTGTGGTTTCTTTAACACACTTTGGAAGAAGGTCATTAGTCTCGATGAACTACATGGTCTGCAAGATGGGGTTGTGAAGACTCTATGCGAGCTCGAGATGTTTTTCCCTCCGTCGTTCTTTGATGTCATGGTTCATCTCACAGTCCACCTAGTGCACAAAGTAAGGATGTGCGGCCCTGTGTTTCTTCGCAGCATGTACCCATTTGAATGCTACATGGGAATTCTGAAGCACTATGTTCGGAATCGATCTCACCCTGAGGGCAGAATCATCGAAGGCTACGCAATAGAAGAGGTCATTGAGTTCTGTGTTAATTACATCTCCCATCTTCAACCAATAGGCGTGCCTCGATCTCGCCATGAGGGAAGGTTGCTCGGTGTAGGGACCATTGGAAGGAAAGTGATCGATCCTATTCGGATTGAGTATGCTCAAGCCCATTTCACTGTTTTGCAGCACATGGTCATTGTTTCGCCATATATGAATGAACACAAGGACATTCTACGTCAACAAAATTCAACTCCGTATAAACGAAGTGATCATCAAGAAGGAATTATTTTGTAACATAACTTCCGATATTAATGATATATGGTACTATTTCCTATGATTTAGAATGATCGTATATGTTCTACGAGCTAAATACAAATAAAATAACTTTTGTGCATAGAAAACAACTTGAATACGACGAAAATACGTTAAATACAACGAAAATAACTTAAATACAAAGAAACATATCTCAGTCGGTTGCCTCTACCAGACTGACTGCGATGTCCGGGTATCTCAGTCGGTTTCTCGTGGTTAACCGGCTGCGATGACTTTGGTTAAGAGTTCGTTCCCTCCACTGGAACTTCACAAAGTTTTCGGCTCCCGCCTTTCTCGCAGGACCCACCGCCGCCGCCGACTCCGCTTGAGCCGCCTCAATCGCTAAGCTTCTTCCGAGATGGCTTCCCCAACATGCCGAACCAAGTCTCCAAGCCGCCGAGCCCCGCCGCCTCCGACGTTCGAGTCGCCACCGCCTCCGACGCCCGAGCCGCCGCCTCAGAACACAATGCAGCCGCCGCCTCCGACGCCTGAGCCACCGCCGCCTCCGACGCCCGAGCCGTCGCCGCCTCCGACGCCCGAGCCACCGCCGCGTCATCCCCGGTCCAGCAATTGAGGTAGGTTGCCCTAGCACCCGGCTGAACTAAAGCCGTTGTTGATCAGTAGCGCCATTGCTTGGACTTGCTCTTTGATGCTCTATAATCCCCGGTCCAGCAATTGTGTGAATATCTGAGGCATTTTATTATGTATATCCTCCAAAACCATGTTCTTAATGCTTTCTCTTTGATGCTCTATAATCCCAAGTTCACCGGACAGTGACGACTCTCGATCGCCGTCGCCAACCTAGGCCGTTTGGGGACTCAACCGGCACCTCCGGGCCTAAGAAAAAGGTCCGTCAAGGAGAAGGAAGGAAATAGTCAAAGAGACCGAATCGAAGTACACCGTCACGCACTTGCATGACTCAGGGGCACCAGACAAGCCTGAGAACACAAGGAGGAAGTTCAGCACGGTCTGCGGCATCATAGCAAGAGAGCGGGTCCCAATCAATCTCGAAAGTTGGAAGAGTGTAGGGACAGAACAACTCGCTGCGATTTCTGCCGAAATCTTGGGTTATTTCATATTCTCTGAAGAATGAAAAGCTCGTATCGAATGAGCTGCTAAGATCACAGCCTATAAGGCTTGGAAGAACTGGAAGACTGTGCTCGTCAACGAGTACGTCTATGCCGAGGTGGAGCCTTTCGGGAAGTAGCCGATGATTACTCCCGAGCTTTGGACTGAATTTGTCAGGATGAAGATGACGGATGAATTCAAGAGTAAGAGCTTGCAAAACTGGGAGCTCTCTAAGAGGAACAACCACCCGCATCGTCTAGGGACCGCAGTCTACGCGGGAATGAAGAAGAGATGAGAAAGGGAGGATGAGCAGGCATCGCAATCGGATGCCCCTCCCAAATTTGCGAACATCGCGAATGAGAGGACCAAAGCCCGGGTTAGAGCCAGGGCATCTGCATCGACATCGGCTTCGGGCGACCTAGCATTTGAGAACCTAGCTGACGCACAGGTGTACAGACGTTTGGTGAGATATAATTCCCACCTTAGTCATACTAACAGCTTGTCAGTCATACCAATTGTAGTAACTACTAATTCTGGCTTTTGCAGCTGGAGCTCGATGCATCATCCTAGGCTGGCATCTTCGTAGGAGATGTGCTCGAAGAGGGCTTGGGAAATCGCGAGCACCCAGGTCACACGAGGGGTGTAGGTTCCCTCATTCCCCACAAGTACGGACTCTCCCAGGCTCTGGAGGCAAAGCGCGATCGCAAAAGGGCGATGAAAGCCGCTGAAGAATAATGCAAGCGCGAAGAGTTGAAGCAAGAGATACTTCACGACTTAAGAGCGGAGATGATTCTAACTCCGCGACAAGAACAGCAAGCTGCTGCCAACCCTGGGACTCGACGCAGTAGCTACACGTCCATCGACCTCCCTACTCGCCAGGAAGATACAACTTCTACCTGGCCCCTGTGATCAAATCCAGGTATACTTCATATACCTTGTCTCTTATTGAACATGCGATTGTTTGTGGCATGTTGGCTAAAACGCTCTCTCATGTAGGCTCCCACGAGATGCACGCTTCAAATGCGGTTGGTGGCCATAGATGATCTCGTGGATGCCGCTTGGGGGTTAGTGTTCCCAGCAAAGGGAGAGCAGAGGATACATAACGTCCCCATAGACCCTTTGTATGCAAAGGTGAGCATCGATGGGGTTAACGACCCTTTCAGCAAGCTGAAGCTCCCGATTCCACCCAACGACGAGATCTTAACTCTACATCAAGCCAAGGGGACATTCATCTAGTGGCCCAAGAAGGACATCTCCCTCGATGCGTCGTGGCCAACTAAGAATGTTACGGCATGATCGTCACCTAAACCAGTGGAGCCTATGGCGATCTCACCGCTTGTGCTACCGGCGTTGTCACCGAGACAGCTTGAGCTGGCAACACAAGAATCGCCGAAGAGGTCTCCCAAGGTGGCACCGCCACAGCATGGCCAGGGAAAGAAATTAATGAAGGTAGCCAAAGACCGAGAAATGACCATCCAACAAATACAAGCCATATATGATGTTGGAGGGAGTCCCCCTGAGACTCCGACAGTCTCGACGTACAAACTGGGAAGCCAATGCTCAAGAATCATAAAAAGATGATGTCTGAACTTGGCTGGGCTTGTGTTACGTTGCACAGCTATTACTTGGCCAATTTTAAGAAACCCAAGGATCAGCGGGTCGATAACATCGTTGGCAGGTTCAGACATGAGCACTTCCTCCATGATAAGGGTCGACTTATAAATATGACTTGGGAGGACTTGTTCCTTATGTACAACCTAGCGCCTTGGACGTGGGCCTCGTGAGGTGCTTCACACTGTAAGTACTTATAATCATGCTCCATTTAATTTACTATGATACGTACACATGTCACAAATACAGAAATCTTCCCTCTATGTATATGTAGGTTCGCTTATATCAAGGCGAGAGAAGCAAATAATCCGATAGGATTCGTCGACCCGCACCTTGCCTCCGAGCAATCCATGGATGCTGCTGAAAGGGTTGTCGAGGATTATCTCTTCGATATCATGGAGGCCAGCTAGCATAAGAAATTCATCATCTATCCCTTCAACAAAAGGTAAGCGCTATAAACTTGTTAATGTCTCGAACATGTTCATTTCGCACCTTCGACGCATCATCAACTAACTTGGGATTAATGACATTTTAGCACCCATTGGATCCTTATTGTTATCATACTCCCTATCAAGAAGGTGTATTATATGGATTC
This sequence comes from Stipa capillata, assembly GCA_019208055.1. Taxonomy (NCBI): domain Eukaryota; kingdom Viridiplantae; phylum Streptophyta; class Magnoliopsida; order Poales; family Poaceae; genus Stipa; species Stipa capillata. Next base: position 94,193 of record JAGXJF010005405.1, read on the forward strand.
ATACATCGATAAGATGACCGACTTCAAGAGGGTCAGCAAAGTGATCGATAGGTAAACAAATTACCTCATGAAATTCCATGGTAATAGGTCATTGGTATAAATACGGCTTTTCTTCCATGATTCAGAGCGTACCAAATATATTGTAATCGCGTGGGGGAAAAGGATGATGCGGGGGCCCCTCCTAAGTTAGATCACCACTTCGCCTTTCCGGTATGTATCCTATCGCATACTTTTAGACTCCGTGGTATCACTTCTATAGAACTACATACCAAGGGAATGTATATCTTTGCAGTGCCATCAGTAACCTATTTTTAGCAATTTGTGTGGCTTCTATGTTAGCCATCACATGAACCTTCTTCTCATGTCTCGAGCTTCCGCTCGCAAATTCTCGGTTACCGAGGTATGCTAATTATCATTTCGATTTTGTTTTAATCATCTTCTATGTAGCATCAGTATGATCTTCATATCAACAGATTCATACTATTGCACGGACGGAATTGCCGAAGACGGATTTAGCCAGGATTCAAGAAGACATGGTGCATTTCCTTCTTGAGAGCGTCATTGATCCAAAAGGCGAGTTCTACTACGACCGATCCGAGGACTAAGACAATTGTTTTCAATGAAATGATCAATGTAAATTTGTTAGGACATGTTGGAAATTCGTCAGGACATGTGATGGATGTTGTGGTGTAAATATTAAACTTCTATATACTTTCATTTATGTTTAGCAGTCAATTGAGATATGATGTCAATATGAATCTCTGTTATGAATTCAAGTTGGATGTGAAATGTGTTCTGGGGATTATGGGAATCTGGGTATATAAATTGTGTTTTCTGTTTCAGGACAGGCAGAAACTCAGATTATGCCCGCCCTGTACCAACGATATCCCAGCCGGTTGTTTCCCTGGAACCGGCTGCGATGAGCCTTCATCATTGCCTGTTCAACCGGGGAAATCGTCTGAGATATGATATTATCTCAACCGGTTCCCATGTAAAAAACGATTACAAAAGTTTATTCTTCAGTCGGTTCGGCTGGAAAACGGACGGAGATATGATATTATCTCAACCGGTTATTCGTTATGAACCGACTGGGATAGCATATTATCTCTGTCGGTCCCCGTGTGGAAACCGACTAACAAAGTTTACACTTCAGTCGGTTCGGCTGGAAAGCCGACTGAGATATGATATTATCTCAGTCGGTGTTTATTTGGGAACGGACTGAGATATGACATTATCTCTGTCGGTTTTAAAAATGAACCAGCAGAGAATGTGTTATCTCAGTCGGTTTTATAACCGGCTGAGAAAATTCATATTATCTCTGCCCTTTGTCTTCAGCCGGGTGGGAAACAGGCTGAGAAAGCCATTTTGGGCCGGCTGTAATTGTGTTTTCTGTAGTAGTGTTCAGGCGTAGGTCGGCGGAGATATTGTGAACCAAATATCTAGTTGATACCTTCAACAAAATGCACCAGGCACTCTATTGTCGTGCTTTGGCCAATCCAGAGACACTCATCAGTGGAATTGGTAGAGCACCCATACGCCAACATCCGAATGGCTGTTGTGCATTTCTGCAAAGGTGAGAATCCTTGTTTGTTTATGGCATCTGCTCTCCAGTGAAAATATGGTGACCATTCGGCAAGAGCTTCCACGATACGTAGAAATAAGGGTCTTCGCATTCGGAACCTACGCCGGAACATAGCGTCAGTGTACACCGGCGTGCTAGAGGAAGTAATCTGCCACTAGACGTTCATGGCCTGCTTCACGATTTCTCTCTATATATCTCCTACCGCTGCGACGACGTCGGCGCCAGCTAGAACGGCAGCGGGAAGTTTTAAAAAGTTGAGCTTCGATCTGAGCATCCATTCCAGCGGTGAAACAGGCATCAAAATCGTCATTCAATGCTTCGGCAATGAGATCATGGAAGATAATGGAGGTGTCGTCGTCAGAGCTATGAGACGTGGAATTAGAGGATTGGGACATCTTGGCTGATTTGTGGATCAACTCATCTCACGATGTTGCAGCTATGAGATTTTGAAGGCACAGGAAAGTAACAACTAACATGCATATAAGGGCATCTCTAATAGAACCCCTATATTTTAACTCCTCAAACGCCCCCCCAAACCTTAACTCCTCAAATCTAAGGAGTTAAAAAAAGTGTGCAGCTAACCGAACCCCTAAAACTTAACTCCCTAAAAAAATTTCTTTGCCAACTCTTCCATGTTTTGCACATACTCCATTTCAACTCGATATTTGCACAACATATTAATTCGAATGCAATGTTGAATGATGAATTTGAATGCAAAAACAGGAAAAAAACCGAGAAAAGGGAAAAAATTACCTTGGCAATTCGTCGAGCACTTGGCGGGCGGGGGAGGTGAGATCTGCTGCGGCTGCCGTTGCTGCGACGTCGAGCCTGCGGGTGCTCATCTGGGCTGCGGGGAAGACCTGCGGGTGGTCGCCGAGCTTGATTCCCGGCCAAGCCGTGCCCGTATGCTGCGCCGAGGAAGCCCGCGGCGGCTCGGCTCCAGCGTTCGGAAGCTCGCCGGCGTGGCCCCGAGAGGGCCGCCGTTAGCTCGAGCGCGCGTGCTCTACGGCATAGAGCTCCTCCAGCGGTTCCTTTCCCGGTGAAATGGCGCGACGCGGTGGCCCGAGTCGACTACGAGCTCGCGGCGACGGCGGTGGCGAGGAGATGCGGCGATTTCGGCAGCGGCGACGACCGGTGAGCGAAGCAAATGTGGGGTGGCAGGTCGGCGGGGCTGTGGGGGGTCGGCGGGCTTGCGGGGGGGTCGCCGGAGGCAAGCTTCGCGGCGGGGAGGGCACCGGCGTGGACGAGGCCGAGAGAGAGAGAGAGAGAGGAGTCGTGGTATCTAGAATTTTTGCTGAGATTTGCTTCGCCTCCTCAAATTTGAGCAGAGAGGGGCACTTCTCCTCAAATTTTTGAGGAGTTAAACCTTTTAGGGGATCAGTTAGAAAGGGTTTAACTCCTCAAACGAGAATCTTTTGAGGAGTTAAAGCTTTTTAGGGGTTCTATTAGAGATGCCCTAACATAAACTTTTTTTAAGAAACACCGTACAGACGCAGACGCTTACATACACATACGTACACTCACCCCTATGAACGCACACCTTACCCCTATGAGCACCTCTGAGAGACCGAGCCGGTAGATCTTGAGATTGACGAAGTCACCACAGGCACCTCGTAGTCGACGAGCATGTTGTCTCCCACTGAAAAAATAGCACCGGAAATCTTAAAATAAATTCAGGAAAATGCGAGCACCTGTGCCAAGTCTAAAACTTGAACCCGGGTGGGAAAGTTCCACCACAAGGAACCTAACCAACTGAGCTCTCAGTTCACACATGTAGCAGAAACTTGTTGTAGCTATGAGATTCTGAAGGCACAAGACAGTAACAACTAACATGCATGTAACAAAAACTTGCTTTTAGGAACAAACCAACAATCAATGCTACAAGATAGTAACAACTCACATTTTAATAATACAGCTCTTTCGTTTAACATATATTTAACAAAATAAAGCATATTTGCTAGGAATAAAAAATTACAGCAAATGGAAAAGAAAAATACTAAAGAAAATTTGCTAGAAATTTAAAAACACGGCAAATGGAAAAGAAAAAGTGTGAAGCACATTATTGACTAACATTTGTTTCATCCAAATAGCTTGCCACTATAATATCTCAGTGCTCTTTCATGTTCGATCCTTTGAAAATCTGTCAAGCAAGAGGTGTCAGCCATCAGTAGTTCCTCGTAGGTATTAGCCATTTTCTTCTCTCTTTTGTTTGTGCAACTTCAAGCTTCTCTTTCGAGAGTTGAAGCTACACGTATGCCATATTCTCTTGTGATGACGCTCATAAGGCCTGTGTATCATGGTGCAATTGCACGTCATCATGTGATAGGCTAACAAAAGAAGAGTCATCTATGGATTTCCCTTTCTTTTTCTTTTTTTAGCTTTTGCGGCTTTTGTACCTATTGGACGAGTCTCTTCTTCAATCTGTATTTCGACCATAGCATTATCTCTAGATTTGACATCTTGGTAGTACCTACTCCATTTAGGATGTCTTTTTACCATGTTCCACCAGTGCATGAGTACTGTGAAGCTTTGGCCTGTCTCCTTGTACATTTCAAGGGCTTCGTTATGTAGCTGGAGGTCAGACCGTCCACTAACGTAGACATCTTTAAGCCTACAATATATACCATGGAAACATACAACTTTTTTGTTCATCTTCCCCCAATGGTCTTTGCAGTCTTTGCTTTATCTTCTACCGTCCGGACTGTTTTTGTTGTAGTCCGCGATGACATTCCTCCAGTAGACCTCACCTTTTTTGTTGTTTCCATCTATGGAATCAATAGAGTTGTTCAGCCAAGCACTCACCTGCATCAATAAGTACATATATTTCTACATTGACCAATCAGCTAGCGTGCGGGAGCTCAGAGCACAGCCACACAACACATTGACCAATCCAGCTAGCCCCTGGGTGCTCGGCGGACTCGGCACGCACGCGCCCACTGCTGCAAGCAGCGGGCTCCTCGTCAAGCGGTGGCGCCTGCCCGAAATCCCAGAATTTGGTCCATGCTGTCACTTTGGCCGGGATTAATTTCCTAAGCGTCCAGTTTAAGCATCGCATTGGAGATGCTCTGAGTAGCACAAACAATTAGCCCATGAGGTTTGGTAATATTGTAAGAGATCTGAAAGCACTTCGAAATCAGCACGAACAATTAGCCCATGATCGAGGTTAGGCAGCTGAGTTTGAACTACTGTTGCTGCTATGATATCTAGTATATCAGGCATAAATGTTGCTGGCGCAGAGACTTCCCCGGAGAACAAAATTCCTACAATCTTATGTGAGCTTAACGCAAAACCTTCCCCAAAATTTTGAGAGATAAGGTTGCAAGGACAGGATTCCGAACCTGCAGTAAGACGGATCATACGGAGATACAAGAACGCCCTATTAGGTGATCCTCCCTCCGGTCGAGAGCGCAGCCCGGGTGGTGCAGGTTCGGCAACGGCCAAGTCCCCTCCGCCCCCATGGTTCCCAACCAACGAATCCCCAATGCTGTCTTTCCTCGGTCAGATTGGTTGCCTTATTGCCAGGCCCGACCCTAGGGCAGGGCGACTGTCCTAGGCCCCTAGAACTTAGAGGCCTCATCCCATATTTATAGAATATTGCCTTATATAATTGATTATAAATACATTAATAGCAGTCATGGATAAATTACATCTGACAAAAGTAGTACTTCTTGAGCAATGTTATCTTATATAACTGATTGCAACCTGGATTTTTGAATGTGTCTAATCACAAATAGTTCTGAACTTGATGTAACATTGTCCGATACTATTTCACTTTCTAAATGAATATTCTATTACTTTGTGCCCGAATCTCACTCGACAGAACATATGTTTACCACATTCTATTTCATTGAACTTCATGAAAGAAACTAGAAAATCTCTTATTTTAATTACTTTATTATTATGTAAACAAGTGATCTTGCTCCAAGATCATGGCATGCTTGGGTGACTTATTTGGTGGACCCAGCGGATCTATATTGTCAGGTTGAAGTATTGAGCTAGAGCCTTTATTTCAGTTGAAGAGGAAAAAGATTTGTTGCTTCTTTTGTTCTATCTGTTGGCAACCATATTTTCTTTTTTTAGCAAATAATAGTTTACTAGGACGTGGGTTCATCCGGAAAGGTTCTACATGTGTTGACCCTATTATTCATGCAATCAACATGTTATATAGCTCTTCTCTAGCATAGCTGATGATAGCCTAAGGCAATAAGCATGCCCGCCTAGGGCCCCTTGTCTATAGGGGGCTAACTGTCAAGGCACCGGAATTATATAGGGCTAGGGGAACGGATGATCGCCAAAGACAGAGCAATCAATTGACCCGGTGGCATGGTACTTACACCGTACACATCAAGGCGAAGTGGTCCGACATCTGGCCAACGCACCATATACTTACCAGAGTCGTATGCCTTCACCGTTGATCAAGCTAGCCAGAAGCGATTAAACTTCTCAAAGACATATATAATTCCCAAGATCCTGTGAAGGTTTAAAGTCGTTCTCAGTTCCACTAAGCACTGCAAGATCGGAGGAGCTCGTTGATCATACCCACACCCTAACCTAGCTCGGAGGCCAGTGGGTCGCTTGAAAACCTGGTATGACCCACCCACAACCTGCCTAGCCGGCACAACATCTCAGCTAGCGGGTCACTCAAACAATACCTGCTACACCCAGTAAAAGAAGGAACCACTCTAACTCTTCATGGCATAACCATACACTCCAATTCATACACCCATTGTGTATGCGCAGCCACCAAAACAACTTATATATCATCACAAAACTCTACAAAAGAAGGATTTAAAGGTAATAAACATCACTCATACAAAGGATATGTCTTAGCTTTACTTTACATGACGTAGATGCCGTTTTCAGCACACATCAACATAAAAGCAGCAACGGAAGGATATAATAAACATGGAGGTGACCAACTAAGCCACCTCCCAAAAGCTATACAACTCATCACTTGACTAAGGCAGACAAACTTGCAAGATTAAACATCGGAAATGGCATTTTCAGAATCGTAATATTCATCGATACTAGGGTCACATACAGGAGTAGAATTCCCGAGTGAGTACTTTCGTACTCGCAAGATGCTAATTGCTTATTCCATATTAATCTTAAGCATTACATGAAAATTAAATGATGGTAGTAAATATTGCAGTCCATCTAAGTAGAATAAACTAAAGATGACATATCTCTAGCATCTAGTTCATGAATTGCAAGGTATAAACCATTCAATCAAGCTAACAATTTGACATATCATTTAAAGAAGCATCATGACCAGATCTGAATTTGCATATATAGCATCATTCCAAAGCATCAAAATTGCTACCAACAAGTAACAATGCATCAATATGAACACTAGAGCTGAGCTGCTACCCAAATACTCTATTAAAGTGTTCAAAATTTTGGCATTAACCAATTTGTGACTCCAATCACAGCCAAGTATCACAATCCAAATAATTTATTCCCTCTAAGACCTCTTAGTCTTTGAGGGATTCCGAAATAAGTTTAACCACCTCATTCCGAATCAACTGCAGTCAAGGGAGGTTTAACTACCCTCGTCTCGAACGGGGGTATCCGATAAGGTCGAGGGTAAATGGTTGGCTGACCATTACCCTACCTGACCCTCATCGACCATATCCTCGTCGGCTTAAGGAGGGATCCCATTTCTAAGATCATGCAAGCTGCTACCTGTCAAGTCCCCAATAAGAATCATCTCCCGTCTCTCGCGTCTTTTCGGTGTCCAAATGGTTAGTTAAGTGATTTAAAAGCACACCAATGCTGACCATAACACAAACACCTACTCATGCTAGTACTGGGATGAACCACACACATCATTTCAAAATATTCGAACTACACGTCAACAATTAACTAAACAAGCAAAAGATAACCGGAATCAATTCAACAGTGTGCATGCTTGCCTTGCTGTTCTGGGATGTACTCTTGCTCGTGATCACCCTCGATGAAACGTTGCCCTGCTCTAGCAAATAAACACCGAAACGCCAAAAAAGCAAAAAGGAGCAAATAAGCAATGCTGAAATTTTCAGAGATGATGACATGTATGAAATGCATCATTACTGCAGATTGACCTTCTCCTGAACCCCCTCCACTGACGGGCACAAAAAGGTCCGTCGCTAGAGGGGAACACCGCCGACGGACACCAAACAGCCCGTCAGCGGAGAAGGCAGCAAAGATGAACGCGAGGAGCACCACTGACGGGCGCCAAATCAACCCGTCAGTGGAGATGAACGTGAGGTGGCATAGATGACGTGTGAACTCCACTGACGGGCTCAACTTAAGAGCCCGTCAGTGGAGATGACATATCCACTGACGGGCGCAGACGTAGCCCGTCAGTGTAAAGGGGAACATATGACGTTGCATTTTACTGACGGGCCCTGGGAACCTGCCCGTCAGTAGAGACGTTGTCTTCACTGACGGTTTAGATCCGCGTCCGTCAGTGGAGATTAGTGCATGGTTTGCTGAAGATTCACTGACAGTCCCCTTTTACGCGACCGTCAGTGGTGATCTCGCCTATATAACCAGAGCGGGCCCTCGCTGCTGGCCAGTGCTCGCGCGCCCACTGGCCAGCAGCGAGTGCCGCCGTCGTCCCAGCTGCTGCAGCCGTCGCCGCCGTCCCCCCCTTCCCCCCCAACCTACCAACACTTCTCCCCTCTCCCCAACCCTCCTCCCCAAGCTCTAGAGAGACTAGATCTAGATCTTCTCTTTTCCTCCTCCTCTCACACTCTCCCTCCTCCTCTCACTCTCCCTCTCTCCCTCCTCCTCATCTCTCACTCCTCCTCTCAGTCTCGCTCTCCCCATACATCTCTCCCTCCTCCTCTCACTCTCACTCTCTCCATACATCTCTCATTTCTAGCTCTCTCTCATCTCTCCCTCCTCCTCTCACTCTCACTCTCTCCATACATCTCTTATTTCTCACCGAAAAGATCACTAGCGCTCGGTAATAATGCTCGCTAGTGTTCTTTTCATTTTGTATATGTATTTGATGTGATTTTCGGTTATCGAACTGATTAGTTTCGTGTCGTAGGTGTTGATCGATGGATCGCAGTTGGATGTACGACAACCGGGCGACAGAGAGTTGGGCTATGGCTTTGAATGAGTTTCTTGATGTCGCCGAACGAGATATGAGGAGAAAAGGTGGCACGAAGATTTGTTGTCCATGTCGCGATTGCAAAAACTTGGTAATGTTCGATACGAGAGGGAGGGTGACGGTACACCTGGCGCTTAAGGGTTTCATGTCAGGCTATACACATTGGACATGTCACGGTGAGGAGGGGGAAGATCAGGTGTTATAGCAAGATGCCGAACACGGAGATGACGACGAAGACGAGGGGAGTATCGAACCTGACGCCGAAGAAGAAATGGGAAACAATTTGGCCGATATGGTGCAGGACGTTCACATGGTAGAGCAGGTGGTGATAGATCCCGAGGATGAAAGAGAGGCTGCTAAGTTCACGAGACTAGTTGAAGACTCACAAATCCCGTTGTATACCGGTTCCGATCCAGAGCACACGCGTCTGTCGGTCACGCTGGAACTTCTAAGGATCAAGGCAGCCCACAACTGTCCGGACGAAGGCTTCGATGAGACACTGGCTTTTCTTGCAAAAGTTTTTCCGAAAAACAACTTGCTGCCTACGAGCACCGAAGAAGCCAAGAAGGTTGTCTGCCCTCTTGGGTTAGAGGTGCAGAGGTTCCATGCGTGTCCGAATGACTGCTTTATTTACCGCAAGGAGCACGAGAAGCTGTACAAGTGTCCCACGTGCAACACGTCCAGATTCAAGAGGGGTAGAAACCAAGCCGATGATGAGAACCCAGTGAAGAGTGGCGCTCCAGCAAAGGTTGTATGGTATCTTCCGGTCCTTCCCCGTTTGAATCGTTTATTCGCTAACAAGAAGGAGGCAAAGCTGCTACGTTGGCACGCCGAGGGGCGGAAAACTGATGATGGAGTGATGAGACACCCTGCCGATGCTTCGCAGTGGAGGGCAATCGACGCCCAATACGATGATTTCGGAAAAGATCTGAGGAATATTAGGTTCGGTATGAGTACGGACGGGATCAATCCATTCGGCAACATGAGCAGCAGACCCAGCACTTGGCCCGTGGTTCTATGGATGTACAACCTTCCTCCATGGCTGTGCATGAAACGAAAGTACATACATGTGGCGCCCCCGGTTTTTAAGCCGGGAGCTCCCTCGTGATCACTGTACCGGTCCCTGGATCAGTAGCCGATACACATGAGTTAACCTGTATATCATCGTCATACATGCGTAATTAATTAAATAGACCGTTAAGGTCGACAATCTGATACCTGTAGCCCAACGGCTATAAACTTGCAGCGGAAATCCAACGGGGAGGTGGCCCATCGGTATGCCATACCCGACAGGCAACTGACTGGGGTTTACGCCCTAGCTTTCGCGTTCGTATACGTATCTGCGGAACCGTTGTCCTCCTTTGTCTGGCCAAATCAACAAGCCAGGTGAGTACATTGAATGTACTCGCAAGCTATTCCCACAGGAGAGATTATACGGCAATATTTCATGCAGATGTTTAATCAAGGAACAGCTCTAACTTAAGTTGCTGATTGAGCGGAAATGTGAGTTTATAATTCAAATACGATAAGGGTAGATTCCAAAGCAGTTTCATAAATCAAAGTGGAATAAAATAACGAAACTGTTCCTGAGGTAGACCCGGCTACCTCCTTTACTCGATCTCGAGATAGCTCAGTCCATACTACCCCGAGCAGTATGACTAGCGTCTCGATTCACTGCTCAGCCTGCACCATCCCGGATAGTGCAGCAAGCATCCTTAGAACGGTGCTCAGCCCCTGTCATCCCGCATAACATGGCTAGCTCCCGCTTGACTCCATGCTCAGCCCATACCATCCCGGACAGTACGGCTAGCCTCTCCTCTTGCAATTCCTTGCTACCAGCCTGTAGCGTAAATTGCACACTGTGGACACATCATGCCCACGTCCTTAATCCCATTTCCCGGCTTTCGCAACCAAAACTTAGTCTAACCAGTGTGTGGCCTTGCCAGTTCATGTCCATGACCGAGGACGCGGCTATTCGAATAGTTTTTAACACTCTGCAGAGGTTGTACGGCTTTACCCACAAGATGTAAGTCACCCTGGAAATACTTCGCGACGTATATTGGCAGGGCTATTACAACAAGACCGTCGCCCGCTTCTATACTAGAGTTGGACCCGCTAGGTGAATACCCAAGTTTGCAATGCCTCCAGACACCAAATTGGGGCTCTCCACCTTTGTGTCGATCAACACCCAAACGCTACGCGGCAGTGGATCTCTAGGACTTCAAACACCTAGCCACGACTCCTAACTTCCCACGGGTCCAAACCCTAATACTTGGCGGGGTACCAAGCCAAGTCCTTCCCATAAAGGACATGTGGACGTACGGTGGGGGAACTGGTTTAGCGGCACTTAGGCTCGGTCCTTAACTGATTCGAGCAAGACTCCATTCCTTCACCAACGATCGTCCCAGACGAACGTGCCATTACCAATTCCTCTACAGCCCCAGGCTGCCCTTAGTACTCTCGCCCGAATCCAAATCATCTCCAATTTTCATTCGAGGTTTTGGCAAACATTCTTTTAAACACCACCCCGGATAGCACACGTTATCCGAGGGTTTTATTTCCCATATCCCGAATGGGGGGTTTTATGAATCGAGGAAAATTTATTTTTAACTGTAGCAGGTCTAAGCACGGCTAATACCTATAACCTTAATACTTTTGTCGGTTGCGAGACAACCGACTTTTATATCTAGGGTTACAAGGGTCGGCTATTCGGACCTAAGGACAGTGCAGCTACTGGGAATAACTAATACTACATAAAATACAGTTATTAACCACATAGCATGCAGAGTTCGCAAACAAAATAATTATGATTTCACACATATGGGATTCAACATGATCAAGGTGGGAATGCTTGCCTGGCAACGTTGGCAGGTCTCGGTCTTGAACTCAAAGTGGCAATCGTCCAGAATCCTCTGCGCAATTTCTCCTAGCGTCGGTATCTACATGTCGAAGAACGGCGAATAAATCCACGGTGCGAGGAAAAACCAAGAACATCGACTATTGAACCGGAAGAATCAACACATAAACTCATGACGCGTTTGATTAGTTACTTGATTTCAAGCAGTTGTTTGAGTTAGGGCTGGGTGTCTTGCGTTAGCTTGACGGAAAACATCCGCTCATGACACTTCATCGCTTAGGGTTTTCTATCGAGCTAAGATCTTCGAAGGCGGCGTGCCTACACGAGCACTTAGGGTTTCCGGTGGACATGCGAGCGTACTAGGCTTCAAGGTTTTGGAGTCTTTATGTTCTGAAACGTGAATCCTCCGTTTCTTAATGCCCTATTGATGCTAATGGACTAGGGTTGACGTATGAAACTCCTGTGACTAGCCTGGCGCCGATGCATAGACGGTATACCTACAACCTAAAAAAATAGGAGCTATAGGTAACATCGGAAGTCAAGGTATTTTGAATATACCTGACAGGTTAGGAGAGTTGGTTTTGGGTGCTGGTTCAAAAAGGTTTTGCACCTATTCCGTACTTGCTAACCTGGAGCAAAAATTAGCTTTAGCTCATCCTCTACTGCTTTAATTCAAAACCTTTTAAATCTTAGAATTTTTCCGAAGATTATGAAACCAACCAAGGCTATAAACATGCTCCTTTCTGTTACCCCAACTAACCCCATATTAGACTCTTTAAGAGTTTTAATCTACACGTTCACTCTACTCTTATTTGAGAAAGTTTGGAATCTCAGCGTGCAATAGAATCGGACAAGAGGATAGTATAGGCAGGAGGTCTGCCGCGGTAGGGAAACATGTTGCATCTGGCTGTCGCGGCAGGGCTCACCAAGGCAGGTCAGGGTTACTTGAGGACGGAGGGAGTGATGCGGCGGGTTGAGGGATTTGGCCGCTCGGGCTCGGCGGCGAGATCCTCACCGGCGACAGCGCGGCCAGGGGGAGGGTGCGGCGGCGCGGTGGCGGTGACCGGGTTCAAGCGGCTGTGCGCTCGGGTGGTTGGAAGCGGCGCGGCCGGCAAGGGGGCGGCAGCAGAGAGGTGCCGGGGAAGTGTGGTGGCGCCGGGGCAAGCTCGACGGCGAGCGGTGGCCTGGGGCCTCGCGGTGGGTGGAGGGTGGCGCTCCGGCGACAGGCGAGGGGTGGTGCGGCGCCAGATCTGGGGGACGGCTGAGGTGGTTCCCGGGGCAAGCGGAGCGGCGGCTTGGGGCTTCGCCACCGGCGGCGGGGCGGAGTGGGACAAGGGCGCGGCAAAGGAGCGGGGAGCTTACTGCCGGCGGGGCTCCTGTGCCGGCGACGAGGAGATGAGCTCCTGCGGCTTCACCGCGGCGGCGAGCTCCGGAGTCCCGTGGTGGCGATGTCTTGGCTTCCTTGGTTGCGGCGCTCGGGTTCGGATGCTCGGCTTAAGGAAGATGGAGGAGGAGCGATTCGGGTAGCAAGGAAGAAGGAGCACGCCTCAGTACTTGGGGCGAGCTGCGGGTGAGGAGAGGCCGGGCGTGAGGAGCTCGCGGATTAGGAGCTCGGTGTGGTGGCCGGCAAAGGGAACGGTGGTGGTGTCGATTTGGGGGGGGCTCGCCGGCAGCATGAGATGGGGCGGCACGGATGGACTGCGGCTGCTGGAGGAGGGCGCCCGGGGGCGCGCTCGCCGGTGGCTCCAGAGGGGCCTAGAGGCAAGGTGAGGACCGATGGCGTGGTAGCTCAGGGGGCTTGGAGGAGCTTGGAGGCTGGGTAGAGGCGCTGGCGAGGGGCAGATCGAGGTGCTCAGCGCCAGGGAGAAGAGATAAGGGGAAAACAAGAGAAAAACTTTGGAGAGATGAAGAAGGGAAGAAGATGAGCTCTGGAGAAGATTTTGAGCAGCTTAGTTTGGGAGAGAGATTTTATGCGTGTTTGCTCGGGTGAGAAGAGCTCGGCTGGGGAGAAATTTACCAGGGGAGGTGCTGGCAAGCACTGGTGATGGTGCTGAGTTGTAGGAGCACATGGGGTTGGACATTGAATTTTGCTGAGGTGTGAGTGCATGCACAATATGATCGCTGTTGGATGGAACGCGAGAACGAGTAGTCCAGTCAGCTCTTAAAAGCAAAGGAGTAAGGAATACAGAGGGAGGAGGCAGATGAGTCATGCTGGAGTTAACGCGATTGCCTGCGTGTGCATGGGAACAGAACCAAAGAAGTGATGCAACGGAGAAAAGATGAAATGACAGAAGGGAAGGGTTTAAGGAGGTAGGTGCATAATGCTGTTGCAAGGGAGTGAACTGGCAGATAAAAATAGTTTAGTTATCTGCTGTTAATCACCACTCGAATCAACAAAATCCCCACTCGAACCGCTCGCATTTTTCACAACTCACCCATCAAACAAGGAAAGATCAAGAAATCACCAAACCTGGCCGCTCCGAATCGCCGCCGCGACAGATGAGAGAGGAACTCCGCGCCGGGAGCACGCGAGAGACGAGAGGGTGCAGGGAGGAACCGAGGCTTCCCTTTGCTTGATTGGTCGGTGATTCTTGCGGATTTGGCCGTCGGGATCAAGATTCACCAACCAAAAAACAAAATTTTGGAGATGGAGAGGCTAAGAAGCAACCGCCCTTTGGGATTCCTTGCTCGATTAGCCTCCCCAAATCCAGTTCCTGCGCCTCGCCTCGCGTCACCTTGCCTCCCTGTGAGGTGAGAGGCGAAGAACGCGTGGTCCTGTGCTGTATGGTTTGCTCCCTTCTCTCTCTCTCTTCTTCCTAATTGAAGGCGAAACAGGGTTCAATATTCGCCGCTGCAACGGAACGGTCTCCTCGTCAGATCCGTCGCGCTGATGGGACTCGCGTGAGCTCTGGCCTGTCGCGCGACGACGGAAACGCGCGAGCTCGCTGGACCGTTCGCGGGAACGAAGGCTCCGGACGGAGGCGGTTGGGGAGAAGGGGAGATACTGTCGCGATGGAGAATGAGGAGGAGGTCGCGAGGATGGAGAAGCGAATCGGGGGTTTGGAGAACGCGTGAGTTTGGAGAACAAGATGCAGAAGCGGTTGGAGCAGGTTCCGGGTCTAAAATCTCCAAATATAACTATGCAGAATGTGATACAGAACCCGTTGGAGTTGCTCTTAGCTTTGCGGAAGTTACACGTGTTCCCGGCAAGTAGTTAAGTACTCCCTTGAGTTCACGGAGCTTATCGTTCTGGACATGGACACGGTCACCAAAATACAAAGTTGTACATGTTCTCTTTGTTGGCTATTCAAGCAGCAGGAACAAAAAACAATTACTAATTGCTTAGCTATCTCTATGTTGTACGCTTTGGTCTATCTGGACACTTTGAAAATGACCCTAATTTTATTGTTTGAAATATTTCCCAGTAATTTGACTGAGATTAGGGGGAACGCTGTTGCACTGCGGACTGGAGTGGTCTTCCCAACTTAAACACCAGGTGTAACTTGTGAGAAAACTGAAGCTAGATTTGTGAAGACTAGGGTACAAAAGGGAAGACTGACAAGCTGAAACTTGCAGAAACAGTACAACTCCTTGCTATTGGCAGGCTGCCACTCAAAATTTCTGAACTGAACAGATATATATTTTCCTTTTATAACGAGCAAATAAGAAATGTACTAAATGATAGCGTCTCAAAAGAAATATTAAGTAGCATAAAATGAAACATTTTGGGGGCTCATGAATCATGACAAAATGTTACTCTTGCAGTTGAGAAGACTCATCTCCTGATCATACAGGACAATCTTCCTGATGCTAAATCGCACAGATTAACGTAAGCTCTTAGCCAAGAACAAGAAGCAAGTTAACTGAATCAATCAGCATCAAGATACAAGGTGAATAACAGATACATCGTAATGCAGCAGCTCTGCAATCCTATGGATATTTACAGTCATCTATACTAACTAAGTTACCTAAACTAGTCGCAAAAACTCAAATTTCTTGAGCTGTTTCAACTAATTCAGAACCGAAACAATATTTTCCTGACTTCATCTCTGAGCTTGAGCTCCTTCCACTCCTCCACCCACAGGGTATAGCTCGACTGTGGTGCAAGGACGTCGACGGACACCTCCTTGCTCTCCACCAGCTCAGTGGCATAGCGCTCGAACTCACCCAGGCACTCCAGCTTCATTGCCAGCGCCGCCATGTCATGCTCAGCCTTGGCGCTCTCCGTCTGCTCCCACGCCTCCTCCACCCTAGCCCAGAAGCATGGGTCCTGCGTCAGCCCCGCGTACTTGCTCCTCCCCCTACTCCCTGTGGCCGAGGTGTCGCCGGTTCCGGTGCCAGTGATGCCCTTCTCCTTCCACCACCTGTCGAAAAGCTCATACCTGTGGAGTGTAGATGAGCTATGTGAACTCAGTGATCAAGCATGAAAAATGGTTGCTGTGATGGTGGTGCTGGTGGTGGTGGTGCTATACCTTCTGTCCCGGCCGTGGGTGATGTAGCTGCCTCTGGTCTTGTGGAGGTTATTTCGGTGGTAGTCAGCAATGTCTAGCGGCTCGACAAGGAGCTGGTAGAAGTGGGCGGCGTTGACCCACTTGGCGCGGCGGTGGAAGTCATGGGGGAGCTGGCTGGTGTCGAGCATAGTGAGCACACTGTCCCAGAACTGTCCCAGCTTGATGCGGTACATATTGGCCTTGCTGAACTTCTTGGGCGACCGCCGCTGCTTGAACGCGTCGTAATACCCTGTGTCACCATCGAACGACGCCTTGTACCACTCGATCTGCGCCCGGCATGGCGTGATCCGCCCCAATCGTGTTGCCAAGCCCGCGCAGTTAAGGCTTGGGCTGCGGCCCGCCCTCTTCGACGCCTTCAGCCAGTGCCGTGCCGTCGTGGCTTCCGTCGCCTCGCCATAGATGCCGGAGGCCTCCAGCGCGAGGGAGATGCCAGCATCGTAGTTGGACACTTCTGCTGGCACGTCGGTGTCGGCACACGGGCACCGCTTGACGAGCAAGTGCTGCGGCATTTTCAGCACGAGGTCGCTGTAGCAGGAGTGTGCATCCCCTGGGGACACCGCACCGCCCGGCAAGCACTGGGCAGCAAACGTGGCATAGAGCATCTGCACCGCCGCGGTTGGGTTGTCGACACACGCAGCACCGTCCGGCGAGCACAGTACGTAGGTCCCAAAAGGACGGTAGGGGCTCCCGCCCCGTGTCTCCATGGCTGCAAGCTTCTGCTCCATGACTACCGTGCCGACATGTGCCTGTATCAGCTGCCGCAGCGCCTCCTGCTCGGCGTCCGCCATGCGTGTGATCACCGCGCTTGCGTGGCAAGGGCGTCCAGTCCATTGCTGGAGCTGCATTCCGACAATGACGTGCACAGGAACGGCGTCAAGAGGGCAGAAGAGCAGTCTCGGTATGACGTCATGCTGCGAGACAACATGGCAAAAGTTGCCGGCCCACCTCTCGCGCAGGATGGCCCTGGACAGGGCCTCATTGCCGAGCAGTGGGCTTCCGAAGGTGATGCATAGCACCGGTGGAGCAGGGGCACATGTTGAGCTAGACGACGAGATGCAGAGGTAGTGCAGCGCCGCAAGGGCGGCGATGGCACCACCAAGAGAGTGGCCGGTGAACACGACCCCCTTGCCCCTTATCTGGTTCAGTAGCATCTGTATTGTTATCAACCCAACACAATGAAAAGTGAGCATCTTTTGCAGTGACAAAGCATTAGAATTTAGAGCAATGAACTAGAATAAAAAAAATCTTAAAAGGCAAAGACAGCAAGATATCTCTGATTTCTGTGGGAAATCAAACCGTTTCAGATGAAATTTCCACTAAGTTCCATGAAATTTCTGCATTCCCGACAGAGCCGTATGCGGCTACTGTCTCAATTATAAACTGCACTGCATTGCATTCTACATGCTTTATCATCATTCGTTGCCCATGGACCACCACAAATTCCTCAAATGTAGGTGACAACAGCAGGGCAATAGCAAACATTTTGGGGTGCTGTGTAATGTGTCATCTGTGCCGTACTTTTCCTTTGCATTGACATGAAATGGACAGATGCACGGCATCTCAAGCAGCCCGCCATGTTTGATACTGATTGCAGCTTTGAGATAAACTCATGCATGCAAACGTTATGTCAAAGCCACCAAATAAATCATAAAAAGCACACAGGAAAGAAGAAGATAGACACTGAATTGGTGGTCTACCACGACAGAAAATTTCAACTCCAGACGACAAGAAAAAAAAAGTGTCCTTTCCTAAATACATAAATAAAATGAAATAGGGAAAGGAGAAGGGTAAAGTCAATGACACCACTCACAGCAACCTTTAGGTTGTTTATTATTTGTCAAATGAAAGATTTGTTCTTCTTTTATTTCCGGCCCAATTAAGCTGTTAAATTATTACCCAGTGAAGTATCAAATAATTGACACTGTGATATTTTAAAAAAAATGCATCTCTCTCGTCTACTGAAGTCTGAACACAAGGACATACCAACCAACCAAGGACAGGCACATCAACATCACCATAACTTGGCCCAAACCCACCAGAATGAAAAATATCAGATCATGACGCCCAAAAATGACAAGACAAGATTATTAAGCAGAGAAATTAACAAGATAAACACCCAGTTAAATGCTGATTGATCAGATATTTTCAGCTAATTGATTGACTAATTTACCTGGAATTCAGGGGAGCCGCACAATTTCAAGAAGCACCGCAGCGCCAGCGCCTGCACGGCGACCGGCTCCCGTGCGGCGGCGGCGGCGGCGTCCGGCTCGGCGGCGGCCAGCTGGGGGAAGAGCCGCGCCCTCGCCGCGTCGCCGCCGAGGCTGACCGGCGCGAAGACGTCGGCGCCGCCGGCCACCGCCGCGCCCGCCACCGACAGCGCGGCCTGCACCCCGGAGAACGCCACGTACACCGTGCCTCCGTCCCCGCTTCCGCCGCCGTCGCCGTGCACGAACCCGGAGGAAGCGGCGGCGGAGCCCATCGCGGTGGCGGCCACGCACCGGTCCCACGCGCGCGCCAGCAGCGGTGAGGAGGCCAGCAGGGCACCGAGGACATGGCTGGTCTCGAACCTTCAAAGCGCAGAAGCATTTCAGCTTCTTTATCTTACCCAAATTCCTCTCTTTTTTCTCTCTTTCTTTGTGAGTGTCCCAAATTGGGCGCGAAAACAAACCAACTTTTTGCATGGTTGGTTGATGCGGCAAGAAGTATTTATATGTGATGAGAGGCGAGAAAAGTTATGGAAGAAAATTGGAGGGAGGAACTTACATGGAATTTTCTTCTGCATCTTCCATGGCTGATGAGCTTCCTGGAAATGGGGGCTAGAGAGGGAGAGAAAGAGGGGTAAGAGAGAGGAAATGGTCTAGTTTATTTTTGTGCCTTTCTCCTCCGAGGGTGGGGCAAGAAGTAGCACTTTTGATCTTGCACTCTGGTCAAATATTTGGTGGATTTTGCATCAAGGAACTTGCAGAATTTAGCTGATCACTTCTAGTCCTCCCAAGATCCTTTGAGCAGTGATAGTTGCTCGTTTGAAACACGAGAATTTTTCCCAATCACCGTATGAATCAGATCGAAAGAAAGTTCTACAAAATTTATATGTTCCGAATAGAACATCATATTCTTACTTAATGCTTGGGTTGTGTTCTTTTTTAGATTTGTACACTGATAATTTGGGACTGTTAACTTCTCAGAAATCACAGCTTAATTACATTGC
This sequence comes from Stipa capillata, assembly GCA_019208055.1. Taxonomy (NCBI): domain Eukaryota; kingdom Viridiplantae; phylum Streptophyta; class Magnoliopsida; order Poales; family Poaceae; genus Stipa; species Stipa capillata. The sequence goes on from JAGXJF010005405.1 coordinate 113,453, forward strand.
GGACACCGAGGAGGGCATAACACCAGAACTATGTGCTTTTAGGTAGCAAATAGAAAATTTTGATATATGTATGCCTATTGTTTCAGAAATATACATTGGATGTCTCATTGACAAGTGCGTTCTTTAACAGCCGCCAACTTTGTAATGGCATTTATCCGGTTTATACTTCAATGTACGGTAATAGGGGGATAATATACGAGCAAAACTAGCTTAATCCAAACAAATGAAACACCACAACAAATTCGACAGCAAGACCACCAAAGGAACAATTAACCGAGCTGTGAGAAATGTGCACTCCATCTTTATTTACATTTTTAAGGCAATATGCACTTTATTGCTGAAAAAACTTGATCTTTCTAGTTCTTATTGGTTTGGTCTATTGTCCATATACATATTGCCTTCTACTTTTTTTTTCCCTTTGAGCACGTGTTAATATCCAAGAGTGTGCATGCAAAGTTGCAAACTGGCTTCAATTCACAGAGTCTAAGTGGACATCACACCTTACTCTTGCCAACAACATTGGTAGTCAAGGAGCAAAAGCAACCTTTTCCAGTTCCTATCTTAAATAATTTGATCCCTTTTTACCTTTGTGAACATGAGTGTGGATGCACGCCCAAAACTGGTGAGGTGTACCAAATCTCTAGATGTGAATGTCCCTAATTCGTGGGCTTTTTGAGAAAACACTCCAGTTGTAAAGGCATAATAGTATTTGATGTGTGGTCAAATCACCACATGCATGATGCTCCTGTATTATGCATTTTGTTTTTGATCAAATGATGACAAGGACTGCATTCTAGCCTAGGTAGGCCATTAATCTTTAAGGAAAAAGGTTGTTCACTAAAATATGGCGCCTAGTTTGGGCTCACATCGCTCGATGTGTGAACACATGTATATGCCAATAAATGCTTTATGTATATATTATATTTGTGGTTTTTTAATATTATCACCTGAATCACTGAGTATGAGCAGAGTGCCTAAGCATTGAGTGACGCAGTAGTTAACTAATGCTACTGTTTTTAGCAACGTTCTACTATGTCGGCACTACATGTTACTTTCGATTGAGACAGGCATAAAAGATTTTATTAACTTTTGAGGCGAAGGCATACAAGAATTTCACATAGTTTTCTGCATATTGCATTGTTTTCTACAGAATTTATAAATAAGCCCAATATGTTAAAATAACATAAATTTATAAATAAGTCCAATATGTTAAAATAACATAGGGGGAAAACCATATCCTAGATGAACCATGGATTCGGTCACTTAACAATTTCAGGAAACAAACAGGATCTTGAGCTACCAACCACCACATTGTATATTCTTCATTGATTTTGTTTGCAATCAATTTTGTTTCTTTTAAATAAATTATCTCATTGGTTGAAAGAATTCTACCTTCTAGATTACACTGTGGCTGATGTACCAGTCGACAAGTGGGGTAACTAAGAGTAAAAGACGACACATAGCTGACAGTTACTGCGTTGAATCCTATTTAATCTCTGGACCTACTAACAATTTCTCTGTCTTATATCTTTTTTCTTTTGTCTCTCTCGTTTCTTCTTCTTTGTCAGGTGTGGATACGAAAAATGCTTCCCTCGTGTGATTGCACCATCATCAAGAGCGCGGGGCACAATCTTATCATCTCAAGTGTGGGTCAAAATCGTTTGCTTTTCTCTTTTCACTTCATAAAAGTTGCGGATCTATTAAATGATATCATCTTCTTTTGATCATATCTGACACCAATCGGCATGTTTGTCTAAAAAATATAAAATTTAAATAATATTTGATAGAATTGAACCATATTTATTTTCACTAGATATAGGATACTATATATGGAAAGTGGTTTTGGTGCCCGAGCACCAGTGTGGTCGGTATCACAGCCGCCTATGTGCTTTAAAGTTCGTGCCATCAGTGTATTCTCATGTATTATGATGTTTGGCTGTTTTAGAAACTCAAACTCTGACACGAAGGCAAACAGCTGACCAGTCATTGCCGGGCGCACTGACATAGACTTTTGCAGGCCGGGCACTATCAAATTATCGGCTGAGTTAGTTTTAACCAGTTAAGACATGTTAACCTTCATTTTTACACATTATTATAAATTGGCCCAATTAGCAGACAAATGCATAATTAAACACACTTGTACATGAATACAAAACTATAGTAAAAATAATCCCACAAAAAAACCTCAATATTCAGATAATGCTTTATATATTTCGGATGCACTAATTTGTCAACAAACTTCACTATAATGATATGAAAGAAATCACAAAATGAATGGACTAGTTCAATTAGGCAATCGCAAAAAACTAACATGCACTTGATTACATTTGCTTTTTTAGGATTAAGCAACAAATCATCACAATTGCGGGCCCCCTCCACAAAAAGAAAACTCTGATCCATCAGAAGATAAACAAAAATGGCAGATTTATCAACATATGTACACGATCAGTATTAAACTTGATTACACTGTTTTCATGATTAAGAATCACAATTTTCTGATGCATCACTACAAATGCAGATTCATCAACGTATGCACTACTTGGGGCAACAACTAACAGCAATTGATAAAGAAAAATTAACAGCTATTGCACTCAGCAAATTCCAGCAAGAACATATCCACTGATTCATCATCAGAGATCCGGATCTGACACGAAAAGGTCACCCCAAATTCTAAAAAGTAACCGTTTTGCACAGAACAAACATGAAGCAATTTCCATCAAATTCTAGGAAAAATCTTCACTGCACACAAGAAATAATCAACAAAGTTGCCCAAATTTGAACACCAGGACAGAAAAATTGGACAAAAAAAATGGTTGAACGTGTCTGGCCATGGACACAAAATTCCACACCAAAAGTCATGTATCTAAACCATTTATAGAGGAAAAAGGAAGAAAACAAAGAAATACAAAAAAAATGGATAGAAAGATGCAGAACACTCTTGCTTGCCGGCTCCCATGGCGGCACAACCGAGCACGGTAGTGTCCATCCTGCAATTACTAGGTAGGCGAGGGCAGGAATGGAGATAGCGATGGCAACATCGCTGAAGGCCGAATTCGGCCATAGCGAGGCGGGATGGCTGCTCTTTGTTGGTAAACTTCGCTATGTTGAAACGATGTTGTGTTTGACAAAATAGTTATTTCTAATGGTTTACAAGTTATCTATACACTACTATAGAACATGGTTTCTTGGATCTCAGATCTCAGCCGGTGCAAGCAAAACCGATAGTAAGAACTCAAGTCTCAGTCGGTTGGTGTGAAAAAACCGACTGAAAAGAATGAACCAGCTAAGATAATATCTAACCTCAGCCGGTTCAGAGTGGAAAACCGACTGTGATAGTATTACAGTCCGCTTGTCTAGTAAAACTGGCTGACGTAGGTGAACTTTTACAGCCGGTTCTCTTTTCCCAACCGGCTGAGATAACTTTGAGACGGTTGTTTCGCTGGAACCGACTCAGATGATGCTGTTCGACATCCATAAATGATGTCCGAAGTTGCCAGCTGAGCCTTGAATGCAGGTGTCCATTGTTTGGTTACACTTGATATAGGTTGGTTGGGGTGGTGTTGCCAAATTTTATGGTAATTTTTATACAATTTTGTGGCACATTATATTTTGATAGTTCTTGCTCAATTTAATAAAATTTGCATGTTGTGTTATAGATGGATCGACGGTGGATGTACGCTGAGAATCGTGCTAGCAATGAGTATATCGAAGGCGTCTCGGCATTCTTATGAGTAGCCAAACAGTATAGTTTGAACACAGGGGAGACGTGGATCAGCTGTCCATGCTGTCATTGTGAAAATTTGAAGAGCTTCACAAACCTTGCACAAATCCAAGCACATTTGATCAGGACAGGATTCATGAAGGGGTATGCATGTTGGACTAGCCACGGTGAAGATCAAATTGTAAAGGAAGGTCCGGCAAACATGGATGAAGGCAACAACGTGGCTGATATTGTCAATAGCAATCCTCTTGAGCAGACGCGTGATGACGTATGTGCGTAACAAGAGGACAGATCGCAAAACAACACGTCGTCGCATGAGGACAACGAGTTAGATCAGATGATCCGAGATGTCGAAGAAAACTATGAGAATGATCAGGAGTACAAGAAATTTGTCTGCTTATTGGAAGACTTGGAGAAACCAATGTACCCTGGCTGCAAGTTCACAAAATTGTCGGGCATTCTTGAACTACTAAAACTGAAGGCTAGCAGCGGATGGACCGATAAGAGCTTCTCGTCACTCCTAACATTGTTAGGGGACATGCTTCCAAAGGGAAACCATATGCTAAAACTACATACAGAGCTAAGAAGGTTCTTTGGCCTTTGGGAATGGAGGTAGAGAAAATACATGCATATAGGAATGACTGTATCCTGTACCGTAAAGAGTACGTGAATTTGCGGGCATGTTCGGTGTGCAAAGCTTCGTGATATAAGCGTAAGATCGATGGTGATGACGTCGGGGTGTCACATCCAGATCTTCGATGTTCGGAGTTCGAGAAAACCTAAACCCTAATACGCATATATGCGTATACGTTTTACAATCATGCTGCATGCATAATTGGATTTCAATATTTCTCAACGCATGTCATTCCCTGAAATCACCTAAGTTTCTCCCACATCACATGTGCATAAAAAGCTAAATCGAACACCCGCACCCTATACACCCTCACATAACAAACCAAAAACCCTAAAACGGCAATCTACCCATTTTTGCTCCCGAACCCCAAAGCATGGATCCTATCCTCCCCCATACCTGCCATCTATCGTGCCGTCGCTCGGAACCCTAACACCTAATCTGCCGCTCGATTTCTGGAAACATTATCTATCGGGTAGAAACCCTAAATTCTATATCGCAAGTGTTTTCCTTCACCCAAAAATTCTAGAAAAATTTCAGAAACTTCCTGGAACTGTTTATCACCCATTTATGAAATAATATCTGAGGGTCCAGTTCAAATATTTTTGATTACATCCAAATTTGAATTTGGAACAAAACCTAGCCTTGAACTACATCCCATATAAATATAGCTCAGAAAAATTCTAGAAAATTCCACAATACCTATCTCAGTACCAGTAACTCATTTATGCAAAAACATGTGTATGTCCAGTTCAAGATCTTGCCAGGAACTTTGTCGAACACCTTGCTCTATTCTTACTTTCCCCATGAAATCAAGTCCAAATCTCATCCAATTGCCCCAAACTCCCTACCAAGATCCTTGCTACCCTCAGGCACCTTTCCCCATCCTTTCTACTTCAGTAAAGATCCTTGCTCTACAGCATTCAACTCCAACGTCATTTCAAACCGACATTGGCAAGCTTTGGATAACCCAACCCTGCACATCTTCAGTGCCCAGCTCTCCACGTTCTCTCTCTGAGGTACCACAGCACCGTTGACATGTATGTGCACTCCCCGACACATCAGGGCATGCGCGTGCACGCACATGCCAATCTGGATGCGGCCTGGCCTTGCCCTGGACGTGCACGGCACCAGCCCCATGCCACCCATCGGCAACAGCCTACCACCCGTGGACGCCGGTCCTCTCCACTCCTGCCCAACGCACACCAGCACGCCATCGCCGTCCTCCCGCTCCCTGGTCACCTCAGCGTCAACCTTATCGACGTAGCTATGCAGCCCCCACCGAGCTCGAGCCAGCACAGCAGCTGCCGTCCCGCTGCCCTCGGTGATCGGCCTATTAAAGGCTTGCCAAGCTTCCCTAGCTCCTCGCTATACCTCCACCTCCCTCCCCGAGCACGAATCAAGCCCCAATTTACTCCCCCAAGCTCTCCCTGCCGCCATTGCTCGGAATCTTCTTCCCTCTGCCTCCGCAAAAATTACCTCAGCCTAGCTCCCCATGGCACAAATTCCTTCCATTAGTGCACCCACCATCCTCTCCCGAGTTTTTCCCCTTTTTAATTTCTGTAGAACCTGATCTCAGCGCTCAGTCCACCTCCGACGTCGCCGGCGGGAGCTCACCCCGGCGCGAGACTCACCCGCCCCGGCCGACAGGCGAGTACTTACCCGAAGGGGTAAGCAACGGCCACTGACCAATGGGCCCTTCTTGACCGCGGTCCCGCGCCATAGGAACCCAGGCCAGGCCGTTGATGCGTGGGCCTGCGGCCCACCCGGGCTGGCTTTCTGCACAAAGGAAGCCGCCACCTCCCTGGGCGTCTTCGACGTCGTCTGTTGAAGCAGTGGACCGGCTGGTTTTCCTTTTTCAGAAACCGTCGGTCTTGGTTCGGCCGGTTCGGCCTCAAGCTGACCGGTTCTTGACAAACTCCAAAATAACTTTGAATCACAAACATATTTCTAAACGTTTGGTTAAAACATATTTTCAAATTTCAAGTATTTCCTTGCTAGGACAGAAAGAATTTCAAAAACTCTTCATATTCAAACCCATTTTTGGAAATTTCTCGAAACATATAAAACCTGTCTAGAATATATCTTTATGCTCTTAGGCCTCCTTAACACACCAATCCCTCTCTGGACCTCTCCTCAGAAGTGTTTAGCAACGGTTTTGTAGGAAAAAGAAGTATAAGAATGGAAACCCTAACCTCAATAATCAAATATACGCATGAGAGCAACCAATTTCCTTTCGAAAATATTCCTTCACAAAAGCAACATGACATATGATTTACATGGAGTTTCCTTGCTGGTTCTTTGTTTCATTTGGATTCTTATTAGTGTTATTTTGAAATGTGTAGTTGACGGAGTGAGGTACGTTCGTCAGGAGGATCCAGAATCATCCCCGCGTCCGGATCAAGACCAGAAACTACCAGGCAAGCTCTCTGCCTTTGATCACGTTGAAGCCCAAGCTTACGAAATGAAATTTTTGTTTGCAAAACATGCATGCTATGGTTTACGACCTGTTATTTTATGTAGAGAAGTTATGACCGATGCTTAGCAAACCCTAGCTCGACACTGAACTCCTTGTCACCCTAGAACTATATATCCTAAGAAATGTTAATGGGAAACCTAGGGTAGATTATGTATATGTCTGGCTTAGCCCTGCAGTAGTAAAATTAGGTTTTCGTAAAAAGGGAGGATACCCAAAAATTTTAATGTATTGGATATTTGGAAGGGACCATCGTGTCCGATGGTGTACGAAGGTAGTATATCCTTGGGTGGGATATTTGCCGAAAAAGGTTTTAAACCAAAACAAAATGGAGAAGATTTTGGTCCGGGTCGGAAATGAAGGGGGAAAGCAGGAAGAATGTTAGATACGAGGTAATGCCCGGCGTGGTACTCGTTGTCCATCTACGGACAAGGTGTGGAGTCCCTCTCGGATCAATTAAGGACTAAGTTTAAGTGCCGTTTGGCCAAGTCTTACCGTACGTCCACATGTCCTTTATGGGAAGGACTTGACCTAGTACTCAGTCTGAGACTAACATGAACCCGCAGGCAGTAGAGGTGTGCAGATAAGATTGTAGCCTCTGTAGAGAGAGTCCCCGTTGGAGCGGGGTCATGTTCGCCACAAAGTTAGAACACTAACCTCCTTGTAGCGATGTTACTGACTCAAGCTACGTTTGGGATATGTCCTTCTGGTGGGTTCACTGCTAGGTTTACTCCGGTGAAGAGTTTCGTTGTACTAGCCCTGTTAGTATGCAGTGCATAGTATACCCAGGGTGACCTACATCGTGTGGGTAAAGCCGTACCACCTTTGCAGATGGTTAAAACTATTCGAATAGCCGTGTCCACGGTCATGGACGAACTTGGTTGGGCCACACTATAGTAGACTGACTTTAAAAATCAAAATGGTTATGGGTTTAAGGACGCGATCCGCCGAGTTCGCAGAGTGACATGAGAATTCCCCGTTGTAGCGGGAAGAGAGAAGAAGGGATTCCCCTTGAAGCGGGCAACCGCCGATATCCCCATCGTAGCGGGTGGGCACATGACTCCCCGTTGGAGCGGGTGTTTTCAAGGTTTTCTGTTGTAGCGGAAAGCACAGGTATGTTTCCCATTGTAACGGGAAGGAGACTGTAGTCAGATGCTTCGTCTCGTTAAATCCGAGACAATTTACAAAAATCTGCTTTTGCCATGTATGTAATTATATCATATGCAAACTTACTTTCTCGCACAATATGAAACATAAGTTAGAGCCCGTTTTCTTGATATGCCCCTGCATGCATTTATACCCGTGTCAAACTTCCTAGTGGAGAATTTGCGAGTACATTCAATGTACTCACCTGGCTTGTTAATGTAGCCAGACGAGGAAGAGGAGTACCAGTCCGGAGATAGCGACAGCGACTTCGAAGCGTAGGGTTTCAACCCCCAGTCAGTTGCCTGTGGTGTGGCATACCGATGAGTCACCTTCCACGTGTTTATTCCGCTGTAGTTTAAATTCGGCCAATAGGCCCGGTTTGTACTATTAAAGACCAGATATGGCTATTTGTGTATCGAACGATGTATCGTATGACTATGCTATCAAGTGTTTGTGTGTGTTAGCCACTGATCATGGGACTAGTACGGAAAACACAGGGGTTTATCCGGCCTCAAAACCGGGTACGCCACATGGAGAAAGCATAGAGGTGAGGAAGGGGACTCCTGTTAAGGTTGCCTAGTACTTGCCCATAATTTTCCGTTTGAAGCGCTTATTTGTGAACCCGAAAGAGGCCAAACTGATGCGTTGGCACGCAGATGAGCATACAGATAATGGAATGTTGAGACACCCAGCAGATTCTTTACAATGGAGAAATATTGACAGGAGGTATGCTATGTTCGGCGAAGAGGTGAGGAATGTAAGGTTCGGGCTGAGCACTGATGGAATAAACTCATTCGGCAACATGAGTAGCCGACCATGAATCTATGCATGTATAACCTTCCACCTTGGTTGTGTATGAAGAGGAAGTACATCATGATGATAATACTTATCCAAGGTCTGAAACAACCCGGTAACGACATTGATGTGTACTTTGCCCCATTAGTGGATGATTTCAAACTTCTTTGGGATGAAGGCGTAAGGGTATGGGACGCACACCTAAAGGAAAACTTCACATTACGCTGCATGTTGTTCATTACCGTCAACGATTATCCAGCCAACGGTAACTGTTCGGAGCAAACTACTAAAGGGAGCAATGCATGTGTTCAATGACTTGTTGATACAGCAAGCAGGTGGCTAAAACACTCTAAGAAGACGGTGTACATGCGTCATCGTAGGTTCCTTACAAGGGATCACCGTTACCGCAGGATGAGACACGAATTCGATGGAACCGTCGAGAAAGGCTCAGTTCCACATATTTTTAGCGGCACCGAGATCCACGATCAGGTTAAAGACCTGAAAGTCGTGCTTGGAAAGGGGATGTTTAAAAGGCGAGGTACAACAAAGAAAACGAAACCCGTTGAGAAGCTCATCTGGAAGAAGAGGTCAATATTCTAGGACCTCCCTTACTGGAAGCATCTAGAAGTCCGTCACAGCATCGATGTGATGCACGTAGAGAAGAATGTGTGCAATAGCATAATGGGTCTCTTATTGAATATGCCTGACAAAACAAAAGATGGTCTGAATGCACGGCTAGACATGGAAGATATTGGAATCCGACCAGAGTTAAGACCGCAGAAAACAGCAAACGGAAAGACGTTCCTTCCGCCAGCTTATTATACCCTTTCCAAGCCAGAGAAGACTGAGTTATGTGATTGCCTGCATGGTATCAAGGTTCCATCCGGCTACTCCGCCAACATCAAGAGACTTGTTTCGATGGAAGATCTAAAATTAATTGGCATGAAGTCACATGATTGCTCTGTGCTTATGACATAGATACTCCCGGTTACAATTAGGAATATTCTTCCACCAAATGGGAATCTGAGAATATAAATTACTTTTTCTGTTTTAGGGCAGGCAGAAACTCAGATTCTGTCTGCCCTGTAACAAAGAATATCCTAGCCGGTTGTTTCCCTGGAACCGGCTGAGATGAGCCTTCATCGTTACCTGTTGAACAAAGGAAACCGACTGAGATATGCTATTATCTCAGTCGGTTCCCACGTAAAAACCGACTACAAAAGTTTACTCTTCTGTCGGTTTGGCTGGGAAACCGACTGAGATATTATATTATCTCAGTCGATTTTTCGTTCGGAACCAAATGAGATAGTATAATATCTCAGTCGGTTTTTTGTTCTAACCGGCTGAGAAGTTGTTTTCTCAGTCGGTTTTATAACCGGCTGAGATATAAAACCGACTGAGATAATTCATATTATTAGCACCATTTCTCTACAGCCGGAAGGTAAACCGGCTGAGATAGCAATTTTGGGCCGACTGTAATTGTGTGTTCTGTAGTAGTGATATAAGCACTCCCTAGATTCGATCATGGTCTCTGCTACAGAAGCAAGAGGCACGATCCATGAAGATCGTGGTCAGGGAGCCATTCACCAGGCATGGATATGGATAACGGTTTAGTCATAGGTTGTGTTGGTTGATTTTTTTCTTTTCAAACATCATTTTGCTTCTTGAACTTTTTATATTCGTTCACATTGGAGCAACTTTGTAAGAATCGTGGATGTGTACTTTTTATGATGCAAAGGTCGAAAGATTTATCTTCTATTATCTAGAAAAAGGCATAGATGGAAAGATGTAAAATCAAGTATAATCAATAGGATTAGACCATACTTGTTAGTGATCCGACACCTGATCAACACAAGCCGGCCGGAAGCGACTACACTGCCCAGAGCCACATACGATTCCCTGACCCGGTGAAGATTCAGAGTCGTTCCCAATTCCTACCACGACAAACAAGATTGGAGGAGCCCGGCGATTCTACCCACACCCTAACCTAGCTCGGAAGCCAATGGGTCGCTCGAAAGCCCGGTAGAACACGCCCACACCCTGCCTGGCCGGCACAGCATCTCAGCCAGCGGGTCACTCAACCAATTCCTGCTCGACTTAGTAAAAAGGGGAACGGCTTAGACTCTTCACGACATACCCATACACTTCATATCATTCACGCACTGTGTATGAGCAGCCTGAATAACAACTTGTATACCACAACAAAGCTCTACAATACGATATCACTAGCAGCTGTCCACATCGGACTATAAGATTACATCAGTCGGTCACAACCGGAAACATATCCGAGTACGGAGTAATTAAACAACAGCGGAAGAAGGTAAATGAGTCCCACAGCGGCGCATTAACCGCTGATCAAAAGCCACAACCTATCCCATGAATCGATTAGCTAACCAAGGAAAACCATATACTAGGCGTCGTCGAAGAATTCCTCGACCGCTGGCTCACCTGCAATGATCTAGGAATGTCCTAGGTGAGTACGGGGTACTCACAAGACTTATTCGTGCTTGATTAGATGTCCTACACATACTAGTAAAACAGGAAGTAAACATGGTGCAATTCTAATTAGCAAGGCATAATCATAGCAATAATTTACTGACCGGGGAACAGAACATCAACACAGACCACTGCCAAACTAGATCCCATACAACTTAATGGAGGTACGTGATGGTACTCACTAATCACATGTGTAACTCAAAATATAATTACGGTGGCTCTCACTTGCCATCCATCTCCCAACTACTGGGGTAGAACATATTTCAAATTGACAATGAACCATCACGACCACACATTCATTTTATCTCTCAGACCATTACCGGCGCCAATCACCCTGAGTGCAAAGAGTGCCTTAACCCTTGGAGGTTGCAAGGCTCCAAGGGTCTCAGTCTTACCTCAACTACACCCCAGCCTCGATGCCGCTAATGTCCACGCGTGACAAGGGGAGTTATCACGATGGAGTTACGTCAGGGTTGGTATCGCGACAACTTCTTCCTCCGGTCGCAACAATCTGGGTCCAAATGATACCAACTTTATCCATCGGACACTTTCCCTTCGGCTCTCACATCTCACCTTAGTGGGTTCAAGTACTTAGTGCATCGGGTTAAATTCAACCATAGCTAGACCTAGCTTGCAACATACCCTAACCATGCTAGTTGAACCGAACTCAACCACAATTCCTGAACAACGGTCCATATATCAACATACAGATAATTTAAAACAGGTAATGAATAATTAAAGATGCAACAAGCTCTGCTTGCCTTGCTCGAACTGCTCCTGATCTGGTGTGGAGTCGTGAGCCTGGAGGTCTCCTTCTTCGAGCTCTAGTGTAAGCAACGCGAATACCGGAAACAAACGATAAGCGAAAGTAATGAGTCCAGCATGTATGCATGAGGGTTGATGCAATGAATGGATTCCTAAACAATGTACTGATGTTACGGGTTTAAGTTATCGAGCTTTTCCCAAATTAAACTTGTGAAGGGCAAAGGGTGGCCCTAACCTACATGCATGTCAAAATTCACTCGATTACGAACTTAGGGTTTTAAAGGTGGCTACTTATGTTGGAGGGACATGAATTCAAATATTTACAACTTAGAAGTATTCTGGAATACTTGACTAACGCAATTGAAATTACTGGATTCGGGGTTACGAGCAGTAAGTTACGAATCGTCGAAGAACGACGCTCGGAAGGGACGCATATATCTTAATCCAACCTAATCAAGATTTTAGATTTCAAATTTTGAAGTTTTGTTGCAGCCAAAGTGTAGGAAATTTGATAAGCTTTCCAACGATAGAAAATTTGTAAAAATCCGATCTACGGTTCAAAAGTTATCGCTGTTTCAATTTTGTCGCAAAACCCTAACCCTAATTCTAACCTTACCCTTCTCTGTACACGAAAATCAAATTGCTAAACCCACCCGAGAAGTTACACAGATATCCTAATACTTAACCCCTTCGGATGACAGGTGGGGTCCCCGGGTCAGTGCTGACTGGGCACAGAAATCCCAGTCAGCAGCTGACTGGGTAACTTCAACCAATCGGAGCCGGCCACGCGGCCACCCACTCACCCCTCTCTTTCTCTTGCTCTGGAGGTGGCCGACGGCACTCGGGATGGCGACGTCTCGCCGGAAGATCACCGGAGGAGCACTGGGGACGCCACAGTGCTCGGGGAACTCGGCCGAGGGCACCAAACGGAAGAGGAGCTCACCCCGGGGTCGGTTTCGTGCTCGGCGAGGGCGGAGGAGCTCGGGGAGGCGGCTTGCGACGACGAGGAGCGGCGGGAAGCTTCGGTCACCGGCGGGGAGGATGCTCCGGGCGCAGATCTGCAACTAGGAGGGAAGGAGGAGGTTAAGGAAGTCGAGAGGGAGCTCGGGGAGAAGAAAATGGGAGAGGGGGAAGACCAGAGCGTGCTCGGGGAGCTCGTCGGAGTGGATGCCGGAGATGGGGAAGACACGCGGTGGCGAGGAGCTCCGGGCTTGGATTTGAAAAACCGAGGAGAGGGAGAGATGAGGGGCGAAAAGGGGAAGCTCAGGAGCGCAATGGAGACGGTCGGGGCTCACCGGTCACGGCTGAATTTCTCGCCGGAGAGTTGGCCGGAGTTGAAGATTAGAAACAGCTTCGGGAGCTCCGACCGGATCTAGGGTTTGAGTGGGGAGAGAAGAGGGAGGGGAGGGGGAGGATGCTGTCGGGAGGAGGCTTAAAAAGGGCGACGGCGGCTTCGGACAGGAGCTGTCGGGAGCGGGGCACCGCCCACGCCGGCGTACCGGCGTCGGGGACGTGGCCGACGCGCCCTGACAGGCGGGGCCGGGCGACGGGTGAGGAGAGAGAAGAAACCGACAAGCGGGGCCGGGCGGTCAGAGAGAGAAGGGGGAGGCCGCGCGCGGGGGGGCTGGCGGGCTGGCCAATTGGGCCGGTCGAGCAGGCTGTCGGCCCAAGTAGAGTTAGGGTTTTTCTTTTTCTTTTTTTAATTTTCATTCTCAGAGTTATTTCCCACGTCATTTTATGTATAAATCTTGCTCCAAATATTTTGAAATTTTTACAGGGCCCTCCTAACATTATTTGGGAGCTACTGGGAGAATTTGAATCAATTTGGAGTTGATTTGAATGGGGGTCTAGTTCAAATCTAGGGTTTGACCTAATTCGACGATTCGAACTGTAACTAGGTCTTGGGTTGCTCCAAAGTTTTTTTGAAATTTGGCATGGAGCTGATCTTTCCATATTCAAGTCTATCCCCAAAGTTTGACAAGTTTTCATCCACATTTGTTTCCCCTTTCCCTTAACCCTAGTTCTTCGGCACTTTAGGGTTTGCACTCGGAGAGCCTATTCGAGCTATCATTTCATGTGGTTTTTGGGGCAATCTTGGGAAGAAGGGAGAGAAGGTTAGTAGGAGATTCATCAACGGGGTTCACTGGCCCCACCACTTGCTAATGTTATTGTCGGAGTTCGATGCTTCGAATAAGTTGATCGGTGTTTGTTAACATATCCATCGAGGATAAGATATGTACATATTCTATAAAGTAGAGTTGATATACAACTAAGTTTAAGTAAGGTGGGGGTAATGATGATATGTATGCATGAATGCAAAGCGAATACCTATTTATCGTAAAGTGGGTATTACAATACATATATATCCATGCAACTTGAAACCACAAACACAATATATATGTAGATGTCTCAAACCGACTACGAAAATAACAAGTGTAGAAAGTAACAAGACGTAAATATGTCCACAAGCGTATAAAGTAGACAAGTTTGGCAATACACGACCACAAACACAATACATATGCAGTGTTTTTCCCTCCTCTAGGGCCTACCTTGATGCTTTTTTCCCTCCTCTAGGGCCTAGCTGCATGTAGGCGACAGCGTCTTTCCGGGTGTTGAACCAGGGCGGGATTTAGCGAGCTCGCTGCTCTGAGCGAGCCGCATGTTCCTCCGGTGGGTCATTGCCGCCGTAGAAAAGCCCGATATCCAAGACGACATACTTGTTGATGATATTCGCAAACACATTCTGGTAGCGTGCAAACTCTTGCTTCCAGTACGGCTTGTGCTCGAGGTTATTACTCCACTTACGTAAGTCCTCAGCTTTGTATAACGTGTTCCGCGCTCGTACAAAGTCGTCCATATGGGAGCAGACGTAGTAGCCACACGTCACATTATTCTCCAGCTGCTATCTAAAACAGAAATCAGTCACGTGTTTGAAGCGTGGAGGACCACTTCTTTTTGCCACAGTTCCTCCCTTGTGTGCAAAGTCGAAGAGAGCATCGTCCAAAACTTTCTTGAGTAGGCTGTAGTTTTTCTTCTCCCTTTTCATGGAATCAAAGTAATAAGCCTTGCTTTCCTTCGGCAGTAGTAGTAAGAGGATCCAGTGGTCGCTGCGCAAACATGTGAACAAACCAATATTAACCCACGAAGTTGGCTAGGTGCACAAGCAAAAAGGAAATTTACGAAAGCACAAAGTAGAGAAGGACTTACATGGGATTGTAGGGCACGAGTAAGTAGTCTTTGCCCTTATGCGCTAGCAGTGCACTCACGAGGTATTCTTTCATAATCTCTCTACCTTGTTCGGAGCGAACGATGTTCTCGTGCATGTGATACGGATCTGCTATTCCAACATCGGGATGATTCAGGTGTCTGGTCTCTCTGGCTTGGTACAGCGCCCATAACTTGACTAAGGATGCTTTGAGCCTATAAAGGTTGAACATGCTGAAGATCTCCGCAAACTCCAGATAGAATTTGTCCGCAAGATACTGGTCGACGAAATGGAAACCCTCTGGCACCTTCACCGTGTAATATGAGACATTATTTTCATCAGGTGCTAATTCCACCTGTCGAATGTTCTCATGCAGAATCTTCATTTCATTTGGGAGGATGTCGAACTCATCCCTTGGTACCATGGGGTGACCTGGGACATGATAGGCCCGCCATTGACGACCCGTTGCTCCCTGTCTTGATTGGGATGATGTTGGGTAGGTTAAGGATTTTTTAACCTCGCCTCACCCTGTCTATCGTTAGTACCGGTGCTGGCATGTGTCTTCTTCATCCCTTTTTTCCTCATACACTGTGGTTCCAGAGATACGGCCCTCTGACCGGCCATCGCTTCTTTGGCTGCGCCCATGAGTGTGTTAGGAGTCAACTTCGTCTGGGCTTGCTCGTCATGCTGGGGTGGCGGCGTATCTACAAATAATTGTGCCTCTTCGTCACGAGGCATGCCATGCTCCGCGCCCTCATCGGCGCCCTCCATCTCCAGATCCCTATACGATAGAGGTGGGCAAAGACCCAAAGGAGATGGTCTTGGTGATGGACTGTGGGTGTGGCTCGGCGACGGTGTTGCGCGATTGGAGGTCTCAATCAACTTTATCGCGTCCTTCGGCCACCTGAGAAAAAACCCCTTGCAGGCTCCCAGTTTTTCATATCCCTCTTCAGGGGGGTCATTCAAAACCAAGTCCTCGAAGTTGCCGACCACCTTAGTCAACTCCACTCTCGCGAGCTTTGGTGGTAAATCCACACAGTGCATCTTGTTCTCCGGCGTTATTAGTTGGACTCGACCATGTGCGACCGTCACCATCGGGCTGAGCACTTGGGCCTAGAGATGGCACGGAGTGATTACCTGCGAAACATGTATACGGGTGGATGCGTCGTGGATGTTAGAGTCTGAACAATGAAACCAAGACATACTAGAATGATTTGTTGAGCCGACGACGCTTACCGTGAGGCCGTCGATTGAATTTGGCGACCTGGGGCCAATGCCTGAGGCATAGGGGCTGCTACTCCTTGCAGCAGTGAAGGGCGGCGGCTGGGTATCAAGATTCAAGGGCAGCGGCTGGGTATCAGGATGCATGGGTGGACGTTGTAGTTGCTCATATACAGGCCCTAATAGATGCTTCACTGCCGCCTCCACTCGTGTATTGAATTCTTTATCTTGCTTGGCTTTCCTCCTCTCACGGGCAACCTCGCGGGTTTGGGGACAGTAATTAGCCCATCGAGCCCCATACCCGACGTCCATCACACGGCCACGAGTCTCCGGCTTGCCGAGAGCCTTGTTGATAGGGTCTTGCCACCTATCGCTATCGACAGAGTCCTGGGAGCTTTCAGGTTGCTGGCTTAGCTTGTTTTGCAAGTAACATCAACCGTTTAGAAACGTACCTTTTCGGAAATTAATCTACGTAGGACAAATAAAATAAAATGGGTTCAGAGGTTACCAGTTCTTCGTGCACCTCCTTCAGTTTCTCATGTGTGAAGATCGGTTCCCCCGTCACTGGGTCAAATTTTGCGCTGGCCCTCACAAAATCCTTTTCGCGCCCTGGCTGGATGTCCGAGAAAGGGGGTTCTTTCCCAGCCGCAATCAACTTTGTGTCCTCCTTGTCTCATTTTGGCTTCTTCCCTGGGTAACCACGACTGCCGAGTCTGTGGTTACCCACGATCTTCTCCCGCATGTCCTTCCCCCACTCACTCAACTTCTTGAATTCATTGTCCGAGCGAGTTTGAATGAACTCGGTCCAGTCCGCCTCATCTATCGTAGGCCATAGCGGCTTTATCACGGTCTCGAAATCTTTATCCTTCTTTTTATTGGCATGGTATCGCCATGTATTCAAGGATTTGGATATCATGCTCAGGGCTTTAGCTGCGACTCTATTTTTGTCGACCTCCGGGACGGAATACCTGCTGAATAGCCTGTCCAAGAGGAGAGTTCGAAGATGCTCGATTTCTTTCATCCTTATATCGGGGATTGTGATCTTCAAGGTTTCATGCAGGATGCAGCCTACGGCGTTTGAGTACCCCTGTGCAGCTTTTACTGGAGTGGCAGGTTTACCCAAATCATCGACTCGACTGATTACGAAGGTGTTGGTACTCAACCTGTTTGGTCTCCTAGGCGCATGCTGCCTTTTTTGCTTAGCTGGTGGAGCCCCGTCCGCCTGTTCTTCGTCAAAACTGGTCTCGTATTCACGGCCAGTCCCTTCGTCACGATCGGTCGCGTCTTCAGCACCGCCGGACTCTTCTGCACGTTCAGACTCTTCATCCGACTCATCGTCGTACTCGTTGTTGTCCTCGGCAGCAGCGTCGTCGACGATGGCAGCCCCCTGAGAGATTTGTTCGAGGACCAGATCCTGGGGAGCTTCCGTACGCCCCTCGATATCTCGGGACGATGCCGGGGCATCCGTTGGTGTCCGCGATGAAGAGGGGGTACTTGCGGCCATTTTGGAACTAAATGGAAACTTGTTTAAAAAATAAATTTAATAAAATTAAAAAGGCTAAAAATGCATATAATTGAGCATGACAAAGAACTACAATAACCCGAATAAAACATACCTATGCTAAAATAAATTAATGAAAATACAAAATTTCGGCATGACCTTTGCTAAAATTAACTAAAATTGAGTGTACGTCGAACGTTGACAAAACGTTGACGAAGCAACATTTTGACAAAACGTTGACAACTCATTGTCCCTGAAAAAATATACATTGAGCAACTAACGTTGCCTCGGCTCGATGGCCGTTACCACAATGCACACACACCGCCAGCCGCCAGGCAACCTCATCCGGCGACCGGCGGCACAACGCATACACACCGCCAGGCAACCTCATCCGGCGGGGAAGGCTCACCGGGGAAGGCTCGCTGCCGGAGTTGAAGAAGATGCTCGCCAGGGAAGGCTCACTGCCGCAGTTGAAGAGGATGCTCGCTGCCGGAGTTGAAGAAGATAGTGGCTGGCGGCCGGCGGCTGTGGCGCTCACTCCATCGATCTTTGGTCTCGGGGAAGGGGCGGACGACGGCAGGGAGGGGAGGCGGCGGGCAGGGGTGGCACGGTGCGCGACGTGCAACCGCGGAGGGAAGGCGGCGGTCGGGGGGTTGCATCCGGCGAGGAGGCGAGGGAGGCATTCGGCGAGGAGGCGAGGAGCGGCGGCCTGGCGGCATCGGTTGCGAGGGGGATTTGGGGAATTAGGGCGGGCGCGCGGGATTTGGGGAATTTTTCCCCAAGTCCCGCGCGGGCCGTATATATTTTCACATTACCAGTGACAAGCGGATAAAAGTGCTCGTCACTGGTAAGTTCCCCGAACCGCTCGTCACTGGTAAGTTAGTTAGGGTTAGTTAGGGTTAGGGTCCAATCTTTTTGTACATTGATCCATAAGGCTCCAAACTTTTTCTGCATTGAACATACTACATTTCATTGTTCATGCCAAAATTAGGCAATTTTTTGGATCCATCTGCTATTTTTTAGGCATTAAATGAATTTCTAGGTATTTACTGGATATAATTCAAATAAGAAATACAAGTATATTAAAAAATGCTTAAAAATTGAAAGAAAAATCATATTTAAGTACTTAAGTTGCCTTGTAGATCTTATCCAAGAAATGAATGAAAAATTCAAACATTTAGTTGGAAAAATTCAAACCCTTACTTGCATGTTATTTGTTTTTCATTTAAAAAAAATACAAATGTAGTCTAAAAAATATGAAATTTTGCATGATGTCATGATATGACCTCAAGAGGCTGTGTTTAAAATTTCAAATAATTTTACAAAAGTGGGCTATACATTGCTTTGAAACTGAAACATCTCAACAATCATGCATCATTTTCTCAATAGTAGCACATACAATCATGCATACATCGTTTTCTCAATAGTAGCAAAGACTTAATTTACATCATTAATTAACTTAACTTACATCATTAATTAAGTGTAAATACAAAAGAGATACACGTTGACAATTTTGCCGCTAGTACTTCTCACTCTTTGATAATCTTCTCAACGGTAGTCTTGGTCTTCTTCCTGATATAGGTTAGCCCCTCGGAGTGACTGCGTCTTTTGAAGGGACGCGTGGCGGGACATGGAGTTCTGCTCCTTCTGCTAGGCCATGGCTGTTTGTTAGCATCGTCATTATCTTCTTCCGTATCCGGGTCGTCGAATTGGTCATAGTCCTCTTCGTCAACGACACCATCGATTCCAACGATACTCCTTTTGCCTCTCCTCATGACATGACGGCTTGGCTTCATCGAGTCGGTTATGTAGAAGCATTGAGCCACTTGTTTAGCTAATACCCATGGCTCATTTTTGGCACTGATTGCTTTCACATTTACTGTCTCAATAGGAACTACTTTCGGTATGACCATGGTAGTGAAATAGTCTTCGGTTTCGACATTCTTCGCCCATCTGACACGGAACATGGGGATCTTGGACACGGTGTATTCAAGTTCCCAAATCTCTTCGAGCCTGCCATAGTATCTATCCTTTTTCTTACCGGTTAAGGCCTCCATCGTCACCCCAGAGTTCTGATACACACTTTTCTGGTCTTGTGCCTCCGTATAGAATGTGTATCCGTTGATATCATATGCTTGGTATGTCCCGACATTCATCATGGGGCCCTGTACCAAGTGGAACACCGTCCATGCTACGTCATCATCTTTTGAGAAGCTATGTTCGTCAAAGTAGTTTTTAGCCACCTGGCGAACGTAGCGTTGTGCTCTTTCGTGAGAGCCGCTTCGGTCTTTCTTGTGCCGTGCTTTTCTTTTAACATTGCCATGTGCTTCTTAACATAAGGCCGGACCACTGACAGGTGCTGTAACGCTACTGTGTGCGCTCTGACGTAGTCGTCTGATCGGTTCGGTACATCATTGTGCATATGTAAATCCTTCTTTCCGCGTCGGTGACCTACGCCATCGAGCCTGCCAATGTGCTGATTAACAGGCACACCTATAGGTTTGTCAACTTTCATGTAATTCATGCAAAACTCGACGCTCTCCTCGGTGAGAAAGCCCTGGACGATGCTCCCATCCGGATGAGACCTGTTACGAACGTATCGCTTGACGACCCCATTGAACCTTTCGAACGGGTACATGTTGTGTAGGAATACGGGACCTAGGTCGATGATCTCCGGGACGATATGGATTATGAGATGTACCATGACGTCGAAGAATACAGGCGGAAAGTACATCTCAAGCTCGCATAGTATGACATTGATCTCCGCCTGCAGTCTCCGGCAACGCTTCTTACTGATGGACTTCTGAGAGATAATGTCGAAAAAGTTACAGAGGTCAAGCAATGTCTTGCGGATCCATGGCTCCATTAGCCCTCTAATTGCAACCGAAGTATCTGCGTGATCATCACGTGGCAGTTATGAGACTTCATACCGATTAGTTTGTGGTTCTGCATGTCTAGATATCTCTGTATGTTTGCCGAGTAGCCGGAAGTAATTTGACACCTTCGAGGCACTTGAAAATTTTATCGAGCTCCTCTGTACTTAGAGTGTAACAAGCGGCGGGATAGTCCATCTTGATTTTTGTAACATTCCTGTCCAACTTGGTCTTCGACTCGTTGGCCCACAGCTCTCGTCTTATCCCCAGTTCCTCGTAGTCAGCTCGTGCCTTTGGCCCATCTTTTGTCTTGTCTGCCATGTGGAGCAAGCGACCAAGCACTCTCACAGATATTTTTCTCAATATGCATGACATCTATGCAGTGACGCGTCTCGAGAAAAGGCCAGTAAGGCAAGTCCCAAAATACAGATTTCATTTTCCATACGCCTCCCAGCGGCTTTACCTTCTTCTGCTTCTTTCCCGTCCTAGGGCACTGGCCCCAAGGGTTCAACATCTCATAGATTTCTTCCCCACTCCTCTTACGTGGCGGTCCTCGGCTCTCAACCATATTGTCGAACTTTTCTTTTTCTTGTCTCCACGGGTCATCCGGTTGAAGCCATCTTCGGTGGCCCATGTACACGATTTTATGAGAGCCCGGTAGGTGACGACTTGTTGTATCTTCCATACACTTAACACATCCTTGGTATCCGTGGCAAACCTGACCGGATTGATATGCGTAAGCGGGATAGTCTTGCACCGTTGTGATCATCATAGCTCTCATATTGAAATAGTCTCCTTCGTAAGCGTCCTAGACCCGGACCCCTGGTTCAGCACATAGTGTATCTAGCTCCTCCTTCAGTAGTTGGTGATACACGTTCAGATCGTTCCTTGGTTGCTGTGGCCCTTAAATTAGCATAGAGAGGTGTAGATACTTCGGCTTCATGTAGAGCCACGGAGGGAGGTTGTACATCCATACAACCACGGGCCAAGTGCTGTGCCTGCTGCTCATTTTCCAAAAGGATTGAGTCCGTCCGTACTCATATCAATTCTGATATTCCTCGGCTCTCCTCCGAATTCGGGGTATTAGTCGTCGATTGCTTTCCACTGGCAACCATCTGCAGGGTGTCTCAGCAAGCCGTCATCTTTTCGCGGCCTCTCGTCGTGCCAACGCATGAGCTTTGCCTCCTTCTTGTTTGCGAATAGACGCTTCAAACAGGGAATGAGTGGAAGGTACCATACAACCTTTGCAGGAGCATCGCTCTTCACTCCATTCTCACCATCTGGTTGGTAGTTCTTTCCTCGCTTGAATCGGGATGCTTTGCACTCTGGACACTTGGTTAGCTCCGCGTACTAGTTCTGATAAATGATGCAGTCATTCGGACACGCGTGGTATCTCGTCACCTCCAATTCAAGAGGGCACATGACCTTCTTGGCCTCATCACAACCGCGAGGTAACATTCCCCTCCGGCAAAACTTTTGCAAGATACTCCAATGTCTCATCGAGGCTTGTGTCCGTGCTGTTGTGGAGTGCCTTGAGTCTTAAAAGTTCGAGCGTGATTGAGAGGCGGGTGTACTCGGGATTGCAACCGGGATACAATAGAGTTTCTGAATATTTCACCAGTGTCTCCAACTTGGCAGCCTCTCTACGAGCCGCACTATCGTTATTCGTCTCTTTCACAACCTGCTCTTGCACATGAGGGTCCTGGACCATTCCGGCCAAATTGTCCCCCGTGCTTCGCGTATCCGCTTCGGCCTCTTCATGTCCTCCGGCATCTTCGTAATCCATCCGTTCTGCTTCCGGCTCTCCATGTCTTGCTTCTTCATCTAACCCTTCGTCAGCAACAACCTCATCCTCCTCACCGTGACTTCTCCACCGTGTATAACCTGCCATGAAACCCCATCGCACCAAGTGCATGTGCAAAAAACCAGATTTCCTTTCGTACATCTTCAAGTTGTTGCAATCACGACACGGACAACATATCTTCGTGGCACCCTTTCACACCATATCTCGCTCGGCGAAATCAAAGAACTCATTCAAAGATGTATAGAAACTCTGTGTATTCCGATCGCCGTCATACATCCAACTTCGATCCATCGGTCGTTCGATCCCTAAGATATACGAAAATTAATTAGTACCAAGCCATAGAAAATTTTGGCATGACCTTTGCTAAAATAACTAAAATCATTGACAAAACGTTGAAAAAACATTGATAAAACATTGACAAAGCAACATTTTGACAAAGCAACATTTTGACAAAACATTGACAAAGCAACATTTTGACAAAACGTTGACAACTCAAGTGTTGACAAAGAGCAACACAGAAGTTGCCTCGGCTCGATGGCCGGTACCACAAGCAATATATGAATAAATTTGTCAAAACGATGGCTCGATGGCCGATCACAAACCCTTCCACAAATATTCATCTCATACACATTTCATTTCATATTCAAATCGACGACGACGCCCGAAAAATAAATCTCCACCTACCCCGACCGACGGAGGCCTACGAGATCTAGATTTAGGAGGAGATCTAGAGAGAGAGAGGGGTAGGGTGGAGGGGAGGTGGGGGAAGCTATATATGGAGGGGAGAGGTTTGGGGGGAAGTTGAAGCAAATATTTATGAGAGGGGTGGAGAATTTTTCATGGTTGGTGGGATTTTATGGGGGAGAGATGTGAGGGAGAGAGAGAGAGGGCTAGGGAGGGGAGGCGAGGGAGAGAGAGGGCTAGGGGGGAGAGGTGAGGGAGAGAGAGAGAGGGCTAGAGAGAGGACTACCTGGGGCCGGCGGCGGCGGTGGCGGAGCTGCGGGCGGCCGGCGGGCTTGCTGCTGGCCAATGGAGGACTGGCCAGCAGCGAGCTCGCTGTTGTCTTATATAGCACAACTTACCAATGATGGGCGTAACTTCCTGCACGTCACTGGTATAACACGTACCAGTGACGAGCGCGAATATGTGCTCGCCACTGGTAACCTGGCCCGGAGGCAGCCATGGGAGAACTTACCGGTGACGGCGCGACAGCCGGCCCGTCACTTGTATATCACATACCAGTGACGAGCTCGCTTACGCGCCCGCCACTGGTAACTGAGAACTTACCAGTGACGAGCAGGAACACCAGCCCGTCACTGGTAAAAGTTTACCAGTGACGTGCGGCTTTATGCGCCCGTCACTGCTAAATTTTCCGGTTACCAGTGACGAGCATTTTTTGTGCTCGTCACTAGTAAAGTGGCGCCTATAGCTGTTTCTACAGTAGTGGTAGGGATTTATTTATATACTTCCCTTTTAGGTGTTTTATGTGACTCACCTATTTCCCAAAAACCGTTAGACTCCTGAGCCATGTTATCAAGTACTATCAAACAGGCCAATTATACGAGTCTAAAATATACTAGTCCCTAGCACACATGTATGAGTCATGTGACATGATCAAATTATATGTGAGATCAATTCTAATTTGATCATGTGGGCCAAGAGTCTGCAGAGCCGATCCTGCAAAAACCCAGTTATTCCACCTGTGTTGTACCTGGATAAAACATGTACATACATATAAATTCTAGTAGTCGATTTTAATTAATTCCTTTACTGTATTCCAGCAGTCCTCGGCACCTCAAGTGTGAGAACCTAAATTTTGGAGTTAGTTGTAAGAGGCATGAGGTAGAAGTGAGGTCAACTCGCGCTGTTGAGTTGACCAAAGTCTGTCGAGTTGCGTCGTGAAATAGAATACGAGAGGGGGGAAATTGTACTGTGCATTTATCGCATGCATGGCATCATCAAGGTATTCCGTACAAATTCATATGCACAATTGAAATAGAAACTTTATTAATTCAAGAATGTAATACAAATGTCTTAGTACAACACTATTACAAGAATAAATAATAAAGAAGGAAAAATTACATGAGTGACATATTCTACCTATACAAGTATCTAACCGGCCCTAGTCTTCGAGTGTCGAGCCAAGGGAGAACACCGAGTGTTGGGGGAGGTAACTTTCAGAAATATTTGCGACATCCGAAGTCATCGAGTATATGAACTCGGGACTATAAGGATCTTGCAAATTGTTGTAGGAGGTAAAAGTTTTTGAAAACAGTGTTTTGAAATATATGCGATTCACCGGCAAACCCACAGGGCTAGCTACGGAGTGACCTAGGAGGCGACTCCATCGGCGGCGTTCCAAACGTAGGCGGCAGCAACCACGAAGGTGGAGCAAAGGTGAAAGTGCATCCACTCCCATGGAGCTTGGGAGGATGGCTATCTTGCCCCAGAGTTTGGTTTTGATGGTTATTGGCAATCCTCACCTGTGTCTAATACTTGCAATGAGTGTGAACAGGAATTAGATGGACAGGTGAAAGCTGAAGTGAGACAACTGTTGATGATGAGCCCTAAAAAGAGCAAGGAACTGGGAAGGTCAGAAGGACCAGCTGAGCTAGGCTCCTGAGGCACAGTTGCGAAGAAGCCGAGGCTGTGCTCGAGGGCAAGCGAGGTGATGGTTGCTTGATGGAGTTCAAGGGCCGTGAATGCAAGCTTGATAAGTCCTGGAGGAGCTAGGAAGCTGGTGGATCTGGACCAAGGGTTCGCTGTGCGTCTACAAGGGCAGTCATCTTCGGTGAAGAAGCTTGGAACCAGTGCCAAGGGTCTAAGCGAGCTGGTCAGGGACTGTGGTGAGGCCATTGCTCTCTGGTCAGTTGTAGGCTTGTAGTGAGCCGGCCAGAGTTGTGCTCAGGTGCTGCCTGAGGCAACCGAGTCCACCTGAGTTTGGCATCTGAGACTCAGGTGGGTAGCTCAGCCGCGGCTAGTAGGTTACCAGAGGTGCATGTTAGCTGAGTCTCAGACAGGTTAGGTCTGGTGGCTCTTTATCTGACGTGGCATGAGGGTAACGGCTAGCTGCCAGGGACCCTATAAATAGGGAACCTGGGGAGGTTTTCAATCTCGAACCTTTACCTAATCTTTGCCTCTAACCCGAAAGCAACCTGTTGAGAAAGAAAGTGCTCTAGGTCTCCAAGTGAGTGTTGCCTGCGTGCATCCATCGTGAGAGAGAGTTTCTTAGTCCTTCAGGTGTAGCATTCGAGGTACTGGTTCCTCCAAGAGTGGGAGTGCTCTTGGAGTTGGTGAGCAAGCCAAGTCTTGTGTGGCTGCCACCAAGAGTCTGTGAAGGCGATTCGGGTCTGCCTGTCTTGCAGCAGCAAGATCAAAAGGATTCCACACAAGAAAGGTACTCGAGGAAAGAGAACGGTTTGGTGCCGGCTGTGAGAACAGCTTCCTCAACGGAGACGTACTGCTTCGCAAGAAGTAGGAACTTCGGCAAAACAAACCATTGTGTGCTTTACTATCTGTCTTGTGATCTACTCTTATTTATTCTGTTATCTATGCATGCTTAGATCACTAGAGCACCTTTATCTGTTGCACACTAACTGAGTTTCCTCACCTGAGACTCAGTTAGCTCTTGCTAAAACTAGTACCTTTCCTGTTCACGTCATCTGATGCACTCACCTGACTCTCACACCTGAGACTCAGTTAGCTCTGAATATAACTTGTTCTACATCAGCTGAGTTTGCTATCTGATTGTCTGGTGTTTATCTGATATATCTTGCTGAGTCTCAGTTACCTGCATCAGTTGCATATATTTTCTCTAGGATTGACCTATCTCCAGAAGAGAAACCCATTAGGCATTATAATTTCTAGAGCCGACCTATTCACCCCCCCCTCTAGTCGACTCCTGAGATCCCTTTCAAAAGGGATGAGGACAACGGCACGGGAGTGGTCGGGAAAAAAAGGACTGAGCGGCGGGAGAGAAGGGTGCGGCGGGGCCGCACCTGTGGCAGACCAAGATGGCGGCGTTCTTGAGGTGGCGGCGGCGCATGTGAGAAGAGGAGAAAGGGAATTGGGAGTGCAGCCGTGAGAAAGGAGGAGGTAAGAGAGAGAGTTGGAAAAAAAATAGAGAAAGAAAAAGGGAAAAAGAGAGAGAGAGAGACTAGAGTGGGCCTAGGGCCCGTTAAGGGAAATTGGCTAGGCCGAAAACCAACGGGTCTGGCCCAAATTTAATTTATTTTCTTTATAAAATGGAAAATCGAGTTCAAATTAAAATAATTTATTTTTCTGTAAAAATAAAGATAAAAAATGTAAATGAATACTTAACTTTGTAGGCTAACCATTAAATTAAATTATGTTCTTCTTTACCTTTTTCTTTAAAAAGGAGAGGAAGATGAGATAAGTAGTTAAGTTACAAATTTTAGATCAAATTCCAGAAGTAAATAAATTAAGTAGGATTAACATATATTAAAGGGTAATATTGATTTTTAACTAAAATAAAACAAGTTTTAAAGGAATTAACATCGTATGGAATCTTTCATAAAAGCTTTGAGAAAATTCTAGAACTTGAACATTCATTTAGTGACTATAAATCGAAAGTAGATGTCCAAGTAAACTTTGTATCTCAATTCTTGCATTTTAAGATACAGTTGTCTCATGCATGCATAACCATGACATTACATTCATGTTTGGATTTTCTCGAAAAATTCCTTATTGGACTTTATCGGTTTTCTTTGCCAGAAGCCGGAGTTCAACAAACCAACCGTCGAACTCCATTTCCAATCCAATACCATGCAAGTTTAGTTTCTTGTTCATATCCGTTGAGAACGTTTTATAAAAATTTCCTTATTGTCTATAACATGCACATAACGAAAACCTATTTTCTAAAATGAATCAATTGTTGAATGGTTGATCGCCAATTTTTTGGGCGTGATCATGGTGGGTGGTGAAACCTTGGAAAGGTGCCGATGGCACATTAGAAGGCAGGTTTCATCACACGGGTTTGTTCATATAAGGTTAAAGTAAATAATGATCGACTGTGTTCAAGGGCCGTAGTGATCGCGCTTACCACATACCCTTTATGGGCGAGGTTGAGCTAAAGTACTTTTGTCCTAGGTTCATACTCCCGTGGGAACGCAAGACCTTGGCAGTGGAATTGACCGTCAGGAAGGTGGTATTGACCGCCGGGTTAGCCACTTATGTTGGAAAAGGTGGTATTGGCTGTCGGGTTAGCCACAATAGGATTTGAGACTAGTAGTCCAACGGACTACGATGCGGGGTATGACCGACCGGGCGGCGAAAAGGCTCTGTGATATTGGGAGTGTGAATGAGCCCTGCAAACTCAGACACATGACCAAGTTCCGAGCAGCGAAAAGGCTCTGTGATCGTGGGAGTATGAGTAAGCCCTGCAAACTCAGACACATGACCAAGTTCATTTGTGGGTAGAGTTGCGTACTTCTGCAGAGTGTAATAAAATGTGACAGTGTCACTCCATGTTCCTTGTTGGAACTATGAACCCAGCAGGAAAGGGATCCATCGAGGAACCTAGTAGCCTATGAGACATGAGATCATAGTCTCTTAAATTAAAATTTAACTGTCTTACCTTACAAAATGCAATCTTTTAGAGAACACCGCTATTCTCAGTAGATAGTGCATCAAACACCTCTTTACTATTCTTGGACTTGTTGGGTACTCATCCCTCTATTCTAATTCCTTTGATTAGACTATGAGCCGACGGCGGATCATGACATAGTCTACATCGAGGTTGAGGACGGAATCTCCGAGGAGCCAGCAGTGACGAAGGAGGAAGAAGGAGTTGACTATTACTTTGACTACCATGACAAAACCTTAAAGCGTAGAGTAGAAGTATAAGATGTGGGAGATGAGAGTTGTAGATAAGACTTTTGCTGTAACCGACTGAACAGTTTTTAATTCCCTGTACTTTGGGAGGAAGTTTGTATAATTGTACCTTGTTCTTTGAGTTTGTAAATTCAGTATCGTAATAAATGGACCACTGCAATGCTTCTATTGTGCTACTCTATGTGATGTGATGTGGCTAAGAAGGCACTTCGTCTACAATATGTCAAAGATTAGCATATTACTCGAAATGGTAGTATGTGGGTCACTGCATCAAGTATTAATTTCTTGAGTTAATTCCACATCATTTATTTCCCATCACAAGCATCAATTCCATGATATGAATATTTCCATATTGAGTTGAATACTAAATGACTGCAATACATATATGAATATAAATAAATGTTGAAAGCCATGTATAAGTCAACATCTCCCTCTTGGGTGAGAAGTTTAATCAATAAACTGAAGTCTCATGTCTCTAACGTGCTTAGAAAATAATTCTTGACTACCTGACTTAGTCAGTGGATCTGCAACCATATCAATACTAGGAAAGTAAACCAAACAGATAGATTTGAGTCTATTTATTACATCAGGAATATAGTGATACATTCCTTCAATGTGTTTACTTTTACTATGAAATTTGATATCTTTGAAGATCTTGATTGCTGCCATATTATCACAAAAAATAGTGATAGGTTGTGATGAACTTTTCACAACCTTAAGTGATGCAAGAAATCCCCTTAGCCATGCACCTTCCTTTGCTGCTCAGATGCAGCAATATATTCAACTTCCATAGAGGAATAGAATCTTGTTTCTTGCTACACCAAGAAATAGCACCTCCTGCAAAAGTAAATATATAACCAGCCAGAAATAGATTTTTAGTCATTCGGATCCCCTTGCCAATCAGCATCAGTATAACCCTGCAGCTGAAGATTATGACCACTAAAACATAGTGAATAATTCATAGTTTCTTTGACATAACGCAACACATATTTAATTTGTTTCTAGTGCTCTTCCCCAAGATTCTTTGATATCTAGAGAACTCCAATGGCATGGCTAAGGTCAGATGGTGTAAATAACATAGTATACATAAGGGATCCTAAAGCTGAAGAATAAGGAATGCCACTCATTCTTTCTTTTATCTCAAGAGTATTTTGACATAGTTCCTCACTTAGTTTAGTTCCCTTTACCATAGGTACATTTACAGGTTTTGCAATTTTTCATAGAAAATCATTTCAAGACGTTTCTAGGGTATGCCTTTTGGGACAAACCAAGAATTTATGTATTCTGATCTATATGTATTTTTCACTTGCAAAACATAGGGTTTTATTATTAAAGGCAATGAGAATATCATCAATGTATAAAGATAACAACACAAAATTTCCACCAATAGCTTTCATGTATGTGTAATGATCACCTTTCGTCTTTGAAAAAAAACCATATGACGATGATGGCATCATGAAAAAGGATATACCACTAACATGAAGCTTGTTTGAGACCATAAATTGATCTATTTAATTTGCAAACCTTTTTTCATTTTCTTTTTCTCCAAAACCTTCTAGCTGTAGCATATATATTTCCTCCTCCACATGTCCATTAAGAAAAACAGTTTTAACATCCATTTGATGGAGTTCAAGATCATAATAAGCTGTTAAAGCACTAATAATGCAAATTGAAGTAAATTTTGCAAGGGAGAAAATTTCTACAAAGTCAGTTCGTTCCCTTTGTGTGAAGCCTTTAACAGCAACCCTAGCCTTATATTTCTCCACTAAGCCTGCTGCATTAAGTTTCCTTTTTTAAATCCATTTACAACCTATGGGCTTGCGATTGTTTGGCAAAAGTAGCAAGTTCCTAAACTTTATTCTTTTTCATTGAGTTTAACTCTTCCCACATTGCTTCCACCCATAATTTTGATTGAGAACAATTAATTGCCTCTTTATAATTCTTCGGTTCTTCCTCTAAAACTGAAAATTTAGAGTGTACTTCCCCCAAAAACACATAATAGTCATCTAGATATGATGGTGCCTATATATTCCTCCCACTTCTCCTAAGCATGGTAATGGGAGTTTGACTTGTGTTTTCACGGGAGTTTAGTCTTCCTCAACATGAGAGTTAATTCCAGATGCATCCAACTATGTGTCTGATGGAGTTGCCAATAATTCCACTATCGATCGCTTGTTTAGCACATCAAGGTGTGTTTTCATCTAAAAATATTGCATTCCTACTTTCCACCAGTTTATTCTTTTCTGGGTCGAAGAAACCAAACCAAATGATCCACTAGAATACCCAATAAAAATTACTGGTGTGCTTTTAGGTTGCAACTTAGTACGGTTTCGATTTGGCACTTTAATTTGAGCATTACAACCCCAAACAGCCAAATGACGAAGTATAGGTTACCTCCCATGTCACAACTCATAGGGAGTGACTTTGACAGCTTTAAACGATAACTTATTTAATGAATAAACAACAGTATGTAAAGCTTCACCCCGAAAAGATACAGGAAGATTTGAAAGCGCCATCATAGACCTAACCATGTCTATAAATGTTCTGTTTCTCCACTCGATCATGCCGTTTTGTTGCGGAGTGTATGGCATGGTATTATGATGAATAATTCCATGCTCTTTTAAAAAAATCATTTAATATTCCTGATGATTATTCTCCTCCACGATCAGTTCTCAAAATTTTAATTTTCTTATTCAATTGATTTTCCACTGGATCTTTAAAAATCTTGAACACATCAAAATCTTCCGATTTGGGTTTAAGAAGATAGACATAACCATATCTAGAAAAGTCATGAATAGATGTGATGAAATAAATCGTACGACCTCTAGTGGGAGTAAACATTTCACAGTAAATGTCAAAATAAATAATAGCAAGAGGCTCATTAGATCTTTTCGCCTTTGAATAAGGCGCATGGGTCATCTTACCCATAATACATGCCTCACAAGTACCATAATCCTCCCACTTGAAGTTTAGAATTACAGAATTGATAAGCCCTAATTCTGTTTTAAGATATATGACCAAGTTGTAAATGTCACAAGTAAGATTCTGAGCATGTATTCCTACCATCAGTATTCCTCACAATGGAGTTATCTTCACCAACTAAACAATCAATGTTGTCATCATCCAATATATCATCAAGAAAATAAAGACCATCATGACAGACTCCATTATGCACTATTTTTCCATTGAGTAATATTTTAACTCTTCCATTCCAAATAGTTTATCATAACCAATAGATTCGAACTGTGAAACAAAGATCAAATTCCTTTTCGTACTAGGTGAGTATAGCGTGTCCTCTAATATTAGTTTTCCTCCACCAGGGAGTTTGAGGATATTATTTCTAATTCCAAGTATATCAGCTTTGGCATTAGTTTCGAAGTAGACATATCTATTTTCACTTAGATTTTTTTTTCATGGAAGTAAAAGACTTGTGGTCTCTAGCAATATGTGATGTAGAATCAAAACCTACAACCCAACTATTTGGAAAAGTACTAGTAAATAAAAATTCAGTGTATACATGAACATCGCACTACCATTAAGTGAAGAGTTGCCTTTACAATGATTTGATTGATTTTTTTTATTCTTTTGCTCATTAAGCTTCTTCTTCTTCCTGCAGTCTACTCTGAAATGCCCATATTCACCACAGTTGTGACACTTGAAGTTCTTCTTGTCATTCTTATGAGTCAAGTCATTATTTCCACGATCACCCCAATCGCGTTTCTTGTTGAGCCTCTCTCTGGGATCAACTTTAGGCCTCCTTTTTTGCCAATTCCTTTTATTAGTATTACATTTTTCCTCTCCAAGGTGCAACTCAAAATTATTAGAGTTTCTATCATTTCCCTATGAGAGTTTCTATCTTCTTCTATAAGCAAATGATGCCTGAAATTGTGCATGTTGAGTGCGCATTCAAAATGACAGAAGGATATCTTAAATTGTTCCAATGAATTTGGCAAAGAGTTCAAAACAACCATAACATGTACTTCTTCAGAGAAAAGATAGCCTGCATTCTTTAATTCATATGCTAAAACACAGAGTTTGTTGAGATGCTCATTGATAGAAGCACTTTCATACATCTTCATAGAGAGAAAACGGTTAACAAGACTAAGCACTTTAATGAGAGATACTTCACCAAAATCTTGTTCCATACTACCCAAAATTTTCTATGCTGTCTGTTCACCCTCATATTCAGCTGCTAAAGAATTAGTCATTGATCCCAACATAAAAGTACAAGCTCTTTTATTACCTTCAGTCCAGTTTTCATACTCTTCAGCATAATTTTCCTTTTCCTCACACTACTATAGAAACGTCTATCCCAGATGGTTCAAAGAAACTATCTCTCAGCTCCCTAATCCAATTGAGCTAGATTCAACAGCTTCAAAAGCAAGCCAAGAAAGATATTCTAAGTTGCCCTAATCAGGTCAAATGAGTTATACTAATAGTGCCTGAGTCAGAGAACATTATGCTAGTTCAACGATCCATCCCTTCTCCGGTGAAGGCAAATTATTAAAAGCAAGCTAAGAAGAGCTTGAGGAATGCCAAGGGAAAAAAGAAGCACATGAACTACGACAATTTCCCTGTCATGGAGCCAGTCAGACACTTCGCTCTTGGAGAACCCTTGCTATTAGCCGAAATACTAAATTAAGCAGGGCTTGTTTGCCAGACTTTTCACCAAAAATACATAGAGGACTCGAACAAACCGCCTGCGGAATGAGGAACTGGTATGACTACTTAGTTCAAGCCACACCATTTTTCCACCCATAGGGTGATGTGGTAATGGACTATGCAAACGTCTTCCTCCTTTACAAGCTAAGGGAGTTGGACGCCTCCTTGCTAAGAATCTGAACACTGTAAAGTCTTTACACATAAACTTTTACATTCACTTGCAATTTGCTAAATTGATGCACGTAACAACCGTCTCCTTTGTTTTGTACATCTAGTCACATGATCACTCAAGCCAGAGCAAGAAAACAATCAGCGGGTTTCCTCGATCCACACTTGGTCTCCGATCAAATCATGGATGCCGATGAGAAATTTGTCGAGGGATACATGGGAGACGCATTATGGAGGCAACAGGACAAGGAGTTCATACTCCTTGCCTTCAACCGGGAATAAGTGATTGATGCTCATACTTCATCCGCTCATACTTTATCCTTCAGATAGTTTATAACCATGCAAACCTATTCTTGTATATTTCACTGGATATTGATTGTGATAATACTCGAATGGAACAAGGTTATATATCTTGATTCCTACAAGCGTTAGAACCACGACTTCATGTGTATTATCAATTTAATCGGCATGGTGTTTGCTACTTATGTGTCCCATGGGGGAGATCCAATTTAGCAGCTCAAGACAAATTGACACACGTTTTGAATTTCAAGGTCTTTCCTAAGTAGAAATTAATACTCTATACATTCATTTTTAATTAATAATAATCCCTTCTCGAACTAAACTTTTTCTCTTTGCAGTGCCACCACCAGCCACCAGCAACCAACCTTTGTGCCTACTATGTCTGCCATCACATGTGACGGCTCATGGAGGCTTCGAAGATCCAAGACGTTAAGGTTTATCCATCTTACTGCTACTTCTTTCATATATTCACATCTTACATATATTCATGAATTTAATCTTACTTTATATAGGTTGAGATTAATATTAGAACAAAGATGATGACCAGGGTCGAGCTCACAGATATTAAGGGGGAGTTCGTGTTATCCGAGACGGTTCTCACCGCTGAACCATTTGGGATGTAATGAAATCCTAGACGGTTCAATGATGTGAACCATCTTGGATGTGTGTTATCCGAGATGGTTTACTAACTATCTAGGTTAAGACCCGATTATCGGTGATGCATATTCCCAAACGGTCGTCGAGACTGTCGCAAATGACGATTTTGAACCATCTAGGAACAGCTTTTTTGTACTAGTGTCAATGATATCTTTTTCTTTTGGTTTTTTAGGTTCAAATTTCTCTATAACATAATCAATATTCTCAGCAGGGTGCAAAAACAGAGTCTAGTGCATTCTAGGTCCTCAAACTATTTTAGGGGTGTCACGTAGGTCCTCGTACTATGAAAATCGTCATCTAGGTCCTCGAAGTGCAGTAAGTGTTCCATCCAGGTCCAAATTATGCCCAGCCCCGTTTGACCGGCAATTAATGACGAGTAATTAATGTTAATGTCTCACCGACAGCATGCCCCACATGTCTTATTTGCCGGTCATTAATTGCCGGTCAGACGGGGTCAGGCATAATTTGGATCTGGATGGAACACTTACTGCACTTCGAGGACCTAGATGACGATTTTCATAGTACGAGGACCTACGTGATACCCCTGAAATAGTTTGAGGACCTAGAATGCACTAGACTCGCAAAAACATGATTTTTATTTTCCAAATCATGAAATTTAAGTCATTTAATCTGCAAGATCTAAGTAACTCAGAGAAAATATCATTTGATGTCACTGCGACAATAAAATTTACCCGTCGCAACTTCTGGAAGGAAAAGAATTCCGTTGCCATGCTGCAGATCCACGTAATCCTTGCAGTTGATTGATCTGATCGCTTCCAAGTAAATAAAAATAATAATAAAACAACACTAGGAAATGGCTTCCACGGTAGATCGATTGGTCTGGAGTTAATTGATGCACGTCACTTCTTGTTGGCTTGCGTGCGGCTGCCTTTTTCTCTCTCTTGGCTTAGTGCTTCCGGATGCAATTTCTTCTCCTGGCTGCTTCT
The DNA here is from genome assembly GCA_019208055.1 of Stipa capillata. Classification (NCBI taxonomy): domain Eukaryota; kingdom Viridiplantae; phylum Streptophyta; class Magnoliopsida; order Poales; family Poaceae; genus Stipa; species Stipa capillata. The sequence continues at coordinate 148,674 of JAGXJF010005405.1, forward strand.
AATCCCCTTGCCGCTTGATCGTTCTGGGCTTCCATACGAGGACGCAGCGGTTATTTCCCTCGGGACATGGTGCTGCACGCAGCGCAGGTGCGTCAGATCTAGTCGAGGCGACGGCGGTGCTAGGAGATGGCGTCGTGGGCGCCAGTGCAGGTCGGCGCTAGGGCATCAGGGTCAGGGTCGGCGGCTGATTTTCCAGAAGATCGGTTTTGGCTCTGATAGCAATGTTAGAGTTTGTGCAGCCATCCGGTTTACCATTTATTTCCCTATTTTTCTGTGGTACCTGGAGATTCTATTTATAGATATAAATTTTAGGTGTTTCAAGAGAATTATATGTTTTCAAAGAACCGTTAGACTGCATCATGTCAACAACCATGATCAAATATATCAGTTATACGAGTTTAAAATATACTAGTTTTTAGCACACACATGTGAGTTTTGTGCTATGATGCAATTATATATGAGACTAATTTCAATTTGATCATGTAGGTCAATAGTCTGCAGAGCCGATCCTTCAAAACAAATCCAGCTATTCCACCTAGTGTTGTACACGAGTAAAACATGTTTGCACATACAAATTTCAGTAAAGCCGATCTCAACTAATTTCTTTACTGTATTTCAGCGCAGTCGTCCTCGACACCTTGAATATTAATTCCTCGAGTTAATTTCACATCATTTATTACCTATCACAAACATTAATCTCATGGTATGAATATTTTTACATTGAATTGAATACTGAATGGCTGCAAATATATATATGCATATAAATCCAACAACTTCATCCATATATCCAACGGAAAACAAAAGGTGAATTCTCCTCCCACGCAAGTAACGTGGCTCTACTCTCCCTCCTCTTCCACATGTACGGTTGATACCGCTTACACGGAGGACTGAAGGTGAGCTAAGGATTCAAGCACCCAACCTAGATAAGGAGGCTGTGGATGAACTTGTTGGTGATCTAAGAATAAGTATAGTGGTAACAATTAAGTATATATTATGTAGTGAAGGGCCACGAGTAATGATAGGTCTCATGTACTCCTTCCGTCTAACAATATAAGGTACATGTTTTTATTTTTAATTAAATATTTGTTTAATAATACGTGGATTACATGATGCAAAATTGATATCGTTAAATTTATGTTAAAATTATTTTTCAATAGTATCAATTTTATATTATATAATATACATATTATTAAATAAATTTTAGTTAATAATAAATTATAAAGAGAGTTCATAACTTACATTTCTAAATGAAGGAAGTATACTAGTAGTCGTGTGCCCCAACGCTACGACATGATCGAGCTCGTCATGGTCTAAGTCCACTGCAGAGTCTTCATGGGTCTTTGTACTTTCAGCACCACATATCCACATGTATATTGTGGATACAGTTAATCCCCTGTTGGCAAGGTAACCCAGCTACTATATAGCTAGTCACACCTCGATGTTGACTCATCACGTTTGAAGAAAAGACTGTCCCTTACCATTCAGGATGAATGAAAGCAACAAGTTGAAACCCCTGAAAAACAAATGTCATCATCACGACTTATATGAAAAATGAGCTATATGTTCTATTAATTAAGAGTTCGAACCAAGGATTAAATTTGGATGGTCGTCCTCCACCCAACGGATCCTAATGTCATGATTTGTAGCCTCCGTTGCATTAACCCGACAAAATGTTTCATTGTAACCCGAAAAAAGAAAAATGTTTCGTCGTAGGTATGTTGACAGAAGCATGATGAAAATAAAATAGAAGAACAAAAAATCTTGGATGACATCCAAGATCCATCCGGCCGTATAATAGTGTTAATTAGATGAAACGCAATGTGTCGCACACATACGTCATCTATGATGTCATACGCATTCTAAGAAACTGAGATCATCTTGCGTCTGGAAAGCGATGCTGAAAAGGGCAAGAGAAGGCGCCGCCCACGCGAAAGAAATGAGTGAAAGGCAATAAACTGAAAATATACTCTGGTACTTAACCACATATGCCTATTGGTGCCTGATAGCTACACCAGAAGATCCCAGAAAACACAACAGAACTGCAAGTTGCAGGGGACCAAAAATCCATCATCATGCAGCATCACTCATACCAACTACTATACTTACTTGCAAGTTGCGGTATATAATACCATTAGATAATATGTGACATGTACAAAATGGCGAATGTGCAAATTACTCATACCAATACTAATGTTGAGAATGAATATCTGATGTAGGTATGAACAGATTCTACGGAGCTGAAAATTTGCCATGGGTTGGTTCACTTGTCGTCACCATGAAAAGCAACGACTTCACAATGTCAAATAATGCCACTAGTGGTATCTGAAGAGTTCCTTGTCCACAAGTAAGAGATTCCACATGCAATTCCCATTTGACAAGGGATAAGCAAGTGAGAGGTCTTCGACTTAATGCCTAACTAGTCTTTGTTTGGTAAACATTTCACTCAAGCAGAAGTACGGAGTGGACTTATGCGGATAACACAATGTGGGTGAAATACTTTTTAAGTTGTAACATACACTCAAGCTCTGATTCAAGAGTGTTACAGGCAACACTATTGTGCAATTCATGTATAATCAGCTGGATCCAATTATGTAAAATCCATCCTCTTTTTACATTAAGATGTGAGCCTAGGTCAAATTGGTACAGGTAACATAGCACATAAGGGATGCCATATCAACTGGTAATCTTTACAGGGTCAAAACTCGTATTCCTGGAGCAACTACTGCTAAAACATGGTAGTGTCTAACCTATCTAAGACTCCTGAGGAAGGCCGCCCATGTGAAAGCCTAATGTGGCAGGGCTGCCACTCGAGTCAAGTTTGTGTTAGAAACTTCGATAATGAGGAGTCAAGAGGGTGATCTTGACCAAAGCCACGTTCCAACAATAGGTGATTGCATTGGATGAAGGGCCATGCATAAGTATACAGATTTGCATCAGATGTGATGTTTTTCAGCTATTGATCCCCGGTATTGAAGATTTCTTCAGATTCCATTGGAGATGACCAGTAATGGAGTAGGGATTGCACTGTCAACAGTCGCGTGGCACTCAACATTGAGATGAAGAACCGACAGCCATCAATCTTATACTCTTCTAGAGGATTTCTATGCCCAAAGCTCCGAACATTCACCTAGCAAAAGGTTATTAGATCTCAGTTAACACCAGAAAACTGGCAATCAAAGAGGAGAGCAGCACATCTAAAGGGAAATATTGAAATTACCGCAGAATTAAGCTTGTTCATGTTCACCAAATGGTCCTTCCACAAAGTATCAAGTGTCTTCAGAAGTATCTCTCTCTAGAATTCAACAGAGTTGAAGATTACATAACAAATATGCTTTGACTTGGGAGAAAGATAAAATGGTCATGACCAAACATATAGCTTGTTAAGTAACACCAAACAAATTATGCATCCTATGAGACCACAAATTAATATCCTTTACTTTTAATTTTAATCGTATGTTTGTTCATAAATGAATACAATTTCACGAACAGCATTCCATATGATAAAATGCACAGGAACTTGAAATGAGAACATAAAGTAAATGCAGTACAGAGTGCAACATCACTTGCAAAGTACCCATGAAAGAATATGACCTTGACCACCATACAAAACAGATTGGCCTCAGTGAGGCTTTATGTTCTGACAAGACAGTATAAACAAATTCGTAAGAGAAGCAAACCTCAATTCCCCTAATGAAGGCATCATGATAACGGGACTCTTGCACTACGTCCAAGTAGGTGGCTATTAGAAAATCTCCAAAATATTTCCGAAGTAGATTGACAGTGTCTGTATATCTCCCTTTCCTGGATTTTTTGTAATACAAAGATCAAGTATAGAAAAACTATCAATAACTGTAGATGAATGTGTAGCTACATGTCAAAGAAAAACATATATAGAATATTATATCACAACTTACTTTGATGTATCATCAACACAAATGGCAAACCACCGAATTACTGAAGATGTTTTCTTACGGATTCCTCTGAATGAATTAGGTGGCACTGGCATGTTTGGAAGAGCAAAATTATCAACCTCTATGGAGCCATATCCAACTATTTGCTCTAGTGATGATTGTAGGTCTTCCTCTTGGATCTCCTTGAATGTTTCTGCAAAGCATCTCAAAGTCAGAAGAGTTAACTGCAGAAGAACATGAACTCAATATAATTTTAGGCTTATTACCGGTCAGTAAATTTCCGCCTAGACTGACAAACTCATCCAAAAGCTTTGCCAAATTCCATGTCTTAGGTGGCTGAAATAAAATGCAATTTGAACAACTGACATAGCACCAAAAAACATTCTAGAAAGGAACATAAGAATCAGGGCAAGCCAAAGTACCTTCTGGGGATCAACATTTCTCAAAATAATTTCATCGACTACGGCTTGCATGTACCTAATGGCATTTCAAGTAAAGGCATGTAACTGGTAAAAAAAATTCAGAGATAAATGTTGATTCAAATTAAGAAAAAACAAAAAAGGAATTATTTTGTATACAGAAAGAACAAATAGTTGACTAATCATAATAATAGTGAAATTTGAACTTCATTTTCAGCAAGATAAATACAAGATTTATAGCATCAGATGGAAGGGGTACCTTCCCTAAAAGAGGAAAAAAAACAATAAGAAACTTACAAGCTTCTTCTGCTTTACAGTTTCAAATTCTTTGAAACTCACAAGACTGCACTGACAAGCTAGGAAAACTGATTTTGATTAAGACAAAAGTGAGCATGCAAGCAAAGAAATTAGACTTACGAGGGCATAGCAAGCATCAATGCATGTCATGTTCACATAAGACATGATAAATAAATTCCGAACTCTTAAGTGAACTCAATATCGTCACATCATGTACTGAAGCATCAATAACCTCATAGAACATAACATATTATCAGCCTACTTAAATAATACGCTTCTGACAAGGAGTTACCCTGCATCCACGTAAGTAGGAATGGATTATTTCTACTTCTTCACTTTTGATCCAAAAGAATGCGGTGTTTAGAATATGGTCGCTACCTCTTAGTTGACCATTTTATTAACTACATTTCAAAGCTAGATAAGAGAGAGCATGCTAAACTTACTGGAAAATTTGTTCACTGCAGCTTTCAGAGTCACCTGATAATATCACCTGCCTAAGGCTATATACGTGCTTTCTTTGGACCTATAGAATATGAATTATACTCCATGAATAAGCACAGTGCAAGAAAAAGGAGAAATCACATTAACCAATTAAATAATTAAGCCCTATTATATTGGGAAATTAAGCCACAGCAGTAAGAAGAACAATCAAAAGTGTAACCTTTTCTTTTAGATAGAAACATCAAGGTTAATGTTAGGTTTAGTCCTAGATCGGTTGTAGGAGACATAGCACGACTGCTAAACTCTAAATTAATCTACTGCTAGGCAAAATAGAGAGGGATAGAGAGATGGACGAATAATTCTGCTTGCCTGATACGTGAGATGGTCTAGGCTTAAATAGTCGTGGCTTACAAGAAGATTATTGAAACAAACTAACAACCTTGGAGGTCATCTCTACTTTTGGAAGCAATCAAATAACAAACTAGGGATAAGATAGCTACTGCCTAAGGCAGATCCTCAGCTGTGCTTGGCGCCTCCTCCAAGCCAGCTGCTTCTGTGGGACCAGCCTTGCAGCGGCTATATGCCAAGCTCCTCGAGCTGAAACTGTGGATAGCGCGGACAAGTCGTTGAGGGGCTCCCAAGTGGCATCTTCAGGAGCTGTACCTTCCCAATGCACGAGAACATGACGGACCCACGAAGCAAGCTGGCACGAAGCACCCGGGTAGGAGCAGGGATGATGCGGCCATCCTTAATGAGTGGCAGCGGCAGTGTAGCAGCCAGTGGAGGCCCATGGAATTTCTTCAACAGGCTGACGTGGAACACATTGTGCATCGTGCAAGCGTGATTTGGCGGGCAGAGCGAGCTTGTAAGCGACCGAGCCAATGCGCGCCTTGGCTGGAATGACTCGTAGAAACGAGGACTGCGTTTCCTGCGAACATGGCCAGGGAGCAAGGCTGCCGCTCGGTGAAGGGGAAGCCGTACCCACTGGCCAACATCGAGCATTTACTCGTCGTAGTACTCCTTAGCGTGTTGTTGAGCGTGGAGTTTCCGTGCACGGACCTCGCGGAGAAACTCATCGCTGTCGTGTAATGCAGTGTTGAGGCCAGCCGCCTTAAGAATAAGAAAACTGGTGTGTAGTCCAGCAAGGCTGGCAGCTAGCGGCCATGGACCACCTTAAAGGGAGTCACCCGCAAGGCTGAGTGGAAGGACGTATTATAGCAACACTCCGCCCAAGGCAACCACTCAAGCCACTACATGGTAATCACCCAAGTGACGAACTCCGTCTGACCATCGGATTGCAGGTGGAAGGCAGAGCTCATGTGTAAACACACGCCAGACATGCGAAATAGCTCACGCCAAAAGTTGCTAGTGAAGACGGGGTCGCGGTTGCTGATGATGGAGTGCAACATGCCGTGAACGCACAATGCCGTCAAAGAAGGCACGTACCACCGAGGTCATCGTGTAAGGATCTGCCAAAGGGATGAAGTGTGCATACTTGGAGAAGCGGTCCATGACCGTGAGCATGACCGACTTGCCATGGATGCCTGGAAGGGCCTCGATAAAGTCCAACGAGATGTCCGACCAGACTAACGAGGGCACCTGAAGCGGTTGCAGGAGGCCCGCTGGGTGCAGCGTCTCGGTTTTGTTGTGTCGACACACAACGTAGGCACGTACAAAGTCCTGGACCAGCCCACGATCGCCGGGCATGTGGAAGTCCGCAAGGAGTCAATGCAGTGTCTTTTGCACCCTCTCATGCACCGCATGGGCCTAAGCGAGGATGGCTGCCATGGTCGGGGAGGAGGGCGCTATGTGGACCCGACAGCCATGGATGTTCAAGTCATCAACACACGATCACAGCGTACCCAACTCGCCCTCAAGGATGTGACTGCGTAATGCCAACAATTCCGCGGACGTGGCAATCCTTGCGCGAATGTCATCCAAGATGGCGAATGACAGCACTAAGATGGCACATGCTATTGGCTGCTCCTCCGAGTCACGCCGAGAAAGAGCGTAGGCCACCGGGTTGAGACGCCCCAGCCGGTACTCCCTCGTGAAGTCGAACCCGAACAACTTGCTCACCCACTATGTTGAGGGATTGTGGAGAGCCGCTAGTCCAGGAGGAATTTCAGACAGTAGTGGTCCATTCGGACATTGAAGGCGCGTCCCCAGAGGTACGATCGCCAATGGCGAACGGTGTGGATAGGCCGATGAGCCCACGCTCGTAGGCCGCCAGCTTGGCATGGCGATGGGCGATCGGTCGGCTGGAGGACGGTACCGAAACCTATGCAGGATGTGTTGCATTCGACGATGAAGTGCCCCACAAAGTCGAGCATCTTCAGCATGGGCGCCCTGGCCAAGGTGCGCGTGAGCGCATGAAACACGTCATCAGCCTCTTCACACCAGCGGAACCCCTCCTTTTTTAGGGGTCGAGTGAGGAGTGTTGCAACGGTGCCGAACTCCTTGATGAACTTGCGGTAGTACCCCGCAAATCTGAGGAATCTGCATAGGCCACAGGCACTCCGCGGGGTTGGCCCACCGCGAGACTGAGGTAGGCCACAGATGTCATGTCGAAAGTGCACTTGTTGTGCTTGAGGTAGAGAGTGCTCCCGCATGACCTAAAAGACAACATGGAGGTGGCATAGGGGCTCTAACCATGATGAGCTATATATCCAGATATCGAAAAATACAAGAACAAAGCGTCGTAAGAATGGCCTCAGGACGTCGGTCATTAGTGCTTGGAATGTGGCGGGTGCATTGGTCAGGCCAAATGTCATGACCAAAAAATCGTAGTGGGCGTTGTGCATGCGAAAGGCCATCTTGGTGATGTCGCCAGGGTGCATGCGCACCTGGTGGTACCTGGAGCGCAGGTCGAGCTTGGTTAAGAACCGTGCACCCTGGAGTTCACCTAGGAGTTCATCATGGGGATGGGAAACTTGTCCTTGATTGTCTGCTCATTACAGGTGCCAGGTGTCATCCTGCTTCTTCGCGAGGAGGACAGGAGAACTCGAAGTTGCTTGGTTGAATGATGCCCTATTGGAGCATCGCGGTGCACTGGCACTCCAATCGTCCTTTTGAAGTTGTGCATACCGGTACGGACACAAAGCCAGGGTGCGGAGCCTGGGTATAGATGAATCCAATGGTCGCGCACGCGGACTAGTGGTAAGGCCAACGGTTTGGCGAAGATGTTGTCGAACTCCATGAGATGTCAGCCATGAGAGATGAGCCCTGACCGGTGATAGCGCGTGCTACTAGAGCCGTCGAAACGGCCAGGCCCATCCACATGATCTCTTTGCCATTGTTAAAAAGGAGTTGAAAGGCATCAAGATCCTATAGTATGGGCCTAAGCGCTCGTAGCCATGCAACGCCGAGGACAATGTCAAAGCCGCCTAAGGGAATGGCAAAGCAGTCAGTGTGGTAGAGGCGGCCGTCGATGCACAATGGCACCACGCAACATAGGCTGCCGCTCGCCACTTGATCGTCGTTGGCAATAATCACCCGTAGACTCGGGTGAGCCTCCGATGTGAGCTCCGCGCGTGGAAGGCTTGCTTTGTTGATGAAGTTGTGCATGGAATTGGTGTCAAGCAAGGCGATGAACTCAGCTTGCCTGACAGACACCTTGAGTTGCATAGTGTCCGACGCGCGAATGCTCCACAAACCGGTGATGGCATGCAGAGACACCTACAGGGGGTCCACCATGTCATTCATGTCGAATGGATCATCCTCCGTGTAGTCGTCTAGCTCAATGTCAAAGAGACACGCACCGGTGGTCTCGTACATATTGCTCGTCACAGTTGTAGCAGAGGCCCTACTTGCACCGTTCCGCCATCTCCACGGGCGTGATGTGGCTGTAGGGGATGTCGCCGCCGAGGTGACCGGCATCGATGCCACGGCAGTGCCGGGGTTGGTGGTGGACGTGGGGTCGTGGCTTGCGATGGCGTGCCGCAGGACCACGACGAGGTGGGTGATGTCGACGTTGGTGTTGGGTGCCTCTTCTCATATGCCTCAACCAACGTGATTGCCGCCTACGGGTTCACGAGCTTCTGAAGCTCGGCAACGATTTGAAAATCCTCCAGGAGCCCTGCTATATAGAGGAACCGCTCCTAGTTAGTGGACAAAGGTTCACCATTGTGGCACAAAAGTGTCAAGAACTTGCTGGTGTAACAGCAATGGAGGCCGCCGACAAAAGTCGAGCCAACTAGCCGAGGGAGCTAGCGCGGATGGACGCTCCAAACTAAAGATGGCATGCCTCCGTGAACTACTCCCACGTCGGCATGCCGTAGTTGCGCTCCAACTGGAGATACCAGTGTTGCACATCATTGGTGAGATGGTAGGCGGCCATCCACACCTTGTCAACCTCATCCGTCTACTTGCCATGGAAGAACTGCTCACAGCGGTTGAGCCAACCCAACGGATCCACGATCCCATTGTAGGTTGGGAATACAAGCTTATGGAAATGGGGTACTCTAGTGCTTGCGCCAGAGCTGTGTTGGTTATGGTGTGGTACTGGTGGTATGGGAGCTACGGGTGGCATATAGGCATAGGTGGTGGGTTGGAAAGATTGGTTTGGCCATGAGGGAGATGGGTACGGTATGTGTTGGGAGGGGGAAAATTAGGTGGTGGCAAGATGATGTTGTTACGTCTGGGTAGTGTAGATGGGTTGGTGGTAGGGCTGATATGGTGAAGCGGCTGAGATGGGAAGGTAGGTGGAAACGGGGTACTGGTCATGGAGGAAGGCGAATGGTGGCATGAAGGTGGTGTTGGGCAGGCGGGTTGGAGGTGGTGGAAAAGAAGAGGATGGGGCATCGGTGGTGTTGGTCATGGTGGCGGCTGATGGTGGTCGGAAGGAGGATAGGAAACCGGGAGCTGCTGCTATTGTACCTGGGAAACCGGTGTTCATGCCCCTAGCTTGGCTGAGCCCTAGCGCCGTGAGGTCCGGTTGCATGGCCAGGACGTCTGCCGCTGGACCCAGCTTGGCTAAGCCCTAGCGCCGTGAGGTCCGATTGCGTGGCCAGGACGTCCGCCTCTGGCGCTTCTCAAGCGTCATGAGGCGTTGCAGGACCTCGCCCATCAACGCCTGGTCCTAGCTTCTGTCACATGCGAAGCCCTCAAGCTGCAGCGTGATTGTCTTGAGGGTCTGCTCCACGACGACCGCCTCTTCTTCGTCGCCAGCTATCATGGATGGCTCTGATACCAAATTGGTAAACTCTAAATTAAGCTATTGCTAGGCAAAATAAACAGAGAGCAGAGACAGAGAGAGATGGAGGAATAATTATGCTTCCCTGATTCATGAGGTGGTCTAGGCTTAAATAGCCCTGGCTTCCAAGAAGATTGTGGAAACAAACTAACAACCTTGGAGGTTATCTCTACTATTGGAAGCAATCAAATAACAAACTAGGAATAAGATAGCTGCGTATCTGCCTAAGGCAGATCCTGCTTGGCGCCTCCTCCCAGCCAGCCAGCTGCTTCTGTGGGTCCACCCTTGCAGTGGCTATGTCATGCCTCACATGACAACGACTTATAAGAGTGAGGAAAACCCCTCCTATCAGGCTAGTCTTTTAGGGGGAGAGGGCCCAAAACCTTTTAGAAGTCTGTGTTGCTCTGTGATTGAGCCTGAGGCACAATGAGGGTTAGAACCCTAATTTGGCATGTCCAAGATTGTGCAATGGTTTATATGAATCAAAGAGGCATTACCATCAATTGGTAGTTTATGGCGACTGTAAAAATATCATAGCAAATAAAATTTAATAGCTGGAATTTAGTGTAACATTCAGAGGATAAAACAATAGTATAGAAGTATAGCGACTGGGAGAAATTATGTACCTCCAAGACTTCATCAAACTCAACAAGACTTTTCCTTATGCCGAAATAGTACTTCTCTGCATTGATTTGAAGGCCTAGAAGCTGCATTTCGAAAAGTAATACATGTAAACAAGAGTACAAGACAATACACTGTGATGCCAAAACGAAAAATGGTAACATTTGGCATGTCAACAAAATGCAATCTGACCTGTTTTACAACAGCATTGCTCTCGATAGCTATGTCTTCATCATTTGTTATCCTTGATATAAGCCTCACAGCCCATTCAGTGTCCAAATTAAATTTCCGGAACATTTCATCTTGTAAACTAGTTGACCAAAGTTAGACTCTTAGATTCAGTAAGTAAAAGGATCATACAACAAGAGTAATAGTTTAGTAGAGCATAAATATTTATGTTCAGGAACAGGCGTACCTCACCATAAACCGTGTGGACCCAGGATCACCTTGTCTGCCAGCTCTACCACGTAACTGTGGAAAAACTTGCAGATTTAATGCCACTGTGGCAGTATTCATCACATAGAATTTTATTCTCAGCAGGCTTATTATCCAAAGATATAATAAATTCCACTAATTCAACAAGACACGGAAGACAATAGATTGCATCAAAAGCACAAATTTTGCATGTGATGCTTTTGAAGGACTAGTCAAATTATCAGATAAAACACACACGAACCAATTGACTACTAAATTTATTTACAGGAAGATGTAATTAACAGAATAAATAACATCTGAACTCAATAGTTTCTGTATGTAATTCAGTGCCAGTTGATTCTAAATTGATATGCTCAAGCTCAGCTTAATGAAAATGTTTGCTCAAAGACACTCCTGGTAGCTGCAAACTTATTTAGTGTAGAATCACATCTGATAAAGAAAAGGCTAAGCATCATGCTATAGGTAGTATACCCTGCAACATCAGGAGTGTCTTACTTGGTTATCTATTCGGCGTGACTCATGCAAAGAAGTTCCTATTACATGAAGCCCACCTAATGCCTTCACCTCAGCACCTTCAGCGAAACAATGAATTTCGCAGTCTGTTAAGACAGTGACATAAGCAAGTGCTATTGCATCACAAAGAGGGTACATCTCAGTCACTTCGGACACACGTTCTTGTAGTTTATCCATCCCAATCGTATTGCTCATTTCAATAGACTCTGTAATTGTGGATTTCGCCTTCTGAAAAGACCATTCATTTCTCTCACTTTTGTGAACATATTTTGCTACAAGAATATATGAATGAGTGAGCCAAACAACAACAGAAAAACTTGCTACAAGTAATAGAATATACAACCATTGATACACCAATACTTATTACTTACCCATGACTGCAGCTTTGGCAAGCAGACCTAGTGACGACGGCCCAAGTCTTATCTTGGAGAGACCCTACAAAAAAATAAAAGGTAACAGTGAGAAACACTTGCCAAGTTTTAGGACAGATAAAAAATTCACTAAACAAACCACCTTGTGGGATGTGGATTCCCCTTCAGTTTCAACATCTGGGGGATCATGGGTCAGAAATGGAAGTATATTATCTTCTACAATTTCTTTTGCAAGCATCTAGCAAGAAACAAAAAAGAACTGATCAGGCTCTGAGGAGAAACGTTTCTGCAAGCTTTCAGTTTTACATATATTACCAAGGGAGTTGCGACAAGAAGAGACTAAATATATAGATAAACTAACCTTAGGGTTACCACCTAAAATGATATCTGTTCCTCTGCCAGCCATGTTAGTTGAAATTGTAATAGCATGCTTCCTTCCAGCTTGTGCAATTATCTCAGCTTCTCTTGCAGCATACTGCCGAGAACGGTACAATTAGCTCCAGAGATGGAAGAATAAGTTAAACTGAAGCAATAGTTTACAAACCTTTGGTCTTGCATTAAGTACATTGTGAGGAATATTGCGAGATTTAAGAAGATCTGACAGGTATTCTGAACTCTCAACACTGCAACAGGTATAGACACCATTAATTCCAAATGTAGTGAACATGCCACGTGCAGAAATTACTGTTCACGTGGACTGTTCATGCGCATGGGCAGTACCAAGGGTACTATAGCAATGGGCCGCATCAGGGATTTGGACGATACTTATACACAACCAAGTTATATATTTTCCTAAATAGTCTGATTACCTCCTAGGATAAAGATTCTCTGTATGGTATCCTATCTATTAGTTAGGTAGGTTATTATTGAGATTGGATTGTATGTATAATTGTTAGGTGTGTCCACTATATAAGGGGATCATCATTATCTTTACTAAGCGAGCAAGAAATGAACCAAAGTTCCTAAGATAAAGATCATTTCTTCTCGCTGCCCCTATGATGTGGCTGCTGTCGTGCCACCTGATCCAAGGACACCTCGATCAGGCCTAGGGTCCTTACCCAAGCATGCAGTTACATTTGGTATCGGTGCCCACTCAGCAATGGCTTCTGCTGCCAAAGTGCAGCCTTGGTAAAGGCCAACAATGACAAGATGATGACCACCTGACAAGACGACAAACACAATCCTTGACATGCAGGCCACTTTGGGAAAGATGATGGCAAAATTGGATCCGGTGACGAAGGCAAAGCACGGTGCTGTGCTGTCAACCCCACCACCACTCCCAGTGCGGGAACCTCTGCTTGCTCCATCATCGCTGCTCCCGCTTCTGACACTACTACCACAATCTCCACTGCAGTGATAAAAGAGGGTTGTCGTTGTTTCATGGCCATCTTGTCCAAGTCGTCAGCCAACACTGTGTGTTCAGTGGTGTGGAACGCAGCGGGAGGCATATGGGGGATCACAACACCGTCGTGCCTGTTAATGTATTATGGTTTCCAATTGATCTAGGTCTCTAGTAGATTGACTTTTAGTCCAAATCTCTCTATACTATATATTTGCCTATTTGGGTTGTGCAATTTAACAAGTCATATTCATAGCATGTTATCAGAGCAAAATCTAGGGTTTTAGCTTTCCGCCGCCGCCATTCGTCTCTCGGTTGCTGCCTCAATCTTCCGCTGCACTGCCCCCGGGAGGTGATCTTCTCTTCCGGGGGCAGCCTTGACACCCCAACTCATCCTTCATACCCGTGGATATCATCTTCTTCGTCTTCGTCAAGCCTGCTCTGATCATCTTCAAGGCTCTCCGGATGGTGTTTGTCGCCGGCCTTCGTCCTGTGCCACAGCCGGTTCATCCCTATGCTCTTCCTCATGTGGACTAGCAACTTGTATTCCCATGAGGCCATAGTCCAGTATATATACACATATAGGTGTGTTAAATATGCAGGAAACCCCTTATACAATGGGAAAAATAAAGATGCAAACCAACTAAATATACATGTTTAACAAAAATCAGTTGTTTGACACCTTATCTATAGGCAAGTTATTATTGGGACTGCTTCTTTCTATACTTGTTAGGAGAATCCTCTTTATAAGGAGGCCATTGTTATCGCTATCAAGCAAGTAAGAAATGAACCAAAGCTCCCTGGTACATCTCCTCTCCCTACCCTTGTGGTCTGGCAGCCACGGTGCCATCACGCCAGTGGAGTCTACGGACACCTCAATCAAGCCTAAGAGCCCTTACCCAAGCACGCGCATTATAGAAGAACACGTGAATGCACATGCACAAACATGGAAACACCAAAACACAAACTCGCACCCTCACAAAAGGTTTCTCTACTGAAAAGTAACCCTATGCTAGCCTACCTACTAGGTGTCTATCTTGGACTTTTCTATTCCTTATCTACGTTTACCCTTGTTAATTTGGGAATATACACATGGGTATCTACTTCCCACCAATTCTACTCCACCTCACCATTCTATTGAATTGGTAGGACTGCTCTTCTCATTCCCTTACAATTTTCCCCAAAGAAAACATCAATTCCTATTCTTAATTTACTCCATCGAACCAAACATCCCCCAGTGGACAAACTTATGCAGTAAAGAAGTTATTTGCTCTCTGCATTCTTAGTTTGTCCTTTTCCCTGTTGCAAATGAGGGATTAGCTTATTTGCTTTGTCAGCATCCATGAAAGGAATCATAGCAAATGACAATGTTCGCGCAGCACTAGCAACAATTAGGAAATAATTATGTTGGAGAACGGAGAATCCTGATTGCCCACAGCAACACCCAAGTGGACCAACAACTTATGACAGAAGTACCTTTCACAGACAAAACAACTACAACATTAAAATATCTCATGCTCCAGTATCCAGATGTTTGAGCCAAATATGTTCTACATTAAGCTTGGTAATATATGATGCAGTGGTAATCAGATCACTTTCAGAATGCAAGGAAAATATACCTTGTAGTTCCAACTAAAACAGGACGACCTAATTGAAACATAGACTCTACCTCTTCCCGGACATACTGCCATTTACCTCTGACAGTCTACAAAAAAGCAACAGCATCCATCAAGCTTTTTTCTCGTCATAAAACGGAAGAAATTGGGTATGATCTTATGCATCACTTCTCAGAAGCCTTACCGCAAAAGCTTGGATAGGCAAGTCCACCCGTATATTTGGCAGATTTGTGGGCACTTCAATAACTGGCATCTTAAACATCTTCAGAAATTCCTTTTCCTGTAAAACCAGTATGATCATATCATTTCAGCATAAATGATATAAACGAAGAAGTGAAAGTGGCCAAACATAGACCATACCTCTGTCTTAGCAGTTCCAGTCATCCCAGAAAGCTTAGGATAAAGCTTAAACAGAGATTGATACGTAATTTGAGCCACAATTACTGAATCTGCCTGATGAATTGCAATTAGCATTGGGCAGCAGAAACTATCATAAATTTTCACAAAAAATGACAAAACTAATAAATGTAATCTTATATATAGCTCCATTGGTACAAATCGACAACACTTAAATTAATAATGACCTGGATTTGGAGGCCCTCTTTTGCTTCTACTGCTTGATGAATACCATCAGACCACCTTCTTTTTGGTTCAACTCGGCCAGTTAGCTGGAGAAGAATTAGCAACATAGTTCCAGAACACAGGCTTCCCAAAATATGCAATTGTAAATGGACTACTAGGCAGTGTCAAATATAGGATCATGAGGATCTATTGCATATGAGATAAGAGCTCAGCAAAAGTTCATAAAGGTGATGAAAAATATTGGTACTCTTCTTGTCAGGTTACTAGATCGAATTAAAGCAGCCCTGCGGGATCAATATGATAAAAAATGAACTTATTTAGGTACATAATTGTTCTTCACGGTATCAACAACTTCCAAATCATGATTGATTAAACATGACAAAATTGAGTAAATCATACTTTCAGTGACTCGTGAATGACTATATCATTACAGGGCAGATTACTTTGCACAAGCTACCTGCGAAAATGGATATCGGTATTGGCAGATTACACAAAATATTATATTCTGATCATTTAGCAGTCTTACATAGTACATGTTTCTTGTGAAACTACGTGTACTATCGTAAGAATCTTGTTACCAATTGTGGAGATGATGTGACCCAAGATTGTCAAAAATGGAAGGGATCCCAAAATGGAATACCATACCCCAGGGTCGACTGAATAGCTAGTGCACTAACAGTTTTTGGGATTGTCATTGTACAGGATGATATGGTGTAGCAAATGGCTATGCAGGTTTCCTATTTTCAATCTAATAAAAAACCTTGCTGCTGTAAAGTCAACCATAATTTTACTTGTAAATTGTATAATTCTTTAGAGAAGAAACCTTTCTATGCAGTTATTATCTATCAAGTTCGTGAAATAAAACCTGGAATGTCACCCTCCATCCAATATTCAAAAGTAATGCCTAGTAAGTCAACTATATATGGCAAATAAGACAATATTGAAACTGAGATAGTACCTCGTTAATTATGAGAGCTTTTCCATTCCTGACAATGTACTGTACATCCCTGCGGTAGAACTCTTTGGCCTTCAACGCGTTCATCACAAATCTGTAGCATTTGCAAGTTTAAGGTTAGAGTCACAGCACAGCATGTCCAAGTTGCTAGTAAGTTGGGTGCACCTCTCATGTAGTTGCATTATCTCGCGCTATATTTTAACAGCTATTTGGATGTAGAGTGACAAAGGAAGTGCACAAACATCAAAATGACTTCTAAACAACTTAAGACCATCATGGAAGGATTGTGATATTTCTGACTTGCTGATGAGCAATTTTAACACTTCAACAGAACTGCATTTCAAAAGTTGAGTTGACTAGTTGACTGTCAAGAGTTGCATATAGCAAAAAAAACACACCAGACAAAAAGGTACAAAGAAATGAACAGTGATGGCACCTTGCCCATGGATCATTCTCATCCCATAGATCATTGGTCCCAAGAATCGTTTCAGCATAAGTAACTCCATCCTCTGTTAGATCTACATTATTGCCCTTCAGTTCTACAGTATAGTGCTGCAGGAACAAATCAACATAATCATTTTAAGTGGGAAATATTATGAACCATGACCCCTTGTAACATGTAGTTCGAAGCAACAAGAAAATACTCACAGCACCCTCCATGAGAAGGTCTGCAACTTTAGCAGCAACAGGATACCGTACTGCCTCTCTATTATCCTAGTACAAGATGGGATAAGTTGGTGAATATCATACATTCTGACAGGCCAACGAATTCATGGCATTGGAGGAACAAGGTTAGTGAAAGAATTAGCAATAAAACCTCTCCACTTATTAACAGTGGGTTTCTTCCTTCATCTATAAGCACTGAGTCCACTTCATCCACAATAGCAAAATGGAATGGTCTTGGCCTATCAAGTCATGTATTATGCAGAAAGTTAACAAATACACAAAAACCAGAATTCTGAAACGTGAGAGAGGACAGCCTCAAATGTACCATCTCATAACTAGCTGTTCTTTCTTTCGCGATAAGTTGTCACGAAGATAGTCAAATCCAAGCTCCTACAGGTTATGAGCAGTCTTTGAGAACCTATATATGTATCGAGTTATCACTATACAATACTATATAACAAAGATAAGCAGGTCAAGGGCTCACTAACAAGTACTTGTATGTGTTGGTCACAACTTACAAGTAACATCTCATCAAAGATTCAAGGTCAACTTTAACATATGAACAAATATCATACCAGGTTACCACAAGAAAAAACAAATGCCGCCTCTAAGATGAATAACCACATGATAAGACTAATTAGAAGTTGTTCTTCTACTGAGCATCTTACTGAGTTGTTGGTGTATGTAATGTCACACCTATAGTTGACTCTCCTCTCGTCAGACTTCATACCCGCCTGTGCATACATCACAGATGAAAGAGAGTGACAGAAAGTTATATGTTTGCCTCCGATGATATGTTTCTATAAAATATTGTAACAACGCCAAAACCAGGTTGTAAAAGCCAGAAAGATAAGTGGTTCTAGAAAGTACAACAAAAGCATTATGCACCATAGTATAAATACCTGAATTAGACCGACAGTTAGACCAAGAAAACGATGAACACGACCCATCCATTCAGCGTCTCGCTGTGCCAAATAATCATTTACAGTCACCACTGAAAAAGGAACACAGTGCTTATAAAATGTGGAGAAGTGGGAACGAGGACATGAATGGCTAACTAGAGCTTAACACTTATAATATGCAAAATGGATGAGATCAATGTATCTGCTAATCTCAACAAATCAACCTTGAGCAACGGTCAGTGTTCGGATTGTTAAACACAAACAAGAAGTATATAATCCATGGCAGCACTTAAAGTTGCGCATGCTTATATCATTTAATATGATTGTCACAGACTACACTGGGGAATGTAGTGGTTTTGAAATTACTTGCACTAGGTATGCCTTAGATTATTAGACTAAACATGCACCAGAACACTCCTCACTTCTTATAGGTCATAGAAATAGAATATTGATAATATTGATAATTGGAAAAAGTCTACATCACCCTCCGAGGTTTGACACCATGATTACTTTATCCCCTGAAGTACAAAACCGGGTATTGTCCCCCCGAAGTATTGAAAACCATTCAAATAACCCCCTGAGCAGTTTGGGAGTTGGTTTTGTCACCGTGGCATGTGACATAGCTGAAGACGTGGCACTTACTTAGACAAGTGTTCACACTGACGCGGATTAGTTGCCAAAATAGGCCATCCAGGTCACTCATGGACCCACATGTCATTCACTCAAACTGCTCATTGTCCTCTGTTCTCACTCTATCCCTCACACTGGTCCTCTATGCCAGCCTGCTTGCATGCATGCAGTCCGGCGGCGCTGGCCCGTCATGATCTGACGCAAAGATGATGCGCTCCACCATGCTATGTAGGAATGACGGCTGAAGCTCTCCTGATAGAAGTCTCCATGAAGTCAATCAGTTCCATCTGAATAGCAGATCAGCCATAGATTAAGCCACAAATGGGTGCTAAGAGGTAGTTGTTCAACAGGGTGAAGACCATTGGAACCTTGGACCAGTTGCGGGAGAAGTTGATGGAGAAGGAGCGCCATCATTGACCGATGCCAAGCTCAGTGTCAACCTTCAGGCTCCAGCGCACAGAGCGTACCTCAACGGGGGCCGTGAGATCGAGAACTAGCCATCAAGGGGCTGCATAGCCTGACGTGCCTCGAAGCAGAGCCGCTCAGTACGGCCTTGGCATTGCACCAAGCGCATCGCTCGAAGTCATCAAAGTCCGTCGTCGAAGCCACATAAAAGAGATGCAGCACAGAACACAGATCAGCAGTAGCACGATGATGACAGCCACCGCGCTGAGGGCCACGGTGACGGGCTTCTCCGGTTTTTGCTTGATCACCCGCGCGCCATCTCACCGGATTTGGTGAGCTCTGGAGACGGAGAGAAAGGCAACCAACTGGCCTGAACTTAGCAGCATCCATCATGGATGCCTAGAGGCGAGGAAGACTCCGGAGGAGTCAAGTGTGAATCCGGCTAAGCAACGTTGCAATAGGGGTACGGGCTTCAGATATCGGCACCTCGGGCCGGTAGAATCATGCTCCAACGCATAGATCCGTTGGGAGTAGCCACACGCCAAGGACGAGCAACCAGCCAACCACATGTTGAGGAGCAGCCATATGCTGATGAATCGTTACTGATGAGCGTGGAGGACGGCAAGGCGGGCGCAGAGCTTGACGGAGAGAGATGATGAGAAGAGAGAGAGATGAGAAAAGAGAGGAAGAGGAAAAGGTACGACCAATTGACATGTCAGACCGCCACGTCATCGCCACATGTTAAGCCATGTCACCTGACATGGTGGCAGAGCTACCCTCAAAACCACCGTACGGGGTTATTTGAATGGTTTTCAATAGTTTAGGGGGCATCAGGAGGTAAAGTAGACAAATGATGAAATCTCAGAGGGTGATGTAGACTTTTTCCTTGATAATTTCATACTAACTTCACGGTATAATTCCTTCTGGTTGCCCACTTGCAGAATCTGTACGTTTCTAATGAGAATGACAAGCAATATGACATGATCCACTAACTATAAACAGATTGTAGAGGCGCATTCACAGTCAATAATCAGTGATGAGTGAATGTAAGAACTAAGAAATGCAGCAGCTTATGAACACAAAAAAGTGCAGTCAATCAACAGAAACCACACCCTCGAGCATAAATGTACAACTAACTCCTGTGACAAAGAAAACAATGCTTACATGCCTCCCCTCATCCTATACCGA
This sequence comes from Stipa capillata, assembly GCA_019208055.1. Classification (NCBI taxonomy): domain Eukaryota; kingdom Viridiplantae; phylum Streptophyta; class Magnoliopsida; order Poales; family Poaceae; genus Stipa; species Stipa capillata. Next base: position 169,159 of record JAGXJF010005405.1, read on the forward strand.
CCAAACCAAGCTTAGGCTTATGCAGACAACCAATCACCAACATAAGTTTGTATTGCTTTGACAAATCACTAGAAGTTATTTGAGTAAATTTGCTTGAATTATCGGGTGGATCCACTAAAAAGGGCGCACAAGATAAGAGCGTGCATTGCTCATCCATGCACAACGCATGATAGATTCAATGGAACCACTTAATTTAGCATATATGGTTAGCAACATGCAACCAAAGTTAATCCATACAGTACCATGAACCCCGTCCCGTGTCAGCGCGTTGAGATAAGCCGCCAAAGTCGACACGAGCGTCTTCCCCTCGCCTGTCTTCATCTCCGCAATGCACCCATCATGGAGCACGGCACCACCAATAATCTAAGACAAAACACATCAATAAAACAAAGTTCAATCACCCAGACCAACTGGTGCATCCCATCCGCACCCTAACCAAGCAAAGCCGGTATACCTGGACATCGAAGTGTCGCATGCCGAGCGTCCTTCTCGCCGCCTCCCTCACCACGGCAAACGCCTCTGGACAGAAGCAAAGACAGACCAATGCATCAAACGACAAGTCAAAGGAAACGTTGCAATGCAGCAATGGACATAAACAGCGAGAGCACCAACCAGCCTGGACGTCGGCGAGCGTCTCCCCGCGGCCCAGGCGCGCGTGGAACTCCGCCGTCTTCCCCTTCAACTGCAGGAGCACATAAACCCATCAGCCACATCGATAAACCATCGGGAGAACCACGAATTGGGCGTAGGGAGGGTGTTTCCGCAGCCGCACGCCACCTGTTCGTCGGAAAGCCTCCGAAACAGCGGCTCGAGCGCGCTGACGGCGGCCACGAGGCGGCCGTAGTCGCGCACTACCCAGGAGTTGAGGCTGCATAGATCCCTCCAAGAACCAGCCTTGGCCTTGGCCGCGGCGGCGGTGGTGCTTGGTGAAGGGGAAGGGGAGGGAGGCGTGGCGGCGGTGCAGGAGAGGGGAGGAGGCTTCCTGTTATTACTCTTGGGCTTGGCTCGGGGAGTGGCTGTGGAGTTGAGGAAGATGCGGGGCGCGGGGGCGGTGAGGAGGAGGAAAGTGGGAGGGGAGGAGAGGGAGGAGGCGGCCATGGATGGAAGCGAGAGACGAGGAGCGGGGAGAGCGAGGAGGGAGAGGAAGGGCTTTACATGTGGGGCCACGAGCTGCTGTGTTGGTGTCTTACAAAGGAGGCCACATGCAGGCGAATGCACCGCCTCAAATGAATTGAGACCGCCCGATCAAGTAAATCCAACGGATCATATTAAGAGTTGCTCCAGCTATTTTAATCTTGGCCCTTCGTTGGTCGATCCGACGGCTTAAATTGCAAGTTGGTCCCCCGTTCCCCGCCTCTCCCTTCCCCCTTCCCCCTCCCCACACCCCTTCCTGCACCAACCCCAAGAGTATCTTCAAGAGCCTCCCTAAATTTGTCTTTCCGTATCTCTATCTCCACATGGAGAGCTCTCTAAAAATTTTACCTCCCCATATTTCTTTTCTCTCATATAGATTTTTTTAATTTGCCTCCCCATCCTCCTCCACTCTTTCCAATCCACCCCCATCCTCCCTCTTTCCCATTCCTATTGCCGCCGCCGTCCACCCACTGTCCCCAACCTCCTCCTCCCCCATCGACCTCGCCCCACCATCTTTCCCTCCACCCCTTAGGCCCCCTTCTTTTCGGCTTCAGCTTAATTGCCCGTAGAAGCTCCGGTGGAAGGAAGCCCTGGTTCCCTTCTTTTCGGCTGCTAAGATGTGAACTTATTTGCTGAGATGAATGGTGCAATGTTTGTAATGCCCCTAAAATTGTTTTTGCTCTGTTTAATGGTTAATATTATTCTTTTGAACTTTTTTAGCATGCAATTGATAATTATCTTTTTTTGAATTGTCTTTTACCACAATTGAGCAGGGAATAAATTTATCTTCCCTTTTTCTCTCAAATATCTATGCACAAATTAACTGCCCATAGCTCTCTCAAGTTTCAATAAATCAAATTTATCTTTTTCCTTTTTCTCTTCCATCTTGTATACAATGCATACTTTTTTGGATCATACAATGTGAGAGGTAGAGTGTTCTAAAATTCCAAGCAACATAATCACAAATCACAAATCCTAGTAATCATAAATCACAAATGTCAGTAAATACATCCATACACATTGAATTTTTGCCTCCAAGCAACACAATCACAAATCTCAGAATAGAGAACAATATTTGCATCAGTACATATATATATAATCACTATGCAAAAAAAATTCATCTATCTTATACAAGCATCCATATACATCAATCTCAGCATATATATACACCAATTTTTGTGCATCAACTTCGGACGTGGCACGGAGGAGGGGCTCGGTGGCGGGCCAGGTACGGAGGCAGCTGGAGCAGGGCTCAGCACCGGCGGGACGAGGAGTTGGGCATCGGGGGGCCGGGCATGGAGGCGGACGGGGGAGGGAGGCAGCGGCAGAGGTGGGCGCTGGCGGTAGGGCTGGCCGGACGAGGAGCGGGCGCTGTAGGTGGGGGAGGAGGTGGGAGCGGGCACTCGGGGTGGCGGGCTGGTGGGGGCGAGCTGACGATGGTGGGGGCGACCGCTGGGTCGCCGGGTTGGGGAGGTCGGCGTCACCGCATCCGGCCGATTGGGGGCGGGAGGTTGGCGGCGGTGGGGTGACCTCAGGACCAGTGGGTAGGGGAAGCGGGCTGGGGCCGCGGCGGCGGCGGGTGGGGTCTCGGGTGGGGACGCCGGCGGGTCTCGGGAGAGGGAGAGCTCGGGAAGGGGAAGCAGGTGCGAGGCGTGGAGGGGTGGGCTCGGGACAGGGAGGGATATGTGAGGGCAGGGCGGTGGCAGTTTTCCGTAATTATGTGCCCAACTCCGAGGACAATTGCAAAACCAGTTCCACGATAAGCTTAGGAAGTCGGCCGAGACCAGCTTCTTCCTACCAATGGCAGGTTGAACAAGCTTCTTGCCACTACTCCACCTTTTTTTTAGCTTCTGGCTTTTTGGGCCCATAAACCAGCTAAGAAGTCCAAAAGAAGGGGGCCTTAATCTTCCCCCCCCACCAAGCGTCCCCCTCCTCGTCCCACAGCCTATCCTCCGGCCCTCTGCCTCCCTTTCGCCTCCTCGTCCGGTCTTCCGCCTCCCCGTTCGCCCCCAAGATCGGCCGCGACGAAGATCCCGACGACAAGGGCGAGGTTGGGTAGATCGGGTCTGTGGGGACGAGCGTGGGTCGATTCAGTCAGCAACCAATACTAGGGATGAATCCCATACGGATCCGGCCGAAGATGAGCTACTGCCACCACCGCGTACTGCTCTGGCGAATGGGAACTGGTGGACGCGGATGATGACGGGAGTGATCCTTGGGTGCGCAATGGTTGGGACGGAGTTGTGCGGCGCGGAGCGATGGCAAGCCGAGGATGCTCGCCAAATATGGAGAGCGAGACGAGCGAGATGTGGAGCGGGATAGGATAGCCAGCGAGATAGGAAGGCCGTTGGAGACTTGTTTTAGAGATTTTTTGTTAAAAAAATAGATACGGCGAGTAAGGTAAGTGCCTTAGAGTTGCTCTAAGTCCCCATCCCGCTGCTGCCGCCACGACCGAGGCTTCAACTCGCTGCCTAGCATCAACTACCCTTGCTCCTTCGTTGATAAATTGGTGGTGGCTTGTTTTTGTGTCGATCTGTGTTAGCTGCATAGTCGAAGCCATTGCATCTTGAGCTCATGCCCACTTTGAAGGTAGCCAAAGCTCGACTGAAGGCGTGCGGTGACGGTCGTGAGGAGTTTTGGTTGAGGTAGAGGATGAGCGAGCGGCTCGAGTGGGGAGAGGAGGATGAGAATGCAAGACACAAACATGTTGGAAATATGCCCTAGAGGCAATAATAAAGTTGTTATTATTCTATTTTCATGTTCATGATTAAGTTTATGTTCTATGCTAAAATTGCATTGGTTCTTGAATATGAGATTCAGAGGAAAACCTAATTGCATGTGTGGAATAATAAACACCATTCAGATCCCTAATCAGGCCTCTGGACTAGCTCATGTATTGTTGATGATCTTGTTTTCCTGATCATGGGCATTGTTAATGTAACAAGGATGCCGGCAATAATGGGAACACATTGTTAGGGTAACAATGGTGTTGGATAGACCCCTTATGAGATACTGCGAGATCACTTCGTCAATATGTTGTCAGTATCTTCTCATGATGTGTTAACGTTTACTTGCGTCCTTAGACCATGAGAATATCATAGACCCGGATACCGGATGGTTGCTTTGGGGTCATCAAACGTTACGCCGTAACTGGGTAATTATAAAGGTGACTTCCAGGTACACCAGAAAGTATATCGTGGTTCTAGATATGTCAAGACTGGGATTTGCCCATCCGGCGATGGAGAGATACACTCTGGGCCCACTCGGTATTACGGTGTCCAGCATCGCCTGGCCAGGTATTGTGACTAAAAGGTTAGTCACGGGGATACCGGAATACGGAAACGAGAAAAGAGTACAAACCGGTAACGAGGATAACTAGGTATGGTGATCAAGGAGTTGATCACAGGGATACCGTCAAAGTCTCGCCTCGGGTTGTGTAATGTATCGTGAGGCAAAAGGAATTGTATGCGACAATACAAGGTTTGCTCGATAAAGATCTTTGATGATATGTGGGAGTCGTTATGGGTGTCCAGATCCCGCTGACGATTATTGACCGGAAGGTATTCCGGACATGTCCACATATACTCGAATCTATAGGGTCACACGCTTAACGTTTTAGCGACATTTAGGAATGCTACGATTTATAGAGAACGAGAGAGAAGGGTTCCGAAAGTGTTTCGGATGATCTCGAAAGTGTTCCGGGAGGTCCCGGATGGTTCCGGTGATGTCCGGAAGTGTTCCGGAAAGTATTGGAAGGTTCTAGAAGGTTCTAGAAGGTTCTAGAAGGTTCTGGAAGGTTCTAGAAATTCTAGAAGGTTCTGGAAGGTTCTAGAAATTCTAGAAGGTTCTAGAAGGTTCTAGTGGAGTTGGACTCCAACTCCAACAGGGTGTCCCTGCTGGAGTAGGACTCCACCTGCCTAGGGAGAGCTGCCCCAACCCCTATAAATAGAGGGGCAGGGCACCTCAAAGGGTATCCCAAGCAGCCCCAGAGGCAGCCCTAGTCCCTTGGACTAAACCCTAGGCCGGCCATCTCTAGATTGGCCACAGCCTTCTTTTTCTCTCTCTTCTAGATTGGATCTAGTACAGTTGCCGGCGCGCTGCTGCTTCTCCTTCTCGTAGATCCCCGCTGTTCTTGTGTGCTGGTCCACACATTACCGCGGTGTCGCTGATCCGGTACGCGTGGATACCTCGGAGACGTCGTATACTTCGGCGTTTGATCGGGCGAACTATTCACGAGGAGATCGCTCTCGCGGCTGGGAGGTATAACCTAGCTGCGGGAGTCTGCGGACTTCATCGACATCGGTCAACTTCTCCGCTGCATTGACGTGATCGTCGAAGGTATGATATCGTTACCTACACCTCGATAGTGTTTCTTGGTTTGGTTCGTGCGCGGAAAAATTTTGTTTTTCGTAGCGCGTTCTCCAACAAAACATGGATGTCGAGTTTGTGAAGAAAGAAGGTGATATTGCTGCCACATAACAAAACTGATAGACGTGTCTTTCACATAGACAAAAACATTATTAGAACCGGTCTAGTGAGTGAAATGATCCGTTGTACAAAGTTCAGGAGTTAAGTAAGCTAAGAATTGCTTCAGGGGTTATCTATATCTATACTACCTTGTAAAAGGGAGAGTTTTCCCCTCTTATCTCCAACTCAATCTACACCATTCAATCATGATCATCCAATGGTTAATATTATTTTGATGGTCTGCCACTTAAATATTACCCACCAATGCCATTCACTTAAAGTTGAAAGTAATTACCCACCATTGCCCTTACTTAAACTTGATAGCAATTACCCACCATTGCCACTGCTATACCTCTAGCACCCTCTCTCCCGAATGCACCACGCGTGGCCGCCGCCGCCCATGCCACCCTTTGGCCGTGTCCGTGCGCCATTACCGTTGTCTCCTTTAACGCAATGCAGTATAGATGGTCTGGCTATACCATCCAACGAAGCAATAATCCCGCCCTACTCTGATCTAGGCCGCGCCGCCCTCCCTTGATCCCACGCTCCTCTCGCCACCCTCCCAGTGTATCGCTCGTGCATCACCGTCTCTTTCACTCTACAATTGACATGGTTGCCGACAAGAAGCCGACGAGCCCCGATAGTGGCAAAGGCATGCAGGATGCGCGACGCTAGTGTTTACATCATAATTTGGCTCGAGGATTTACTTGGTTGGCCAAATTAAGTATTAGGTTTTGCTGGAAGTTGGTATAATGAAACTAACAGTATGGATGCAGCATTCACTCTTAAATGCAGGATTGATACAGCCGAGTGGCTTGGACGCTCGCGGTATCTTTGGTGCCGAGTGCTCGCAGCGTTTCCGAGTGCCCCCAAGTGCTCGTCGCATCCCAGAGATACGAAAATGCTCGTAGAAATTATTGAAGACCCGAGCAGTCGGAGGTGTCCCCGAGCGCCAACGTCCCGAGTACTACGTCATCAAGTCACGAGCGGTACTTCTGGACATTCAAACAGTGGCGACCCCGAGCCCTCGCGACCCCGAGCACTCGCGGCCCCGAGCGCCATCGACCCCGAACACTCGCGGCCCCGAGCAATATCGACCCCGAGTACTGGTGACCCCGAGTGGCCGAGTCCCGAGAAGCTCCCAAGTCCCGAGGAGTTTTTCCCCGTGTACTCAACCGACTCCCGAGCAGTACAAGTTCATCCCCGAGTATGCAGCGGATCCCCGAGCGGTCCGAGTTCGTCCCCGAGTACTCGCGAAGGATCATCTTCAGCAGGTCCGAGTCACGGCGCTACTCTTTAAGACTTACCCGACGCCAGAGACTTCAACTTGAGACGCAAGAAACGCAGCGTGGCAATCAAGGAGAGTCTCACAAGACTTGGAAGTCAATCCGGTTTGTTTGGAAAGGATATCTCGTGCGCCAAGAAGAGTCCGGATGACGGCGTTCGAGGCAGTTAGATTTGGAAGGCTATCTTGGTTTGTATGGAAAGTCACATGTACGGTAGAATCCAGATCCTTTAAGCAAGGAAAGAGATATATTTGCAATCAGTTAGGATTAGGAGTCCAAACCTCCTACGGGAAGACCAGCCGCCCTATAAATATGTAAGGGTGACGGCCGATTGAATCATCCAACAATCGATCAAATCAATCTTTTATCCTTTATCTTTTCTTAGCAGTAGATCTTTGGTGTTTTGCGCCGGAAAACAGCCGTTTCTTCTTCACGTAAGTAAGAAGATCTTTGTTGCTTTGCTCGGAAAGCAATCGCTCGTCGTACGCGTAAGTACGATAGTTATCCTTTGTTGCTTTGCTCGAAAAGCATCCGTTTATCGCACACGTAAGTGCGGTTGGCGACTCCCATTACCTAGGTGTTCCGCGGATCCAATTTCGTGCGAACACAATTGGCGACTCCGCTGGGGACGAGAGAAGAGAAGATTACACGATGAATCCCGACTCCAAAGACGGAAGCATCATCAACCCGGACAACATCATCACCGTCACGCTCGACGACCTATCTGAAGATGAACGGCGGGAGATCGAACGACAACTTGAAGAGGAGCAGGCGGAGCGACTCCGGCAAAAGTTGGCTGGCTACCAGAAGACGAGAAACGGCGTCATCAAAAAGGTAGTCGTGCCGAGTCCACCTCCTGCGCCCAAACCCGAGGTGAGTAAACCGACTTGTCCTGATGAAATTGCTCATCTAATCGACGTGTCGGTAGCCAGCAAATATGGCACCGAGATGGACAAATCGGCACAATTATTCACTCGAGTAGTGAATAACCGATTTGACGAGTTCAAGGAGCAACTCGCTAAGGACTTACAGAGTAGTCTGCCGGGTCAGGTTAGATCCACAGCCTTACAAGTTCACAATGAGCGTCGGAATAAACAGCTGATGTATCCTGACCATGACAGAGTCGATCATCGGATAGAAGTCGCCCCCGTGATCACGACTTCTGTCAATCCGACTTCGGCGCCTCAGAGTTCTTCCAATAACGACCGAAGTCTGAGTCTTAGCGCGAACATCCCACAACCATACTATCAAACAGTCGCGTACAACACACCACCTATCCCACCTCTCGGTACCGGAGTTCCCCATGGGCCGGTCCCAGAAACGTATTTTAACTCGCAACAAGTCCAACCCGAGTTACCGCAGCCGACTTCACGTACCCCGCTAGCCGATATGAGCTTCAAGGATCAACTCGCCGGAGTTCTCAGGGAACTTGGCGTAATACCTAAGGATGGATCTCGTGGTTACCTAAAGCCATACCCCGAGTGTTACGACACAATGCCATACCCCCGCGGGTTCAGAATCCCTGATTTTGTCAAATTCACAGGGGAGGACAATAGGTCGACTTTTGAGCATATAGGGCAATTCTTGGCGCAAAGTAGTGAAGTCGGCACATCAGATGTCTATAGAATAAAGCTCTTTCCCTTGTCATTGTCGGGTACTGCCTTCACGTGGTTCACCTCACTTGCTCCTAGGTCTATTACGTCTTGGACACAACTAGAACGGCAGTTCCACGATTACTTTTACGGCGGTGAGACCGAGCTCAGACTCTCGGACCTGACGATGGTTAAACAAAAGCACAATGAGCCGGTTTGTGATTACATTAGAAGATTCAGAAAGGTTAAGAACCGGTGCTTTAACTTAAATATAAACGAGAAAGATCTTGCCGACCTCGCTTTTTCGGGTTTGCTCGCTCATATTAAGGACAGACTAGAGGGCCAAGAATTCCTAAGCATTAGCCAAGTCGCTCAACGGGCTGTAGCACAGGAGAACCGCGCTAAGGAAGTCAAAACATATAGCCAGTTCGGGGATGCTAAGGGCAAAGCAAAGAGAAGTCGGCAATCAACGTTATAACCTACGAGAACAGCTCGGACAATGAGGACGACGCTGACATATGCATTGCCGAGTGGGTTCATGCGCCCAAGTCAAAACCCTTTGCTTGTCCAGCCCTCAGGCCTACACCCACTCGGAAAGAGGAGATTCGGTACACTTTCGATATTAGCAAATGCGACAAGATTTTTGATATGCTCCTGCAGGGAAATATGATTAGAGTAAGGGAAGGGCACGTATTCCCATCGGCGGACGCATTGGGCAAAAGAGCATATTGTAAGTGGCATAACTCTTTTTCTCACGCTACTAACGATTGCAATGTGTTTCGTCGACAAGTGCAATCGGCCATTAATGACGGACGATTGACATTTGCTCAGAGCACCAAGATGAAACTTGACAGTGATCCCTTCCCAATCAACGTGATCGACTTGGAGAAGAAGAAAGTGTTAATTCGGTCAAATCAGGCCGAGTCCACAAAAGGGAAGAACGTCATCATTGACGACAATGCTGCCCCAAGGATGATCAAGCCGAGTCCCTCTCCTACTCCAGGAACAACCAACTTGAACTCCTCGCCGACTCCAAAGATGATCAAGCCAAAGAATCCAGAAGTCGGCGTCTGGAAAGTTAATCGAGGGAAGAGTCAAGCCGCGAAGTCAAAGCTGACGGTGAAACAGTTGTTGGATAAATACATGACTAACAATGTGTTCACTCGGCTTGGAGGAGCCAAACGCCCCAGGTCTCCTCCCCGACGAGGTTTTGGTGGTTCCGAGTGTTGGCAGGAAGGTTCTTACGTACAACCACCATACCTCGCCACAGGTCCGGCATGCTGGGGAAGCGCGCACACTTTCTACCCGCCGTGTCCCCCATGGGGTTTCAATCCTTGGGCACTACACCCTGTTGGGCCAATCGGCATGTTTCAGCCGAGCTGGATCCCGGCCGGACCCGGGTTCAGAGAACAGCCCCACGGGAAAAGAACTCGGCTCGAGTCAAGAACCCGAGCGTGGAACCGACTCGCCACTCGGCGCGAAGCACCTGACGTACCAAGTCGGCCAGTGACCCCAAGAAAGGTTCAGGGGAGTAAGTCGCCGACTAGGCAAGTCTGGGTATCAGTCAAGCACGCCGAGTCCAAACCCGGTGGTCACACCGTAACCCAATCCGAGTCGGACAAAACAAGCATCAGCCGAGTCTCAGAAGGACGTCGACTACAACGGTCAGTCGTGATAATGAGCCCGCAAATCAACTCGGCTCCACCAACGGGGACCCGGCATGTACGGTTCGGCACAGTGCACGACTCAGACAAGCCAGAATCCAGCAATGCAGCGGGATCCGGTGCACGGAAAACAAACGTCGAATCTACGCCAAGTCAGCAGGCGAAGAAGATCAAGTCGGTTGAACCAGGAACAAAGCCGAAGCCGCAATGGTGCCCCACAGGACTCACGCACTCTCAGAAGCAGAGGGTCCAACGGCTGTGAGCATTCGAGCTCAGGGAGGAGCTCGTCGAGAAGAAGCGTGACGAATGGTTCAACCAAGCCAGGCCAATGAAGCCCGCAAAGATGACTTGGAAGGAAAAGCGCATTGCAAAGGAAGAAGATGATGCTGCCAGCAAGGATGTCGGGGAGATACCCGCCGACATGGACATCAATATGGTGTTCGAGCTGCCTATCGAATTCCGCGCTCCCGAGTCGGAAGTCGCAGAGCTTCTGCTTGGTCCGAGTAATGCCATATTTGAGAAGCCGGAGAAGCATGGGCAGCACCTGAAGCCTCTGTTCATCAAGGGGCCATATCGATGGGAGACCGATCGGCCGCATGCTCATCGATGGCGGCGCTGGAGTCAACATCATGCCACTTTCGGTGTTTTCCAAGTTAGGCCGAAAGGAGTCCGAGCTGATGAAGACAAACATGGGGCTCAGCGGTTTCTCAGGGGAGTTATCCGAGGCCAAGGGCATACTATCGGTAGAACTTACAGTCGGAAGCAAAACCCTGCCGACTGCATTCTTCGTGGTCGATGTCAAAGGCCGATATAACATGCTCTTGGGGCGAGACTGGATACATGCCAATTGTTGCATCCCCTCTACCCTGCATCAGTGCTTAATCCAGTGGGTAGATGAGGATGTCGAAGTAATTGAAGCAGACAACTCGGCTTGCATTGCTTTAGCCGAGACCACAGTCGATTGGCAGCACGGTGACATGAAGTGTCTGTCGGGTAGGAATTTATCCGACTACGACTATGTCAGTATCGGTAAAGACGGGTTTGTACCGATACAAGCACAGCCGGCTTGTATAGCTCGGCTTAATAATTTGTCTTTATAAATGAATAAAGAAGATAGCATTAAATGGCTACAAAAGCGCACCGAGGAATATCGTTCGGGCAAGAACGATATGCATGAGACTATCGAAGATTTTGACGACATGGAGAAGCTCGGACAAGGGTTCTCGTCGGCCGACCCACTTGAGAAGTCGATATTGGCGATGGAGGCGTGTCCCGACCAACATTCATCAACGCCAATATGGAAGTCGGCCAGAAGAATAAGGTATGTGCGCTACTCAAAGAGTTCGTAGATTGCTTTGCTTGGAATTATACAGAGATGCCCGGGTTGAGTCGAAGCCTGGTCGAACATAAGTTACCTATCAAGGCCGGCTTCAGACCACACAAGCAACCACCTAGGCGTTTCAACCCTAACTTGTATGATCGCATCAAAGAAGAAGTCGACCGACTAGTGAAGGCGGGATTCATTCGGCCATGCAGATATGCCGAGTGTATTTCAACATTGTGCCGGTCGAGAAGAAGAATACCAGGAAGATTAGGGTATGTATAGACTTCAGGGATTTGAATAAAGCCACACCTAAGGACGAATATCCTATGCCTATAGCCGACATGTTGATAAACGACGTGTCGGACCCCAGATTCCATAACGGAGAGCTTTAGGAGTAATCACCCGCTAAGCCGGAGCTTCAACCCCGACCTCAACTCACGGTTGTCAAATCCGAGAGGAGTAGAGTGATATGGCTCCGAATGGCCCGAGACCTCAACCCCAAAGCTTACTCCAGCAATTCAATGCACGGAGCAGTAGGGCGATATAGTCTCCTCACTCTTTCCCACTGAGCCGGAGCATCAACCCCAACCTCATCCCGGCAAATAAATGCACGGCTGGAGTAGGGTGATATAGCTCCCAACATCTCAGTGGAGAGTCGCTTCACAGGGGTGACTAAACTTAATAGCTCTACGATATAAAACCTGAAATCCTACCTGCATCATGCACTTCAAACATACACGCATTGTACACGATACAGGGGGAAGAACAAACCAGTATCATAACAGAGACTCTACGACCGAAACTGCAATAATACTAGTTGTTCGGAAACTTAACAACGTATTCATAGCAAAAGTTATTTACACAGCGGAAACATAAGTTTGGCTGAGAAGCCTAAGGGTAGGGCCAGAAGCGGCGGCAGCACAAACCAACTACCGAACCCAGGGCAGGACCACTGCCCGGGATCACCAGCGACTAGTCGATGCCGGAGTCTACCTCAACGTAGAAACCCTCTGCTGCAGGAGTGGTTTCCTCTGCACACAAATTATCAACGAATGCAAGGTGAGTACAAAATGTACTCCGCAAGACTTACAGAGGAAAATAATAATAGATGCATCAGGTATCAAGAAAGGGCTATCTGTGGACTATTTTGCAGCAAGCTGATTTGTATTTCGAGAATACCTGTAAATAGATTGAAATCCGTCTACTGGAATACTTTTGCAAAAGAGATGAGCTGAAACTGCATAATAAACCTAAAGCAGACCATTAAACACAGCAAACCCTCGATCCTTTCTCGACCACCAGGGAGAAATCGATCGCTAACCCACGTCCTTAGAGTTGGTCCATTTTAGATTAAGGTTGTACTTGTCTAATTCGACGCAGGTAATTACCAAGCTGTCCATAACCGCGGACACGGCTATTCGAATAGTTTAAACCCTGCAGGGGTGTACATCTTTACCTACATGTATCGATCGACTCCTAATGCCAATGCAATTTACACACTTTCACGAGGTGTGCTGGCGGAGGGTGATCGAACACGACCTTTACAATGTTTTCGACCTAGGTATGAGCCGCCCTAATAGGCTAGTCCGCGAACGACAGTTCGGCCGATACTTCGACGCGGTCCTACTAGTTGTGGCAGGTGATACATCCCCGGTCCCGGACCGTGTGTAACCCTCACTCCTATATTGTTGCACCACACCACCTTCTCATTTTCCACGCACCCAAGTCACGAAAACGGCAAACTATGCGGCTCACCACCTAAGTCTAGACAAATTATTCGGTCGGGGGTGGCCCATATACACCCGTGTAGTAGTACGCAAAATCTTGGGTCAATGTACGCCGGAAACCGGTCCTTGTGGGATGAACGAGACAACCCACCATGCTCCGAGCATGGCCTCTCGTCCAAGCCCGATTGATATTAGTCAGGTTTATTAGCACATCCCGGTGAACACCCACCAAATCCGCTAACCCATCTAGAGTGTGTTCTGCCTGCCATCCCAGGAATTACGACTTTGCTCAACTAAGCAGGTCTAAGCATCATGAGCTATAATAGCAATATCACAACAATAAGTAATTCACTCTAAATAGGTTGGGAGGGTCGGTGGTGTTGATTGAGCGACAAAGTAAGTTTTCGTGGATAGGGTTCACACTTAGCATAAAATATCAGTGGAACGCATGCAATACGGTTTTAAAAGCAAATAGTAAGTTGCAATAATGGGTTATCCTCAAGATGGTCAAATGGGGCTGCTTGCCTTGCTGCTCCGTTACTATGCCCTGATCCTGCTCAAAGTTACACTCGTCGAGATCGTCCGGTCCTATCGGAAGGAGCGATAACACCGAAACGAAACACACGAAACAATCAATACATTGTTGGAAAACATCAGCATGAGATGCAATGTATGCCATGAGCTAGAGGATTCGAAATAAACACTAACGCAACTGGAATCAGGTTAATCGGAGTCCGGACGCGCGAGATATCGCGATCCGTAGTTTTCCGAGGGTTCGGGGAAACCCTAAATGGAGTTTTTAATCAATTTTACTTTTCCTAGCATGCAAACATGGATGAATATGACATGATTGAATAGATTTCGTTTTTCTGAACATTTTGATATATTATTTGCATTTTTCTGAGTTACGATGCATCTTCTGTGAATTTTACAAGGTTTAATTCATTTAAATCCCCTTTGTTGTATTTTTCTCAGAAAATAAATCACTACTAAACTTTTATTACAGAGGTTAATCTAGACACAGAAAATGACAAGTGGGCCCTGGGGTCAACTGAGGTCAACACTAATAAAGCCTATGACATGTGGGTCCACTGATCATATAATTTATATTTTCTTTTAAGCATTTTTCTTAATTCTTACAGCTGGGACCCACAAGTCATTGAGACATAGCTAAGGAGCTCATTCATTGCACTGGTTAATGGCCAACAGCAGCAATCAATATACCAGATTACGTTAATAATAATCATTAGCAATAAATGGTAATACACAGGTCGGTCCAGACACCATTATTACTAACTATTAAGTGCACTTAGAATTAAATGGGCTATTTAAGCATGCCTTAACTGGCTGTTTAATTGGGCATTAAGCCCTAACGGCTCAGTCGGCCGGCGCCCCGGCGGTGGGCTCGGGACACCCGGGCAGAGAGGAAGGGGGCGGCGGCGCAGCTCACCACGGCGACGGCGGCGGGACAGGCGGAGGGAGGAGCTCGGGCGTGCTGGTGGGGTGGGGTAGACGGCGACCGGCGAGGTCGGCGACGAGCTCGACGGCGATGGAGCGAGGCGGAGGAGAAGGGCTCGGGGGCGAGGTCGTCGGGGCCGAGGTGGTCGGTTGGTGGGGCGCGGCGACGAGCTCGTCGGAGGAGAGCACGGCGGTCGGGGCGCTTGAGGCGGGGGCGAGCGGAGGCGACCGGTGCGGCCGACCAGGCTCGAACGGCGGTCGGGTGGGGTTCGGTGGAGGCGGCGTTGACCGGTGGCGGGGAGGAACCGAGGAGGAGCGGCGACGAGGTCGCGGTGAAGGCTCGGGGAGCGGCGGCTTGGTGCGGCGGCTGACGGGGAGTGAGGCGAGCTTTGGGTGGCGACGCAAATGGTGAGGACGGCGAGCTCTGAGGCCGGGGCGAGGCAGCACGGCGACGTCGGGACCGAGGCGACCAGCGGCGAGGAACCGGGCACCGGGGCGACGTGGCGGAGGTCGACGACGGGGGCGGGGCTCCGAGGCGGCGACCACTGCGAGGAGGACGGAGAGGCGGGGTAACCCGGGAGGGAAGCCGGCGAGCGGCCAGAACGACGAGGACCGAGCGGCGGAGCTAAGGAGGGAGGCGGTGGCGCTCGGGCGGTAACTCCAGGGGAGACAGAAGAGGGAAAGGGGGAGGCGGGGGAGCCGAGAGGGGCTTAAGAAGGGAAAGGGGCGGGGCAGCCGAGGGAGGCACGGGGGCAGGCGGGCGAGGTGGCGCCGTTGCTCAGGAGGAGCTCACCACGTAGCCGGCGAGGTGGCGGGCTTGGGAGGAGGTAGGTGGCGGCGGGTGAGAGAGAATGGGGGAGAGGAGAAGAAGGGCACGAGCAGGCTGGGGAAAGAATGGGCCGGGGGGGGAAGGAGGGGGCCCGTGCGGGGAAGGGAATGGGCCGAAGAAAGGGGCCCAGCCGAGAGAGATTTTAGGTTTTTCTTTTTATTTCTCCTTCAAATTGATTTCAAATTTCCAACCAGGTTAAATTTCAAATCTGTTTTGTAATTCAACACTTCTTCTCCAATTCCAAATTACACTCAACTAGAATTTCCGATTCCTTTGTTCCTTTTTAAAATTGTTTTACCAACTTTCACTACTGCAGAACGGGCTTCTACTTTCATACCAGTAGTTCTTTAGCCAGCTTGCGACAGGAAGTATCTGCGTGATCATCACATGACAATCATGAGACTTCATACCAATTAGTCGGCGAGTCTTCATGTCAACTAATCTCCCGATGTTTGCCGAGTAACCGGAAGAAACTTTGACACATTGGAGGCACTCCAAGAAACTAACGATCTCTTTTTTGCTCAGGGTGTAACAAGCAGCGGGACAGTCCGTCTTGATTCTGATTGCACCCGTGCCCAACTTGGTCGTCTGCTTGGTTGCCCACAGCTTCTTTCTTATACCCAAGTATTCCATGTCAGCTCGTGCCTTTGGTCCATCTTTTGTCTTGTCTAACATGTTTAGCAGGATACCGAGCAGGCTGTCGCACATATTTTTTTCAACATGCATCACATCTATGCTGTGACGTGTGCTTAGGAATCTCCAGTAAGGTGATGAGGACATCTCTAACATCGATACAACCTTAGTAAAGGGTCCTGTAACACGAGCTCGAGCACGCCAACTTAATTGTCAGGTAAATTCGTTTCTTGGAGCTCCGTCATTTTATATGAACTCCATGATGCTGCCTAAAGGAGATGATGTTATATTACTCAGGAACATGGGTTCCAGTGAGGAGAAGGACAACGGCAGCGCTACAAGGATGGAGTCACCGTGAGAGACGACATATACTTAATAGATGATGCTGCGTCACCTTTTTCTTGGGCCAAGGGCCCTGTAAGCCATAGTGGGCTCCATGTACTGTTCACGCGCCCCATGTACTGTTCACGTGTACTGTTCATGCGCTCGTGAACAGTACCGAACAGTACCCCTTCCCCCTTTTCTTCTCTTTAAATAGTAGTTGCCACCCCTAGGGTTAATTGGGTTTCATTGAGTTGTTTAGCTACTGCTACAATATTGCATCTACAAGTCGTGTAGGACTACCGCCTTGTTTAGATCTCTAGTGGAATCCCACACTTTGTTCTTTTAGCTCTTGTGCCAATTTTATACTCGCAATTTCAGATTGCAATCTTAGTTCTTGTTGGTTCTTCGGTTGCTTGCAGGAACTCGAACTTCGTTGTTCAGGTTGATCGCGCCCACGGCAAGGTCAATAACCATCGGAGGTTGGTTTAGCGATTGCTAAGGCGTATCGTCGCGTACGGTATAGTCGGATCGTCAAGGTCAAACTCCACCAAATCGATAGTTATCGTAGTCTCATCGAAAGATCGGGCCCCCGTTACATCATAAGGTAAATCCCAAAACACGGATTTCCTTTTCCAGACGCCGTCCTGTATGGGAACAGGCGGTTGTGTCTTACCCGGCGTAACGGGGGGCATTGTGTTCACGATGTCATAGATTTCTACCCCTGTCTTCTCCCGGGCGCCGAACGGATCTCAACAGTATTATCAAACAACTCACTACTGCAGAACAGGTCACTACTGACGGTCGCCAAACCCCCTCTACTGACGGACAGGGGGCCCGTCACCCTGGAAATGTCAGTGGAGGGGGTAACTCCACTGACGGTCATACGGTCCGTCAGTACTGTCAATTTCTACTGACGGTCACACAGGGACCGTCAGAGGAGATATGTATTCCTGCTAACCGACGGGCACCTGGTTGTATCAGTACTGACGGGCGCGTAATAAATGCCCGTCAGTATAGGTATATCTTCACTGACGGGCTGTCCGTAAGTGACCGTCAGTAGAGATATGTCGACGGGCTCCTAGTTGTATCAGTACTGACGGGCGCGTAATGAAAGCCTGTCAGTAGAGGTGCAACTCCACTGACGGGCTGTCCGTAAGTGCCCGTCAGTAGAGGTATGCATTCCTGCTAACCGAAATGAATCTATGTTAGCTCATAATCACACTTAGATTATTCATAATAATAGACTATAGTATTACATTATTCCTAATCATAGGCTATACGAATTATTCATTCACAGAGTCAAATCTCTTAATCGCATAACATTTATAATCACATATATAGTATGTACACTCCAACGACGGTCACAAGTATGAAACAATTGTTTATTCAATTACAGAAACAACGATTCTATTGATTCCCGCTTAAGTTTGGCTTCGGAAATTGGGGGCCGGCGTAGAATTCACCCATCGGATTGATGACTTCAAGGTTGATGAGTCTGGCGAAGACTTTTTGGATCCGAGCAAAGTCCTGTCGCCAGTCGTACATATGACTTCCCAGCTCGCTCCAAGCCTTCAGTTCTTTCATATCTTTCCAATGCTTGTTCTTGTACCGGACAAATAGGTCCATATGGGTACAGGTGTAGTACCCACATGTCACGGTACCTTCCGGCTGAACTCTGCAAGGGAACTTGTAATGGTGTACCAATTTTTTCGCTTTCACAGGTATTTTTCGATGGCCCGAGAACTTGGCTCTGAAAAAGGCTGCATCCAGAATCTTAGTTATATTTGTGAAGTCCGCTGTCTTGTTCGACGAGGAGTCAAAGTAAAAAGCCTTGGCCCAGCTTGGAACGATCGCAATTAGGACCCAGTGGTCGCTGCGTAAATGTGAACAACTGAACGTAAGCAGGCGGAGATACATACGTAAAAAACAAAAATAAACAACGACGGTGCTAAGTTTAGGACTTACGGAGGGTTATAGGGGGCTAGTATGCAGTCCTTGTCCTTATGAACCACGAATGCATTCGACAGGTATTCTTGAAGAAATCCTTGACCCTTTGGGGTCCCGGCATAGCCTTCGTTCATGCATATCGGATCGACTATGCCAATATGGGAGTCCCGAAGACGTCTGCACTCTTGGGCTTGGTACAGAGCCCATAGCCTGATCATTGTGGTGTCGAGCCTATAGAGGTTGTACATGTGGAATAGGTCTTCAAGTTGATGTCGAAGGTGTCTTGGTCATGTTGCATGAAAAAATTGTATTCCTTTGGCACCTTCACCTTCCAATATTGGCAGAATGTACCAGGATCTCTGGACATCTTCAGGTAATCTTCATGCAGCGTCTTCATGTCCTCCGACAGATTGTCCAGCTCATCCTGTGGGAGCAAGTCCTGACCTGGTTCGTAATGATATCGCCAGAGGCCCTTGCTCCGTGTAGATAATTCTACTGACGATGTTGAGAAGGATAAGGTTTTCTGCCTCTGCTCCTTTCTTTCCTTCTCGCCGGTGCCGGCCCGTCTCTTTTTGCTTTTCTTCCTCTGGTGTACCGGCTCCGGGCTCTTGCCTGCCGCCAACGCTGCTTCCAGCGTCCCAGCTAGCGTGGCAGGAGAGAAAATCTTCCCCCTCGGTTGATCCAGGGGGTCGCCTTGAACCTTGGAGGGCCTTTCCGACACTCCCGGGGACCGCAAAATCGGTGACATGTGCTGGTCCCCGACAAGATGGTCCTCCAGGTCTTTAAAGGACGGGGGTGATTGGCTGAGCCCCAACGGAGATCGTCCGATTGATGGAGAGGGGTTGTTGGACGAGGGGCCCGTGCGAGGAGAGGCCGCCGCGGTTATAGTGATCTGGCTCTTCGGCCACTGGATGAAGCAGTTTTCTGCACTGCCCTAGCTTCGTCAGCTCCTCTTCGGGGGGGATAGGGACTAACACCTCACTGTAGTCGTTCATGACGAGGTCGACCTGCACCTTCGCATGGTGCTCCCGCATAGGAACACAGTGCAGGACTGCCCCCTCCGGCGTTGGGAAAACCTGGCCGTGCGCCACCGGGACCTTCATGCCAGGAATCTGCACCGTGAGTGTGCATCTGGTGGCTTCCTGCGAAACAGAGGATAGACGTGCCGTCCGCACTGGAGTCAGGACAAATGAGAACAGCTCGTACTATAACGACACGTTTAGCGGACGAGACTTAC
Organism: Stipa capillata; assembly: GCA_019208055.1. Classification (NCBI taxonomy): domain Eukaryota; kingdom Viridiplantae; phylum Streptophyta; class Magnoliopsida; order Poales; family Poaceae; genus Stipa; species Stipa capillata. The sequence continues at coordinate 188,781 of JAGXJF010005405.1, forward strand.
GGTGATGCTGTCGACGGGATTCACCGAGTAGGGGCCGCCGTCCGAGGTGGATGCGCAGCTGCTCCATCCTAGAGGCTGGTTAGCGGGAGCCCCGCTCTGCTGGCCTTGCGCTGCGGCCACCTGCATACGTAGCCACGTCTGCTCGGCAATCTCGCGCATTTGCTCCCGCAGATTGTCCATGAACTCCTGGCTGTCTCTCCGGGGGCGGCGGCTCCCCTCGGGGTTTCGGGGAAATACCTTATCCCATTTAACGCCATCCCCGACGCCTACTACACGGCCCCGATGCTCCGGTTTCTGTCGGGCCTTCGCCAGATCGTCGTTCCATCTTGGGAAGCTCGTGACGGAGTCCTGCGAGCTTCCAGGCTGCTGGCTCAGTTCGGCCTGCAAGTTAAATTACGTGATGAGAAGACAGCGTATTTGGATGCAACGTAACGAAGTACGAAAAGAGACTGGGTTGAGTCGTTACCAGCCGGTCGGCCACCACTTGCAGTTCCTCGGGACTCATAAATTGGTGACCCCGTCACAGGGTCAGACCTTGTGTGCGCCCTCATGTACTCCCTAGCGCGCGGCTCCCTGAGATGCGCGAAAGGAGGCGCTTTCCCAGCCGCGGCTAATTTTTCGTCCTCTTTGGCCCACTTCGGTCTCTTCCCCAGGTATCCACGGCTGCCGAGCTTGTGGTCTAAGGTGTTCTTCCTGCGAAGCTCTTTCCCCCACCGGCTCTTCTCCTGGAATTCTGGGCTCCTTATCTGAGCAACGAATTCGTCCCAGTCTTCCTTCTGTATCTTCGACCATCTTTTACTGATCTTGGTGTCCCAATCCTCGTCTACGACTTTCTGTGCGTCGTATCGCCAGGTCTTCAGAGCCCTAGCCATGATTTTGAGGGCTTGCGCTTCGACTCTTTCCTTGTCGGCTGCAGGTATCTGGTACTTGTCCCACAGTTTCCTCAAGAGAGTATCTTTCGTGGACTGCGTCAACTGGCCGAACTCTTTGCAGGTAATCTTCACTTGTTCGCGCACTAAGCACCCGCAGGCGTTGCTAAAGGTCTTAGCGGCCTTATGTGGACTCGCCGGAATGTCTTTGACGTCGTCGACACGGGTGATGACGTACGTCTTGTCCGGCAACTGGTTGCCTTTCCTCCTATTCAGAGACCTGGTCGGGGCTGGAGTCGGTACCTCCTCCTCACGCGCCTCGTCCCCTTCGGAACTTGACCCGGAGGCAGAGCCAGAGCTGGACTCCGAGGCAGATTGCTCTGTCCAGCTGTGACGGCCGCTACGACAGGTTGAGTCTCCGTCAGCTCGAGGGCAGGTTCCTTGGCCGCTTCGGAGGCAACTTGCTTGGGTGCCTCCAGGGTCGGTGCATCGATCGGTGCGGCCACGCCGAGGGGGGCCGTGCTGTCATCAACAGCCTCTACTGCTCGGGTCGGGGACCCAGCGGGAGTACTACTGGCGGCCATTGTAAAACTGAAGAAAGGGCTAAAATAACAAAATAAAATGAATTGGATAATAGGCATTATCTAGCAAGAACTGAGAAACAAATTGATTTCGAAACAAATTCTAGATACTTTATACAAATTGAAACAATCTAGATACTTTATACAAATTGAAACAATCTAGATACTTTATACAAATTGAAACAATCTAATTACTTCATACAAATTGAAACAATCTAATTACTTTATACAAATTGAAACATAACTTTTGTACTGTCCAGTGCCAGATATAGGTCCAATTGGTACCTTGAAGTAATTCTTATACACACAATAATCCCCAATTCCTCCTTAACACAAAAGCTATCATTGTATTGCAGTGCAGGAAAACAATACATGAGCAATGTTTAGATCAAAAGAAGGCTTATAGAGCGGGACGTTTTCGACACAAGACAAAACGGAAATAGAACATAATAGCATCATGCGTGTATATATATCCTATACACATCATATTGATTCACAAAAGTAAGCCACGCATGCATCCATCTCATCACAGCTCATATCATATTAATTTAGAAAGTATACTCGACATCCACTTCAAAGTAGAGAAAGTATACTAGTGAAATTACTAACTAAAATTGTGGCAAAAGAATGGCATCAGAAGTTGAATATCAACATATTCATGTGAAAGCAATTAGCCCTATCAGTATTGCATGCAAAAGTATAAAGTATTGACCAAATGCAATGGCAATATCCAACATCATCATTCTGTCTCATGAAATATGCAAACCAAAATAGCACATGACGCGGGGAAGCCAGTAGGTGCAACAAAAAGATGGACATATTCATGAAGCAAATAACTAACGTCAAGTAGTATCCATTTCTTCAAATCAAGCAAAGTTGAGAGCATATGCCATATGGCAACCCCTTCCTAACCAAACTACCAAGCTCGAGAATAAGAATTGATAGCAGCAAGGAATAAACATTATCCGCTTCAAGTATTAACATATGTGGCAGGCTAACATTATAACTACAGAACTTGCAACCTTTGAAATATGTATAGTAGCTCGACATGCCAGTGCCAGATATGACTACAAACGAAATTAGCTTGTACTCTAAACGTCACCAAGAATTTAAGCATTGTATCAATAAAAAATAGCCAGCAAATTGAGCAATCCTTGGATCATATGCACCAAACTTGGTGAGCCAAATGATCATATGCCCTCTGGGGGCCCGGGGGGGGGGAGGGGGAGGAGGGGTTGCGACTAGTACCTCAGATCTAGAGCGCGGATGGAGCCGGCGACGAGGAGGAGGGGGCGGTTGGGGCGTCCGGGCTTCGGGGGCCGAGGCCGGAGGAGGGGGCGGTTGGGGCGTCCGGGGCTTCGGGGGCCGGCGGCGGCGACCGGAGGATGCGGCGGCGCGGGTGGCGGACGAGGCGGCGGACGTCGGGGCCGGACGGGGCGCCGGAGCAGCCTGGCGGCGTCGGGGGCGGCGGCGTGTCTCGCTGCTGGTTCGTTTCGAACGCGCGGGACTTGGTGAAATTTTCGCCAAGTCCCGCGCGTGCCTTTTAAAGGGTGCTTATTACCACTGACGGGCTCAAACTAAAAGCCCGTCAGTAGATACATGGGATGGGACGGTTAGGGTTACTTGGGACAACTGCTGACGGGCGTCCTCTTAGAGCCCGTCAGTGGTACTTGGATATGTACTCAGGATTCGACGGTTAGACTTACAGCACTGCTGACGGGCCACCTTTCCGAGCCCGTCAGCAGAGAGGCCGTCATCCTAGCACTTAGTGGAATTTCTCGGTGGAGTACGTTTGGTTGTGTATATGTTGTTTATTAAAAAAAATGTTTCCGCACACCAGCCTATCCCGAGCACAGCTCCAAGGCCCACGAGCCCGGGCCGCGCAGGGGACCAGCCGAAGCCTAACCCGAGCACAGCGCCCAGGCCCACGAGCCCAAGCCGCGCAAGGGACCAGCGGCGGCCCGATGGAATTATCAGTACATGTTCTTAGGAGTTCGGGAGCCCTGGGCGCAGCTGCCCTTTTAAGCTGGTGATAGCGCTGCTCGCTCGGCGAGGTGGGACTAAACTTGTGCAGTAGCAGTGGTTGTAGGTTACCACTGACGGGCGGCCGCTTAGAGCCCGTCAGTGGTACTTGGATATGACGGCTAGGCTGACACCACTGCTGACGGGCAACACTTGAGGGCCCGTCAGTGGTACTCAGGATTCGACGGTTACACTAACAGCACTGCTGACGGGCCACCTTTCCGAGCCCGTCAGCAGAGAGGCCGTCATCCTAGCACTTAGTGGAATTTCTCGGTGGAGTACGTTTGGTTGTGTATATGTTGTTTATTAAAAAAAATGTTTCCGCACACCAGCCTATCCCGAGCACAGCTCCAAGGCCCACGAGCCCGGGCCGCGCAGGGGACCAGCCGAAGCCTATCCCGAGCACAGCGCCCAGGCCCACGAGCCCAAGCCGCGCAAGGGACCAGCGGCGGCCCGATGGAATTACCAGTACATGTTCTTAGGAGTTCGGGAGCCCTCGGCGCAGCTGCCCTTTTAAGCTGGTGATGGCGCTGCTCGCTCGGCGAGGTGGGACTAAACTTGCGCAGTAGCAGTGGTGGTAGGTTACCACTGACGGTCGTGTACTTTGTGCCCGTCAGTGGTGGTACGTTACCACTGACGGGCGTCTTCTTTGTGCCCGTCAGTGGTGGTATTTACACCGACGGGCATTTGATATGAGCCCGTCAGTAGAGTTTCTCTTTGTTTAATTTAAGTTTCCATTTCTTAGTTGATCTTAGGTTTATTTCTATATGCTATGGGTGTTTTTGTATTTTTGGTTTAGGGATTTTACCTTTTTTGGTTTAGTGTCAAAGTTTGGCATTTTTCTGAAATGAGATGCTATTTTTTACGCATTAAATGAATATCTAGTTATTTACTCGGTATATTTCAGATTTGAACTACAACTCTCTAAAAGAAGGCCTCTAAATGGAAGGAAAATTCATATCTACGTACGTATGTATCGGTTTAGCTCGTATGTAGAAAATATATCAAAAATTCAAACGTTTCCTTCGAGAAATTCAAACGTTTGCTTGCGCCTTTCTCGTTTTTGATTTTTTATAAAATCTTAATGTGGTCAAAAAAAGTTGAAAATTGGCATGGGGTAATTATATGACCTTCCGAGGCTATGTTTAAAATTTCAGACAATTTCGCGGAAGTTGGATTATACATTGCTTTGTAACTGAACTATCTGTGAGAAAACCTCATAGCAATCGTTAGGGGAAATATGAAGATTGAAGTACATGTCATAAATTTTTCATCATTTGAACTTGAGAAATTTCCTACAACTTCATATTACAATATTATACGTTAATAATTCATCATGTTGCATCTTGTTATGTAATAATTCGAATTTTCTATTTTTTGAAATACCAATTTGAGGTACCATGTGTAAAACCTCTCAAAAAACATTTTTAGCTACGCTCCAAACTTTTTGTACATGTAACGTAGTACCTTACATTGTTCGTGTCAAAGTTAGGCATTTTTCTGAAATCATTTGCTATTTTTTATGCATTAAATGAATATCTAGTTATTTACTAGATATATTTCAGATTTGAACTACAACTATCCTAAAGAAGGCATATAAATGGAAGGAAAATTCATATCTACGTACGTATGTATCGGTTTAGCTCGTATGTAGAAAATATATCAATAATTCAAACGTTTGCTTATCGAAATTCAAATGTTTGCTTGCGTCTTTTTGGTTTTTTATTTTTTATTAAATCTAAATGTGGTCAAAAAAATTTGAAAATTGGCATGGGGTAATTATATGACCTCGTGAGGCTATACTTAAAATTTCAGACAATTTCATTGAAGTTGGGTTATACATTGGTTTGTAAGTACTTTAAATTCATCCACAATTTACACATACAGAAGTACACACGTTACATGAAATCATTCAAACCAAGACACTTTTGTACACACACATACAAATGACTAGGTTTCGTCGTCTTCGGAAATCTTCTCATGAATTGTGATTTTCTTGGTGGTATACGTTAGTCCTTCGGCGTGACTGCGTCTGACGTAGGGCTCAGCATCCTTGCTAGCTTTTTTCCTTTTTATGGGGCGTTTATCAACGGCTTCTGGCTCGGAGTCCAGGTCGTCGAATTGGTCGTAGTCCTCTTCGTCAACAACACCATCGACTCCAACAATACTCCTCTTCCCTTTTCTGACGACATGGCGCTTCTGTGCCTTTGGGTCTTTTATGTAGAAGACTTGTGAGGTTTGTTTAGCTAGAACCCATGGCTCATCTTTCGCACTGATTGCTTTGACCTGTGTTGACTCAATAGATGTCGGGGGAGGTAAAGTCACGGTAGTGAGTTTGTCATCATCGATATGGATATTTTTCGCCCATCTGACACGAAACATGGGGATCTTTGTGACGGTGTAGTCCAGTTCCCAAATTTCTTCGATAACACCGTAGTATATGTCCTTACGGTTACCGGTTTTAGCCTCCATCGTCACCCCACTGTTCTGATACGTGCTTTTCCTGTCTTGAGCCTCCGTATAGAATGTGTATCCGTTGATATCGTATGCTTGAAATGTCAGGACCTTGCTCGCAGGTTCTTGTGACAGCATTTTGACCGTCTCTTCTTCGAAATTTATCGGAGGCCTTTCATACCAGTAGTTCTTTAGCCATGTTGCGAACTTTCCATTGTGCTCTTTCGAGAGCCACGCTTCTCCCTTCTTCGGGTTTTCTTTTTTAAGCTTTACCATGTGCATCCAAAGATAGGGATGCACCACCGTCAGGTGTTGCAAGACCACGAGATGTGCTCTGTCATAGTCATCTGACCTACTGGGTACTGAATTGTAGACATGTAAAGCCCTTTGTCCGCGTGCATGGCCTGAACCATCGAGCCTTCCCGTGTGCCGTGAAACAGGAACACCTATGGACTTTTGATCAGCCAAGTAATCAGTGCAGAACTCGACACACTCTTCGGCAACATAGCCTTGGATGATGCTACCTTCTGGTTGTGACCTGTTACAAACGTAGCGCTTCACAACCCCATTGTACCTTTCCAACGGGTACATGTTATGTAGGAACACGGGACCTAGGTCCAGTATCTCCGGGACGATATGGATCATGAGATGTACCATGATATCGAAGAATGCTGGAGGGAAGTACATCTCAAGTTCGCACAGTATGACAATGATCTCCTCCTGCAGCTTGTGGCAACGCGTAACGGAGATCGACTTCTGAGATATCGTGTTGAAGAAGTTACAAAGATTCAAGACTGTCTTTCGGACCTCCGGCTCCATGAGACCTCTGATTGCAACAGGAAGTATCTGCGTAATCATCACGTGGCAGTCATGAGACTTCATACCAATTACTCGGTGACTCTTCATGTCAACTATTCTCCCGATGTTTGCCGAGTAACCGGAAGAAACTTTGACACCTTGGAGGCACTCCAAAAAGCTAACGATCTCTTTTTTGCTGAGAGTGTAACAAGCAGCGGGACAGTCCGTCTTGATTCTGACTGCACCCGTCCCCAACTTGGTCGTTCGCTTCGTAGCCCACAGCTTCTTTCTTATACCCAAGAATTCCATGTCAGCTCGTGCCTTCGGTCCATCTTTTGTCTTTTCTGAAATGTTGAGCAGGATACCAAGCAAGCTCTCGCACACGTTTTTTTCAACATGCATGACGTCTATGCTGTGACGTGTGCTTAGGAATCTCCAGTAAGGCAAATCCCAGAATACGGATTTCCTTTTCTAGACGCCGTCCTGCATGGGAACAGACGGTTGTGTCTTACCGGGCGTAACAGGGGGCATTGTGTTCACGATGTCATAGATTTCCACCCCGGTCTTCTCCCGAGGCGCCGAACGGACCTCAACAGTATTGTCAAACAATTCCTTCTCTTGCCTCCATGGGTCGTTCTGTTTCAGCCACCTTCGGTGGCCCATGAACACGATTTTTTTGGATCCCTTTAGGTGTAAACTTATAGTAGACTCCAAACACTTCACACATCCTTTGTACCCATGAACACACTGGCAGGACTGATATCCGTACGCGGGGTAGTCTTGGACCGTCGTGAACAACAGCGCTTTCAGATTGAAGTACTCTTCTTCGTATGCGTCCCAGACCTGGGCCCCTGGTTCCCACAGTGTAGCTAGTTCTTCGAACAATAATTGTTGATACATGTTCAGATCGTTCCCAGGTTGCTTCGGCCCTTGTATGAGAATACAGAGGTGTATGTACTTTCGTTTCATGCATAGCCATGGAGGAAGGTTGTACATCCATAGAACCACGGGCCAAGTGCTGTGTCTGCTGCTCATGTTGCCGAATGGATTGATCCCGTCCGTACTCATACCGAACCTGATATTCCTCGGATCTTTTCTGAAATCATCGTATTGGGCGTCGATTGCCCTCCACTGCGAAGCATCGGCAGGGTGTCTCATCACTCCATCATCAGTTTTCCGCCCCTCGGCGTGCCAACGTAGCAGCTTTGCCTCCTTCTTGTTAGCGAATAAATGATTCAAACGGGGAAGGACCGGAAGATACCATACAACCTTTGCTGGAGCGCAACTCTTCACTGGGTCCTCATCATCGGCTTGCTTTCTACCCCTCTTGAATCTGGACGTGTTGCACGTGGGACACTTGTACAGCTTCTCGTGCTCCTTGCGGTAAATAAAGCAGTCATTCGGACACGCATGGAACCTCTGCACCTCTAACCCAAGAGGGCAGACAACCTTCTTGGCTTCTTCGGTGCTCGTAGGCAGCAAGTTGTTTTTCGGAAAAACTTTTGCAAGAAAAGCCAGTGTCTCATCGAAGCCTTCGTCCGGACAGTTGTGGGCTGCCTTGATCCTTAGAAGTTCCAGCGTGACCGACAGACGCGTGTGCTCTGGATCGGAACCGGTATACAACGGGATTTGTGAGTCTTCAACTAGTCTCGAGAACTTAGCAGCCTCTCTTTCATCCTCGGGATCTATCACCACCTGCTCCACCATGTGAACGTCCTGCACCATATCGGCCAAATTGTTTCCCGTTTCTCCTTCGGCGTCCGGTTCGATGCTCCCCTCGTCTTCTTCGTCATCTCCGTGTTCGGCAGCTTGCTGTAACACCTGATCTTCCTCCTCCTCACCGTGACATGTCCAACGTGTATAGCCTGACATGAAACCCTTAAGCGCCAGGTGTACCGTCACCCTCCCTCTCGTATCGAACATTACCAAATTTTTGCAATCGCGACATGGACAGCAAATCTTCGTGCCACCTTTTGCCCTCATATCTCGTTCGGCGACATCAAGAAACTCGTTCAAAGCCATAGCCCAACTCTCTGTCGTCCGGTTGTCGTACATCCAATTGCGATCCATCGATCAACACCTACGACACGAAACTAATCAGTTCGATAACCGAAAACCACATCAAATACATATACGACATGAAAAGAACACTGGCGAGCATTATTACCGAGCGCTAGCGATCTTTTTGGTGAGAAATGAGAGATGTATGGAGAGAGTGAGAGTGAGAGGAGGAGGGAGAGATGAGAGAGAGCTAGAAATGAGAGATGTATGGAGAGAGTGAGAGTGAGAGGAGGAGGGAGAGATGTATGGAGAGAGTGAGAGTGAGAGGAGGAGTGAGAGATGAGGAGGAGGGAGAGAGGGAGAGTGAGAGGAGGAGGGAGAGAGTGAGAGGAGGAGGAAAAGAGAAGATCTAGATCTAGATCTAGTCTCTCTAGAGCTTGGGGAGGAGGGTTGGGGAGAGGGGAGAAGTGTTGGTGGGTTGGGGGGGGAAGGGGGGCGGCGGCGACGGCGGCAGTAGCTGGGGCGACGGCGGCACTCGCTGCTGGCCAGTGGGCGCGCGAGCACTGGCCAGCAGCGAGGGCCCGCTCTGGTTATATAGGCGAGATCACCACTGACGGTCGCGTAAAAGGGGACCGTCAGTGAATCTTCAGCCAACCATGCAATAATCTCCACTGACGGACGAGGATCTATACCGTCAGTGAAGACAACGTCTCTACTGACGGGCCGGTTCCCAGGGCCCGTCAGTAAAATGCAACGTCATATGTTCCCATTTACACTGACGGGCTACATCTGAGCCCGTCAGTGGATCTGTAATCTCCACTGACGGGCACTTAAATTGAGACCGTCAGTGGAGTTCACGCGTCATCTATGCCACCTCACGTTCATCTCCACTGACGGGTCGATTTTCCGCCCGTCAGTGGTTCTCCTCACGTTCATCTTTGCTGCCTTCTCCGCTGACGGGCTGTTTGGTGTCCGTCGGCGGTGTTACCCTGCAGCGACGGACCTTTTTGTGCCCGTCAGTGGAGGGGGTTCAGGAGAAGGTCAATCTGCAGTAGTGACTCCTTCTCTTGCCTCTATGGGTCGTTCTGTTTCAGCCACCTTCGGTGGCCCATGAAAACGATTTTTTAGAGCCCTTTAAGTGTAGACTTGTTGTAAACTCCAAACACTTAACACATCCTTTGTATCCGTGAACACACTTGCAGGATTGATATCCGTACGCGGGATAGTCTTGGACCGTCGTGAACAGCAGCGCTTTTAGATTGAAATATTCTTCTTGGAAAGCGTCCCAGACCTGGGCCCCTGGTTCCCATAGTGTAGCAAGTTCTTCGAACAACAACTGATGGTACACGTTCAGATCATTCCCAGGTTGCTTCGGCCCTTGAATGAGAATAGAGAGGTGTATGTGCTTTCGCTTCATGCAGAGCCACGGAGGAAGATTGTACATCCATAGAACCACGGGCCATGTGCTGTGTCTGCTGCTCATGTTGCCGAATGGGTTGATTCCGTCCGTACTCATACCGAACCTGATGTTCCTCGGATCTTTTCCGAAGTCATCGTATTGGGCGTCGATTGCCCGCCACTGCGAAGCATCGGCAGGGTGCCTCATCACGCCATCATCAATTTTTCGCCCCTCGGCGTGCGAACGTATCAGCTTTGCCTCCTTCTTGTTAGCGAATAAACGCTTCAAACGGGGAAGGACTGGAAGATACCAAACAACCTTTGCGGGAGCGCCACTCGTCACTGGGTCCTCATCATCGGCTTGGTTTCTACCCCGCTTGAATCTGGATGTGTTGCACGTAGGACACTTGTACAGCTTCTCGTGCTCCGTGCGGTAAATGAAGCAGTCATTCGGGCACGCGTGGAACCTCTGCACGTCCAATCCAAGAGGGCAGACAACCTTCTTGGCTTCATCGGTGCTAGTAGGCAACAAGTTATTTTTGGGAAAAACTTTTGCAAGATAAGCCAGTGTCTCGCCGAAGCCTTCGTCCGGACAATTATGGGCTGCCTTGATCCTTAGAAGTTCCAGCGTGACCGACAGACGCGTGTGCTCTGGATCGGAACCGGTATACAACGGGGTTTGTGAGTCTTCAACTAGTCTCGTGAACTTAGCAGCCTCTCTTTCATCCTCGGGATCTATCACCACCTGCTCCACCATGTGAACGTCCTGCACCATATTGGCCAAATTGTTTCCCGTTTCTCCTTCGGCGTCAGGTTCGATACTCCCCTCGTCTTCTTCGTCATCTCCGTGTTCGGCATCTTGCTGTAACACATGATCTTCCTCCTCCTCGCCGTGACATGTCCAACGTGTATAGCCTGACATGAAACCCTTAAGCGCCAGGTGTACCGTCACCCTCCCTCTCGTATCGAACATTACCAAATTTTTGCAATCGCGACATGGACAGCAAATCTTCGTGCCACCTTTTGTCCTCATATCTCGTTCGGCGACATCAAGAAACTTGTTCAAAGCCATAGCCCAACTCTCTGTCGCCCGGTTGTCGTACATCCAACTGCGATCCATCGATCAACACCTACGACACGAAACTAATCAGTTCGATAACCGAAAATCACATCAAATACATATACGAAATGAAAAGAACACTAGCGAGCATTATTACCGAGCGCTAGCGATCTTTTCGTTGAGAAATGATAATGGAGAGAGTGGGAGTGAGAGGAGGAGGGAGAGAATGAGAGAGAGCTAGAAATGGGTGAAGAATTAATATGGATGAGGAGGAGGGAGGGAGAGAGTGAGAGGAGGAGGGAGAGAGTGAGAGGATGAGGAGGAGGGAGAGAGTGAGGATGTGAGAGGATGAGGAGGAGGGAGAGAGTGAGAGGATGAGAGAGTGAGAGTGAGAGGATGAGGAGGAGGGAGAGAGTGAGAGGAGGAGAAAAAGATCTAGATCTAGATCTAGATCCTCTAGAGCTTAGGGATGAGGATTGGGGAGAGGGGAGAAGTGGTTGTGGGTTGGGGGGAAGGGGGGCGGGCGGCGGCGGCGGCAGCAGCTGGGGGGACGGCGGAGCTCGCTGCTGGCCGGTTGGCGCGCGAGCACTGGCCAGCAGCGAGGCCGCGCACTGTTTTTATAGGGAGGAGCACCGCTGACGGGCACTTAAAAGGTACCCGTCAGTGATACATCAGCAACGTACGCACCAAATACCGCTGACGGACGCGAAAGTATACCGTCAGTGAAAACAATATCTCCACTGACGGGCAGCATATAAGGGCCCGTCAGTGCTACAACACGTCATATGTTCACCCTTTCACTGACGGGCCGAGTCAGTGACCGTCAGTGGAGTTGTCATCTCCACTGACGGGCTCTTAAAAGGTGCCCGTCAGTGGAAATGACCCGTCATCTATCCCTCCTCCTGTTCACTTCCACTGACGGGCCGTTTTGGGGCCCGTCAGTGGTGCTCCTTTCCTACTGCTTTGCTACGATTTCCGCTGACGGGCTACTTGCCGTCCGTCGGTGGAGTTCCCCTCCAGCGACGGACCTTTTTATGCCCGTCAGTGGAGAGGGTTCAGGAGAGGGTCTATCTGCAGTAGTGTTTAATTAGGGTTGCAACCTCTCCTTAAGTTGAAACCCTAGCTCAAACCTTTCCAAACCCCCTTCTTTTTAGGTAATTCAAATTTAAATTTTAAATGCAGTGGTGCTATGCCATGCCATGATATGCACAAACAACACTAATTTAGAATAGGGATGTTACAAACCTACCCCCCTTACGAGAATCTCGACCCCGAGTGGGTTGTCATGACATTCGGGTTGAAGAATGCAGGCGCTACGTATCAGCGCGCTATGAACTTGATCTTTCATGATCTTTTAGGCATTGTGTTAGAGGTATATATTGATGACATCGTCGTCAAGTCGGATGGCTGTGAACACCACTTAGCCGACTTGCAACTAGCCTTTGAGAGAATGCGTCGGTATGGGTTGAAGATGAACCCACTCAAATGCGCGTTTGGAGTGTCGGCTGGTAAGTTCTTAGGGTTCATAATTCATGAACAAGGTATAGAAATTGACCCTAAGAAGATAGAAGCCATCAGGAAGTTAGGAGAGCCGACATGCAAGAAAGATGTGCAGAGTTTATTAGGAAAGATAAACTACTTAAGACGATTTATATCTAACCTGGCGGGTAAGATTGAATCGTTTGTCCCTTTGCTTCGGCTAAAACACGAAGCCGAGTTCACTTGGGGGGCAGAGCAGCGAGATGCCTTCAATAGTATCAAGAGATATTTGTCGAGTCCTCCAGTACTTCGAGCACCTAAGTCAAGAGTCCCGTTCCGACTATACATTGCTGCACAAGATAAAGTACTCGGCGCAGTGCTAACTCAAGAGGTCGACAAGAAGGAGCACATCATCGCATATGTAAGTCGCCGACTACTCGACGCCGAAAGTCGGTACGTATTCATCGAGAAGCTATGCTTATCCTTGTTTTACGCATGCACCAAGTTTCGGCATTATTTGCTTTCGAGTACATGTATAGTGTCTTGCCAAGTCGATGTGATTAAGTATATGTTGCAACAACCGATTCTTAGCGGACGAGTTGGAAAATGGGCTTATGCATTAATAGAATTTGATTTAACATATGAGTCGTTGCGTGCCATGAAAGGTCAAGTTGTCGCCGACTTCATTGTTGATCATAGGGTTAGCGATGAAGAAGATGTTAATTATGTTAGCGTATGTCCATGGAAGCTTTACTTTGATGGATCGGTTTGTAGAAGCGGGCAAGGCATTGGTAGTGTTTTAGTTTCACCAAAGAGTATCATTTATGAATCATCGGTCCGACTAGAATATCCTTGCACCAATAACCAGGCAGAATATGAGGCACTATTGTTTGGTTTACAAAGCTTAATAGATATGGGTGTAAGAGATGTAGATGCTTTTGGAGATTCATTGTTAGTAGTTCAGCAAGTCAATGGAGAATTTCAGTGTTTTGATGGATTGCTGAATAGCTATTTAGACCGATGTTTAGATATAATCAAGCTCCTAGATACTTTTAATATCAGCCATGTGCCTAGAGAGGAGAACTCCAGAGCCAACCACTTGGCACAGCAAGCATCCGGGTACCAAGTCAGAAGAGGAAAGTTTTTCATATCTAGAGAGCCGATGCTCGTTGCTGTCAAGGGCCAGGCCGACTTGCTGGAAGTCGAAGCCGACTCGTGTAGATCCAGTACCGACTCGGGGGGCAACAGTTTAACACAGGCTGCCGAGTCATTAAGCGGTTTGGAAGTTCATGATTGGAGGGCACCTTTAGTTAGTTATTTGAAAAATCCGAGTCAAACAAGAGATAGGAAGATTCGGCGGCAAGCTATAAAGTACACCTTGTTTAATGACGAGTTGTATCGCCGAACAATAGATGGGGTATTATTGAAATGCTTAGATCCCGACCAGTCAAGGGTAGCTATGGGAGAAGTGCATGAAGGAATATGTGGAACACATCAGTCGGCTCCTAAGATGCAGTGGTTATTGAAGAGGGCAGGATTCTATTGGCCGACTATGTTAGAAGACTGTTTTCGGTATTATAGAGGATGTGAAGCATGTCAGAAGTTCGGGAACATACAATTAGTACCCGCGGCTAAGATGAACCCTATTATAAAGCCGTGGCCATTTAGAGGATGGGGTTTAGATTTCATTGGGGAAATACATCCTGCTTCGTCGAAAGGTCATCGTTTCGTCCTTGTAGCTACAGATTATTTCACTAAATGGACCGAAGCAGTTCCTTTAAGAAATATGACTCATAAGGAAGTTATTAGCTTTGTTCTAGAGCATATCATTCATAGGTTCGGTATCCCTCAAACTCTGACAACTGATCAGGGGGCATCCTTTATGTCTCACCAATTCAGTGAGTTTGCCGAATCCTTTGGGGTCAAGTTGTTGAACTCGTCGCCTTACTATGCCCAAGCTAATGGACAGGCCGAGTCTAGCAATAAGACTTTGATCAAGTTAATAAAGAAGAAAATTGAGGAACATCCGAGAAGGTGGCATGAAGTCCTTTCGGAAGCACTGTGGGCCCATCGAGTATCTAAGCATGGGGCAACCCGAGTGACGCCATTCGAGTTGGTGTACGGGCAGGAAGCAGTGTTACCCGTGGAAGTTAAGTTGCAAGCTCTTAGAATAGCCAGGCAAAACGACTTGTCGGCTGAAGATTATAGCCACCTGATGATAGATAAGATAGACGACGTTTCGGAAGAAAGGTTGAAAGCCTTACGAGAAATCGAAAAGGAGAAGTTGAGAGTTGCTAAGGCTTACAACAAAAGAGTAAAGGAAAAAATCGTTTCAGATAGGAGACCTAGTATGGAAGACGATTTTACCTATTGGAACTCGGGACAACAAATTCGGCAAATGGTCGCCGAGTTGGGAGGGTCCGTATAGAGTTGTCGAGATCGTCCCCGGGAACTCTTATCTTGTAGAATCTTTGCAAGGGGAATGGTTATCTAAGGCTCTTAATGGGAAATATCTGAAAAGGTATTACCCGAGTGTGTGGCAAATGGCTTAACAAAATCTATGGCCGATATGTCCTTTATAAGTATCGCCCTAAGCAATGGTGTAGTTCACGGTGTTTTTGGCAAATGCAATTATGCCAAAAAGCAGGGGGGCATGTGTTTACAGCATAATTTGGCTCGAGGATTTACTTGGTTGGCCAAATTAAGTATTAGGTTTTGCTGGAAGTTGGTATAATGAAACTAACAGTATGGATGCAGCATTCACTCTTAAATGCAGGATTGATACAGCCGAGTGGCTTGGACGCTCGCGGTATCTTTGGTGCCGAGTGCTCGCAGCGTTTTCCGAGTGCCCCCGAGTGCTCGTCGCATCCCGGAGATACGAAGTGCTCGTAGAAATTATTGAAGACCCGAGCAGTCGGAGGTGTCCCCGAGCGCCAACGTCCCGAGTACTACGTCATCAAGTCACGAGCGGTACTTCTGGACATTCAAACAGTGGCGACCCCGAGCCCTCGCGACCCCGAGCACTCGCGGCCCCGAGCGCCATCGACCCCGAACACTCGCGGCCCCGAGCAATATCGACCCCGAGTACTGGTGACCCCGAGTGGCCGAGTCCCGAGAAGCTCCCAAGTCCCGAGGAGTTTTTCCCCGAGTACTCAACCGACTCCCGAGCAGTACAAGTTCATCCCCGAGTATGCAGCGGATCCCCGAGCGGTCCGAGTTCGTCCCCGAGTACTCGCGAAGGATCATCTTCAGCAGGTCCGAGTCACGGCGCTACTCTTTAAGACTTACCCGACGCCAGAGACTTCAACTTGAGACGCAAGAAACGCAGCGTGGCAATCAAGGAGAGTCTCACAAGACTTGGAAGTCAATCCGGTTTGTTTGGAAAGGATATCTCGTGCGCCAAGAAGAGTCCGGATGACGGCGTTCGAGGCAGTTAGATTTGGAAGGCTATCTTGGTTTGTATGGAAAGTCACATGTACGGTAGAATCCAGATCCTTTAAGCAAGGAAAGAGATATATTTGTAATCAGTTAGGATTAGGAGTCCAAATCTCCTACGGGAAGACCAGCCGCCCTATAAATATGTAAAGGGTGACGGCCGATTGAATCATCCAACAATCGATCAAATCAATCTTTTATCCTTTTATCTTTTCTTAGCAGTAGATCTTTGCTGTTTTGCGCCGGAAAACAGTCGTTTCTTCTTCACGTAAGTAAGAAGATCTTTGTTGCTTTGCTCGGAAAGCAATCGCTCGTCGTACGCGTAAGTACGATAGTTATCCTTTGTTGCTTTGCTCGAAAAGCATCCGTTTATCGCACACGAAGTGCGGTTGCGACTCCCATTACCTAGGTGTTCCGCGGATCCAATTTCGTGCGAACAGCTAGAACACAGGGGCGGGACCATCTCCTCTCGCTGCCGCCCCTTTCTGCACCACCGCCTGAAAGGACTGAAGGTGCCGACTAGAGGGGAGGTGAATATGAGGCTAATTAAGATTACTTCTTTTAACTTTGTTGAAAGGATTAAGTCTTAGTTAGATGCAGGAAGAGCTAACTGTGTAACAGGTGAACAGCACATGCAAGATATTATGTATGATTTAACACGTAGCTGTCACACAGGTGGCTAACACAGGTGAGCTAAAGACTTAGAAATAATGTGCAACCTAACTGGCTGTGTAACAGGTAGCTAACACAGGTAAGAGATATGATCAATAGCAACTGAGACACAGCTAGGATAGCACAGGTAAAAAGGTGATCTACAATAGATGAACAGAATAAGTTTAAGATCACACAAGCATGCAAGAATAGCAAGTACTATAAGTAATGCAGTAAGTACTCAGAGACAAGGTGTTTTTCACCGAAGTTCCCTGCTCTTCTCAGAGAGGTACGTCTCCGTTGGAGAGACTACTCCGAAGAGATAGCCAACACTGAATCGTGCTTGTTCTCCGAGTACCTGACGATCAGGCATCTTGCTTTGCTTGTGGAAGTCATTTTGCCTTGCAGCAGGTAGACTTCAGATCACCTTCACAAACTACTGGTTCAGCCCACACAAGCTTGGGTGATACCAGCAACTTCTACGCCCATCTAGGAGTAGACACTCCAAGAGTAATATATTCAGCAGCAACGAATCTTGGAGGAACCAAATGCTCTTCTGCTCAAGGACTCTAACTCTCTTAGGAAGGTTTGCTTTTGTTCCGAGTGAAAGAGGCTTGCAACGGTCGAATATGCTTTACTGGTTTGAGCTAGCTTGGATGGTTGGTTTGGGTCGAAGACCTCCCCTGGTCCCCTATATATAGGGTTCGCAGTGACCCGACCGTTACACTGTTACCACGTAGGATTAAGTAAGCCACCGGTGACAGGCACCAGTGACACAGCTACACACTCCGCCCAACCTATAATCGGCTCGGGCAAACCGACACTTGTGTCACCGGAGGCTAACACAGGTGAACCATTAACTGACGTAGCAGCACTACTCAGCCCCGTCTTGGCACATGACATGCCCTCAGCATACAACTACTCTGATCCCTAATAAGGAGAGAACCTCCGACAGTCTTCTGACTCAGCAGACAAACCATCGCAGTGCAGGCCCCTTAGCATTTACAAGCTCTCTCCTGGTACAGAGATGCACCTGAGTCATAGACCGCTAGATCACCTGTGACACAGCTGTGTCACACCGGTGACTCTAACCCCTAGGGTTTTCTACTGCTAGCACTGCAGAGTGCTAACAAAAACCAGTTTCACACTTGTGCAAAACTGTTGACACAGGGCCACTGACCTCAAAGCATCAGTGCCACTATCCAACACCCTGAGCATTGAGCAAAAGATACTCTACAGATTATTACTACTTCATCCCTCTTGATAGTACGGGTGTTTCCTATGGACTCAAAGAAACTAGCAAATCTAGGCTTTACCTGCCACCAACTGTATTCACGGCCCTTGACCCATCAAGCCACCATCACCTTGCTTGCAATTCCTTGCACAGCACCGGCTTCTTCACAGCTGTGACACAGCTGCCTAGCACAGCCATTCCCTTGTCCTGGAAATCACCTTTATATCTTTTTGGGTGGTCATCATTCCCTTGATGACCCTTCTTCCTGGAACCTATTAAATCTGCTTACACTCATTGTAAACGTTAGATCCCAGATTGAGTTGCCATTAACCATCAAAACCACTTAGGGACCTAGATGCTCTTTCACCACCACCCTATTTCCTCCCGCTGTCGGCACCTGCCACCGCCAAGCGCCACCCTGCCGCGACCGTTCGACGCCGCAGCGCCATCGAGGATCGCGCCGCATTCCCCCTACCACCTGACGATCTCTACCGCGTCCTCCTCCACACCGGCCTCCCCCACGCGAGCCTCCACCTTGCACACGCAGCCGCGTCGCAGAGGGTGTGACGCCGCCACCGCTAGCAATCTCCTCCTCATTGCATGGCCCCACCACCACCGCTAGCCGTAATAGCTCACGCACTAGCGGAAGCTACACCACGTCAACGAGATTGACGCGCTGCTCGCCGATCTCAACATTGACAGCGTGTCCTCATCGCCACTGTAGTCCAGGACAATCCGCGTTCCAAAAGATAGATTGAGCGAGAAGCATTTGTATTATGTCATTGGTTATATTCGATGTTATTTTTTTGACAATACATATTCATCATTCTTTACTATTTCATAGGAACAATGTATCTACTTTCTTTTTGTACCATCTTCATTCGTAAGTTCTTGTAGCCACTTAAACATCATTTTCGGTAGAATACATGTATAAATAAAAAATTATATTTGTAAATATTAGAATATATTTTTAACGTTTAAATTATATTAGTCAAAACGTACGTTGCACGTACACGATTACTAGTATAGACAAATGTGGTACCTTGAGGAAATAAAAGAACTTTTCCAAAAGAAAAATCAATGACTAGCACAACAACAAACGCTTGTAAAAGTGCATCAACAATTATAGATGGCTAATCGCTAAATTTATACCGTCAGATTTAGTACGATCGGCGGTTGAAACTAATTCCTCTGGGCCGTTGGCGGGGGTGTATGTGTTCGTGAACTATACGGCATTACGGCGATGTAAAGATCCGCGACTCATCACTACGGTTTAATTAGGGCTCGTAATATTCTAGACGAGTCCAGAGAGAACATGAAAAATAGTATATGCGGCGTGTATGCCCCTCCGAACGCATGCGCGCACATCGCTCGTATCGCCGCTAGAGAAGATGAAAGAGACAGTTCTGACGGCGGTCACGCTCCCGGACAACGCCGTACTCGAGATCCTGGTGCGCGTGGCCGATGTGGCTGCCCTTTTCTCCTGCGCCACGGCGTGCAAGCGGTGGCGCCGTACGTCTCATAGCTGACCCCTCTCTTCCTCCGCCGCCGCCGTTGGCCTGAGCACGCATGTCATCCGTCCTGCACTCTCTGCTTCTTCACTAAGCTACCGATCTATGGAGCATAAGGAATCATCCAAGCGGAGCCCGCCCCTTCGCCGGCCTTTGTGCCCTCCCCGTGATCGGCCGTCGGCCCTAGCCGCCGTTTCGTTAGCTCCTTTGTTCCTGACACCACCGGCCTATTGTACCACGCGGTGCCGCTCACCTCTCGCCGTGGCCTTCTCGTGCGCCGTGCTGCCCCCGCTGAAGTGACGGCACGCTTTCGTTGCTTTGCCTGCATAAGGAAGCCCTCTGGCTTGAGATATGGACACGTACGGCCGGCAAGACGTCGGAGAGAGCAAGGACGGTACCGCGGAGTGGCTTCGCTCTCCGGTGATCGAGCTGAAACTACCCGAGCATAAGCGACGTACGTGTGTTTGACAGAGAAGAGTGGCATATTGCTCATCAAGGACAACCGGCGTGGATTCGTGTATTTTGTTGATCTCAAAACTGGGGTGATGGAAGAGGTGACAGACCGGCTACGCCGCCTCAGCCATACGAAGTTTGTACCCTTTGAGATGGATTGGCCGGCGTTCTTGCTGTCTCAGCTTGGCAGCGAGTCGCAGGGCTGAATGCACGCGGACTCGATTGTTATTAGGAGTACTATTTTCCTTTTGCAAGGACTTGTGGCGCAAATTATTAGGCTGCAGCGTAGACGAGCCACGAATGCATTAGGTTGAGTCAGTGTTGGGTCTTCCTAACGTTCCTCCTCCAGCTCATGCCGCGGTTGGATGTTAATACATCTGGTACTGTTTGTGGTACTTTCGTGTTTTACCCTAAAATTTACATTTTAGCTCTATGGGATCTTCATTTTATTGCGAGAAGATACCGAGATAGGATCTTTATTCACCTGTACTAACAAGTATACTACTCCGTATATATAGTTTTGTTTTTCTGGAGAGATCAGTGGAGCCCCACCAACCTTTTCGCAAAGGAAAAGAGATATTGATTAGATACCGATTATCAAAGGAATCATCATTGAGTCGTAGGAAACTTGGGCAGGTCAGAGGAGCCGGTTCCGTGAAGGGAATAGAATCTCTCTGCATGTTTTTACCTGTCTCACCCGGGAGGCAAGGTGACGAGAACACATTCTTTTAAGACGATGAAAGAGAAGTCCCCTCCAGCCTCTGTTGAGATTACAGAAAGCTCGATCACAGATAGTTGGAAAGTTTATCATAGATGGTCTCGCCAACCGTATGAAATTATAGGTCTGTGATGAGACTCTCTCATCAAAACTGTTTATGATAATTAGACATGAGAAGTGGTTGGGTATTAAAACCATCTACGATGTGAATTTTTGGTTTTAAGAAAAGGTTGGGTTGCTGCTAAATTTATGAAATTAAAACAAGGTTAGGTTGCTGCTAAATTTGTGAAATTAAAACAAGGTTGGGTTGCTGCTAAATTTGTGAAATTAAAACAATCACAATCAACACTACATTTAAAACCATCTGCACAGAGCAAGAATAAATCCTTTTGTGCATAAAAACATGAACAATTTGAATTACACGGGAAGGTTCATCATTTGCCATCACTCCCATTGCATTGCTACAACAAGATGGTTCATCACTTGCATTGCATTTGGACAGAGTAAGAAAGCAATTGACATACCACGCCACCACAAAGCTGAAGTCAATGACGAGCACCCATGTACTCCTCTGCCGAGTCCTTGGACCACACGTGCCACCGCTGTAGGTGATGCGTTGGATCTGGTCCCCCATGTGTGCCGCCATCGCAACTTGTCCGCCAGATACAGCTGGATCTACTCTCCGCGCGCACCGCTGTAAGAGCCGGTCCGTCGGATCCTACTAAATCTGCTCCTCCACATGTGCCGCCATCGCAGTTAGTTCGCTGAATCTCATTGAATCTGCTCCTTCGCGCACGTCGCAACTGCTCCGCTAGATCCCGTTGGATCTGCTCCTCCATGCATGTCGCAGCTCCTTCGCTAGATCTCGTTGGATCTACTCCTCCGTGTGAGCCGTCATCACAGTTGGTTTGTTGAGTCCCACTAGATCTGGTTCTCTGTGCTGCCGCAGCAGATGATACTCAACACCACTGTTGCCGCAACTCGTCACACTATCTCAGGAAACGCCTTCACTGACGGGCACTAAAACCCCTTCACTGACGGGTTTACGGCCCGTCACTAACGTCGCGTCAGTGGAAGTCCAACGTTCACTGACGGGCACCAAGCCCGTCAGTAGATGTCAACAATTACTGACGGGCCCAACTAGCCCGTCAGCAGAGATGTGGTTCAGGGCGTCCTGACTGTTACTTTCACTGACGGGCAATTTGACTAGGCCCGTCAGCGATGATACAATTTCACTGACGTGCACGTTTGTGTGCCCGTCAGTAGTTGTGAACTTTTACTGACGGGCCCGACTTGCCCGTCAGCAGAGAGGTAGTTCAGGGCGCGTGGAAACATCCTGACAACACCTTTCACTGACGGGCAGTGATACCTCGCCCGTCAGCGATGATATATTTCCACTGACGTGCACGTTTATGTGCCCGTCAGTGAAAGTATGGTCACACTTTTTTAAAAATTATTTTCTGGAAACGCAATATGAATATTATACAGCAATTAGTATGTCAAATATTAAGCATATGTAACATTTAATATCAGAAATACGAATCACATATACCAAATTAATATCACAAATAGTAAATACACATATAAAAACAAGTTTACAACGAATTAAAACGACAAACAATTGCATTTAACAATGTTTATTCTCAGTAGCCCTACTAATCTACGTCTACGACGCTTCGCTAGTACTTGCAGGGCAGCGGGAAGGGGGTAATTGGACTCCCGCGTAGAAATCTCCGCTTGGCTGGATGACGTCGTTGTTGATGACGTACGCGAAAGTCTTCTGGATGCGGGCAAAGTCCTTCCTCCAGTCGTACTTTTCCTCCGCCAGGTCGTGTATGAAGTTATTGAACTGGTCCCGGCTCCACTGAGGGTTCTGGGACATGACGAAGGAGTCCATGTGAGCGCAGACGTAATACCCACATGTAACACTATTTTCCGGCTGTTGCCTGCAAGGGAAGTTGAATTTGTGGGTCAGCTTCTTGCTCTTGCTCTCTGCTCCTCCCCCCCGCAAGTTGTATTCCCAAAAGGCGTCTTCCAGAACTTGCTTAATTCCTGAGAAGTCCCGGTTGGCACTTCTTTGGGAATCAAAATAGTATATGAATCTGGAAGACTTGTCGATGATGATGAGGATCCAGTGGTCGCTGCGTAAAAGGTAACAAAGGAATATAAACAGACGGGGATACGTGATTAAGAACAGCAAACTAGGAACGCTAGTAAGTAACTTACGGGGGGTTGTATGGCATGAGCAAGTAGTCCTTATCCTTATGGTATATCAATGAGGCGGTGATATAATCTGTTAGGACCTGCTTCGCTTCTGCTATATAGTACTCGTTCATGAGTACCGGATCGATTATTCCAAAAGCGCAGCTGCGCAGATGCCTCGACTCTTGAGCTTGGTAAAGCGCCCATAGCCTGACGAGCATGGTGTCGAGCCGGAAGAGGTTGAACAACATAAAGATATCTTCAAAATTGATGTCGAAGGTGTCGTGGTGTCTGTCGACGAAGAAACCATAATCTTTAGGCACCTCGACCTTAAAGTGTTGCACATAATCATCCCGATTTCGTGCCCTCATCACGATCGTGTCATGGAGCATTTTCATCTGCGTGGGCAACCTCTGCACCTCATCATCTGGGAGCAAGGGCTCACCTGCCTCGTACACTATTCGTCGAGGCATTTTCTTGGCTTCGGCAGATGTCTGGAAGGATAAGGCCTTCTTCTTGCTGTCCTTGCTTGCCTCCTTCGCAGCGGTGCCGCCCCGCCTGTGTGGTCTTTTTCTTTTCCTCTCCGGATCCGGAGAGGAGGCCCTCTTGCCTCCCGTCAACGCTTCGCCCACCGCTGCATTGAGCGTGCTTGGAGATAAGATCTTCTTTTCCGCTGCGCTCGGGTCATGGCGATGCTTGGTGCGCTTCTCACGGGGCGGCTCCTCCTCCTCGGACGGAAGGATCGTCGTGTGCTGCTGCCCGCCAAGATCGACGTCGTGTGCTTCATCGAACTCAGGCGGCGTCCTGCACACGCCGAGCGGAGACGGGCCGGCTACGGCTGATGGAGAGGGGATCGTTGACGTACCAGGAGATGACACCCCGAGGATAGTTATCTGGCTCTTCGGCCACAGGATGTAGTACCCTTTGCAGTCTCCCAGCTTCGTGACATCCTCTTCAGGGGCGACAGGGACTGTGACGTCACTGAACTCGGCGACGACGCGGTCCACCTGCACCCTCGCCATGTGGGGAGGTACTGCAACGTTGTGGCATGTCGCGCCCTCCGCCGTTGGGAAGACAAGGCCGTGTGCAACCGTCTTCTTCACGCCAGGCAAAGGGATTGTGAGGTGGCATTTCGTGGGGTCCTGCGTAACAAACATTGTGTCGAATTAGAGCATTGTTATCTGCACAATTCTATTAATTAATTGATTCATGGTGGCGACGAAGCTTACAGCGATGTCTTCGACGGCACTTGGCGACTCGGGGGCATTGTCGGAGGCTGAGGCGCAGCTGCTCCATCCAGCCGGATAGGTGCCCTGATGTCCATGAGGATGGACAGGTGGCCGAGACGCATCGTAGCCTCTAGACGCTAAGAATTCTTGGGCCGCCTTCTTGCCAGCCTCCTCGGCTGCCCTTATCATCTCCTGCATTAGAGATGTTTGCCTTCCTCTCCTCCTCTGGCGGGCAGCCTCGCGGTCCAGGGGAAACACTGCGTCCCAGATAGCGCCGCTCCCGACCCCCCGGACACGCCCTGTCTTCTCCTTCGTCCCTAGAGCCTGCGAGAGATGGTCTTCCCACCTCTGGCTCTGGACGGATTCCTGGGAGCTGGCGGGCTGCTGGGACAGCTGCCTCTGCAACATAAATGGCACAACGTACGGACCGTTAGCGAACTGGAAGCACAACAGCATATTCGAAGAAGACATCGGATTAATCGAACTTACCAATCTCTCGGAGACCGCCTGGAGCTCAGGGTCCATGATGATAGGATTCCCAGTGGCTGGGTCCGAAACTGTGTGCGCCCTCATCCAGATCTGGGCGCGTTCCTGCTCGATATCGGCGAAGGGAACCGGTTTCCCAGCCGCTATCAGCGCGGCGTCCTGTTTCTCCCAAATCGGTCTCTTCCCGGGAACACCTCGGCTGCCAAGGTGGTGGAGGAATTTGTTCTTCGCGCGTAGCTCCTTCGCCCGGCGACTCTTCTCCTTGAATTCGTCACTCTTCATGTCCGCAACGAACTCCTCGCAGTGCTCGAGTTCTACCTTTGGCCATTTCTGTTTGATTACAGTATCGAAATCGGCGTCTAGCAGTTTCCTTGCTTCATATCGCCATGTCCTTAGCGCGACACACATGATGCTATCCGCTTTTCTTC
Organism: Stipa capillata; assembly: GCA_019208055.1. Taxonomy (NCBI): domain Eukaryota; kingdom Viridiplantae; phylum Streptophyta; class Magnoliopsida; order Poales; family Poaceae; genus Stipa; species Stipa capillata. The sequence continues at coordinate 213,790 of JAGXJF010005405.1, forward strand.
GGACTCTTTCCTTGTCAGCCTCTGGGACAGCATACTTATCCCAGAGCTTGTCGAAGAGGACCCTTTTCTGGCCGTCCGTCATTTTCTTGAAGTCCTGGCAGGTGATCCTGACATGCTCGCGGACGATGCAACCGCACGTGTTGCTGAACGACTTCGCTGCCTTCTCAGGACTTGCAGGAACACCTGTCACGCCTACCCGGGTGACGACGAACGTCTCGTTCGTCAGCTGGTTCCCTCCTCTAGGGTTGTACCGTCTCTTCGGCTTCTCTGGTGCTGACGACGGCTCCGGCGCCTCATGTTCCTCTGACCCTGACTCGCTTGATCGAGAAGCGTCTGACGATCCTTCCGCACTCTCTTCATCTCGTGCCGACTCAATGGCCGGAGGTACATTCTCCGTCTGGACGGCAGGTTCAATGGCCGGCTCAGGAGTTGTCTGATCGGTTAGGAGCGGGGCGTCAATAGGGGCCGCCACGTCTAGGGGCGCCGCGCTGTCATCATCTACGCGGGCTACTTCCCGGGTTGGCGACGATTCCATTTTCCGAGTTATTAAGAAACTGAAACAAACCACACATCCTCAGAACACATCTTTCTCTCAAAGCAAACAATCAAAAAATCCATACGGGCATGCATGTCATTGGAACCAATATTTCGTAACTCTATCCGCAAAACAGAAATGCTGAAAAGAACTTTGCTCCATACGCAAATGCTGACGAATGCAGAAGGCACAGATCACACCACTGAAAGACGACAAAACCACTTGAACACTTGAATTCATTAAATGCAAAATTTCCAAACAAAATATCATCAGATGTTTCTATAGAACGAATGCAATAGTTAGCCCTCCAAAATCTCAACACGGTCTAAGGACAAAAGCCCACATATAACTCAAAGTACTCAATATACTCAATAGCCCACATATAACTCAAAGTACTATAACAAATCATTCAACACTCTAATATAGTTAACTAAACTGTTGATCAAATACAGACGGAGTATCTCTCACATACATCAAGTCCAAATGCCACAACTAATGACCATATCATGCATCCAATATATTAAGCAAAACCAGCCAGATCCAGCAAAGCAATTTAATCCTTACATGGCTAATTTTTTTTCTTTGTACATGGCTACTTACACTGTAGCCTATATGCCCAAAAGCAATATACCACCACAATGACGGTAATTTATTAAGGTCAAGGGGCCCACCATTTTCATAAAATATGGTGAACATCTGCGCAAAAGAAATACTTTACATAGGAAGCAGTAGCTAGCCTAAACAAGTAACAACACACACCAAGTGATGCAATGGAAGAATGTGCATCTAGCCGTGGAAGCAACAGCATCCCAGCCTATCCACACCATACTGTTCCTTTTACAAGAAGAAAAAGAAAACAATCTGAATTCTTCAGGAGCAGTTCCCTCGAGTAAATAATTGAGTTCACATGAACCTTTAATATGGATACTCCCATCCAGATTTATCAATCATCTTTCAGATTAGAAAATAAATAGGGATAAGAGTACGATGCAATGCTACTCCATGTAGAAAGCTTGCAGATAAGGAATCTTTGCAATCATCACCATCATCATTCGTGCTCACAAATTGCAATCAATCGATAGCTGATTACTCATACAACAACAAACAACACGAGACACACAGACACTATGTGCAGCTTTGCTTAACCCTTCATCAGCAGAGCCCATGGTTTGGCCTGCCCCGTTTAAGTTCATCAGCGAGCTCGATCCAGAAGCAAAGGGTGTGCTGGAAGCAGCCCTGATGGAAGCAATTTACCTTGCACGACGGGGTGGGCGGAGCTCGATCCAGAAGCAAAGGGCTTGCACGGCGGCGGCGCTTCTCCTTCGGGCGGCGGCGCTTCTCCCTCGGGCGGTGGCGGCGCGGGGGCTCGGGGCGGCGGGGCTAGGGCGCGGGCGGCGCCGAAGGGGGCTCGGGGAGCGGCACCGAAGGGGGCTCGGGGCGGCGCCGAAGGGGGCTCGGGGAGCGGCGCCGAAGGGGGCTCGGGGCGGCGGCGCCGAAGGGGGCTCGGGGAGGCGGCGGGGCCGGGGCGGCGGGGCTCGGGGATGCGACGGGAGCACGGGGCGGCGGCGCGGCAGCCTGGCGGCGGGGGTAGGCGCGGGCGCTCGCGGCTGGTTCCAAAAACTAGAACACGCGAGACGAATGGTCCAAAAATTTCGCTAAGTGCCAGTTAAATAGGGCGGCAAAATCACTGACGGGCACACCAATGAGCCCGTCAGTGGTAGTTAACAGGGACTTTCACTGACGGGCATGTCAATACACGCCCGTCAGTGGAAGTTCACTTCCACTGACGGGCACACAAACCTTGCCCGTCAGTGATTTAATATTAGGGTTTGCGCCGCATTTTCTACTGACGGGTGCGCATTAATTTGCCCGTCAGTAGAAGTTCCTACTTTTGCTGGTTTGCCTTGTTTCCAGTTTTGCTGGTTTTCTCTTTCTTCTTAACTTCTACTCTTTGTTCTTATATTTTTCTTAGTTTTGTTGTTTAACTTTAAATTCACTTTAGTATTTTGCTTCTAACTCTTTCTCTTTCTATTCTCTCTCTCCTCTCTCTTTTCTCTTTCTCTTATCTCTCTAAACATTTGTTAAGTTTCTTTATTAAAACTCTCTACCAGATCTTTGCTTGTTTTGTACTCTCGTTTCTTATGCTTTCGCTATTCTCTTTCTCTCTCTCTTTTCTTGCTTCAGTTCTTTCTAATTGCACAGATGCAGCATATTCCAAACATATATGATATATTAACCATTCAATTCGATAAAATGATATTATTACATATTGACCTAGCTATTTCACGAAGTTCCGAACATATTGAGATTCCTTAATTCTGAATTGATCGGAAACCTAGATTTCATCGTCTTCGACACGCTTCTCAATAGTACTTCTGATTTTCTTGGTGGTATACGTCAGGCCTTCGTCGTGGCTGCGTCTTATGTACGGGCACGCATCCTGAGAACTTCTGCGCCTCTTGCTCGTTCGATCATCAACATCCTCTTCTTCTGTGTCCGGATCGTCGAACTGGTCGTAGTCCTCTTCGTCAACTACACCATCGACTCCGACAATACTCCTTTTCCCTTTCCTCACGACAACGCGCTTCTTATTCTTTGGATCTGTTATGTAGAACACTTGGGCGAGCTGTTTGGCTAATACCCATGGCTCATCTTTAGGACTGATTGAATTGACTTGTCGTGACTCCATAGGGATCGGTGGAGGTATCACCATGGTACTGGTGTTCATATCTTCGATTCTGACGTAGATTTCTTGTCCGGTCTTCTCGCGAGGCTTCGGACGGATTTCTTTTGTTCCGTCGAACCTTTCCGTGTCCTCTCTCCATGGGTCGTTCATGGTGAGCCACCTTCGGTGTCCCATGAACACGATTTTTCTAGAGCCCTCTAAGAAAACACTCGTCGTTTCTTCCATGCACCTAACACATGCCTCGTATCCTTTGGTGCACTGACACGCGTTGTTCCCGTACGCGGGGTAATCTTGCACCGTTGTGAACAGCAGGCCTTTCAGAGTGAAGAACTCTTCTCTGTCCGCGTCCCAGACCTGAGCCCCTTCTTCCCACAGCGTAGCTAGCTCGTCCTTCAGTAGCTGTAGATACACGTTGAGATCCATTCCAGGTTGTTTTGGCCCTTGAATGAGAGTAGACAGGTGCATGTACTTCCGCTTCATGCACAACCACGGAGGGAGGTTATAGATCCAAAGAACAACGGGCCATGTGCTGTGTCTACTGCTCATGTTGCCGAATGGATTTATTCCGTCCGTACTCATACCGAACCTGATATTCCTCGGATCACTACCGAAATCTGGGTATTCGGCGTCGATTGCCCTCCACTGACAAGCATCGGCTGGGTGTCTCAACACCCCGTCCTTTCTTCTCCCCTCTTCGTGCCAACGCATCAGCTTTGCCTCCTTCTTGTTACCGAATAAACGCTTCAGACGGGGGAGGACTGGAAGGTACCATACAACCTTTGCGGGGGCACCACTCGTCACTTCTTCCTCGTCATCGTCTTGGTTTCTGCCCCGCTTATATCGAGATGTGTTGCACACCGGACATTTGTCCAGCTCTCTATACTCCCTGCGATAAATAATGCAGTCGTTTCGGCAAGCGTGGAGTCTCTCTACATCCAATCCAAGTGGGCAGACCACCTTCTTGGCTTCCTCGGTGCTCGTAGGCAACACGTTCTCCTTTGGAAAAACCGTCGCGAGGTAAGCCAGTATCTCATCGAAGCTTGCGTCCGGACAGTTGTGGGCCGCCTTGATCCTTAGAAGTTCTAGCGTGACTGACAGACGCGTGTGCTCAGGATCGCAGGTGGGATACAGCGGTTTTGTCGAGTCTTCCATCAGTTTCGCAAACTTTGCGACCTCACTTTCATCCTCGGGGTCTTCGACCACCTGGTCCGCCATGTGACTGTCCCTCAACATTTCAGCCAAATTGTTCCCCGCCTCCCCCGTCAAGTGGTCCCTACATTCCGAAATATGGTCTTCATTTACTTCTGCGTCTCCATGTCTGGCCTCTTCTTCTAAACATTCACGAGTAGCTAAAATTTCTGTCTCCTCCTCACCGTGACTTGTCCAACGTGTATAACCTTCCATGAAACCTTTAGTCAACAAGTGTAGCTGCAGCATGCCTCTCTCCCTGAACATTATCGTGTTCTTGCATACGGAACACGGACAACGCATCTTGTTCGCACCCTTTTTCTCCTTATCTTCCTCGGCCACATCTAGAAACCCATTCAGAGTATTGACGAAACTCCGTGTTGCCCTTTCGCCGTACATCCAACTTCGATCCATCGATCCCTACAACAACAAACTGATTGAGTATAATCCAAATTAATAAAGTAATCACAAAATTTATTATTTTCTTTCATGTATTATATCGTACCAAATAGAAGTCGCTCGCTAGCCTTCGAAATAGGGTACGGAGAGGGAGGAGGAGAAGGGAGGAAATTAAGAGAGGGGAGGGAAGAGAGGAGGGAGGGAGGAGGGTTAAAAGAGCTAGATCTATCAAGATATAGATTGTGTATTTAGGGAGGAGAAGGGAGGGAAGGAGGGAGGAGGAGAGGGAGGGAGGGAGGAAGGAGAGGATTAATTAATGGAGGGAGGAGGAGAGGAAGGGAGGAGGAAAGGGAGGGAGGGAGGGAGCTAGGGGAGAGGGAGGGAGGATCTAGATCTAGATCTAGATCTAGACCTAGATGAGGAGGGAGCTAGGGAGGAGAGGGAGGGAGGAGAGGGAGGAGGAGGAGCAGCAGCTGGCCGTCCGGAAGCAAAATCGCCGAAGCTGCGCAGCTGGCCGTGTTGAGGCGCGCGAGCTCACCGGCCAGCTGCCGGCGGCGAACAGTTTTAAGGAGTTCCAGTATTATCACTGACGGGCAGACTATACTACGCCCGTCAGTGATAAGCATCCCAAACAATCACTGACGGGCAACCATGGGAGGCCTGTCAGTGATCACGCCACCACCACTGACGGGCAGCATTAATAAAACCCGTCAGCAGAAGTACTTCTACTGACGGGCATCGATGGATAGCCCGTCAGTGATAATGCAACAACCAGAGGTACCGCAATGTTTTGTCCCACCTCGCCGAGCGACCTGCGCGCGGACTTGTTTATAAGGGCAGCTGCGCGTGGCTTGTTCGAAATCCTCACTACTGTCACTGATACATCGAGCCTCGGCCGGTCCCTTGCGCGGCCTGGGCTCGTGGGCCTGGGTGCTGTGCTCGGGATAGGCCTCTGGCCGGTCTCCTGCGCGGCCCTGGCCCGTGGGCCTGGGCGCTGTGCTCGGGATAGGCTCGTGCGCCAAATTTTTTTTCCTATGTCAAGATATTCACTGACGGGCGAAGTAATAGAACCCGTCAGCAGAAGTACATTGCTCCATAACCCTAGCTACCACCACTGACGGGCATTATTAATAAAACCTGTCAGCAGAAGTAGATTGCTCCATAACCCTAGCTACCACCACTGACGGGCATTATTAATAAAACCCGTCAGCAGAAGTACATTGCTCCATAACCCTAGCTACTACCACTGACGGGCATTACTTATAAAACCCGTCAGCCGAAGTACTTCTGCTGACGGGCATCTATGGAAAGCCCGTCAGTGCTAACGCAACCCCAGAGGTACTGCAATATTTTGTCCCACCTCGCCGAGCGAGCTGCGCGCGGACTTGTTTAAAAGGGCAGCTGCGCGTGGTCCTTCCGAAGTCCTCACTACTGTCACTGATACATGAAGCGTCGGCCGGTCCCTTGCGCGGCCCGGGCTCGTGGGCCTGGGTGCTGTGCTCGGGATAGGCCTCTGGCCGGTCCTCTGCGCGGCCCGGGCCCGTGGGCGTGGGCGCTGTGCTCGGGACAGGCTCGTGCGCTAAATTTTTTTTTCCGATGTCAAGGTATTCACTGACGGGCGAAGTAATAAGACTCGTCAGTGACATTACGTGTCAGGGGAAAAGACAGGGTGGACCACCCTTCTGACTTCTACTGACGGGCGTAAGGTTGCCCGTCAGCGATATTGGTACCATTACGCACGGGTACTTTGTAAAGTGCCCGTCAGTGAAGCATCGCGTCAGTGGAGAGTCCAGGTTGGCATTCCGTGCCCACTTTTACTGACGGGGCTTGTTTGTGCCCGTCAGTAGAAGTTCGTCGCCTCCTCCAGAGCGCGACCATCTCTGACGGGGCCGTGTGCGCCCGTCAGGGATTTATTTAATCAGCGACGGGTCTCTTTGTGCCCGTCAGTGATGATGGTGCAGAGAAAGTGTTTTCTGGGGTAGTGTCATGTTTCGGCCTCGAGCGTGGTGGAGCAGTGCCCACGTGGTCGAAGTGACGCATGCAGGACTCAAGCGCTATGGGGAGGGAGGCCGGGACAGACGAGTTAGGGGATGTTTGGTTGGGCTTTTTAGTAGTTTTTTATGGAAAAAACTGCAGTCCAACCAAACGGCCAGCTTTTCAGCAGTTTTTGCCAACGGTAGCTGTGGTCTTTGCAGTGCAAATTCAGCTGTTTGGAAAAGCCGCCTTCTGCCAGCTTTTTGCAATGTTCTAAAGTTTCAGTGCTCATTTTCTAAAATACTGTAGATGGTTTGGATCAACCAAAAGCCATATGGTCACTTTCTCACAGCCACAGTAGCTTTTCCAAACAGTCAGCCAACAGCAGCTTTATCAATAGTCATAGCCCAACCAAACAGGCCCTTAGTGGGGAATGATTGGGGTGGGGTGGGAAGACTTTGGGTTAGGGGGCGATCCGAAGAAGAAAAGAAGAGGAAAGGGTAGGGAGAACACCGGCTCGATCGGGAGAAAAAAGGTGAGGTGGGGAGACTTAGTGTTAGGGTGTGGTGGTACTTCATTGGGTGGGGTGGTGTCGATTTGGCCTTTGTAGATGGTTTCTGAAAATAAACCGATTGTGCTACATAAATTATTATAGATATTTTCTTTCAAGAAAATGTATATGATGTACAGTGGCGAAGCTAGGATTCACTCGATGGGTGGGACACCAAATTTTTTTTGCTTCGCAAATAAAACATATAAGTACAAGTTTATCAAAATGTATATAGCATCGCAAACTCCATATATACTGCATATATAAATATAATTTTCGACAAAAGCACAATGCAAATTGTTTAATAAGGTCTCACGGCATCAAATTCTACTAATAAGTTCAAATATGAAGTAGTCTCTTACATGAACAAACGATAGCATGATTAAAAAAATTACAATACTACTCCACTTTGTGCTTTCTCATGGCCATGAAAGTCCCGATTATCTCATCATCACTTACTTTGGAGAAAATATCTCGCTCAATAAAAGTAACCATACAATTATTCAAGAGTTTATCACCCATATATATTATTTCTCAATTTGGTCTTCACTAGACACATTGTAGAAAATACTCTTTCAACATTTGTTGTCGCCACCGGTAGAATCAATACCAACTTGAGAAGCAAATACACCAAATCATAGAGCACATGCTTTTGTGTCTCAACAAGTTTAATAGAGAGCTCACCAAGACTATTTATGCTTTTGAACCTATCATCCCTTCTCATGTCATCAACGAAGTTCTCAAGTAGGATTTCAAGTCTTATCAAATCTATGCTCAATATGTCATTGGGATAAAACTTAGCAAGTCTAAGTAGTTTTTATGCATCAAAAGAAGCAAAAGAATTGAAGGGGTTCAATGCCGACATGCAAACAAGCAACTCCATATTAACCTCATCAAAGCCAAGTACTATATCTATGAAACCAAAGAAAACTGAAGTGGCGATCTCTACCTCCAATATCCCTTGATGGAAAATCATATGTATAAGGTTGGCATGGACCTTTGAGAATATATGCTCTACGAACTGCATCTTGATCATTGAGATGATAGCTTGCAATGGGCATCTTTTCCCTCGGATCATGCGGAACGAGGTCAACATCATAATCTTTTTCTTGCTCAATCAAAGATGGTTCTTGTTCTTGAATCAGCTCTTCAATCACCTACGATCCTTATTCTTGATTTTCATCTTCAACCATGTTGTCAACAAGTGGAACCTCCATGGCATTGTTCTTTGCCTTAGCCTCATGCTTCCATAAAAGAGATGCAATATGTCCCTGTCCAACTTTATTCCTTTTCATTTTCAGCCTAACTCCCAAATTCCCAATTCCCAAATTCCTCAATGCGCAAAAGAATCTCCCTCTGCCGATCTGCCCCCTCCCTCTGTGGCTCTGCCGATCTGAGGACTCGGTTCCCACTGCCGATAAGTTCATGAGGTAAGTGATAATGTAATAGATTACTATCTTCTTCTTGAAGAAATTGAATTCAACCCATAACTTTAGATAATTCTATAGATAGTCATAGAAAAGTGGTTGAAAAATAATACATTTATCATTTATTAAAAGAAACTATAGATGCGAATAATCCTTATAGAGGTTCCAACTTCATTCCTAGGGTTCACAGGTCTCCTAACTAGACTTTTATGCCTAGAGGTCTCAATAATTGCTCTGAGACCACCTGCGGCGACCCACATATTACCCATACGGATAATATGCTAGTCTTTGACATCTCACAGACGAAATGCCTTCTCACCGGTAACATATCTCACAGAGTGGCACGACAGAAGCATTGCAGTGGTCTATATATTACAAACTTAAAGTACAAATTGAAAAATCAACATGGAATATTACAACTGTTTCCCAAAAGTACGAGAAATTTAAAAGCGTTTCCATCTGGTTACAGCAAAAGACTTTTCTACAACTCTCATCTAACCGAGCTATTATTTCTACTCGGTGGCGTTGTCGTCGCGGTAGTCGTAGTAGTAGTCGACACCTTCTTCCTCCTTCTCGGAGTCGGTTCTTCAGCTCCCTCTTCGTCGATCTCGACGTAGACGACCTCCTGCTCTGCTGTCGGCTCACAGTCCAATCAAAGGAATTAAGATAGAGGGATGAGTACAGAAGGTACTCAACAAGTCCAGGAATAGTAAAGAGATGTTTGATGCACTATCTACTAAGAACAGCAAAGAGATGTTTGATGTACTATCTACTAAGAACAGCAAAGAGATGTTTGATGCACTATCTACTAAGAATAGCAATGCTCTCCAAAAGCAATACAATTTTGTAAGGTAAGAGAGTCAAGTTTTAATTTAAAAGACTAATGATCTCCTGTTTCGCAAGCTGCTAGGACTCCCGATGAATCCCTTTCTTGCCGGGTTCGCAGTTCCAACCAGGAACATGGAGTGATTCAGCCACATTTCTATACACTCTGCGGAGGTGCGCAACTGTACTCACAAATGAACTTGGTTATGTGTCTGAGTTTGCAAGGCTCATTCACATTCCCACGATCACAAAGCATTTTCGCCGCCTGCTCGGTCATACTCCGCGTCGTAGTCCGTACAGGACTACCGGTCCCAAATCATAAAGTGAGTAGCCCGGTGGCCAATGTCACATTAACCAGAAGTGAGCAGCCCGACGGCCAATATCACTTTATCAAGAAGTGAGCAGCCCGGCGGCCAATATCACTTTAACAAAATGTGGGCAGCCCTACGGCCAATGCCACGTCAACAACTGTGGGCAGCCCTACGGCCAGTACCACCTTCCCGGTAGCCGATCCCGCTACCAAGGTCTTGCGTTCCCAGGGGAGTATGAACCTAGGGCAAAGGTACTTTAGCTCAGCCCTGCCCATACAGGGTATGTGGTATGCGCGATCACTACGGTCCTTGAACACAATCGATCATTTGTTATATTAACCTTATATGAACAACCCGTGTGATGAAATCTACCTTCCAATGTGCTACCGGCACCCTTTCCTGGATTTCAACACCCACCATGTTTGCCCAAAAACCGACGATCAACAATTCCAAGATTGATTCAATTTAGAAAATAGATTTTCATTTTGTGCATGTTATAGTCAAGAGGGAAATTTTTGTAAAACATTCTCAACGAACATGAACAAGAAACTGGACTTGCCTGGTGACGGATAAGCTAGTAGTGGAGTACGCCTGGTCGGCTTGCTGAACTTTGGTTTCTGATAAAAAGCAAAAAAGGTCCGATAAGGACTTATTCAGAAGCTTCAAAATATGAATGCAAATAACATGGCATTTTATGCATGAGATGATGTATATTAGCTTACTCTAAGGAGATTTAGACATAAATTCTTAAAATGTTTGATGAGGATTTAGGATTATTTAAAGTAGTAGCCAAACTTTAATTATTTTCAAACCTATGTTGATTTTAACTTGAGTTAATATACTTTTACAACTTACTTCACTTAAGGGTTTAGCTTATGGTCAAGTCCTCTTTTCTAAAGAAGAAAATGATATTTTTATCTTGATTAGAATCATTTATCATTTAAGTTAGACTTCAATTTCCCCTTTTAAGAGGAAAATATTTTAATTAAAGCAATTACCCAAAATTTTAATCTACTCTTCAGTCCACATGTGTGTATTTCTATATGTTATGTTCACATATCTATTTCCTTTTTTTTATTTGTATTTTCAAAAGAAAAGGAAAAGAATTAATCCATCAAACCTAAACGCTACCTAATCTATCCTAACCCATAGCCCTAACATACCCGCATACACGCACATGGTCCAACCTCTTTCTCTCCTTCATGCCCGCATCTGACCCTCCACACGCGCTCTTGCACCGCCGCCTTGGGCTCTCGGCCTCACCCGTGCCGCCGATGTTCTCGTTGCCTCCGCCTCTCAGCCCCTGCGGCCTCGGACCCGTCGCCTTCCAACCTCCTCTGCCGCGCACCCCGCGGCCTCTCCCTCTTCCATTGGCCGCCGCCTGCTCGGCGCCCTGCCACTCCATCCGTTACTCCACCGGCCACTTCGCCGTTCCCGCTTGCTGCGCCTCGACTTGGTCTCGTCTAAGACCAGCGCTGCCCTGGCGCTCTCCTCGGCGCCATCTCGGATGCTCCTCTCGCTCCCGTGTGTCGCCATCTAGATGTGCCGCCTCCCCTCGGCTGATGCTGTTTAGCCTCTCAGGGCATCACCACCTCCATCCACTGCCACCTCCGTCAGAGGGCGGTGGATTTGATCACCACCGTAACCATGGTGGTGGCAGGTCGTCTCCAGGTAAGACCCCCCCCTCCTTTTTCCTTCTTCCTCTCTAATCCCTAATCTCCCCCAATTAACCCCTTCGATTTTTAGGGTTCATCTATTGGGGTCTGTCTGTGATGTTTGATTACTCTTGATGCATATGATTTAATGTGGCTTAAGCCCAATTGAACATTGGTTGATTCAACGATGCTTACACTTGGCTTTTGCCTACTGATGTTGGAATGTATGTGCGTATGCTTGAGGCCTCCTTAACTGATAAGAACAGATACATGCTACAAAGATGCCTAGTTACTTGCTTAATTCTGTGATGATTTGATTTGGTAAGAACAGAAGCTCTACCATTTTGCCTATTCAATTACCTACTCGTATGGTGATTAAGTTGAATTAGAATTTGAGAACGATACAAGAATAGACTACTGCACTTAATTTTAGTTGTTGTGTGTTGCTTCCTTTTTGCATATGTCCTTATCTGAGTATTAGCTGAGAAGAACAGATACTCACTTTGATTTTTAGCCTTAATTCTGTGATAATTTGTTTATTTGAGAAAAAGGTTAGAGATAGGCATGGATCTGATAAGAACAGATACCATTTCTTTTTGATTGATGTTTAGCATGTTAAAGGAAATTGATAAGAATGGATACTGCTACTTGATCATTTTGATTCATACAACTATTGATTTTTACTCTTTTCGTGCCTTAGCTCACTTAGACTGATGGAACAGATGCTATTCTTGATTCTTTTCCATTATGCTTGTGCTAAGGTATGATGCTAAGGGAATGAGCTTAACCTGATTTTTAAATTGAGTGGGACAAGTTTGAGCTTCTATGCTCCTGGCCTTGCCCTTCTACGCGATGGTGGTTTACTCTTCTTTCCTATGCTCCTTCTCCTCCTCTGTAGCTCCTCTTGATGCTCTGGTGGCTTGTTTCCTGGAGCTTGCCTCCATGTTGCTCGAATGGTTGGCTTGGTGGTGACTGCTAGTGGTTCTTTGGTGGATATGCGGCTGCTGTCCTGGTTTCTACAGAAATACCTATAGGGTCTCCTTGGTTACCTTGGCCACCTCATGCTCCCTTGATACGTGGCTGATTCACATGATTTCTGGTTGCCTTATTCGGTAAGGAAATTGACTCTAGTCAATTCCTGTGACTATTGGAATAATATTTCACTGGTTGCCTTGGAAGCTAAGTAAATTGGCTACTGCCCTTCAGTTGGCTTGCTGGACAATCTATTCGAATGGATTTGCTGCCTTAAGGTTTGAAATAATGTGGCCTTAACCCATTTTTGGAATAAAAATGGATGGATAAATATTGACGGATGGTTGCCTTCTCTCAACTTTTGCTTAATAAAACAATTTCCTTTTCAAAAGTAAAACCCATGGAGGCAATTTAGTTTTAGGAAAAATAAAATTCCCTCGGACATTTTCAAAACAAAATTGTTTTATAAAACTATTTTCAAAACTAAAATTTATTTAGGACATCGGCACTATTTTGCCCCCGCAGCTAACTCTGCAGATGTCGGCGGATCTGTGCCGATAAGACCACATATATTTCAAAATACCGTTTTCAAAACCCCGATTTCAAAACCCTTGCATCCTACAGCAATGGCGTGATCTCAACGGTCTCGAGTGCCCATACTCGATGACCTCAGATGATCGCCAATATTTCCGAAGGTCTCCCCCTCCGACTCTCAGCGTTCCTCTCCGACTTAAAGACTTCGAAGATCCGAAGATCCAAAGTTTTGGTTAGATTTTGTATAGGTAGAAATATTGCAATATGTAATTTTTATTTCTTCTTCTTCTTTACTTTATTTTGCAATGTATCATGACATTTGTATTTTCTCTTGATTAATAAAATTTGAATTTCAATTGTATTTGATTATGTATGAATACTAAATGTCATGAGTGATGCGAATGAATGCGAATGCACAACAACTTCTCCCCTCACTCTCTAACTTCCGACGTTTCTCGGTAGAATTAGGTCAACTCAGCAGCGCGAGTTGATCAAACTTCCACCTCACGCCGCTTAACTCTAATTCTAAAACCAGGGTTCTCATAATGTATATATTTGTAAAAACCATATATTATTAGTCCTACTACAGGCAGTCTTATACGACCGTTTCTATATCAGTGACATGCACATATGATTTAATGGTTTACCTAGGCGTTAGTTTTAGGATGGGCTGGGTATATGGGATAAATGGCATAAATAGCCCCCCGACCGCGGTCAATGGCAAAATTAGCCCGATGACGAATGCAAAGCCAAAAATGATCCCGCGACGGGCTCGACAGGCGGCACTTGTCCGATCATTGCGCTCACCGGCCGCGACGATCTGCTGTCGCACTGGGCCGGTGCGAAAGCCAGCGTCGCGCACGCGGGCCGCGACAGGGACGGGAAATTTAAAAAAAATTGGACCGTCGCTTCGGCCGGGCGCGACAGGCCCAAATTTAAAAAAAACCGAGAACTATACGGACATTCCCCGATTTTTTAAAATGACTTATAAATTCCAAAAAAATCTCAAAAAATTCATACCGATTTATAATGGAATGAAGTATACACAGGTAAATTTTCGTAAAATAATATAACTATTTGTGACCTGTGTAAAAAAACCAAAGCAAATCAAATAAAACAAAAAAAAAGCAGTTTGTAGCGCGATGGTACACTGTAGCTTTTTTTTTGTTTTATTTGATTTGCTTTATTTTTAGTGTACCTGTCGTGGTACTGTAGCACGATGGTACACTGTAGTTTTTTTTGTTTTATTTGATTTGATTTGTTTTTTTACACAGGTCACAAAATAGTCATATTATTTTACGAAAATTTACCTGTGTATACTTCATTCCATTATAAATCGGTATGAATTTTTTTTCAGATTTTGTTGAAACTTATAAATCATTTTAAAAAATTGGGGAATGTCCGTATAGTTCTCAGATTTTTTTAAATTTGGGCCTATCGCGCCTGGCCGAAGCGACGGTCCAATTTTTTTTAAATTTTCCATCCCTGTCGCGGCCCGCTGTGCGCGACGCTGGCTTACACGTGGCCCAGCCCAACAGCAGATCGTCGCGGCCGGTGAGCGCGACGATCGGACACGTGCCGCCTGTCGAGCCCGTTGTGGGGTCATTTTTGGCTTTACATTTGTTGACGGGCTAATTTTGTCATTGATCGCGGTCGGGAGGCTATTTATACCAATTTTTCTGGGTATATGCATGTATTGATGAATCGCTCGTGGGGATTCAGAAAGTGCAGTGTATTGATGAAACAGCAGTATAGGAACTGACAACTTTGCTTTGCAAGTGCTCAACTTTCCAGCCATCTGATTTTGCCTCGTCATGTGTGGCTCCGGTGGTGGGATTCTGGCGCCGCTCTAACCTGTCCTCCCCCCCTCTCTCTCTCTCTGTCTCTCTCTCTCTCTCTCTCTCTCTCTCGCCTATCAGTTCGGGACAGTGATTGACAACACGGAACGTCTGCAACATAATGCTAGGTTGGGTGGTAGCGTAGGGATACATGCGGCGGTGGCGATGCCGCTTGCGTGTTGGGGAGGAGGGGTGGAAAGGCGAGGGAGTTACATGGAGCTCACTCAAGCAGGGATGTTAGGGAGAAGATGGCAATGGTAGCTCGTCTGTGACATTGCGGTGACAGATGTTTAGAAGAGCTAGGGTTTTGGGAAGGGAAACGAAGAGAAAGAATCGCTATATGATTTAGAAGAAGGACGAGGGGTAATTTCGAGTTGCACCTTCGAGTGCATGCTCGGAGTGAGAAAAAAATCATTTGTAAATTTTGATAAAGATACGTAGAAAAGCATGAAAAATACCAACATGCACATGTACCTATGTCTTTATTCCTTAAATATCACGTTCATCCTTTTGTTTTATAGGAATAGGAACATTTAATTAAGTAAGATTCGGATATATGTACGTGGTCACCAATGGCGATTTTAAGTGTACGTTGTGGGTCAAGGTCAACATCTAAGATTTTTTTGATTGGGTTGCTGATGATATTATCTGGATAGCTAGCTCGATCGACTGTGTACAATTCCAAGATGTGCTAAATATGTTGGAGATATTACCCGGTATCAAGTACAGATCTGTAAGAGCAAGTCTATCAGGCCCCCTAAAATTTCTCCCCTAAATCTCTATATAGGGGATTCCCCTAAAAAATTTGTCCCCTAAAATTTTTTCAACTACAGCAGCTCCCCTAAAACATCTCCGCTATATTTCACTCACCTATATTTTAACAATATCTTATAACTACCATTTGTAACCGTTAAAATTCGAACGACTGTAGTTCCAACTGTTAGTTTTCAAACGGTTATTTTTCTAACGGCTAGTTTTCCAACGGCTATTTTTCTAACGGCTATTATTCCAACGGCTAGTTTTCCAACGGCTATTTTTCTAACGGCTATTATTCCAACGGCTAGTTTTCCAACTGCTAGTTTTCAGGTCTATATATACGATATCATCTCTCATATCTCTCTCTCACAATCCTGGTTCTATCTTCTCTCCTACAAAATAGTTTTCAGCTCCTGAAGTGAATTATGATATCAATGGTCACAACTACAAAATGGGGTATTACCTTGCGGATGGCATATATCTGCAATGGGCCACATTCGTGAAGACAATATCAAATCCAATTGGGCAAAAGAACAAAAATTTCTCTCAATTTCAAGAAGGAGTTAGGAAGGATGTCGAGCGAGCCTTTGGGGTTCTACAATCTCGTTTTGCCATCGTTCGTGGACCAGCAATGCATTGGAATCAAGAGACACTCGGAGATATCATGACAGCTTGTATTATCATGCATAACATGATAATTGAAAATGAGCGTGAAAACCCTGAAGAGTACAACTACGATTTTATGGGAGAAAGGGTGACAATTTCTCGCCAACATGCAGTTCCATTTTCTCAGTTTCTTCAAGTTCATAGTGATATTCGAAACAAACAAGTTCACTGTCAACGTCAACTTGATTTAGTTGAGCACCTATGGCAGATTCGAGGAGATATGTAGCTTTTTTAATTATGTAAGCGGTAGTAATAATCTAGTATGTGTCGTCATTTTAAATTATGGAGGGGTGTAAGCGGTACTATTTCATTTTCTACATAATGTAAGCAACTATGTTTTTAATATAGTCGACCAACTATTTCATACAACACATAGTTTATAATCCAAAGGGTTCATGGTCATACGACATACTAAAGATTACAACAAAATAATAAATAGTTCATACAACAAAATGTCCATGGTCATACGACATACTAAAGATTACAACAAAATAATAAATAGTTCATACAATAAAATGTCCGAATTAACCCGATGAGTTGCGATGCTTACTGAAGTGGATTAGATAGATTGTGTTTTATCAATAAAATACCTGCAAAAGTATACATAAGCCATGGCCCATGATAAAAGAAGATTGCTAATTACAGGATTCAACTTAGATGTCACCAAACTTGTCGCGAACTACAGCTTTCTGATAGCTCTCCACTTGCTTTACACAGCTGTGATCCTGCAGGAACCAAGCTTCCTTTTTTTACCATGAGCAGGAGGGAAATTTTGGAAGGATCCTTCAAAATTGATTTCACCCCATTGGAACAGCGGAACTTGTTTGTACTGCAACTAAGTTCAGATCCGGTACCAGAGAAAGAAAGGGGAGCGAAGATCAGAACTGGGGAGAGAAGGGAAGGCAACGATGTGCTCGGCATGGCCGGCTTGCCGGTAAGATGGAGACCAAAGGGGTGGCATCCCGGGGCGGAGGAGGGGAGAGGCGAGGCCGGGGATCTAATTCCCGACCTCGGCTAGGTCTGGGGCGGCCCGCGGCGTGTCGGCTACGAGTCAGGGAAGGTGGCGGCAAGAGCGGCCCTGGCGAGGGGAGCTCGAGCTCATGGCGATGGCTCCTCCATCTCTCTCCCCGAGGTCATCCTCTCTCGCTCGCTTTCGATCTATGGAAAAAATGGGGGAACGGGACCAACCGGAGTGGAGGGTGCTCGTGGCCGGGGCAGGAGCGGCCGCCGGTGGAGGCGCGGCGGCGGGGGCAGGCGCTGCCGCTGCTGGAGGAGCGGCGGAGGTCGGTGCGGACGAACCGGAGTGGCGGCGTGGTGGCAGGACGGAGGTTTTCCGGATGGAGTCGTTGGCGATTTCGGGGGAACGGGGATGAATCGGGGAGCCCCGAGAGATAGGGGTGGGGGAGCTCGAAACTGGGGCGAGCCTAAAGTCGGGGAGGGGATGGGGGGTCTGTTGGACAGCGTTTTTCCTCCTCTCTCCCCTAAACTAGCGATCGGGGACCCAACCGGGGGCCTGCTAGACTTGCTCTAACTTCTTTTACAAAAACAAGCACGCATTTCTAACAAGTGTCGTCATGCCAACTATGTGCATTTGTTGATAGTTTGCTGGATATTTTACAGAAGAGTGTGGATAATATCGTGCGCTAATCAAATGGAACGGCTTACATGCGGGTCCACCAGCTGCGGTGTTCTAGATTTACAACGGGCCCTACATGCAAGGCGGTGCTGTGTAGACTTAATGAAATGATTGTTTTTCAGACAAGGTTAGTAATCAGACGTCCGATCATTTCTGTTGTATAATAAAAATATTTTATTAAAATATATGTAATAAATTTTTTGAATCAATACAACATTATGTTTTCATGTAATAAATTTAATACGATGAAAATATTTTTTTTGCAACGAATTTTCTTTCATTCAAACTCGTTCTATAAAAAAAAATAAAAATCTAACCATATAGATGCGTAGCATACTCCGAAGAAGGCAGGAAAATAGCATGTCCGCTAAACGCTACGACGAAGAGAAAGGGAGAATTCAAACCGGAAATGTGTGGACCTCCAGTACGAAGGCCCAGGTATTCCCAAGTTCATCAGGCCCATTTAGTAAAGAATCTGATGGGCTGGATTTCTGGAGGCTTAGAGTTTGACGTGTTGTAGCTTCATTCAGCTCGACTGGAGCTTCTTTCCGCTCAAAAAACAAAGTGAAAAAAGAAAACAAAGTGAAAAAGAACCAAACTAGAAGTCGGCTTACCAAACAGGGGAACTATAAAAAAGATGGTAAACTCTACAGGCCGGCATACTGATTGTAGAATTTTATTCTCCTAACATCCAACTGTTGATTCCCACACTATTCATCCAACCATCCATTTTCTCCTATAAAATCTCCCAACCCACCAATTAGGTTTTATTTCTCCCCATACCCCGTTGTCCTCACCACCTGCTTTCTCTTCCATCGATGGCGACCTAGTCGTGGTCGCCGGACCACGGCCGTGCTGGAGCGGTGGCGACCGGGCCGGGGGCGAGCAACGGCGGTGCGGTCGCGATGAGGAGGACGACGCGGACGGGCGCGCATGGAGGAGACGGTGGTTCGGGCAAGATAGACACTCAAGCTGCGTGCGTACATATGCTAACCAAGGACGCATCTTGTCAGATCCATCGAGAAGTCAGAGCTAGCCCTCGCTCTCCCAAATCAACCGCGTAAGTACGTGTAGCGCAATGCATATATTCTCGATCGATCGTGCCGGTGCACGGCGGGATCGACGGTCGGGTGTGTCCCTGTCCAGCGATTGGTCGCCGGCTGGCGTACGTGGACCGATCGATCCATGCGGAGCGGAGACACGTACGGCTACACGGCGGCAGCGACGGCGACGGCGACGACGACGGCGAGGACCTACTCGACGTCTCGAGCAGCCAAACGATGATGGAAACAAATTATTATTGTATATGAAGTAAGTTTTTATTGTATAGGAAACAAAATACCTAGATGAAAGAAACCAATTTGTTTCTGTAAAATCGGATCTACGACATGTATTGCATTGGTTCAACAAGTTTGTTGCCTATGTCTTAACTATATGTTTCTGCATCACGACAACAAATGTTTCCACGTATATCTACTCTGGCCAATCCAATCGTCCATTAAACCAATTAAATTCGCAGTTTGTTTCCTAAAATTTTGGGATTAGTTTTCTTAAAAATCGGATCTATGATGTTTCCTTAAAATTGGATCTACAACGTGTGTTTCTATTGTTGTATTGGTTCAAAAATTTTGTTGCGCAAGGTTTAGTAAAGTGTTTCCCTCTCGCTATACAAATGTTTCCATGTTGCATTAATAGAAGAAGCCCACGCTACGTATTGCATGCAGACAATTATCCGTGTTTCACATTGTCTCTACAATTATTTCCTATAGTCACTAAAAATGTTTCCCGTAAATTTAGCTAATCATGTTTATTGCTAATCTTGCCGTCAAATCCGACAGCTGTGCACTGTGCCGTTGGAATACACAAATCGACATGCCGATTCGTAGCGGTCGCCAAAAAGATTACCTAAGCCGTTCCATTCTATTCAGTGGATGGTTTTTTTTCTTTAAAGAATGGCACTGAGATATGGCTTCTGGAGAATAGATTCATATGTTTTTGATGTACTCCCTCTGATTCATAATATAAGTAGTTTTAAGATTTTAGAGTTTTATCTAAATATAAGTAGTTCTAGGATACCAATGAATATTTATATCATGTTTTCCTAGTCTATCCTTTTTTAAATGCTATGGTTAATGGATCATTTTTCCATCTTTGCATGTCCTGGACTATTTAATGCAGGAGGAACAAGGATAATAATAATATCATTTGGTTATTAACTAGATTTTCCTTAATTTTTATGTCTAAACTTAAAACTATTTATATTATGAATTAGAGGGAGTATTATCTAGTTGAAACGAGATGTAACATGACATTTTACTCGAATTAGTTGACTCTCTTAAATTCAGCATGTCTGCTTATGGAGTTTGGTCTAGGCACGATGGAAATTAGCGATGGCAGCGGTGAACACGATAGTGACTAGCCCACTATAATTGCCAGTACCTCTAGCGGGATTGAGGGTCAGCCGTGCACCAACTTTTCCTAGGGCATCTCCAATAGTAGAGACCTTCTCTTATGCCTTCTACGTCATTTAGAGATAGCAACAAAAATATGTTATACAATAGGTTATCCCTTGATGCCATCTCTAGCAATTAATGCATGCATGAATATAGGATTAAAATTAAACTAGAAAATATGGGTCTAAGGGAAGACATATTGTACAATAGAGAAAATAGTGATCTCTTAGAGCATCTCTAACCCATCCCCAAAAAATTCTTAACTCCCAAAAAACTGCCACTTTTGGGAGTTAGCCCTATCTAACCCATCCCCAATACCCCTTTAACTCCCAAATTTTTTTGGGGAGCTCCCAAAAAATAGCCCCTCTCTCCCAATAAGTTGGGAGGTTTTGCTTCCTCCTAATTCCACTCCCAATAACTTTTTTTTGGCGGGAGGACATTTCCTCTCCCAACCGCCACCTCCCGCTGCCGCCTATCTCTGCCTGCGGCCCTTCGGCCACGTCGCCGGCTCCGATGAGCTGCGCCGCCCGTGTCCCCGCCCATTTCCGGCCATGTCGCCACCTATCTTCGCCTCCCGAGCCGCCCCGGCCACCACCACCTCCCGCCTCCCGAGCCGAAGCTCGTGGCTGCCGCCACTGCGCCGGCACAGCTCCACGCCGCCGCGCCTGGCCACCGCCGCCTCCCGAGCCTCCTCCCGCGCCCCGCTGCCATCCCTGCGAGCTCCACGCCGCCTCCGAAGCCCGCGCCGGTCGGCTACCGCGCCTCCCGAGGACCCAAGTAGCCGCGGCGAGCTCCCATGCCGCGGCCTTGACCGGAGAAACGGCGGGGGAGGCGGCAGGTCCATCCGGAGTCAGGTCAACGGAGGATGGCAGATCCAGCCGGCTGCGGCAGTCTTGTGCTCAGGCGGAGGCGGTCACAGGAGAGAGCAGGGCGCGGCGGCGCACGCTCGGGAGGAGCAGGGGCGGAGAGTAGAGGTGGAGAGAGAGCCAGGAGGGCGGCGGGTATGGGGATGTGGCGGATGGGTAGCTCGGGGGTAGCCGGCATCGATTGCGGTGGCAATGGTGCAGAGAAGGAGCAGGGGCGGCGCAGCAGCGGGTGCGGCAGCGTCTGCTTCTCGGGGGAAAAGAGAGAGTGAGGAAGGGGAATGGGGAATGGCCACGGGAGGAGAATGAGAGAAATATCAAACAAAATTTTATTGGGAGTGAAGTTTAGGGGATGGGTTAGATGCCACCCTCCCAATACCCAGGAATTTTTAGGAGTTAAGTTTTGGGAGTGGATTTTTGGGAGTTAAGTTTTGGGGATGGGTTAGAGATGCTCTTAGGTGTGAAGAGATCATCTCTTCCCCAAGGGAAAGCAATATTCTCTTTCTTCTATCTCTCTCCTCCAACTCAACAAAAATCCTATGTGGCACTTCTAAGGGAAAGCTGATATCACCCTATTGGGGATGCCCTTATGACTTTCCATTTTGGAATATTTTTTTTCTTTCCCCGTCCTCAGTGACATGCAAACTAAACAAAGCTGGGTACTTGGTTCTTTCTCTTTCTTTTGAGAGGAAGTTGGGGATATACTTGTGGCAAAATGCGGAAAGTAACACATGTTGTGCGCCAAGAAATTTGATATCACACCTCAGGAAAACGTGGGTAGCAATATGAGCATATGACAGGTGGATGTTACAAGATATGACATGTTTCTCAGAAAGAAAGGAAGAAGGAAACCGAAACTGCCTAAATGTGCCGTGTGGAGAAGAAAAACAGAGCCGCAAACTAATATTTTGCCTAAGTGAATCTTGCAACAACCACATATATAGACGCACTCGGCACTCGTGCACAACAGAGCTTTAGCTGAAAAGGTGAACTTTTAGAAAAAAATGTGGCCTTTGAATGAAATATGCTCTGTCGTGCTCCAGCCTCCATCTGAAGGAGCCTGGCATGTAAGTAATATTGCGGAAGCCGTAAGAACAATTTGCATAATTTTAATCCAATCAAAAAAACAATTTTACATGTGCTCTACCGCACAAATCTACCTCGAATCAAAAGAAACAAGTTTTCATGTGCCTCACACAAATCTACCTTGTGCCATGTTGACTCCTTGCATATCGAGATTATTTTCTCTCCTCTCAACTTTTCTTGCTTTTAGCGTTCTCTCGATAATTAGAGAACTAAAGAAACTCTAATATGTGTTGCTTGCTCTCGGTGATTCACCGTGTTTTTTGATACAAGAGAATTCACCTATTTATATACACACATGTACGTTCTGGAAGCACTGTCGCATGATGCTACAAATTCTGAAACACATGCACACATTAATTAGGCCATGGTAATTAGGCTGCTCTCATTAGATGCCTTTTAATTCCATGCATGAAAACATCAGGTATCATGTGCATCTTTATGCCAATTGAATTTTCATTTACTAGCATTAGCACACGTACTTTTATTACCGTGCATTGCTTTACATAAATGCATCACTGTTATTAGCACACAAATGCTTGATCAAGTGAGAGGAGAGGGTATTTAAACCCACTGATTCTTAATCTTTTATTCAAACCATCATCACGTTTGCACCTTTTATTTTAAGAATCATTTTAGTAATTTACACGGGCCACATTATGTTAAAAATAATTTAACAATCTCCCACTTGGCCCTTGTAAAACTTAGTGATTCGATAAACTTTTAGGTGCACACCTTTCATCGAATTTTGTTAAGTCAATCCTAAGTTGAATTATGCCAACAGGATCATGGTGGTCACAAGTCACACAGCGACAAGGTTCCTTCCATGTATCATAGTCGCCATAATCCAAAAACAACTTTAATGGGGAAACTTTCATTGTTATCCATCACAACCATAATCGTATACGCAATAATATGGATAACCAACAAAACAATACTTTTATTTAATTCATAACTCATAAAAGTATGAGCAATACAAAGTCATGTATATATATACTCATCATGCTAATAAGGTTTTATCCATAATGCCCATCCTCTTAACATGGCCACAAAAAGACTTGGGCGGCAGTCCCTTAGTTAGCGGATCTGCAATCATCAGATCTGTACCAATATGCTCGATTGATACCTTTCGTTTTTGCACTTCTTCTTTCACTGTTAGGTACTTCAGATCCATATGTTTTGCACCTTTCGAATATCTATCATTTTTGGAGAAGAAGACTGCAACGAAATTATCGCAATAAATCCTTAAAGGTCTTTCAATACTATCAACAATGTGAAGGCCAGACACAAAATTCCGCAGTCACAATGATTGAATAGTGGCCTCAAAGCATGCCACAAATTCAGCTTCCATAGTAGATGTAGCAATAGTAGATTTGATGATGAATAGTACGGCATCCCGCGTATTAGGGGGTATCCGTATACAGACTCCCGTGACTTTAGGAAGGTACAGCTTACCCGGGAAGGATCCCTGGACGATAAGGTAACCCCTCTCGGGAAGAGAAGACTCTCCTTAAACTAGGAAGTCGATCCCGACGTTTAAGGAGACCAGAGTCCTACTTGGGCGTAAGTCCACGTCCGGTACGACCCTTGGATACCCCCTATATAAGGATCAGCAATCCCATAGGGGAGGACAGAAAAAAATAGATCGAGAGAGCAATTAGGTCAAGACATCTAGTCGCAGCTCCAGAAGACGAAGCCCTAGAAGATCCACAGCCTCGAAGGAGTCGAGCCCGGTGGTTAGGATAGTTTAGTCTACGATTAGGCCTAGGGTAGCCACTAATATACACCCCCCCATTGTAAAGAGTATTCTCCATCAATATATAGCAACAGGACGTAGGGTTATTATCCTGAGGGAGGCCCGAACCTGTATAAAAACGGCTGTCCCCTGCTGTCAGATCTCTTGGCACTTGGGCCCTAGAGGTCCCTACCCCCCAGTAATCATCATCTCACGAGTACCGTAAGATCGCCGGTTCACCGATCGTCGACAGATGGCGCCGACCGTGGGGACCTCTCCGGACCAAGCCGTCGAGGAAAGATCAAAGTCGGCAGGACGCGCAACTAGGCGCGATCAGATCCCAGCGCCGTTTGCACACCCCTCCCCGGTTGCGACCGAGGAGGAAGTAGCAAGCACGGCAGGAAAACCGGTCGCAACCTCGCCCCGCACTGGGTACTCGGACCAGGGCTTCTACGACAACTTTGGCCCTATGGACCCGTACCCGGTGACGGATCGAGTTGACTTCGGAGAATACGCCCCTGGAGAGGACTCGGATTGCGAAGCAGATCACTTCAGAACCGAGTGCGCCAGGGCCTTCAGCGGGAAGTTGGTCTTGAATGACGACTCCCCGGCAGGGATGACCAGCCCCATGGCTGGGATTTCTCCTGCTAATTCTGATCGTGGTGACGATCAAGACTCTACCCGCGTGGCGTCCGACGAGGACAACGCGATGGAATACGAGTACACGTCGTCCAGCCAAGGACCTCGGATGGTACTCGCGATCGACGATGGTCGAGAAGACCCCGAAGATCAGAATCTGCCCGGGGGCTCACAGCCGCGCAATGCGCTGGCTGCCTCCCACGTGGACGGAGGCTTGCCCGCTGCCGGGGAGAGAACTCCTCGTCGAAGCGGAGACCTGCCCGCCATGGGAGAAAGATCCCCCCCGGGAACGAGGGAGTACGTGTCCCGAACTGCTCGAAGACTTGCGGAAGTGCGCAATCTACTGTCACAGCCTCCCGTAGCGGATTTATCTACACCCGCAGGGGAGCAGTGGCTGCGACGGCTGGGGGCTGACCTCCAGGAGGCTCAGAACCAGGCCGAGTCTTCTCGAGCCCGATCGGTGGCCCGCAGCTCTACTCGGGTGGATACCCCTCCTCCGCCGGAAGAACGGGATCAGGAGGGACGACACCCCAGGAACCGGTCTCCTCAGGAGGAGCAGCCGGTGGACCTCCGAGAACAGCTCGAGCGAGCGCCGCCGCCAAAGGCGCCAACAGGAGCGGCAACCTTCTCGGAGAGACCACGTGCACAACGCCAATGCTCGGGGCCGGTCCTCGACCCCGAATAGCGGCGAGAACGTACCTTATCGGGGATCCTTCAGCGGATGTCAAGCGCTATCTCAGGAACTCCGGCAGGTACGCTGGCCTTCTCGTTTCAAGCCGGCTCGCTTGAATCATACGACGGAACCACGAATCCCGTGGAATTCCTCCAGATCTACACCACCGCGATTGAGGCGGCCGGCGGTGACGAGAAGGTAATGGCCAACTACCTCCCTACCGCTCTCAGAGGAGCCGCTAGGACGTGGTTGACGAATCTCCCCCCAGGAACAATACGTTCCTGGGGACAGCTATGCGACATGCTACTCGGGAACTTCCAGGGCACCTTCCCGAGGCCTGGTCGGGTCGACGATCTTTTCCTCGTCGTCCAGCGACCAGATGAGACATTCCGTGAGTTCACGAAGAGGTTTAGTGCTGTCCGCAACACTATACCCGAGATAACGGACTCGGATGTCATCCGCGCCTTCACTCGGGGCAGCCGAAACGAGATGTGCACGCACGATCTGATCATGCGACCACCAAAAACCACCAGGCAGCTCATGGACCTGGCCGAGAAGGCCGCTTGTGCGGAGGAAACCCTTCGTTATATCAAGCAGCAGCGGGGTGAATCGACCAGCTCTCCCCTCCGGTCAAGAGGCGATTCGCGCAAGACTAAGCGCAAGAAGAAGCCCTCCGGAGGGAGCAAGGAGAAGAGGACCAGAACCGACGAGGTGATGGCCGACGTCTCCGAGAAACGCACCTGGAAGCCACGCCCCAAGGATAAGCCTACAACATCCTCCGACAAGACGTCCAAGCCCTGGTGTGACTTTCACCAGACTGACTCGCATGATCTGCGACAGTGTCGCATCTTCAAGAAATACCTTCGGGAAGAGCGAGAGAGGTTCCGCGAGGAGAAACCCTCAAGTCGCTAACAACAGCCGGGAGACGTCTTCCGACGACGATGAATCCACCCCTGAGCCTTTCCAGGGGCATGTCAGAGCAATTGAGCACATATTCGGGGGCTCAACCTCTTACGAGTCCAAGAGACAGTATAAGGCGATCGCCCGGGAAGTCCTCGCGAGTGTACCGCGAGTCCCTCGAGCGATCAAGTGGTCTGAGGTAGCAATCTCATTCGACCAGACCGATTGCCCCGAAAACTGTGCTCGACCGGGACGGTACCCGATCGTGGTCGAGCCAACGATCAACAATTGCCGAGTGGGCCGCGTGCTAATAGATGGAGGGAGCTCCCTCAATATCCTATTCGCCAACGCCCTCGATGCCATGCAAGTGCCACGGTCGTCCGTGCAGACGGTGACGCACGCTTTCCACGGCATCGTCCCGGGCTCATCGGCCACGCCGATAGGGCAAGTCACGCTCCCGGTTACCTTCGGTACACCGGAGAATTTCCGAACAGAGAAAATCCTGTTCGATGTAGTCGATTTCGAGACAGCCTACAATGCTATCTTGGGACGGCCTACCCTGGCCAAGTTCATGGCAGCTACGCACTACGCCTACCAGTGCATAAAGATGCCAGGCCCAAAGGGTGTCCTCACAATAAGAGCTCCCCCCAGAGAAGCACTCCTCTGCGACAAGCGCAGCCTCGACCTCGCAGAGCAGCACCTACCCTCTACCCAGGACGCCAACGTCGAGGCTCCCGCCTCCACGTCGTCAAGACCACCTCCACGGCTATGAGCAACGACTCCGGAAAGTAACCCCTCCAAGTTGGAGAAAAAGCTCCACGACTAAGTCAGAGCTGGGAGAAAAACAGGGCCTTCCCCGGGCAGGACAACGGTTCCTCGGGAGAAGCGGCCCGATCCAGGTCGCTCGTATTAGTGGAAAGAAGGTCGCGTCCGTTAGAGAGTCCAGTACAACCGCCTTCGGTAAGATCGTACAACCATCGTCTCCTTGCACTACTGCAGATAGACCCTCTCCTGAAAACCCTCCACTGACGGGCATAAAAAGGTCCGTCGCTGGAGGGGAACTCCACCGACGGACGCAAAATAGCCCGTCAGCGGAGAACGCAGCAAAGAAGAAGGTGAGGAAGACCACTGACGGGCTCCAAAACAGCCCGTCAGTGGAGATGAGCATGAGGTGGGATAGATGACGCGTCATTTCTACTGACGGTCTCTTGTTAAGAGCCCGTCAGTGAAGATGACATCTCCACTGACGGGCAACTATTTGGCCCGTAAGTGAAAGGTTGAACATATGACGTTCCAGTTCACTGACGGGCTCTTATATTCTGCCCGTCAGTGGATATTTTGTCTTCACTGACGGCGGTCTTTCCCGTCCGTCAGCGATATTTGTTGCTTACGTTGCTGATGAATCACTGACGGTGACCTTTTAAGGGCCCGTCAGTGGTGCTCCTCACTATAAAAACAGAGCACAACCTCGCTGCTGGCCAGTGCTCGCGCGCCAACCGGCCAGCAGCGAGCGCCGCCGTCCCACAAGCTGCTGCCGCGGCCGCCGCTGCCCCCCTTCCCCCTCCCAACCCACAACCATTTCTTCCCTCTCCCCAACCCTCATCCTAACCTCTAGAGGGACTAGATCTAGATCTAGATCTAGATCTAGATTTTGCTCCTCCTCTCACTCTCTCCCTCCTCCTCATCCTCTCACTCTCTCCCTCCTCATCCTCTCACTCTCTCCCACCCTCCTCATACTCTCACTCTCTCCCTCCTCCTCATCCTCTCACTCTCTCCCTCCTCATCCTCTCACTCTCTCCCACCCTCCTCATACTCTCACTCTCTCCCTCCTCCTCATCCTCTCACTCTCTCCCTCCTCATCCTCTCACTCTCTCCCACCCTCCTCATACTCTCACTCTCTCCCTCCTCCTCATCCTCTCACTCTCTCCCACCCTCCTCCTCATCCATATTTCTAGCTCTCTCTCATTCTCTCTCCCATTCTCTCTCTCCTCCTCTCACTCCCACTCTCTCCATTATCATTTCTCACCAAAAGATCGCTAGCGCTCGGTAATAATGCTCGCCAGTGTTCTTTTCATGTCGTATATGTATTTGATGTGATTTTTGGTTATCGAACTGATTAGTTTCGTGTCGTAGGTGTTGATCGATGGATCGCAGCTGGATGTACGACAACCGGGCGACAGAGAGTTGGGCTATGGCTTTGAACGAGTTTCTTGATGTCGCCGAACGAGATATGAGGACAAAAGGTGGCACGAAGATTTGCTGTCCATGTCGCGATTGCAAAAATTTGGTAATGTTCGATACGAGAGGGAGGGTGACGGTACACCTGGCGCTGAAGGGTTTCATGTCAGGCTATACACGTTGGACAAGTCACGGCGAGGAGGAGGAAGATCAGGTGTTACGGCAAGATGCCGAACATGGAGATGACGAAGAAGACGAGGGGAGGATCGAACCTGACGCCGAAGGAGAAACGGGAAACAATTTGGCCGATATGGTGCAGGATGTTCACATGGTGGAGCAGGTGGTGATAGATCCCGAGGATGAAAGAGAGGCTGCTAAGTTCTCGAGACTAGTTGAAGACTCACAAATCCCGTTGTATACCGGTTCCGATCCAGAGCACACGCGTCTGTCGGTCACGCTGGAACTTCTAAGGATCAAGGCAGCCCACAACTGTCCGGACGAAGGCTTCGATGAGACACTGGCTTTTCTTGCAAAAGTTTTTCCGAAAAACAACTTGCTGCCCACGAGCACCGAAGAAGCCAAGAAGGTTGTCTGCCCTCTTGGGTTAGAGGTGCAGAGGTTCCATGCATGTCCGAATGACTGCTTTATTTACCGCAAAGAGCACGAGAAGCTGTACAAGTATCCCACGTGCAACACGTCCAGATTCAAGAGGGGTAGAAAGCAAGCCGATGATGAGGACCCAGTGAAGAGTGGCGCTCCAGCAAAGGTTGTATGGTATCTTCCGGTCCTTCCCCGTTTGAATCGTTTATTCGCTAACAAGAAGGAGGCAAAGCTGCTACGTTGGCACGCCGAGGGGCGGAAAACTGATGATGGAGTGATGAGACACCCTGCCGATGCTTCGCAGTGGAGGGCAATCGACGCCCAATACGATGATTTCGGAAAAGATCCGAGGAATATCAGGTTCGGTATGAGTACGGACGGGATCAATCCATTCGGCAACATGAGCAGCAGACACAGCACTTGGCCCGTGGTTCTATGGATGTACAACCTTCCTCCATGGCTGTGCATGAAACGAAAGTACATACACCTCTGTATTCTCATACAAGGGCCGAAGCAACCTGGGAACGATCTGAACATGTATCAACAATTATTGTTCGAAGAACTAGCTATACTGTGGGAACCAGGGGCCCAGGTCTGGGACGCATACGAAGAAGAGTACTTCAATCTGAAAGCGCTGTTGTTCACGACGGTCCAAGACTACCCCGCGTACGGATATCAGTCCTGCCAGTGTGTTCATGGGTACAAAGGATATGTGAAGTGTTTGGAGTCTACTACAAGTTTACACCTAAAGGGATCCAAAAAAATCGTGTTCATGGGCCACCGAAGGTGGCTGAAACAGAACGACCCATGGAGGCAAGAGAAGGAATTGTTTGACAATACTGTTGAGGTCCGTTCGGCGCCTCGGGAGAAGACCGGGGTGGAAATCTATGACATCGTGAACACGATGCCCCCTGTTACGCCCGGTAAGACACAACCGTCTGTTCCCATGCAGGACGGCGTCTGGAAAAGGAAATCCGTATTCTGGGATTTGCCTTACTGGAGATTCCTAAGCACACGTCACAGCATAGACGTCATGCATGTTGAAAAAAAACGTGTGCGAGAGCTTGCTTGGTATCCTGCTCAACATTTCAGAAAAGACAAAAGATGGACCGAAGGCACGAGCTGACATGGAATTCTTGGGTATAAGAAAGAAGCTGTGGGCTACGAAGCGAACGACCAAGTTGGGGACGGGTGCAGTCAGAATCAAGACGGACGGTCCCGCTGCTTGTTACACTCTCAGCAAAAAAGAGATCGTTAGCTTTTTGGAGTGCCTCCAAGGTGTCAAAGTTTCTTCCGGTTACTCGGCAAACATCGGGAGAATAGTTGACATGAAGAGTCACCGTGTAATTGGTATGAAGTCTCATGACTGCCACGTGATGATGACGCAGATACTTCCTGTTGCAATCAGAGGTCTCATGGAGCCGGAGGTCCGCAAGACAGTCTTGAATCTTTGTAACTTCTTCAACACGATATCTCAGAAGTCGATATCCGTTACGCATTGCCACAAGCTGCAGGAGGAGATCATTGTCATACTGTGCGAACTTGAGATGTACTTCCCTCCAGCATTCTTCGATATCATGGTACATCTCATGATCCATATCGTCCCGGAGATACTGGACCTAGGTCCCGTGTTCCTACACAACATGTACCCGTTGGAAAGGTACAATGGGGTTGTGAAGCGCTACGTTCGTAACAGGTCACAACCAGAAGGTAGCATCATCCAAGGCTATGTTGCCGAAGAGTGTGTCAAGTTCTGCACTGATTACTTGGCTGATCAAAAGTCCATAGGTGTTCCTGTTTCACGGCACACGGGAAGGCTCGATGGTGAAGGCCATGCACGCGGACAAAGGCCTTTACATGTCTACAATTCAGTACCCAGTAGGTCAGATGACTATGACAGAGCACATCTCGTGGTCTTGCAACACCTGACGGTGGTGCATCCCTATCTTTGGATGCACATGGTAAAGCTTAAAAAAGAGAACCCGAAGAAGGGAGAAGCGTGGCTCTCGAAAGAGCACAATGGAAAGTTCGCAACATGGCTAAAGAACTACTGGTATGAAAGGCCTCCGACAAATTTCGAAGAAGAGACGGTCAAAATGCTGTCACAAGAACCTGCGAGCAAGGTCCTGACATTTCAAGCATACGATATCAACGGATACACATTCTATACAGAGGCTCAAGACAGGAAAAGCACGTATCAGAACAGTGGGGTGACGATGGAGGCTAAAACCGGTAACCGTAAGGACATATACTACGGTGTTATCGAAGAAATTTGGGAACTGGACTACACCGTCACAAAGATCCCCATGTTTCGTGTCAGATGGGCGAAAAATATCCATATCGATGATGACAAAGTCACTACCGTGACTCTACCTCCCCCGACATCTATTGAGTCAGCACATGTCAAAGCAATCAGTGCGAAAGATGAGCCATGGGTTTTAGCTAAACAAACCTCACAAGTCTTCTACATAAAAGACCCAAAGGCACAGAAGCGCCATGTCGTCAGAAAAGGGAAGAGGAGTATTGTCGGAATCGATGGTGTTGTTGACGAAGAGGACTACGACCAATTCGACGACCCGGACTCCGAGCCAGAAGCCGTTGATAAACGCCCCATAAAAAGGAGAAAAGCTAGCAAGGATGCTGAGCCCTACGTCAGACGCAGTCACGCCGAAGGACTAACGTATACCACCAAGAAAATCACAATTCATGAGAAGATTTTCGAAGACGGCGAAACCTAGATATTTGTATGTGTGTGTACAAAAGTGTCTTGGTTTGAATGATTTCATGTAACGTGTGTACTTCGGTATGTGTAAATTGTGGATGAATTTTAAGTACTTACAAACCAATGTATAATCCAACTTCAATGAAATTGTCTGAAATTTTAAGTATAGCCTCACGAGGTCATATAATTACCCCATGCCAATTTTCAAAATTTTTTGACCACATTAAGATTTAATAAAAAATAAAAAACCAAAAAGACGCAAGCAAACATTTGAATCTCGACAAGCAAACGTTTGAATTATTGATATATTTTCTGCATACGAGCTAAACCGATACATAGGTACGTAGATATGAATTTTCCTTCAATTTATAGGCCTTCTTTAGGATAGTTGTAGTTCAAATCTGAAATATATCTAGTAAATTACTAGATATTCATTTAATGCGTAAAAAATAGCAAATGATTTCAGAAAAATGCCTAACTTTGACACGAACAATGTAATGTAGTACGTTACATGTAGAAAAAGTTTGGAGCGTAGCTAAAAATGTTTTTTGAAAGGTTTTACACATGGTACCTCAAATTGGTATTTAAAAAAATAGAAAATTCGAATTATTACATAACAAGATGGAACATGATGAATTATTAACGTATAATATTGTAATATGAAGTTGTAGTCCAAATCGCAAGTTCAAATGATGAAGAATTTATGACGTGTACTTCAATCTTCATATTTCCCCTTCAAATGCTATGAGGTTTTCTCACAGATAGTTCAGTTACAAAGCAATGTATAATTGAACTTCCACGAAATTATCTGAAATTTTAAGCATAGCCTCAGAAAGACATATAATTACCCCATGCCAATTTTCAACTTTTTTGACCACATTAAGATTTTATAAAAAATCATAAACTACAAAGGCGCAAGCAAACTTTTGAATTTCTCGGAGCAAACGTTTGAATTATTGATATATTTTCTAGATACGAGCTAAAACGATAGATAGGTACGTAGATATGAATTTTCCTTCAATTTAGAGGCCTTCTTTAAGATAGTTGTAGTTCAAATCTGAAATATACCGAGTAAATAACTAGATATTATTTAATGCCTGAAAAATAGCAAATCATTTCAGAAAAATGCTGAACTTTGACACTAACCCAAAAAGGGTAAAAGCCCTAAACCAAAAATACAAAAACACCCATAGCATATAGAAATAACCCTAAGATAAACCTAAAAGAAAAACATCCAGCAGAAAAAGAAAAATAAAAAACATCCTCCACTGACGGGCAAACACGCGGGGCCCGTCAGTGGTAACCTACAGCGCTGGTACCGCACAACTTTAGTCCCACCTCGCCGAGCGAAGTGCGCGCCGCACCAGCTTAAAAGGGGTGCTGCGCCCAGTGCTCTCGAACTCCTTATAACCTGCACTGATACTTCCACCGAGCCGCCGCTGGTCCCTTGTGCGGCTTGGGCTCGTGGGCCTGGGCGCTGTGCTCGGGATAGGCCTCTGGCTGGTCCCTTGCGCGGCCCGGGCTCGTGGGCCTTTGAGCTGTGCTCGGGATAAGCTGGCGCACGCTCCAAATTTTTTTAATAAACAACATATACACAAGCAAACCTAAACCGATGGGCACCGAAATTTCACCAAGTATTAGACTGACTTCCTCTCTGCTGACGGGCTAACCAGTGGGGCCCGTCAGTGGTATCCTCTGCTGACGGGCTAACCGTTAGGCCCGTCAGTGGTGGTTCGTATCACTGACGGGCAGACCAGTTGTGCCCGTCAGTGGCAACCTACAGCGCTGGTACCGCACAACTTTAGTCCCACCTCGCCGAGCGAAGTGCGCGCGCACCAGCTTAAAAGGGGTGCTGCGCCCAGTGCTCTCGAACTCCTTATATCCTGCACTGATACTTCCACCAAGCCGCCGCTGGTCCCTTGTGCGGCTTGGGCTCGTGGGCCTGGGCGCTGTGCTCGGGATAGGCCTCTGGCTGGTCCCTTGCGCGGCCCGGGCTCGTGGGCCTTTGAGCTGTGCTCGGGATAAGCTGGCGCACGCTCCAAATTTTTTTTTAATAAACAACATATACGCAAGCAAACCTCCACCGAGGGGCACCGGAATTTCACCAAGTGTTAGGCTGACTGCAGCTCTGCTGACGGGCGCGCAAAGGTTGCCCGTCAGCAGTGGTGTAAGCCTAACCGTCACATCCCAAGTACCACTGACGGGCTCTGAAAGGGTGCCCGTCAGCAGTGGTGTAACCCTAACCGTCCCATCTCAAGTACCACTGACGGGCTCGCTAGGGTTGCCCGTCAGTGGAGGTTCATCTGCACTGACAGGTCTGTAGTTACTGACGGGCTCCTATGGGTGGACCGTCAGTGGTACTCTAGTTATTATATAAGCCATGCGCGGGACTTGGCGAAATTTTCGCCAAGTCCCGCGCGTTCAAAAGAACCAGCAGCGAGACCGACGGTTCGCACGACGCCGCCAGGCTGCCGCCGCCGCTCCCGAAGCCCCGGCCGCCGCCTCCTCCCGCCTCCTCGAAGCCCCGCGCCCCCGACGCACCGTCCGCTCCCTCGGCCGGCCCGCGCCGCCGCCTCCTCCATTCGCCGCCCCTGAAGTCCCCGACGCCGCCTCCTCCATTCTCCGCCCCCGAAGTCCCCGCGCCGCCGCCTCCTCCATTCGCCGGCCCCCGAAGCCCCGGACGCCCCAACCGCCGACGGTCGC
The DNA here is from genome assembly GCA_019208055.1 of Stipa capillata. NCBI lineage: Eukaryota > Viridiplantae > Streptophyta > Magnoliopsida > Poales > Poaceae > Stipa > Stipa capillata. Next base: position 248,291 of record JAGXJF010005405.1, read on the forward strand.
CTCTGCCCTAGCGCCGACTGACAGAGCCGCCGCCGATTCTTCGTTGCCGCTGCCTCTGGCCCCCTCCCTGGTGCCGCCTTCTGCTTGCAGCCGAGGACCCGTGGTGCGCAGCTTGTGGAGCTCCTCCAACGCCAACACCAGCAGCATCGACCTTGGCCGAGCCTGTGAGCTCCCAATTCCTCTCCCCTAGTTATAGGTTTCGGTTCTAGTGTCTTGTCTTGCTGACGTTTGAGCTCAGGTCTATGAGATACATATATGCTGATGTGCTCATCTGTGAGGTGTGGCTCCTGTGTTGTTCATCCATACTCTTAATCGAGCATTAGGTTGATATGTGTTAGGGTTTATGCACTTTGGTGCTATGGGTTGCTTAAACAAGTTGAGGAAAAACTAGAGTAATTAAAACCAAAGCTTACTACTACGATGATTAAAATTAATAAGGGCAATTGGTCCTCTAAGGATGATGTAGCTTTGAAGCTCAAGTGTATAGACATGTATATATAGATGCATTCTTAAATTGTTATTGATCAGACGGAATAGAGGCATTGCTTGATCTGTAGCTTATTTAGGTAAGAAGTGAAATCGGGATGCTATTCTGATTACCGATTAATCAAACCAAGTTGTCACGTAACAGCTAGTCACTTAAATTAGATTAGTTGTTAGCTCCTAGGTTAGTGGTTAACAACTAGCTGAAACTAATGCCTTAAGAATCCTGGTTAGTAGAATTTCCTACACGTAAACCACGGTTAAGCCGAAATTATGGTTAATGAACCTGTTTGGAGCACAGGTGAATGCTAGATGCTAATATCAATTGAACTCCTTACTGCATAACCCAATATTCCATAATACCCTACCCTTTGCTTATGTAACTAAGCCATAGTTCTCCATAGCTCCAGAGGTAAAATCAGGAATCGCAATCATGTCCATTTTTGGGAGAGGATATGGCACAGCAAAGTACCTACCATGAGAACATGAAGAGAGCTTTAGGTGTATGAAAATAATTAGATTGTACCAATTTGTATAAAGTAATTAGATTGTACCAATTTGTATAAAGTAATTAGATTGTTTCAATTTGTATGAAGTAATTAGATTGTTTCAATTTGTATAAAGTATCTAGATTGTTCCAATTTGTATAAAGTATCTAGATTGTTTCAATTTATATAAAGTATCTAGAATTTGTTTCGAAATCAATTTGTTTCTCAGTTCTTGCTAGATTTTCTTCAGTTTTACAATGGCCGCCCAGTAGTACTCCCGCTGGGTCCCCGACTCGAGCAGTAGAGACAGTTGACGACAGCACGGCCCCCCTCGGCGTGGCCGCACCGATCGATGCACCGACCCTGGAGGCACCCAAGCAAGTTGCCTCCGAAGCGGCCAAGGAACCTGCCCTCGAGCTGACCGAGGATCAACCTGTCGTAGCGGCCGTCACAGCTGGACAAGAGCAAACTGAATCGGAGTCCAGCTCTGGCTCTGCCTCCGGGTCAAGTTCCGAAGGGGACGAGGCGCGTGAGGAGGAGGTACCGACTCCAGCCCCGACCAGGTCTCTGAATAGGAGGAAAGGCAACCAGTTGCCGGACAAGACGTACGTCATCACCCGTGTCGACGACGTCAAGGACATTCCGGCGAGTCCACATAAGGCCGCTAAGACCTTTAGCAACGCCTGCGGGTGCTTAGTGCGCGAACAAGTGAAGATTACCTGCAAAGAGTTCGGCCAGTTGACGCAGTCCACGAAAGATACTCTCTTGAGGAAACTGTGGGACAAGTACCAGATACCTGCAGCCGACAAGGAAAGAGTCGAAGCGCAAGCCCTCAAAATCATGGCTAGGGCTCTGAAGACCTGGCGATACGACGCACAGAAAGTCGTAGACGAGGATTGGGACACCAAGATCAGTAAAAGATGGTCGAAGATACAGAAGGAAGACTGGGACGAATTCGTTGCTCAATAAGGAGCCCAGAATTCCAGGAGAAGAGCCGGTGGGGGAAAGAGCTTCGCAGGAAGAACACCTTAGACCACAAGCTCGGCAGCCGTGGATATCTGGGGAAGAGACCGAAGTGGGCCAAAGAGGACGAGAAATTAGCCGCGGCTGGGAAAGCACCTCCTTTCGCGCATCTCAGGGAGCCGCGCGCTAGGGAGTACATGAGGGCGCACACAAGGTCTGACCCTGTGACGGGGTCACCAATTTATGAGTCCGAGGAACTGCAGGTGGTGGCCGACCGGCTGGTAACGACTCAACCCAGTCTCTTTTCGTACTTCGTTACGTTGCATCCAAATACGCTGTCTTCTCATCACGTAATTTAACTTGCAGGCCGAACTGAGCCAGCAGCCTGGAAGCTCGCAGGACTCCGTCACGAGCTTCCCAAGATGGAACGACGATCTGGCGAAGGCCCGACAGAAACCGGAGCATCGGGGCCGTGTAGTAGGCGTCGGGGATGGCGTTAAATGGGATAAGGTATTTCCCCGAAACCCCGAGGGGAGCCGCCGCCCCCGGAGAGACAGCCAGGAGTTTATGGACAATCTGCGGGAGCAAATGCACGAGATTGCCGAGCAGACGTGGCTACGTATGCAGGTGGCCGCAGCGCAAGGCCAGCAGAGCGTGCCTCCCGCTAACCAGCCTCTAGGATGGAGCAGCTGCGCATCCACCTCGGACGGCGGCCCCTACTCGGTGAATCCCGTCGACAGCATCACCGTAAGTCTCGTCCGCTAAACGTGTCATTATAGTACGAGCTGTTCTCATTTTCCTGACTCCAGTGCGGACGGCACGTCTATCCTCTGTTTCGCAGGAAGCCACCAGATGCACACTCACGGTGCAGATTCCTGGCATGAAGGTCCCGGTGGCGCACGGCCAGGTTTTCCCAACGGCGGAGGGGGCAGTCCTGCACTGTGTTCCTATGCGGGAGCACCACGCGAAGGTCCAGGTCGACCTCGTCCTCAATGACTACAGCGAGGTGTTAGTCCCTGTCCCCCCCGAAGAGGAGCTGACGAAGCTAGGGCAGTGCAGAAACTGCTTCATCCAGTGGCCGAAGAGCCAGATCACTATAACCGCGGCGGCCTCTCCTCGCACGGGCCCCTCGTCCAACAACCCCTCTCCATCAATCGGACGATCTCCGTTGGGGCTCAGCCAATCACCCCCGTCCTTTAAAGACCTGGAGGACCATCTTGTCGGGGACCAGCACATGTCACCGATTTTGCGGTCCCCGCCCTCCGAGGTTCAAGGCGATCCCCTGGATCAACCGAGGGGGAAGATTTTCTCTCCCGCCACGCTAGCTGGGACGCTGGAAGCAGCGTTGGCGGCAGGCATGAGCCCGGAGCCGGTACACCAGAGGAAGAAAAGCAAAAAGAGACGGGCCGGCACCGGCGAGAAGGAAAGAAAGGAGCAGAGGCAGAAAACCTTATCCTTCTCAACATCGTCAGTAGAATTATCTACACGGAGCAAGGGCCTCTGGCGATATCATTACGAACCAGGTCAGGACTTGCTCCCACAGGATGAGCTGGACAATCTGTCGGAGGACATGAAGACGCTGCATGAAGATTACCTGAAGATGTCCAGAGATCCTGGTACATTCTGCCAATATTGGAAGGTGAAGGTGCCAAAGGATACAATTTTTTCATGCAACATGACCAAGACACCTTCGACATCAACTTTGAAGACCTATTCAACATGTACAACCTCTATAGGCTCGACACCACCATGATCAGGCTATGGGCTCTGTACCAAGCCCAAGAGTGCAGACGTCTTCGGGACTCCCATATTGGCATAGTCGATCCGATATGCATGAATGAAGGCTATGCCGGAACCCCAGAGGGTCAAGGATTTCTTCAAGAATACCTGTCGAATGCATTCGTGGTTCATAAGGACAAGGACTGCATACTAGCCCCCTATAACCCTCCGTAAGTACTAAACTTAGCACCGTGGAGTTTATTTTTGTTTTTTACGTATGTATCTCCGCCTGCTTACGTTCAGTTGTTCACATTTACGCAGCGACCACTGGGTCCTAATTGCGATCGTTCCAAGCTGGGCCAAGGCTTTTTACTTTGACTCCTCGTCGAACAAGACAGCGGACTTCACAAATATAACTAAGATTCTGGATGCAGCCTTTTTAGAGCCAAGTTTCTCGGCCATCAAAAAATACCTGTGAAAGCGAAAAAATTGGTACACCATTACAAGTTTCCCTTGCAGAGTTCAGCCGGAGGTTCCGTGACATGTGGGTACTACACCTGTGCCCATATGGACCTATTTGTCCGGTACAAGAACAAGCATTGGAAAGATATGAAAGAACTGAAGGCTTGGAGCGAGCTGGGAAGTCATATGTACGACTGGCGACAGGACTTTGCTCGGATCCAAAAGTCTTCGCCAGACTCATCAACCTTGAAGTCATCAATCCGATGGGTGAATTCTACGCCGGCCCCCAATTTCCGAAGCCAAACTTAAGCGGGAATCAATAGAATCGTTGTTTCTGTAATTGAATAAACAATTGTTTCATACTTGTGACCGTCGTTGGAGTGTACATACTATATATGTGATTATAAATGTTATGCGATTAAGAGATTTGACTCTGTGAATGAATAGTTCGTATAGCCTGTGATTAGGAATAATGTAATACTATAGTCTATTATTATGAATAATCTAAGTGTGATTATGAGCTAACACAGATCCATTTCGGTTAGCAGGAATGCATACCTCTACTGACGGGCACTTACGGACGGCCCGTCAGTGGAGTTGTACATCTACTGACGGGCCTTTATTAAGAGCCCGTCAGTACTGATACAACTAGGAGCCCGTCGATATATCTCTACTGACGGTCCCTTACGGACAGCCCGTCAGTGAAGATATATCTATACTGACGGGCATTTATTACTCGCCCGTCAGTACTGATACAACCAGGTGCCCTTCGATTAGCAGGAATACATATCTCCTCTGACGGTCCCTGTGTGACCGTCAGTAGAAATTAACAGTACTGACGGACCGTATGACCGCCAGTGGAGTTACCCCCTCCACTGACATTTCCAGGGTGACGGGCCCCCTGTCCGTCAGTAGAGGGGGTTTGGCGACCGTCAGTACTGACCTGTTCTGCAGTAGTGTTGTCGGCAGATTCCGAAGTTGCACCAACACCAGCCTCAAGAGTCGCCAAGCTACGAACAAGTCGATGATAAGACGCTCCGGGCGCCGCCGCCCAGCACGCGCACTCAACAAAGTTCGGTCAGCGGGTCGCGACAAGAGGACGGGAGTCTTTGGCGCAACCGACGACAAGCCAAATGACGAGGGGACGGCTTAGTTTTTGTTTCTTAGCTTTTTCCTAGAATTGTTTCCTTACAGTAGCCTGTAAAAGACACAGTTTTTAAATAATACAAAAGTTCTTAGTTCAATGTTTCTCATTATCTATTCAGACTGCCTATCCGAGATACTTCTCGACCAGTCAGTCGGGGGCTGGATAAGAATACGGTAAAGTCGAGATACGGGTACGAGTACCGACTTCTTCGACCTACGCAAAGGAGAAAGGGTCCTGCGCTGCAACTGCCAGGGATGCAAGGAAAACCCCTTAACACGTTTGCAGGTGACAGGGGAGCCACTGAGCCCCCCACCTGACCAGACCTAAGGCCTGGTTGACTAAGCTCCCCAGTTCCGTGGCAATGTCCCCTGATCCCAAGTAAAGGAAGGGAAGGAGGTGCGAGTACGACTAGATCAACGGAACCTGTACGCTTATCCACGTCTCCGACCACTCGGAGCAGAAGATACCTCGGGTAGAGTGAAACCTCGTTGATTGAGCAAACGCAGAATTACTAGCCAAGTAACCGGAGTCTCCCCTCAGCTAAGGAATACGGAGGTGCTGCCATGGCCACGACAAGCTGTACAAAAGACCCCTTATCGCGTTTACTGATGACAAGGAGCCACTGAGCCCTCCATCCGACTAAACCTAAGGACCGGTCGATCACAGCAAGGAACGACCTACGGCACCATTCGCACACCTATACTAGAGGAAGACAAAGGACATTGGTTTCGACTAAAGTCTACGTTTGCACCCGACAAAGTTTCACATGAGCAGATTAGACAAGGTTTTGAAAAAGACCAAAACACACGAGTTATCGCACAGTTACTAACCACAGTATCTACGTAAGTGTTTGCTATTACAGACCTACTTCAAGCCAGGTGCCTGGACTCGATCACCAAAGGTTTGGCAAGGGCACAAGGAAGAAGATGAAGGGAACAAGAAGGCTAGGAGGCAAGAGAGCAATGTGGGCAAAACCCCAATTCTTGGACTCCTATAGATTTAAACTTTCGCCGGAAACGAGCGCGGTTTTCGGCACGATCAGTTCCATCGCATTTAATGCGGGCAGTTGCTTTTTCCGCATACAAGGCATGTCGCGGGAAAAAGAGGGTCTGACAACCCACGACCCGAACGAGAGCGCGCACGATAGCGTAGAGAGAGAAAAGATTCTTCATCACCACGCAAATTTTCCGCCACGATGGATCAGTTTCCTAAAAACATGCTAGGCGGACGCATGTCCAAGTTCAAACGGACCAGATTGAGTCAGAAAGCATTCTGGGTCTGTCCCGAGGATAATTCCGATAAGGCTCTCCCAACCACTCGGTAGGGATAGAACCTGCTCGAAGAAGTCGCCGACGAGAGCTACTCGGATCGCCTACTCGGAGTTTGTTCCCGACAAGGGCAGATTTCTAACAGAACCATCATGGCCTCACTTCGCGTATTGATGGGGGGCTTGATGATGATAGTATGGCATCCCGCGTATTAGGGGTATCCGTATACAGACTCCCGTGACTTTAGGAAGGTACAGCTTACCCGGGAAGGATCCCTGGACGATAAGGTAACCCCTCTCGGGAAGAGAAGACTCTCCTGAAATTAGGAAGTCGAGCCCAACGTTTTAAGGAGACCAGAGTCCTACTTGGGCGTAAGTCCACGTCCGGTACGACCTTGGATACCCCCTATATAAGGATCAGCAATCCCATAGGGGAGGACAGAAAAAAATAGATCGAGGAGAGCGAATTAGGTCAAGACATCTAGTCGCAGCTCCAGAAGACGAAGCCCTAGAAGATCCACAGCCTCGAAGGAGTCGAGCCCGGTGGTTAGGATAGTTTAGTCTACGATTAGGCCTAGGGTAGCTACTAATATACACCCCCTACTGTAAAGAGTATTCTCCATCAATATATAGCAACAGGACGTAGGGTTATTATCCTGAGGGAGGCCCGAACCTGTATAAAAACGGCTGTCCCCTGCTGTCAGATCTCTTGGCACTTGGGCCCTAGAGGTCCCTACCCCCCAGTAATCATCATCTCACGAGTACCGTAAGATCGCCGGTTCACCGATCGTCGACAAGATTGCTTTCCACTCTTCCATGAAATTGCTTCTCCAGCCAGCAGGAACAAATAGCCGAATGTAGATTTTCTTGAGTCTTGACATCCGGCATAATCTGAATCCGAGTAGCCAATTACCTCAAGATGGCTTGATTTCCTGTATGTGAGCATGTGATCCTTGGTGCCTCGAAGATATCAAAGAACCTTCTTCGCAGCTTTCCAATGATCCATTCCAGGATTACTTCGATACCGACCAAGCATTCCAACAGCAAAGCTGATATCTGGTCGAGTGCATGTTGAAGCATACATTAAGCTCCCAACCATGGATGCGTATGGAATGGATTCCATCTCCTTTCGTTCCAATTATTCTTTAGACATTGTATTTCACTAAATTTGTCCCCTTTTTGAATTGGAACAATCCTCGCGGAGCAATTTTCCATTCTAAATCTCTCCAATATTTTGTTAATGTAACCTTTCTGAGATAGTCCCAACACTCATTGTTTTCTATCATGGAATATTTCTATCCCAATCACATAGGATGCCTCACCCATATCCTTCATTTCAAAATTATTAGAGAGAAATTTCTTACATCATGCATCAAAGATTTATCATTAGTAGCAAGCAAAATATCATCAACATATAGGACCAAAATAATGAACTTGCTCTCACTGACCTTCATGTAGATACACCGATGAACGGTATTCTCTAAAAAACCATACTTTGTAACAGTATCATTGAACTTTATATACCATTGTCGGGAAGCTTGCTTCAACCCATATATTGACTTCTTTTATTTACACACAAAATTTTCTTTTCCCGGAGCCAATAATCCTTCAGGTTGGTTCATATACACTTCTTCGTCCAAATCACCATTTAGAAAAGCGGGTCTTTACATCCATTTGGTGAAGCTCCAGAACATAATGCGCCACCAGAGCCAAAATAACTCTCAAAGAGTCCTTCTTTGAAACCGGAGAGAAGGTCTCCTTATAGTCAACGCCTTCCTTCTGAGTGTAACCTTTGGCGACAAGTCTAGCCTTATATCTCTCAATGTTGCCTTTTGAGTTGCGTTTGGTCTTAAAAAACCCATTTACAGCCGACTTGTTTTGAACCTTGTGGCAACTCGACTAGCTCCCATACTTGATTGTCATCCATTGATTTCAACTCTTTTTCATGGCATCAAACCACTTTTCAGAATTATCACATTCCATGGCATGCTTAAATGAGACCAGATCATTTTCAATACTCAAGTCACATTCATGCTCAACTGAATAAACCACATAATCATTTGAAATAGCTGGTCTTTTATTCCGTACAGACCTTCGCACTATCTTTTCATGTGGTGTTTCCATTTCAGTTGTCAATTGAACATTAGAAGACGGTTTAACAATCGTATCTTTTGTAGTGTTGTTTGATTGTGATACAACAATGCTAGGAGTGGGGTTGTACTGAATTTCATTAATATCCACCTTCCGTGGATCCCCACTCCCACTGATTTCACCATCCTCAATGAAACGAGCATTTTCAGACTCAACTGTTCTCGTACTATGGTTAGGACAGTAAAATCTGTACCCTTTTGATTGTTTAGGATAGCCAATGAAGTAACCACTAATGGTCCTTGAATCGAGTTTCTTTTCATGTGGATTGTATATCTTTACTTCCGCTGGGCAGCCCCCAAACATGCAGGTGCCTCAGGCTAGGCTTCCTTCCAGTCCACAGTTCGTAAGGAGTCTTAAGAACTGACTTACTAGGAACTCTATTCAACAAGTACACGGTAGTCCTTAATGCGTGCATCCACAATGATAAGGGCACATTACTATAGCTCAACATGCTCCTAACCATTTCCATGAGAGTACGATTCCGCCTTTCAGCCACCCCCATTTTGGTGAGGTGTTCCGGGCATTGTATATTGTGCACAAATGCCTCGGCTTTCAAGAAACTTTGCAAATGGACCTGGACATTGTCCACTCTCATCAAATTTTCCAAAATATTCACCACCTCTATCAGATCTCATCACCTTTACATTCCTATCTAGCTGCCTTTCCACCTCATTAATGAACACCTCTAGGGTGATCGCGGCTTGAGAATTTTCATGCAGTAAGTATAGGTAACAATAACATGAGAAGTCATCAATAAAGGTGATAAAATATTTTTCACCGCCCCAGGAAGGAACAACAAATGGTCCACAAATATCAGTGTGTATCAGTTGCAATAGTTCACTACTCCTTGTAGCTGGGTGCTTTTCACATTCCAGTCAATAGACCAACCGAGGTAAAATTTCACTTTTCACTAACCTCAAAACTCTTTCTTTGGATTTATGACCCAATCTTTATGCCACAGGAAAGTAGAACATTCGTTATGTGCACTACATTTATTACCAATAATATGTTCAACATGAACAGGGATTCAGAAAAAACATTATTAGATTGAAGCGGTATAAACCATCAATTAAAGTACCAGAACCATAATAGCATTTATTGTTATATAATGAAAACATACCGTCTCCAACCATAACTTAAAATTTATTACATCCAATTTTCCCATAGATACCAAATTTCTAGCACATTCGGGAACATAAAGACACTCTTTCAAATCTAAGTGTAGACCGGTACCAAGGATTATTCTATAAGTCCCGATCCCTTCAATTCGTGCCTTCATTCTATTCCCCATGTACAAAAACTTTTTAGGTCCGCTTATGGGTTGGATTGAAAGGAATCCCTGTGCAACATGTGAAACATGAGTAGTAGCACCAGAGTCTAACCACCAGGTATGGTTAGGAACTTCAACAGATTTGATTCAAAGCATACAGAAACATAATGTATACCTTTCATTTCGAACCATTTCTTTCCCTTAGGGCAATCCTTCTTGAAATGACCGGCTTTCTTGCAGAATGGCATTTCAGCTTCTTATTGATTTGATTCTCACTAACTTGATGTGGAGCCTTGTCCTTCATTTTGCCCTTCTTCCCTGGCTTTTCCTTGCTGGCTACTTGCACCATTATGCATCGTGAGATGGACGGAATGATCCTTCAATTTCTTTAGTCTCCCTTCCTCTTGAACCAATTGTGCTTTGCATTCTTGAAGGTTCCATTTATCTTTTATGGTGTTGTAGTGCACCTGGAACGAATCAAATTCGGGAGGTAGGGAGTTCATAATGAATTGAGCAAAAAGATTCACTTACGTCCATCCCCATGGATGTTAATTTTGCTGCGATGTCTGCCATGCTCATCACATGATCATGGATAGGAATAGACCAATCAAATTTCTTGGTCGTCAGTTCGCTCTTGAGACTTCCAACCATAGACTTGTCAGTAATGTCCGATTGGGAATATTCTTTTAGCTTCGCCATGAACTCCTTTGCATCATCGGTTTTAGGCAACGATGGCTTGACGTTTTCAGCAATCGTCAAGCGCATCAAGTTCAAGCTTAGCCTATTAGATCGTTCCCAAGCTTCATAAAGTGACCGATCTTCATCAGTACTTTCCTTCGTAATGGCTTCGGGTTTTTCGTTAAGAACTCACTACTACAAAACAGGCTTTTCTGGACCCCTCATCTTAGCCGGTTTTAGTGAAACCGACAGTAAGATCTCAAGTCTCAGTCGGTTGGTGCGAAAAAACCAACTGAGATCAACGAACCGGTTGAGATAATATGTAATCTAAGCCAGTCCATCTCTGAAACCGGCTGTAAGAAACTAACCGGCTTAGATAATGCGACTTCTCAGTCGGTTTTTAGAACGAACCGACTGTATGAATTGTAAAGCTGTTTCATTTTTTGAACCGACGGTAGTTTAAGTTCTAATGTAGTCGGTTTTGAGAACGAACCGACTGTGGGAATTATACAGCCCATTCATTTTTGCAAACCGACTGTAATGTAAGTTCCAATATAGTCGGTTTACAGAGAACTAGTTCGTGCGATATTTAGACATTTAGAGCAAAGAACATAACATAGATTTGCGAACACATTGGAACATATATTTGCGATTTTTGGACATTGGAACACATTGGAGCAGAGATCAAACATAACATATATTTGAACATATATTACTAATTACATAGTACTAATTAATACACTTATAAATTATCTAATTATAAAGCCGACGCCGCTTCCTGGCCAGGCCTGAACGTGCCGTCATCGCTGTTGAGGCCGCGTCGTCACTGGCGTCACCGCCGTCGCCACTGTCGCAGCCGTCCAAGTCGTCGTCGTCGTCGTCGGTGTGCTCCCACCAGTCGTCGTCGTCCTCGTCAGTCCACTTCCAGCAGTCATCTGTACAATATCCGCCGGCAGCGGTGGCGCCGTGGTGCTGGGTGTCGTCGGTGCCATCAGCCTCCTCGTCATCGTCGCCATTGTCATCGTCGTCATCCTCCTCCTCCTCCTCATCCTCGTCCTCGTCGTCGGCCGACATGTCGTCCTCCTCCTCCTCGTGGTCGGCCTCGTTCGCCGAGCCGACCATCCAATCGTCATCGTCGGAGGAGGAGGCGGGTACCGTCGACCAATCCTCGTCGGAGGAGAGCACCATTGGCGCCGATTCCTCGTCCGATGAGTAGTCGGTGTCGGATGGCCAAGGAATCAGCGACGGAGGAGCTCCAAAGGGGGGCGGGACGGACGGTGGAGCTGAGGATGGCGACATACTGGCGGAGAAAAGGATTAGGAGAGAATGGCGCGCGGAGGCGGAGGCGCCGGAGTAGTACTAGTAGATGCGGAGAGGGAGAGCGTGCAGAAGATGAGGCAACGAAGAAGATGAAGAGACACACTCAGTTTACCGCGTAATATATCATCACAGTCCGTTCACACGGCCAAACCGACTAGGATATTTTTTCGAATTTTCCTGGACCCCAGATCTCAGTCGGTTCGTCTGAAGAAACCGACTGAAAAAGAACGAACCGGCTGAGATAATATCTAACCTCAGCCGGTTCTGGTTGGAAAACTGACTGTGATAATATTACAGTCGGTTGGTCACCTAAAACTGGCTGAGGAAGTGAACTTTTACAGCCGGTACCATTTGCCCAACCGGCTGAGAAAGATATTTAGACGGTTGTTTTGTTGAAACCAATTGCGATGACTCTGTTCAACATCCATAAATTCTGTCCGAAGTTGGTAGCTGAGCCTTCAATGCATGTGTCCATTGTTTGGTACACTTGATATAGGTTGGTTGGGGTGTTGCCAAATTTATGGTAATTTTCATATAATTTTATGGCACATAATATATTTATAGTTCTTGCTCAATTTAATAAAATGTGCATGTTGTTACGGATGGATCGACGGTGGATGTACACTGAGAATTGTGCTAGCAATGAGTACATCGAAGGCATCTCGGTGTTCTTACAAGTAGCCAAACAGTATAGTTTGAACATAGGAGAGACGTGGATCAGCTGTCCATGCTGTCATTGTGAAAATTTGAAGAGCTTCTCAAACCTTGCATAGATCCAAGCTCATTTGATCAGGACGAGATTCATGGAGGGGTATGCATGCTGGACCAGACACGGTGCAGATCAGATTGTAGAGGAAGGTCCGGTAAATATGGATGAAGGCAACGACGTGGCTGGTACTGTTAATAGCACACCTCCTGAGCATACGCGCAAGGATGTGTGTGCGCCACAAGAGGACGCATCGCAAGACGACACGTCGTCGCATGAAGACAACGAGTTAGATCAGATGATCCGAGACGTCGAAGAAAACTGTGAGAAACGATCGGGACTATAGGAAAATTTATCTGCTTATTGAAAGACTTGGAGAAACCAATGTACCCTGGCTGCAAGTTCACAAAGTTGTCGGGCGTTCTGAAACTGCTAAAACTGAAGGCTAGCAGTGGATGGACCGATAAAGCTTCTTGTCGCTGCTAACATTGTTAGGGGACATGCTTCCAAAGGGAAACCAGATGTTGAAGACTACATACAGAGCTAAGAAGGTTCTTTGCCCTTTGGGTATGGAGGTAGAGAAAATACATGCTTGTAGGAATGACTGTATCCTGTACCGTAAAGAGTATGTGAACCTGCGGGCATGTCGGTGTGCAAAACTTCTCGATATAGCGTAAGATCGATGGTGATGACGTTGAGGAAAGCATAGAGGTTATGAAGGGGATTCTGTTAAGGTTGCCTGGTACTTGCCCATAATTTCCCGTTTGAAGCGCATATTTGCGAACCCGAAGGAGGCCAAACTGATGCGTTGGCACGCAGACGAGTGTACAGACGATGGGATGTGAGACACCCAGCAGATTCTTTACAGTGGTGAAATATTGACAGGAGGTATGCTATGTTCGGCGATGAGGCCAGGAATGTAAGGTTTGGGCTTAGCACCGATGGAATGAACCCATTCGGCAACATGAGTAGCCAACACAGCACATGGCCCGTGAATCTATGCATGTATAACCTTCCACCTAGGCTGTTGTCACGCCTTTTTCTCGTAAACCCACATGCCATCATAACCACATATGTGTTACACATGTTTTGAACTTTTCATGCATGCAATATACACAACCCCCGCCACACACGCACCCCTCCGGACTAAACCCTAACGCCAGAATACGCCCTGCCTAACACACGCACCATATATGCCACTAGGTTTACGGCACCTCACCACCGAATATACCCAGGCATAGGCGGGAGAGCTCACGAGAGTTTCCATGACCCTCTCCACCCCGCCACACCCGGAAAAACCCTAGTCCCTCGACCCGACCGTTCTTTCCATTTAATTCCTATTTCTCTCAAAACCCTAATCGCGAGATCTAACCCTCCTCGACCTCTCTAAAATTACGAATAAATTCGTGAAGCAACCTAACATCATATACAACCCAAATGTGAAATAAATAGTTATGTCCAGTTCAAAAATATTAACAAATGGAAATAATAAACCCTAGGGCAAAAATGCATGTTGCACTACAACTCCTATAAATAAGTCTCAAAAAATTCCAGATAAATTACACAATAGTCCCCACACCTTCAGGAGCCCCAGTATCCAAAAACATGGGCATTGCATGTTTGAAAGTTTGGAATGGCTGCCATCGAACACCTTGCCCAAATAAAGTCTTCGCATGAAATGTTGAGCTTCGTCAGTAGGGAAAATGTCAAATCAAGCTGCAGAGCTCCCCTTGGCGTTCCCAACGTATTTGAATCCTCCAACAGCTCTCCCTTGGCATCTACCCCTTAACCCTAGCCTTGACATGACAAGTCAACTCCACATCAGGCCACACGATTCTCTTCTGGCTCCACAAAAGTAGTGCCAAACTCCACTGTGAACTCGAACACGTCCTCTCGAACCTCTGAGACAAAGTGGTGCGTGGCAATCACAGCAGGACACCCCGAGGCAGCACCATGCCGCTCTGGGCTGGCATGGGCATGCCGCCATGTGCATCCCTGGAGCATGCCACGCTACCCGTCGCCTAAATCCCTGGCCACCGCGCCACCTCACGCCATGGCCCTTCGCATCATCCCTGTCCAGCTCATCACTCCCCGCTGCACCTCGGGAGCAACCACGCCACGAGCTCTGACTGACGCCGCGCCGCTCGTCGTTCAGCACCGCCTGCCTTGTCTTCCTCCCGCCGCGTGCCACGGCGTTTCCCCTGTCCACCTCATCGTGCGTAGCGCCAAGGAGCCGTCACATCCCGCACCGAGCTGGCCACAGTGACCACCATGCCATCCGTCGCCAGCTCCGCCGCACCGAATGCTGCATCGATGCGCCGCACGCCGGTTGACTCGCCGCCCACGCTGTCTTCATGCGTCTCGGCTGGTCTCGCCCTTTCCTGCAGCCCGGCCTCGCCATCACATCCCATCACCGGAGACACAGCAACAGCGCCCACTGCCGGCCACACCCCCGCCGCTCGCCTATTTAAGGAGCTGGCTGAGCCCTCCATCAGCCATCCAAGCCTCAGCTCAACGCCCCCATAGCCGAGCACTCAACCCCTTCTCCGAATCCCAGCACGCCCCTTTCCTTCTCCCATCAGTGGAAGTCGGGCTCAAGCCACCACCCAGCTTCTCTTCTCCAACCCGAGCTCACGTCCTGCGCCAGTCCAAGCCAACCCGAGCTTCCTGGTCAAGTGAACCGAACCGGAACTTCCCTCCTCCCCCTTGAGCTTTATCCCTCCTCTCTGATTTGTAGCCCGCCGTCGGTATCCCCCTACTGTCTGGAGCGTCGCCGCCGCCTTGTCTAGGTCCCGAGCCCCTGAGGAAGTTCCAACCCGAGCCAAGTAAGGAAAGGTGTCACGGACACGTAGGCCAGCCTCTCGGGTAAGGTCCACACGCAGGTGAGTAACGGCGTCCGAGCCGAGTTCCCGCCTCCTCTCATAAAATAGTGCAATTATTCAGCTATAACGGGTTTCCGCGTCCGGCCGTTGAAGACACATCAGCCCTAACCGCTTCCGGCGTATTGAAGGCACATCTTTCCCTGTCGGAAACGCATTTACAGCAGGTCACTCCGGTTTTGTTTATTTCAGAACCAGGCCACGGCTGGTCCGACCGGTTCGAGCCCTTGCCGGCCGGTGCTTTCAGATCTAATTCCAGTTTTGGAGTCTCCAGTAAAAATCCAAGCTTTAATCTTTATGGAGTTTTGAAATTTGAGATTGTTTTATAGCATCAGCAGTAGGGATTAGGTTTAAACATTTCTTTTCCTTTCTTTAGTATAGCATATATATGCTGTAGGTAATATTCTAAGTTCAACCAAAAATATTCTCATATTACCCAGTATACCATCATGTCCAAAACACTCAACTAACTCAATAGGGAATATGGTTTTGAAATCGAACCGTAAAGGGAGTTCAATACACTACCGATCATGTAGTCATTTCATGCAAACCCTTCCTTCAAATAATTCCTTCTTATAACCCTAGGTCCAGTATCCTATAGTACCTTGACGAACCCATTGAGACCTGCACTTTGACGTTTTAACCATGTATGTTCTTTGGATCTTATTTGGATTTGCTTCTTATTCGCCGATTCTCCGACGTGTAGGTAACGGAGTGCCGTACGTGTCCCGAGAGGACCCGGCATCACCCCCTCGCCAAGAACAGGAACAGGAACCGGAACTGCCAGGCAAGCATTCCACCTTGATCATGTTGAAATGCCATATTTGCAAAACCTAATTATCTTGTTTGCAAATATTGCATGCTATGTTAATATCACTGATATTTATGTTAGTATAGATATGCCGAGTAGATGCATGTGAGGTAGGGTTGAGATCCGATCCTTGTAGCCCTAGGAATACTTAACCGGTTATTGTTCGACCGACAATCTAAATAGGAATATGGGTTTTAGCTAGCTTAGACTTGCTATAGTCAAAACCAATTTTTTTTATCGGTTACGGTGGGTTGGGATCAAAACCCTCGGATTGGTTATACAGTCCGGGGAGTATCTTTTCAAAGGAAATCTTTGTCAAAATCCCACATGAAATGCTGGAGGATTTGGATTCGGGCAGGAATGCTAAGGGTGTTATGAGGTGGTAGAGTAGCCGGTTGCTACTTGAGGAAAAGAATGGTAGGGTAGCCGGTCGCTACCTGAGGAGTTGGTTGGTTATGGAGTCCTACTCGAATCAGTTAAGGACCGAACCTAAGTGCCGCTGAATCAGTTCCCCTACCGTACGTCCACATCTCCTTTATGGGAAGGACTTGACTTGGTACCTCATCTAATGCTGGAGCTCGGAACCGTGGGAAGTTAGGGTGATGTGCTAGGTGGATCCAGGATCCCTAGAGGATCTTCACGGGACTACGTGGGGGTAAAGCCCTTGATGAGTTCCACGCTTTGGAGGTAAAGCTCTCGGTGGGTCTCACGAGTACGTAAAATTATGGTTCGACACAAAGGTGTAGAGTCCCATTTTCGACATCCGGGATGTGAAAGTTGGGTTATCCACCTAGCAGGTCCGGCTCTAGTGTGAACACGGGCGAAAGGTCTTGTTGTATTAACCCTGCCATTATATCTTGTGAAGGTGTACCTGTTAGCGCTCGGCATTAAGGGTGAACTACATCTTGCGCGGAAAGCCGTACAACCTCTACAGAGTGTTAAAAACTATTCGAATAGCCGCGTCCTCGGTCATGGACATGAACTGGTAAGGCCACACACCGGTTAGACTAAGTTTTGGTTGCGAAAGCTGGGAAATGGGATTAAGGACGTGGGCATGATGTGTCCACAGGGTGCAATTTGCGCTACCCAGCTGGTAGCTAGGAATTGCTGAAGAAAAGGCTAGCTACACTGCCCGGGGTAGTGTGAGCGGAAGCCGAAAGGGTAGGCGGTGATGAGCGTGGCTATCCCGCTGAGGAAAGAAAGGAGAGGTAGCAGGGACTACCTCGAGTAATGATGTGTTTCTTTGATGATCTTCGATTTACAAAATTGCCTTAAATCTATTACCTGTATTTGAAGTGAAAACTTACTTCTCCGCATAATCTGCAACATAGGATAGAGATTTCCTTTGTTATAAATCTTGCATGAAATGCTATCTTAAAATCCTCCTGTGGGAAATGCTTGCGAGTACATTCAACGTACTCACCTGGCTTGTTGATTTGGCCAGACGAAGAAGAAGAGTGGTGCTCTGAGGACGATGACAGCGACCACGAGGGCTAGGGCGTACTCCCCCAGTCAGTTGCCTGTTGGGTTGGGCATATTGATGGGTCATTCTCTACGCTCTGTTGTTATTTCGCTGCTACTTTTATTCAGCCAATCGGCTGTGATGTTGAATAATGACCATAAGGGTCTATTTGTGTAATATACTCGGTATCGTATGTGAATGTTATCAAGTTCTTGTGCGTACTGGCTACTGATCCAGGGACCAGTACAGTAATCACGGGACGCGTATCCGGCCCTAAAACCGGGTACGCCACAGCTGTGCATGAAGAGGAAGTGCATCATGCTGGCAATACTTATTCAAGGTCCGAAACAACCCGGTAACGACATTGATGTGTACTTTGCTCTATTAGTGGATGATCTCAAACTTCTTTGGGTTGAAGGCGTAAGGGTATGGGACGCACACCTAAAGGAAAACTTCATGTTACGCTGCATGTTGTTCATTACCGTCAACGATTATCCAGCCAATGGTAACTGTTTGGGGGCAAACTATTAAAGGGAGCAATGCATGTGTTCAGTGCCTTACTGATACAGCAAGCAGGTGGCTAAAACACTCTAAGAAAATGGTGTACATGCGTCATCGTAGGTTTCTTACAAGGGATCACCGTTACCGCAGGATGAGGCACGAATTCGATGGTACCACCGAGAAAGGCTCAGCTCCACATATTTTTAGCGGCACCGAGATCCACGATCAGGTTAAAGACCTGAAAGTCATGCTTGGAAAGGGGATGTTTAAAAGGCGAGGTAGAGCGAAGAAAAAGAAGCCCGTTGAGAAGACCATCTGGAAGAAGAGGTCAATATTCTGGGACCTCCCTTACTGGAAGCATCTAGAAGTCCGTCACAGCATCGATGTGATGTACGTAGAGAAGAATGTGTGCGATAGCATAATAGGTCTCTTATTGAACATGCCTGACGAAACAAAAGATGGTCTGAATGCGCGGCTAGACATGGAAGATATTGGAATCCGACTAGAGTTAAGACCGCAGAAAACAGCAAACGGAAAGACGTTCCTTCCGCCTGCTTGTTATACCCTTTCCAAGCCAGAGAAGACCGAGTTATGTGATTGCTTGCATGGTATCAAGGTTCCATCCGGCTACTCTGCCAACATCAAGAGACTTGTTTCCATGGAAGATCTAAAATTAATTGGCATGAAGTCACATGATTGCCATGTGCTTATGACACAGATGCTCCCAGTTGCAATTAGGGATATTCTTCCACCAAACGTGCGGCGGACTCTCATGAAGCTGTGTGGTTTCTTTAACACACTCTGAAAGAAGGTCATTAGCCTTGAAGAACTAGATGGTCTGTAAGATGGGGTTGTGAAGACTCTATGCGAGCTCGAGATGTTTTTTCCTCCTTCATTCTTTGATGTCATGGTTCATCTCATAGTCCACCTAGTGCACGAAGTAAGGATGTGCGGCCCTATGTTTCTTCGCAGCGTGTACCCATTTGACGCTACATGGGAATTCTGAAGCAATATGTTCAGAATCGATCTCACCCTGAGGGTAGTATCATCGAAGGCTACGCAACAGTGCACTTTTTCTTCTATGTCCTGATTCCTTTCGGGTATCTCAGTCGGTTTCTCGTGGTTAACCGGCTGCGATGACTCTGGGTATCTCAGTCGGTTTCTCGTGGTTAACCGGCTGCGATGACTTTGCTTAAGGGTTTTCTTCCCTCCACTGGAACTTCACAAGTTTTCGACTCCCGCCTTTCTCGCAGGACCCGCCACTGCCTCTAACCACCGCTGCTACTTTTGAGATGGCTTCCCAAACACGTCGGACTGAGTCTTCAAGCCGCTGAGATGCCGCCGCCACCTCATATGTCTGAGCCGCCGCCTCCGACGCCAATGCCGTCGCCGCCTCCGACGCCCGAGCTGCCGCCGCGTCATCCCCGTCCAGCAATTGAGGTAGGTTGCCCTAGTACCCGGCTGAACTAAAGCCGTTGTTGATCAGTAGCGCCATTGCTTGGACTTGCCCTACCACCCGACTTGATTTGGTTCTGTAAAAGAAGACTTGTTTCAGTGACATTACTATCATGCATTAGTGTCCTAATTGTCTAGAGAATTTTCGATACTGAATGTGTGAATATCTGAGGTATCTTATTATGTATATCCTCCAAAACCATGTTCTTAATGCTTGCTCTTTGATGCTCTATAATCCCAAGATCGTCGGACAGTGGCGACTCTCGGTCGCCGTCGCTACCTAGGCCGTCCGGGGACTCAACCGACACCTCCAGGCCTAAGAAAAAGGCCCGTCGAGGAGAAGGAAGGAAACGGTCGAAGAGACCCGAATCGAAGTACACCGTCACACACTTGCATGACTCAGGGGCACTAGACGAGCCTGAGAACGCAAGGAGGAAGTTCAGCACGGTCTGCGGCATCGTAGTAAGAGAGCGGTCCCAATCACTCTCGAAAGTTGGAAGAGAGTAGGGACAGAATAGCTAGCTGTGATTTCTGTCAAAATCTTGGGATATTTCATATTCCCCGAAGAATGGAAAGCTCGTATCGAACGAGCTGCTAAGATGACAGCCTGCAAGGCTTGGAAGAACTGGAAGACTGTGCTCGTCAACGAGTATGTCTATGCCGAGGTGGAGCCTTTCGGGAAGTGGCCGATGATTACTCCCGAGGTTTGGACCGAATTCGTCAGGATGAAGACGACAGATGAACTCAAGAGTAAGAGCTTGCAAAACCGGGAGCTCTCTAGGAGGAACAACCACCCGCATCGTCTAGGGACTGCAGGCTACGCGGGAGTGAAGAAGAGATGGGAAAGGGAGGATGAGCAGGCATCGCAATCGGATGCCCCTTCTAGATTTGCGAACATCGTGGATTCGGGGACCAAAGCCTAGGTTAGAACCAGGGCATCTGCATCAACATCGGCTTCGCGCGACCCAGTATTTGAGAACCCAGCTAACGCACAAGTGTACAGATGTTTGGTGAGATATAATTCCCACCTTAATCATACTAACAGCTTGTCAGTCATACCAATTATAGTAACTATTAATTCTGGCTTTTGCAGCTGGAGATAGATGCGTCATCCCAGGCTGGCACCTTCGTAGGAGATGTGCTCGAAGAGGGCTTGGGAAATCGTGAGCACCCAGGTCACACGAGGGGTGTAGGTTCCCTAGTTCCCCACAAGTACAGACTCTCCTAGGCTCTGGAGGTGAAGCGCGAACGCAAATGGGTGAGGAAAGCCGCTGAAGAAGAACGCAAGCGCGAAGAGTTGAAGCAAGAGATACTCTGCGACTTAAGAGCGGAGTTGATTCTAACTCCGCGACCAGAACAGCAAGCTACTGCTAGCCCTGGGGCTCGACGCAGTAGCTACGCGTCCATCGACCTCCTTACTCACCAGGAAGAACAACTTCTACCTAGCCCTGTGATCAAATCCAGGTTTACTTCATATACCTTGTCTCTTATTGAACATGCGAT
The DNA here is from genome assembly GCA_019208055.1 of Stipa capillata. Lineage (NCBI taxonomy): Eukaryota > Viridiplantae > Streptophyta > Magnoliopsida > Poales > Poaceae > Stipa > Stipa capillata. The sequence continues at coordinate 269,556 of JAGXJF010005405.1, forward strand.
TGTTGTTGGCCTGTTGGCTAAAACACTCATGTAGGCTCCCACGAGATGCACGATTCAAGTGCGGTTGGTGGGCATGGATGATCTCATGGATGCCGCTTGGGGGCAAGTGTTCCCAGCAACGAGAGAGCAGAGGATACATAACGTCCCCATAGACCCTTTGTACGCAAAGGTGAGCATCGATAGGGTTAACGACACTTTCAGCAAGCTGAAGCTCCTGATTCCACCCAACGACGAGATCTTAACTCTAAATCAAGCCAAGGGGACATTCATCCAGTGGCCCAAGAAGGACATCTCCCTCGATGCGTCGCGGCCGACTAAGAATATATTGTAATTGCGTGGGGGAAAAGGATGATGCGGGGGCCCCTCCTAAGTTAGATCACCACTTCGCATTTCTGGTATGTATCCTATCACATACTTTTAGAATCCGTGATATCACTTCTACAGAACTACATACCGAGGGAATGTATATCTTTGCAGTGCCACCAGCAACCCATTTTTAGCAATTTGTGTGGCTTCTATGTTAGCCATCACATGAACCTTCTCATGTCTCGAGCTTCCGCTCACAAATTCTCGGTTACCAAGGTATGCTAATTATCATTTTGATTTTGTTTTAATCATCTTCTATGTAGCATTAGTATGATCTTCATATCGACAGGTTCATACTATTGCACGGACGGAATTGCCGAAGATGGATCTAGCCAGGATTCGAGAAGACATCGCGCGTTTCCTTCTTGAGAGCGTCATTGATCCAAAAGGCGAGTTCTACCACGACCGATCCGAGGACTAAGACAATTGTTTTCAATGAAATGATCAATGTTTAATTGTCAGGACATGTTAAAAATCATCAGGACATGTGATGGATGTTGTGGTGTAAATATTAAACTTCTATATATTTTCATTTATGTTTAGCAGTCAATTGAGATATGATGTCAATATGAATCTCTGTTATGAATTCAAGTTGGATGTGAAATGTGTTCCGGGGATTATGGGAATCTGGGTATATAAATTGTGTTTTTTGTTTCAAGGCAGGCAGAAATTCAGATTATGCCCGCCCTGTACGAACGAATATCCCAGCCAGTTGTTTCGCTGGAACCGGCTGCGATGAGCCATCATCGTTGCCTGTTCAACCGGAGAAACCGTCTGAGATATCACATTATCTCAACCGGTTCCCGTGTAAAAAACGACTACAAAAGTTTAATCTTCAGTCGGTTCGGCTAGAAAACGGACTGAGATATGATGTTATCTCAATCGGTTATTCGATGTGAACCGACTGGGATAGCATATTATCTCTATCGGTTCACATGTGGACACCGACTAACAAAGTTTACACTTCAGTCGGTTTGGGTGTAAGCCGACTGAGATATGATATTATCTCAGTCGGTGTTTATTTTGGAACAGACTGAGATATGATATTATCTCTGTCGGTTTTAGAAATGAACCGGCAGAGAATGTGTTAACTCAGTCGGTTTTATAACCGGCTAAGAAAATTCGTATTATCTCTGCCCTTTGTCTTCAGCCGGATGGGAAACCGGCTGAGAAAGCCATTTTGGGCTGGCTGTAATTGTGTTTTTTGTAGTGGTGACTAATGCTAGATCTAGGTCCATGACACCTAGCTGTAACCAGATCTGTTCGGACCATTCAGCATAGTTCAGCCCGTTAAACTTGACAAGCCCAAACCCCTGACTCATTACATTGATGGATGCTGCAAATTTTAATTATGATCACAAATCAATACTTTGAGCAAACAAAATTGATTCATGTAAGAACAAACTCTCAGTGTATATCTAAAAACATCTTTGGATGAAATTTAGATGCACGGCCGGAATCAATTATGATGCTAAAACAAACACCTTTAGTCGATAATCAATCATGCTCAGACCAATACGTATGCTATCTTTGGATAGACTAGCGGATTGACCAAACATGGTGATTAATCTCTTTCATGTCACTAATTGTAAGCAATGGTCCACCTTTGGGTGACCTCCTAGCTATATCAATCGGTGAACTCAATTGGTCATAATATCTTCCAATTAGTAGCATCAAACAAAATATGAACAATTGAAATGCACAACTAGATATCTATGATCCCTTCAAGCAAGGCCACTTTGGTGACTAACATTTTTTTGATAATATAAATATTTAATTGGCATGTCATCTCTAATTATGCTTACAAGAATATCTGTGACCATATAATGTCCTTCAACATTATGGACGGATGCAATTCTTAGCCATAAAGAAAGAACATAAAAATAGCTAAAACTTTTAGTTTGCCAAGCGGTTATGGCAAAAGATACGAACACATTTCTTGCAAAACATCTAAATGGAAATACCGAAAGAGTAAATAATATCTCACTATTCAAACTAAATTGCTTTGATGAACATTCACGCAATTGCACAAGAAAACTTCAAGCAAGTACAATTTCTCTTATGCGCGTTGATAAAAAAGAAAGCAAGATTTACCATACTATGTAATAGAAGAACATTTACCCATCCATAAAACAACAACTACTATGGTGAATCAAAAGTGCTAACACCATGCTTTGATACCAAATGTAAGCAATATTGCAGAAGCCGTAAGAACAATTTGCACAATTTTGATCCAACCAAAAGAACAACTTTACATGTGCTCTACCGCACAAATCTACCTCGAATCAAAAGAAACAAGTTTTCATGTGCCTCGCACAAACCTACCTTGTGCCATATTGACTCCTTGCATATCGAGATTATTTTCTCTCCTCTCAACTTTTCTTGCTTTTATCCTTCTCTCGATGATTAGAGAACTAAAGAAACTCTAATATGTGTTGCTTGCTCTCGGTGATTCACCGTGTTCTTTGATACAAGAGACTTCACCTATTTATATACACACATGTACGTCCTGGAAGCACTGTCGCATGATGCTACAAATTCTGAAACACATGCACACATTAATTAGGCCATGGTAATTATGCTGCTCTCATTAGATGCCTTTTAATTCCATGCATGAAAACATCAGGTATCATGTGCATCTTTATGCCAATTGAATTTTCATTTACTAGCATTAGCACACCTACTTTTATTACCGTGCATTGCTTTACATAAATGCATCACTATTATTAGCACACAAATGCTTGATCAAGTGAGAGGAGAGGGTATTTAAACCCACTAATTCTTAATCTTTTATTCAAACCATCATCATGCTTGTACCTTTTATTTTAAGAGTCATTTCAGTAATTTACACGGGCCACATTATGTTAAAAATAATTTAACATGGCATCCATGACAATTTAGATCACATGACTCTGGTTGCTATGTTTGGCGCCAATGCTTGCACTCTTTTGAAAATCTCGCACCCTACAGAAAAGTAGTATCGATGTACTAGTACGCCAGCTGGTAGGGTTAGGTCGTTGTTTGTTTCCCTCCCGTGCTGGGCTAATGGGCCTTGAATGGCATTATGGCAAAGATGACGAAGGGATGGAGCCTGGAGGCTACGGTGCCAAATATGGCGAGTGTTCAGATTTTTTTCAGAACTTTTAGATGTTTTTGGAAGAGTACAAACTCTAATGTGTGCATATGGCTGTATGTGCACCTTGGTATTTTCGGAGAGGTGCATGTCTACTTAGTCTTGTTGCTAGCTACTTAGATGTTTCTCTCTCAAAAAATATGTCTACTTAGATGTTGGTTAGTCTGTTTCACTCACGAGTGACCCCATGGGTCAGATCTCTATGGCAACCACAAACGGCGTAGTTCTGTGATATAATGACAAAATACGTGTTGCTCTGTGGAAATCAAAACAAACAAAATATGGTTCTCTCATGGTTTTTGAAAAATACGTGTGGCATATATATCCTACATACCTCGCAACTTAAAGTAGCCTCCAAATGTCGTGGCGAATCGAATTAATTATGTATCAGGCTGCACGGCAACAATACGTACGTTCCGACGATGATGGTGACCATGCGAGATTTGCAACAAAAATGGCATGCAACGTTAACAGGTCACCTAGTACGTACTACTAGTTCGGTATGATATATATCGCTTCAATTCGTTCGTTACGACTTATGCGGCAAACTATATCACACGAAATTCATGTTGGGTAGAAGAGCTGTACCTCTCGTGGATTACCGGAACACAAAAATTTGCTCAGAATTCCGCTACAATTAGAGAGTTTAGTTCCTTAGGGCTCCATGGAGCCCAGCTCCATGATTTCGAATACATGCATGTAATTCAAGCTAAACTTAGGTATAATTTTGAAAACTTCCAGTTTGTGGATATATACTTGGTTATAACGATTCAAACGAAGTATATACCTTTTAAAAAGTCAATTCAAATTCAAAATTTTTAGGGTATATATCAGATCACATATCTAGAATTTAGGCTATGTAATATCACATGCCCAAATTTTAGGATATTGATCCAAATATACCCTAAAAATATTTGAATTTGAGTGTCTTTTTAAAAGGTATAAATTGTTTTTGAGAATATATCTCTGGTATATACCTTGAACTGTAGTTTTTGAAAACTATAATAAAATTTGTTTTAGTTCCGCATTTGAAATTATGGTGCCCGGCACCACGTAGCTACAGTTCATTATAATATACATAAGTACTCTAAATATATATATATATAAGTATTTATGTTACAATCAGGTGTTCCTACGTGTTTTTCTCGCTCAATGTAAGGAGTATCTACTAAAACCGATTCTGCCTCCCTCCAGGATAGGCAGGGCTTTCCAATCAAAGAAAAAATGATAAAAAATGCCAACAACTTGTGTACGCGTCGGCTAAACATAGCTTGTCATGCAAATACAGATGCCCTTCAATTGCTTAGTTAGACGGTAAGCACTCCATCGCAACTGTTAATTAACCCACATAAACGCGACGCAGCTACACAATTTAAGTTGCTTAGTTTGTGAACGAGGATGTCGGTCCGGCCGACAAGATGAAACAACCTGATCGATATCGTGCAGGTGCGTATATATCGGGCCATTACGCTGCTCCCATAGTTTAAGCGTTAGCTCCTGCTGCACGCGTTCATGTAAATTTTAAGACATTATTCAATCATATTTAGACGACAATCGGTTAATCAGTAGAAACTTGTTCCATCGATCAATACTAGCTTGCCGTGCACAAATAGATGCCCTTCAGTTACTTAATTACTCCATCACAACTGTTAATCAAGACAAACAAATAATCACGGAAATCCATGTAAAACACACGCGAAACACCAAGCACAAGCAACGCATGCAGCAACTCCAAAATTTAAGTTGCTTAACTTGTGAACGAGGATGTCCGTCCGGGCGACAAAAGATGAACAAACCAATCGATATCGTGCACGCATATATCGGGTCATTAGACTCTGCTTCCGTGGTTTAAGCGCTCCTGCCGCGTTCATCTAAATTTTAAGACCGTGTATTCAATCATATTTTGAAGATAATCATTTAAAATCAGTAGAAAAATGATCCCCTCTTATCTGTAAAATGTTTTTTTTTACTTATCATCAATCAATCATATGTTGCAGAGAGCAGATTTTGTACACTGAGATCGATTCGCACCCTGCATTTTCTCTCTTCTCAGCACACTACATAGAGTTGTGAAATATTTTGGAAAAATTCTAAAATATTCATTATGATATAACATGTACACTTATAAATTTTGATGCGAAAATATAACTATATGCATCCTACACACATAAGATATTGATACATCCTAAGTAGTGAATATTATGCTACTCAGAGGTGCAAAATTTATTTTTATTGCGCAGGTTGTGTGCGTACAGTTATATGTTGTATTAAATCTTGCAAATCTACATTTTATAGTATGATATATATTGATCTTTCCTCAAATAATTTCACAACTTTTTTGACGTGTGTGAAGTGGAGAGAAAGTATAGATTGCACCTCAACCGGGTGCACAAAATTTCATAATTTTTAGTGTGCTGAGAAGAGAGAATATGGAGCGCAAATCGACGTGAGTGTATAAAATCCGCTCTCTTTTTGCTACATGTAACCATTAGAATCCTGGTAGAAAGACACGCACGGAACTCCGGGCACAAGCTGCGTAAGGGTCTAAGAGCATCTCTAGCCCTTTCCCTAAATTCCTCTAACTCCCTAAAAACTGAAATTTTGGGGAGTTATACCCATCTAGCCCTTCCCCTAAATTCTTTTAACTCCCTAAAATTTGAGGATGACCCCCTATCCCCAACCCACTTCTGCTCAAATTTGAGGAAATCTGGACACTCCCCTATATTCTCTCTATCCCTGGATATTTTGGCGGCAAGACATTTCACCGCCCAACTGCCCCCCGCCGCCGCCCCGCTGCCTCTCGTGCTCGCCGCCGCAGCGCCGCTGCCTCCTGTGCTCGCCGCTGCCTCCCGTCCTTGCCTCCCCCCTGCTCGCCGGCGCAGCCCCGCCGCCTCCCGTGCTCGCCCGACGCCGCTGCCGCTGCCCCCTGGGCATTCCCCTTCCGCAGCTCCTCCGGGTGGGCTCGCCACCGCAGCCCCCGCCGCCCCCGACCTCGCCCGACGCCGCCGCCGCTCCCCCCTGGGCAGCCCCCTTCCGCAGCTCCGTCTCTGCTCCAACGCTCGCGGCCCGCAGCTCCGCCGGGTGGGCTCCGCCCGCGCCGGCTTCGTCGGCCTCCACCGCTCGCAGGCCGCGCTGGCTTAGCTTCGCCCGCACCGGCCTCGCAGGCCTCCACCGCTGGTGGGCCGCGCCGGCTCCGCCCGACGCCGGCCTCGCCTCCCCCGCATCGGCCGCCTCTGAAGGCGGCGACGAGCGGGGTGGCTGGCTGGAGGAGCGGTGGCGGCGATCGGGGCGGGGCGGCTGCCAGTGGTGGAGGCGAGGCGGAGGAGGGGACAGAGAGTAGGGGATTTGGGGGGGGGAGGCGGAGAGCCGCCGCCGGCGGGGGGTAGGGGTGGGGGGAGGCGGAGGGCGGCCGCCGGCGGGGGGTAGGGTAGGAGGAGGAGGAGGGCGGCCGTCGGCGGGGGGTAGGGTAGGGGCTTTGGGAGATTTGGGGATTTTTTTGGGGGGGAGGGCAGTGGGGATTTGTTTGAGGATTTTGTGAATTTTTTTGAAGAAATAGCAAAGAAAAAAGGTATAGGGAGTTAAATTTAAGGGAAGGACTAGGTGCAAGTATTTTTAAACCCTCAAATTTCAAGGAGTTAAGTTTAAAGAGGTGGTATAGAGAGTTAAGTTTTAGGAAAAGGGCTAGAGATGCTCTAATTGCAGTGAAGTTTAAGCCGCTTAATTGATTCGCAACACGGCTGTCTACCCGGCCGACAGGGCTAACCGATAACCTGGTCGACGATGCATCTCCGACCGTACGTTAACTAACTCTGCCTCCATAATTTAAGCCCTACTTGCTACATGCATGCAATGTATGTTCGTCTTCGCTGTGCTGTAGGTGCCTGTCCCAGTAAGCTACTGCCCGGGCACGGAACATTGTAAAACAAAAGACAGGACAGGATGCAGTCAGAAGAGTGTAGCATACAGCTGGCCAGCGTAGAGCGTCAGATATCAGAACCGACTTGCCTGCCTGCATGATGCTGCTGTTGCTGCTGTTTCAGGTCAGATGCATAGCTAGCTCTGTGCATCATGCATATGCACGTCCAGGCTTTAAGGAAAAGAAAGAAAATAGAACGGATGAACTGATTAGAAGAATGCTATGATCTTGAACTGAGATCTTTTTGGTTGTTTATTATTAATAAATTGTGAAATTATGGAAATTATGGCGGTTAATTAAATAGATGAGAAAAAAATCAACAGGGGATCTGTACGCTCTTGTGATTTTAGTTAACACTACTACAGAAATCATTTGTCCAGACGGTTCGGAAACACCGGGCGGGACGGTTTTCCGAACCGTCTGGACCAAACAGTCAGCACAAATGAACTTTGTCCAGACGGTTATTGAACCGTCTGTACAAATACTTAGTACAGACGGCTCCACACACGAGCCGTCTGTACTACTCTCTGGTACAGTACCTCCGTAGCATTTTTACAGACGGCTCCAAACCACAAAACCGTCTGCACAAATGCATTGAACAGTACTTCAATAGCATTTGTACAGACGGTTCCATTTTCAGAACCGTCTGCAGAAATTATTTGTACAGACGGTTCTACACCTGGAACCGTCTGCACAAATGCTGTGTTAGGAAAGCGTTGCTGCCCGCGGCAGCAGAAACAACCGTTTCTGCTGTCGCGGTAGCAGTGCGGCAAGGCGACATGCTGCCGCGGCAGCGGAAATGGCTGATTCCGCTGTCGCGGCAGCAGTGCTGCAGGGCTACGGTAGTGCCGCCTGCTGCCACGGCAGCTGAAACAGACGTTTCGGCTGCCGCGGCAGCGGAAATGGCTGATTTCGCTGCCGCGGCAGCAGTGCTGCAGGGCTACGGTAGTGCCGCCTGCTGCCACGGCAGCTGAAACGGACGTTTCGGCTGCCGCGGTAGCCGTGCGGCAAGGCGACGTTGCGGCCGCCTGCTGCCTCGGCAGCGGAAATGACTGATTCCGCTGCCGCGGCAGCAGTGCGGCAGGGCGACAGTGCTACCGCCTGCTGCCACGGCAGCGAAAACAGAGGTATCTGCTGCCGCGGCAGCAGTGCGGCAGGGCGACGTTGTTGCCGCCTGCTGCCGCGGCAGCGGAAACTACCGTTTCCGCTGTCGCAGCAGCCGTGCGGCAGGGTAACGATGCCCGGCACGGCCGCGGTCCTGCCGCCGCAGTGAAAACGCTAGAAATAAAGTGATCAAGCACAGGCATAGCATACACAGACACACAATGTACTCATTGATCTTAGACATAACATTCAGAAGCAAACTTAAAACATCATTCTCAACCACAAAGTCATTTACATGCATTGTTAGGGAAAAAAACTCTCAAGTCATTGAGGAGGAGCAATTTGAGGACAATGGAACTCTCCGGTTTCCTTCAACACCTCCCTAAGTATGAAAGTTATTAACCGTTTTTGAATAATCCGGACGCCCTCAGTGTCGAGCTGATTTGTAGGGAACTTAAAAGTCTGCACAAGGAAATTAAATAGCTAGGTTAGGCACGACGTCCGAACGATGAAAAATGAAACTACATATAGTGTAATGACACTAACCTCCACATCTACCGGACTAGAGCCAACGATCTGCATCATATATGTCGCCACATAGTATGCACAGAGATTGTTGCCCGGCGGCTGCTTGTGGCACTGTAGAAATCATGGTTACGTGTAGGGTAATTTAGTTTTACCGAATACATATTAGAACGTGCGAGGTGATTATTCTTGGGCGAGGGAGGAATTATTACCGGGAAATGAAATCTGTGGGTAGGTTCGGTTTTTGTTGTTTTCACAACCCCCCCTGGCAACATATTTCTTGAACGCCCCGTTGAGCACCGCCGTCAAATCTACGTACTTCTCTGGTGGGTAGTCCCTAGAGTCGAAGTACGTGGCATGTAGACGTTCTGGCTCGAGGCAGACGAGCATCCAGTGGAATCCATAGTTGTACGGTAGAAGAATGATGTGCTTAGTACAGAGAAGGAGCATGGCGTCCGAAATGTAATCCTCGACCTCGTTCGGCTGGAATTGGACCATTGTGCATATGACCACTTGTGGATCGAGGAATCCGATATTAGGGTTATCTGTCCTAGCCTCTTGAATCATATGTCTGCACATAAAAGTAATGTCATTAAAAGAGCGTATCAATAAGTTAGGCAATTCATTTAGCTTAAACAGTGATTGAGAACACTTACAGTGTCCAGCATCTTAATAGGCTGACATCGAGGGCGTCATGACGGTAGAGGTCTGATAAATTCGAGAAATTGATGGTAAAGGTTCCACCTGGATGAAGGAAATATTGCCGCTTGTACGCGGCACAGATATTTTGAGGAAGCTCTGTCTCCTCGTTGGACCTCTTCATGTAAAATTCGTGCAAAATTTGAGCTGCCCAACCAAGTTGTTCTAACGCCGCTCGTGTCACTAGCGGCTGCCGTTCCGTGTATTTTCTTATCTCGGGTTATTCGTCTACCTCTTTGCCCTTGGCCGACTTTGTGCTATTTCTGGTGGCCCTACGCTGAGCTTGAGGAGCTGTTTTGGCAGCCTGTTGGCTAGATCTGCTAGATTGCTGAGATCGTGCTGAAGCAGATTTCACCTTCGGTGGAGGAGGACGGAGTGAGAAATCTTTACCGTAAGGCACCGGAGACAGCGGCCGTGGAGGAGGTGGAGGGGCAACCAGGGAAATGTACTTCTTCGGCCACTGGATGAACGTGTGGAGGGCTTGCCCCAGTGTCGTGACGTCGTCCTCCGGCGGTACAGGAAGTCTGAAGGATCTGCAATTCGCATGCACCATGTCCACTGACACCTTAGCGTTATCCGCCGCTAGCGGAACTCCGTGCACCGTCATCGTGCTTTCTGAAGTTGGAAATACTAACCCCTGGCCAGCCTCAATCATGTCAGCGGGGCCAAAACAGCTGGGCACAAGGAGCTTGCACTTGGTTGCCACCGCTATGTCGTCGAGAGGGAATCTTTCATTGACGTCTTGATGCGAAATAGGGTCGAAAGGTAAGTCGTCGGCGCGGTCGTCATCTCGAACGTGCTGCGGTGGGGATTGTTCTTCCACGTCTTCGGCATTCTCGTTTTCCACGGATGCGCAGCTACTCCTGCACCGAGCGTGTGGGGATGAGGCTGCGGGGCTGCGGTCGGCCGCGGCGGCTGCATCCTCCTGCCTTATCTGCCGCACCCGTTCTTCGACCCTCGCATCGATCCTCTCTTCCAGGCCTGCAATTATTTCTTCCATCAGCTCGTTCTTCATCTTTTCACGTTCGGCTGCCTCGCGTTCAGCTTTCGTTCTCCTCCGACTCCTGTACGAACCCGCATCGTCGGGGAATCCCATCTTCCATGGAACCGTCACCCCCACGCCACGGGTTCGACCTGGGTGCTCTTTGTTTCCCAGAGCCGAGGTTAGTATGTCCTTCTCCCTGGCTGCTTGGAAAGTTCCTTGGGCGGATTGTTCTGACAGTCGCATTATGTTTTCAGCCACCTGGACTGTTTCAGGCTTGTTGAAGGCGACGGTGCCATCAGCCGAGATGTTGGCCCTCGCGCGAAACCAGTTCCGGGCCCGCCTCTCTGGGATCAGGGAGAACGGCGTGTCGCGACTCTCCTGAGACGCCCGCTCGTCCTCTGTTCTCCATTCCAACTCTTTGCGCACATACCCACCGCTTCCGAGCCTGTGGGGGTGAACGTTGCATGCCTGGCGCGCCCGGTTTGCCTGACTCCGTTGCACGAATTTCTCCGACGTGAACCTCTCCACAAATTCCGCCCATGGAGCCGAGATGTTTGGGTCCTGCCTGTAGGGCATAAGATCGTTCTTCACGTACGTGTTGTACAGCTCGCTCTTGAAGGTCTTCCACGCCTTGCCCATCTTCGCTTTTACCTGTCTTTCCACGGCCTGCTCGGTACCTTCCGGGAAGTCGAACTGTCCTTGGATGGTGTTCCACAGGAACTCTTTCTCGTTATCCGGCACTGACGGCCAGCTGGCGTACGTTATCGGGATCTTTTCCCTCGCCAGTGACGCGCACGCTCTACGGAATGCCGCCTGAGCCTGCTGAGGCAATATGGGCACACCCTTAGCACTGACTTGAGTTATCGTGAAGTGACCCGTGGGCATTTTATTTTTGCCTCGGCCACCTCGCTTTCGCTTCTGCCCACCCGATTCTTCAGTTTGCTCACGAGACGAGGCTTCTACAGGTTGGGAGGGCATCGATTGAGCCGGTTGAGGAGACACGTGCGGCTCGTCTTGTCGGGGAGAAGAGGCCACCGGCTGTTCACGTTCATCTCCTCCGGACGCCATCTTCAAAAGACGAAAAATTCAGATATGCAGTACACGACTAGATTGTAGACATTTTCATATAAAGACACATACTTTGTGAATTAAACAACAATGAGATACATATGTACAACAACTTCGTAAATAGTGCTAATGTTCGTAATCTCATCATAAATATCTTCCTGAACTCTTTTATACATGAGGGCTACATGAGTTATATATGTCTTTGCCTCCGACTTTGCTTCACTCTCCGATGACTTAGACTGACGCTTACGACGGAGCCACGACGAACTGTTTACTCTTTAAATCTAAATGTACTCTCTATTTACTTCTTTCTCGTTTATTACTCTCACCACTTTTCGTTTTTCTTCTACAACTCGTATCTCGTTCATTTGAGCTTTCTCTCAAGTTCTTCACTCTCCATCTCATTCAATTTATACTCAGTTATTTCTCTTAATCATCTCTAACATTCACACTTCTCATGCTTAGATTTTCTCAACACTCTTTCGCTCTGTAAATCTACTTCATACTTTATATAGCAAACTTCTATTATTAGATCAGTTATTTTTATACTCTTCTACAACATTTCTTCTCTTTCTCAAGTTTACTCTTCACAACTAACATCTAGTTAATGATCTATAGGATAAATAGGTTCTAGATATCAATTCTTTAATGTACTCTTGTTTTAATTGTAAAATTAAATCTTTCGTTTCTCTCATCAGTTGATTACATTATTATTCATACACTGCCTCTACAATTCTTACTCTAACAAATAATATTAGATTAAATACTAATGTAACCATTAACGAACCGGAGAGACACCACCATAGCATGGAAACAGAACGAACAGGCAACAGAATAATATTCAGATGCAAATTCAAGTCAGAATAATTGATTGATGCAGCAGATCGTTTCACTAGCATAACAAATGATAACAAATGACTGACACCCCTATGCTACTCTAATTTTCTTATCGGTGGCATAAGCAAGCAAGCAAGCAGCATCTAGGAGGGAATGAAAGCATCCAGACAGATGCTAAAAAAGCTAATCCAACCAACCCGTCAGGGTATAATTATACACAGCCCTAAAAGTAGAACAATTATCATCAAAGTACCCTAACATAGATTTCTTATCAACACAAGCTCCCAGCCATGGCTGGCCTTCTCCAAGAAAGCAGAAGTACCACTGTCAGTGTCCCGGTTCAGGGCGGTCGAGGAAGGTCGCCGGAGATCGGGGGCGGTCGAGGAAGCTCGCCGGAGATCGGGGGCGGCGGGGAGCTCGGAGGCGGCGGGGAGCTCGGGGTCGGGGAGCTCGAGGTCGGGGGCGGCGGCCAGAGAGCTTCGGGGCAGCGGCGGTGTCGGCCTGATGGCTTCGGGACGGCGGCGGTGTCGGGGCAGAAGGCCGGGCGACGGCGATGTGCGGCTGTGGCGGCGGGGAGCTCGGGGAAGAATAGGGTTAGGGACTTAGCGAAAATTGAACTGGTGGCGCGAGATTGGAAAGAGGGGATTTATTAGAGAAGGTAGTCTAGACGGTCCGCAATACACAACCGTCTGGACTAATAGTGCAGACGGTTCTCAATATGGAGCCGTCCGCACTAACCTTAGTGCAGACAGTTCTCACTATGGAGCCGTCTGGACTAATGTTGCAGGCGGGACCCTGCTACATTAGTGCAGACGGTGCTCAATATGGAGCCGTCCGCACTAACCTTAGTGCAGACAGTTCTCACTATGGAGCCATCTGTACTAATGTTGCAGGCGGGACCCCATTAGTGCAGACGGTTCTCAATATGGAGCCGTCCGCACTAACGTTAGTGCAGACAGGTCGAGATTTGGAGCCGTCTGTACTACCGTTAGAGCCGACGCGGGGTGGGACTTTTAGTCCCACCTCGCTAGTTGACGAAGGATTCGACCGGTTTATATACCGATCGGTGAGAAGGGTTGCAAGATCCTCTATTACCCAAGCATATCCGGCAGAACTTCCGCCCTATGGGCCTGGCCACTGGGGCCGCTGGGCAGTACGGGCTTGTGCCCATGTCGCCTGTCGTGGGCTTGATTTGGGCTTGTGCCCATGTCGCCTGTGATGGGCTTGATTTGGGTGCAGGCTTTGGAAACCAAAACCCCAGTGGTAGGCGGGCATTTTTTTCTTTTTTTTACCTTTTTTATTTCATGCTGCATTTAATGGCATTTTTTAAACAATGTGAACCATATTTTATGTAAATTAATGAAAATAGACCTAGGGCCCACTGTCATCCCCTATGGCTAGGTCAGAGCTGAGTAGCAAAAGTAATTAGGTTTAAATATTGATTTTCTTTTCTGAGAAAAATACAAAAAGGGGATTAAATCTTGTTAAATTCGTAGGAAATTCATCCGAACTCAGAAAAATGCAAATAATATATCAAAATGTTCAGAAAAATGAGAGCTATTTAAATACATCATTGTCATCCATGTTTGCATGTTAGGGAAAGTGAAATTGACTAAAAACTCCATTAGGGTTTCCAGAATAGCCGGAGAAATTCGGAACGCAATAATTCGAGCGTCCGAACTCCGATTAACCTGATTCCAGTTGCGTTAGTTTGCATTTTGCATCCTCTAGCTCATGGCATACATTGACCCAAGATTACAACTTCGTAACATGCAATACATGGTAAAAAGCCAATTAGCAAGGCAATGACCAAATTCATGGCTTATATGCCTTAAACTTGTAAAATTCATACAAACTTCATATGAACTCGTAACGAGTTGAACTTTTTTTATAAATTCATATTTTCATATTTACAATTTTATGGTACAACTATTTTGGGGTTACTGTACACTACAATTTATGAACCGTGAAGGTAAATACGTAACAAGCGGGTTACATCACACAAAAAAACCTAATCTCCTTTAACAACCAGCCCTTCTTGATGATCGACGCGCAGATAGCAGGTGGCCCCGAACGGTAGTTGTTCTTCGTTGAGCGCAGTGCCGTCTCCAAGAGGGTACTCATCAAATTGATTGTACTCTTCCTCGTCCACGACATTCTCAACTCCGACAATCCTTCTTTTTCCCCTGGAGGACTACGTGAAGTTTCTGATTTGCCGGGTCTTGGACATAAAAGACCTGAGTAGCTTGTTTAACGAGTACGAATGGTTCCTCTTTGTATGCGGCACGTTCGAGGTCCACTGTAGTCATGCCGTACTTGTCGACCTTAACACTTGAGAGCGCGACCCAACGGCACCGGAAGAGGGGGATCTTGAAACGTACATAGTCGAGTTCCCAGATCTCCTCAATGTACCCGTAGTACGCACACACCCCACGTTTGTCCTGGAAGGCATCTATGCGGACACCGCTGTTTTGTACCGTGCTCTTCGTATCCTGTGCTGTGGTATAAAAGGTGTACCCATTTATGTCGTAGGCTTCAAATTTCAGGATTGTGTGACTTGGCCATCTGGCCAACCAGCCAATATTCTCCTCTGTTGTACTATTAGCACTTCGAACCCGCAACCAGTTGTTGAAGCTGCGGTTATGCTGTCTGGTAAGCCAAGCCTCCGTACGGCCTGGATTCTCTCTGCGCAGCTCGTCCTTATGCATGTTGATATACGGGGCTACTTCAGTCATGTGTTGCAAGACTGCGAAATGGGCTTGAGATAACGACGCGTAGTCAGGGATGAGTGTTTTCCTTCCTATGGTCCCTTTGCCATCCAGTCTCCCCTCGTGGCGAGACATAGGCACACCTATCTGTTTGAGCTGGTCCATGTAATCGACACAGAACTCGACCACCTCTTCGGTTGTGTAACCTTCGACGATGCTGCCCTCTGGACGAGATCTATTTCGTACGTACTGCTTGAGAATTCCCATGTACCGCTCAAACAGGTACATCTAGCGTAGAAATACCGGTCCACAGATCTTTATCTCTCTCACGAGGTGGACGGTAACATGGACCATGATATCAAAAAACGACGGAGGAAAGTACATCTCAAGATGACATAATGTCTTCACCAGATCGGCCTGCAACACATCTAGTGCTTCGGGATCGATGACCTTCTGAGAGATTGTGTTGAAGAAGTAACACAGCCTAGTGATTGTGTCTCGGAGATAGCTCGGCTGGATATTTCGGATTACAACAGGAAGCATCTGTGTCATCAACACATGGCAATCGTGGGACTTCATGCCGACCAATTTTAGACCTTCCATCGAAACAAGTTTCGAGATGTTGGCGGAGTAACCGGACGGAACTTTCACACCTTGCAAGCACCGGCATAGTTCGGTCCTCTCGGCCTTTTTCAGGTTATAGCAGGCCGGAGGAAGCCTTGTTTTGCCTTGTTGGGAGGGCTCAGGTGCCAACTCGGGCCTGATCTTCATGTCTACTAAGTCGAGACGTGCGTTGAGGCCGTCCTTCGTCTTCCCTGGAATATTAAGTAAGAGACCAATCAGGCTGTCACACACGTTCTTCTCTACGTGCATAACGTCGATGCAGTGGCGAACTTCAAGGTGCTGCCAGTAGGATAACTCTCAAAATATTGATTTCTTCTTCCACATGCCGCTGGCCTTCGCTTTTTTACCACTCTTTCCAAGGACAACATCGATATCCTTAACCATATCGTACACCTCTTGCCCGCTGTAATGCCTTGGATATAAAGCTCTCTCCCTCGTCCCGTCAAATTGGTCCTTCATATTACGGTACGGGTGATTCCTCTTAAGGAACCTATGGTGGCGCATGAACACCGTCTTACGGGAGTGGGCCAGCCACCTACTCGCGGTACCATCCAAGCACTGAGGGCAAGCCTTGTCTGGCTCTTTACTCTGGCCTGAAAGGTTGCGTAGGGCAGGCAAATCATTGACCGTGCAGAACAACATCGCGTGTAGGGTGAAGTTCTCTTGTTTGTACGCATCCCATACCTGCACCCCTTTGTTCCACAGTGTTTTCAGATCTTCCACCAAAGGTCTTAGGTAGACGTCAATATCATTCCCAGGTTGCTTCGGCCCTTGGATAAGCAGTGACATCATGATGTACTTCCGCTTCATACACAGCCACGGTGGTAGGTTGTACATACTAAGAGCAACTGGCCAAGTGCTGTGCTGGCTGCTCATGTTGCCGAAAGGATTCATTCCGTCCGTGCTCAACGCGAACCTTATATTCCTCGGCTCCGCACCGAAGTTTTCGAAGATCATGTCGATGTTTCTCCACTGCGCGGAATCGGCAGGGTGTCTTAGCTTTCCATCTTTCTTACGGTCCTCCGAGTGCCAGCACAACAATTTGGCATCTTTTGGGTTCGCGAACAAACGCTTCAGACGCGGAATTACGGGCAGGTACCACACCACCTTAGCGGGAATTCCTTTCTTCGGCTCGATGAAAGACTCGCCGTCGTCTGGTTGACTCTTACGGTTGTAACGAGATGCTTTGCACACTGGACATGAACGCAAGTTCGATAATTCATTACGGTACAAGATACAGTCGTTCCGACATGCATGTATCCTTTCTACCTCCATCCCCAGGGGACAAACCACCTGCTTTGCTCGGTACGTGTTTTTGGGCAGCTCGTTACCATCCGGAAGCATCTCGGAGAGGAGACCTAGGAGCGCCGTGAAACTCTTGTCTGACCAACCATGGCTGGCTTTCAGTTGGAGCAGCTCGAGCACGGATGACAGCTTTGTGTATTTCGGCTTGCAACCCGAAAATAAAGGTTTTTCTGAGTCCTCAATCAAGTACATGAACTTGTGTAAGTCTCTCTCAGTATTAAAGTTCACGTCGGCATCGCGCAGCATCTGATCCAACCTATCATCGTCCTCTGCGCCACCACAGTCATCGTCTGCACCTACTTCCTCATGGCGGCCACAATCATCGTCTGCACCTACTTCGTCGCCATGTTCTCTCCTTTCGTTGACTTCGGGTTCTTCGACGATGCCAACGTCTTCGTGTAACATGTTCTGCTCTTCACCATGTTTGGTCCAACACGCGTAGTCCGGTTTGAAGCCCCTAATAATCAAGTGCGCTTGGATCTGTAGGGCTGAGTTGTGTCCGAGAAATGATCTCTCATTTCTACAATCGCAACAAGGACAATATATATATTCAATACCCTTCTTCAACCTATCCTCCTCGGCAACTCTCAGAAAATTTGTCACACTGTCAAGGTACGCTTGGTTCGTACGAGAACCGTACATCCACACCCGATCCATCAAGCTACACGCGCTGCACAACAAGGAAATTAGTGTTAGATTGACCTAATAAAAGAAAGCGACCTAGCTTCTCATCGGGAAAAAGGAGCTTATCTAGAAATCGTACTGCACTTTAAGGGTTTAAGGGTATAAACATAAATATCAAAATGCGGAACATCGGCATGAGATGAAATGCATGTCATGGAATCGATGACATAAAATAAGGACTAATGCAAATAGAATCAATTTCATCGGAGTCCGGACACTCAAAATATCGCGATCCTAATTTCTCCGGCGGTTCCGGAAACCCTAATTTGAGTTTTTAGTCAATTTTATTTTTTCTACAATGCAAACACGAATGAAAATGACATAATTACGTAGATCTTATTTTTCTGAACATTTTGATATATTATTTGCATTTTTCTGACTAATAATGATTTTTCTATGATTTTTATAAGATTTATTTATTTAAATACTCTTTTTGATCTTTTCCTCAGTAAAAATAATAAATAAATAAATAAAAAATAATATATCCTGACAGGTGGGTCCCACTGGTTTTTATTTTTTTATTTTTTTTTCTTAAGTGGCCTGAGGTCCGGCGGTCGGTCGGGACGCCGGCCAAGCTCGCCGGCGGCAACCGGCGGTGGCGAGGGACAGCGGCGGCGGACGTGGGAGGGCGGCGGCTTACCGGGAGGCGGCGGGGCGAGGAAGGCGGCCGGCGGCGAGGTGGAGGCGACGGCCGGCGGCGGGGAAGCTTCGGGGCGGGCCTGGCGGCGGCGGCGGCGGCGGCAGAGCGTCGGCGGGTGGCGGCGGCGGCTCGGGGAGGTCGCCGGCGGGCGACACGAGCTCCGGTGGCGGCGGCGCTTGCGGGCGGCTCGAGAAGCGGAGGGAGTGGGAGTGAGGGAGTGGGAGTGAGGAGTGAGCGAGCTACATTAGTACAGACGGCTCCAGATAGGGGTGCCGTCTGTACAAATAGTACAGACGGCTCCCAACTGGGACCGTCTGTACTGTACGGGTTAGTGCAGACGGCTCCCAACTGGGACCGTCTGTATTATTTGTACAGACGGTACCGGTTGGGAGCCGTCTGTACTGTATTGATTAGTGCAGACGGATTCCAACTGGGACCGTCTGTAAAAATAGTGCAGACGGTCCTTGTTTGGAGCCGTCTGGACTATTGTGCACAGTGCAGACGGCTGCAGTTAGGAACCGTCTGCACTATTTGTACAGACGGTTCCCAACTGCAGCCGTCTGCACTGTGCCGTCCCGCTTGTTCGGCATCCTTGGTCGTGATTTGTGCAGACGGTTCGTGTTGGGAACCGTCTGTACTAAGAATTGTGCAGACGGCTCTCTGTTGCCGTCTGTACAGGTGGCGTCCCGTTAAATGCTATCTGTAGTAGTGTAATCAGAGGAGACAGATCTAACCTCCTCTGGGCATGTGTCGTGCGAGCCCCGGACATGTGGAATCTCGAGTGACACGTCACTCTGTGCTGCCTCCCAACGGGTGGCCACATGTAAGTTAGCTGGGACCCTTGTGCAGCGGTGGGGTTTAAGCCGCGGACCCATCCGTAATGGTATCGCCTAGCTGTAGTGTTCCCGCGGTTCAGACGTGATGAGTTGAACGAATGATTTGGGCCCTGTTCAATGACGGAGTTTAATTAACATGATGCAGTATAATTCCTGCAACAATCATGCATGGATCAGATCACTACTACAGAATGGACTATCCGTGGCGCCATATCCGAGGCGGTTTACTAAAAGTGCCACGAATAACCTATGTCGGAGGCGGTTAGCACGAAAAATCCGCCTCCGATAACGATTCCGGGAGTAACCGCCACGGATAAGGACCACATCGGAGGCGGTTACAAATAAACAACCGCCTCCAATATGATCCGAGGCGGTTAATTATTTATGACCGCCTCGGATATGGACGTTATCGGAGGCGGTTATATATTGGAAACCGCCTCGGATAATCGAGTACATATCGGAGGCGGTTTACAATATATAACCGCCTCGATTTATTAGATATCTGAGGCGGTTGTTTGGATTTAACCGCCTCCAATATGAATCTCAGTATTTATTGCACTGCGCGAGCAGACATACCACCATTCCTTAAATGTGTCGAAGTGCTGGCGATTTTTTGGGCGATTTGCTGTGGATTCTGCAGTGGAGAAGCAACATTTTGTAGAGAAGTTGGAGGAGAACTTCCTTGTTGATTAAGAAAGGTTGGTGTTTAGTTTTTGAGTAATTTCATCCAATAATTTTTGTTGATTGTGCTCTTTTCTTGAATATTAGTTGAGAAGATTCAATTATATGATAATAATTTGATGGATTGAGATGTTTGAGTTATGTGTATGTTTGAATGCATTTAAATTTGTTGGTAAGGTATGCAAATTATGAAACTATTCTATAATTTGTGAGTAAAAAAGGAAAAAAAATGATGGATAATTTTTTTGGCGTATTTAATTTGTATACGGAACAAAAAGTAGTAATATGTTAGTTATACGTTAGTAAATGAAGAGAGTCGACGCGTATATGTTAGTTATATTAGCAATTAGTATGGCTATTTAGTTATAGTAGTTAGTTATGTTAGTAATTATTTGTACAATTCGATTATGTCACTAATTAATGTGTTAAACTCATCTTGATCACGAAGTCGGTGCACTTAATAAATTAAGGATAGTTAGATTAGTCAAGTAGTACAGTTAGTTAATTATATTAGTTAATTAGCTAGGTTAGTGATTCTTTTTACAATTCAGTTAGGTTAGTAATTTAAGAAATGTTAAAGTCATGTCACGAAGTCGACGCACTTCATATTTTGAACTAAAATTTGAACTTTCCATATGCACGGCTCAGATGGATCGATCGTGGATGTACGGAGCTCGCAACACAGAGGCGTACAGAGATGGAGTGAGATCATTTATGGAAGCTGCCGAGGCGGACATGTTGAGACAGGGTAGAGGTGACACGTACTGTCCATGCCTAGACTGTGGTAACATAAGGATTTTTGAGCTCCATCATATTGAGTACCACATCTTCAAGAGAGGTTTTACGGAAGGGTATTCAACTTGGACCAAGCACGGTGAAGATGAAGCCGTAGTATCGGATGATGATATTTTCCCCGATGATATAGCAACCGATATCCCAACTGATATCCCTTGTGATTCAGAACATGAGATGTCCGATGATCCGGAGTCGATGCCTGAGCTGGAACAGATGTTGCGTGATTTCGAAGGGCACGAAACCGACAGAGAGTACCAGCAATTCGTAGGCTTGATGGGGGCATCGGAGAAACCGCTTTTCGCAGGATGCAAGGCTAAGTTCACTTTGTTATATGCCGTGCTTGAACTATTGAAGCTGAAGGCGAGCAACAGCTGGTCCGACAAGAGCTTCAACGAGTTGTTGGGCCTTCTAAGTGACATGCTTCCGGAGGGGAATGAGTTACCCATCAACACGTACAGAGCCAAGAAGTTGCTTTGTCCCTTAGGACTGGAAGTTGAAAAGATACATGCATGTCGGAACGACTGTATGCTATACCGGAAAGAGTTTGCGAAGCTACATTCGTGCCCTGTGTGCAAGGCTTCTCGGTACAAGGGTAAAATTGGAGTAGAAGGAGCTGAGGAATTCGTCGAGGTGACGAAGGGGACTCCCGCAAAGGTTGCTTGGTACCTGCCTGTAATCCCGCGCCTCAAGCGTTTGTTTGCAAACCCGAAGGAAGCAAAACTCTTTCGCTGGCATGCAGACGAGCGGAAGACAACCGATGGAAAGCTGAGACACCCTGCCGATGCAATCCAGTGGAGGAACATCGATAGGAAGTATCCCCAATTCGGTGCGGAAACTAGGAACGTAAGGTTCGCGCTCAGTACGGACGGAATGAATCCATTTGGCAACATGAGCAGCCGACACAGCACCTGGCCCGTTCTTCTCAGTATGTACAACCTACCTCCCTGGCTTTGTATGAAACGGAAGTACATTATGATGTCTACACTTATCGAAGGGCCTAAGCAACCTGGTAACGACATCGACGTGTACCTCCAACCGTTGATGGATGAGCTACAAACACTGTGGAACACAGGAGTGCAGGTATGGGATGCGGACAAAAGAGAATACTTCACTCTGCGGGCCATGCTGTTCTGCACAATCCAAGACTTTCCCGCTCTCGGCAACACCTCTGGTCAGACGGTGAAAGGTCACAAAGGCTGTGTCGTATGCATGGAGAATACCGTTAGCCTAAGTCTCAAGAATTACGGGAAAGTCGTGTACATGGGTCACCGGCGGTTCCTGCCTATAAGGCACCGTTACCGGAGGTGGAAATCACAGTTCAACGGGAGAACGGAGAACGGTGCGAAACCAAGGCCATTAAGCGGTGCAGAGATATTCGAGAAGGTTAACGACGTGGATGTCGTGCTCGGAAAGGGTCGGAAAAAGAAGGCCGCTGATGAGTCGTCATACTGGAAGAAGCGATCCGTGTTATGGGACCTACCTTACTGGAAGGACCTAGAAGTCCGGCACTGCATCGACGTGATGCACATAGAGAAGAATGTTTGTGACAGCGTGTTGGGTCTACTGCTAAACATGAAGGACAAGACGAAGGATGGCGTCAAGGCCCGACTCGACATGGTTGATATGGGAATCAGGCCAGAGCTGGCGCCTGTACTTCTGCCTAACGGGAAGACGTACATCCCCCCTGCCTGTTACACTTTATCGAAGGCAGAGAGAACCGAGCTTTGCAAGTTCTTGCATGGCGTGAAAGTTCCGTCCGGCTACTCAGCCAACATCAAGAGGCTCGTCTCGATGCAGGACCTGAAACTCATCGGCATGAAGTCTCATGACTGCCATGTTATGATGACACAGATGCTCCCAATTGCAATCAGGAATATCCTCCCTCCGAACGTCCGGGAATCAATCACCAAGCTGTGCTTCTTCTTCAACAAGATTTCTCAGAAGGTGATGGACGTCTTCGAGCTAGATGATCTGGAGTTAGCGGCGGCGGAGACTGTATGTCAGCTAGAGATGTATTTCCCCCCGTCTTTCTTCGATATAATGGTGCATCTCATCGTCCACATTGTGCACGAAATCAAGATGTGTGGCCCAGTCTTCCTTCGGAGCATGTACCCGTTCGAAAGATTCATGGGAATCTTGAAGCACTACGTGAGAAACAGGTATCGACCGGAGGGAAGTATTGTCGAAGGTTATGCTGCAGAAGAGGTTGTCGAGTTCTGTGTTGACTACATGGAGTCGAACCAACCGATTGGCGTGCCATGTTCTCGGCATGAAGGCAGGCTCGATGGTGTTGGGACTATCGGAAAGAAATATATAACGGCGGACCAAGCAGGACACGCTCTGGCCCATTTCACCGTGCTACAACACACGACCGCCGTTGCCCCCTACATGGACGAGCACCGGGCAAAGTTAAGGCAAGAGCATCCAAATAGAACCGATGCGTGGAGGACGAGAGAGCATAACAAAGAATTCAACAAGTGGTTCAAGGAGCGTCTTCGTCTAGGTGCCTCTAGCGACATGCTTACCTGGTATGCGAAGGGCCCAACATTCGAAGTCGTCACTTGGCAAGGATACGACATTAATGGATACACGTTCTACACGAGAGATCAAGATAAGAAAAGCACATTTCAAAATAGTGGGGTCCGCATAGAGGCTTCTGATTTGAGCGGGAAACGGAGCTGGTACTACGGGTTCATCGAGGATATTTGGGAGCTGGACTACGTGTACTTCAAGTTCCCATTATTCCGGTGCCGTTGGGTCAATCTGCAATCTACGAAGGTCGATCTCCACGGCTTCATAACGGTTGACCTTGAACGTGTTGGATTCAAAGATGACCCATTCATCCTAGCCAATCAAGCTCACCAGGTGTTTTACGTGACCGATCCGGCGAAGAAGAATCTTCATATTGCACTACAAGGTAAAAGGAAGATTGTCGGAGTTCAGGGTGTGGTGGATGAGGATGAGTACAAGATCTTTGAAGATACACCTCCGATGCAACATAGCATTAGAGACGCGACGGCCGATGAACCTAATGAACCAGTCTACGTGCGTGAAGATCATCAAGAAGGGCTAGAGTTCGACGAGGAAATGCCTAGCAAGAAGAAAAGGAGGAGGAAGCGGAGGCAATGATATAATTTGAGAAGTGGTGATGACACATGGTTGAAACATACATGAAAGAAGTAATTATATATGTTAGATGCTTCTCTTGATATAAATGCTTCTCTTGATATGAATGCTTGGGTTCATATAAATGTGGTTATATATATGTGTTTATATGTATGAGATGCTTGGGTTCATATATATGTGGTGTTTATATATGAATGGAGATGCAATGATATATGTGATGGTTGTGTGTATATATGTGATGTTTATATATATTACGAATGGAGATGCAATGATATATGTGCTTTGTTGAATTCTGTCCATTGAGACTTCAGAAAACAGAATGTGCACCTGCTGGAAAAAATATAAAGGAGGCGGTTGGAAAAGTCTAACCGCCTCCTTTATTCCTAATCGGAGGCGGTTAGACCGGGTGAAACGCCTTCGATTAGGTCTAATTGGAGGCGGTCATAAAACCGCAACCGCCTCCTTTATTTTTATCCGAGGCGATTAGATCTATCCAACCGCCTCCGATATCTCCCATATTGGAGGCGATTAGATAATTTTAACTGCCTCCTTTATGCTAATCCGAGGCGATTAGATCGATCTAACCGCCTCCTTTATCTCCCTTATATAAATCGAACTGCCATCCCCGCGCGCAAACTGCCTTCTGTTCTCTTGCCCTTCCCGCCGCCCCGAGCAGTGCCGCCGCCCCCCCACCTTGAGCGTCGCCTCCCAGAGCTCCAGTCGTCGCTGCCGGCCGCCGCCTCCTTCCCCATCCCCGGCCTCCCCGACGACCGGCGCCCCTTACCGAGCGCCCCCGACCGGTGGCCTCCTCCCCGAGGACCGCTGCCTCCTCCCCGACCGAGGAGCACCGCCGGCCGCCTCCTCCCCGACCGAGGAGCACCGCCGGCCGCCTCCTCCCCGACCGAGGAGCACCGCCGGCCGCCTCCTCCCCGACCGAGGACCACCGCCGGCCGCACCCTAGACGTCCGACGACCACCGCCGGCCGCCTCCTCCTCCCCAACGAGCGGCCGCCTCCTCCTCCAAACGCAAGCACACGGTTAGCCCGTGTAACCTATTGATAACTTTTCACAAATTTTCATCTCATATATCATCAAGTACGACCAGGTACCTATCAATCATGAGAGCATAAATTAGTGGAATGCATGACAACGCTAAGAGCCTTTTCTTTCCAATACTTAGCATGAATTTTCTCTCGAAACATACATAGAACTTCATAAAATGTTACCATTTGAAAGTAAATAACATCTTAAAATGTATGCAGTCAAAATTTTCTAATTATGACTGTTAATATAAATTTTTTTCCTTATTTTACTTGCACTATGCAGACACCATTTCTCCTTCTAAAACAATAGGAGTGACATGGCCAAGCTTCTTGTCCCTACAGGGTTGCTCTAGGTAGAAATATAAGGCCACTATGTGTGGACAAAAAAATTTCTTGCTCAACCCCCCGCCCTCCAATGGTTAGTCATGGTACCAGGTCAAGCCACCACATCCTTAGACACGGCAAGACACAAAAGATGCACATTATTGATGTTTTTATTTGGTGCACATTATGTGTGTGCCATCTTATACTCATTGTGTCGTGGTGGCTAGGATGCCTCTCTTAGAATCGGTTTACGGTTGCATAATTGTATTGTACTAAACTTGTTTTATAAGATGTTGTAGAAAGTAGCTCTAAAAAAGTTAGCGCTTTATCCGATAAACCTGATTATAATTTGATTCCAAAGTATAACAAAGTGAAAACACTGCACTAACCACATTGTTGGATATCTCTTTTTTGTTAGCCTCGACACAATTATAAACTCATATATTTGCTAACCTATATCTGCAAACATACAATAACCAACATTTAGCTTCTGGAAACAAATATGGAAGACCATACGGAATCCCAGCATATCTGTTACAATAGTATATAGAGGAGAGTCCTAACATACTACTCTAAGCAGTCATATTTCTCTTACTTAGTTCTTGCTAAAAAACAAACTTGCTCTTCATTCTTATTTAACTCTATACATAAAGATTAATACAGTCGATTATGTGTATAAATTCGTCTCAATTCTAAGTATACTAATATAGACTCTACAACTCGTATTCACTACTTTCTCATGTAGTTGTCTACTAATCTCTTATTTCTTCGAAATTACTCTGTTCTATATATAAGAACACTTTATACTCTCTCCTTCGTCTATGTACAACTCTTCTCATTCTAATACTCTCTCGAACTTTTACTAGATTCTACTCATTTTATAATATTTACTAATCTCATTGACATTAAAGTTCATCACTTCTCTCATCAATTATCTTCTCTCTCGTTATCACTATATGAATATATATCTTCTTCTCTCATGTTTACATATGTATCTCTCTCAAAGATGAGCTCTCCGCCGCCCTCCCCTACGATATCGCCGTCGGGGTCGCCAAGACCTTCGACATCGTCAGGAAAGGGATCTCGCAAACAAAGGAAGCCATCGGGGAGGCCGAAGGGCAGATGGGTAGTTCAGAGCGTGGATCCGGTGACCGGAGTGCCTGAGCCAGAAGAAACCCGGAAGAAGTGGCGGACGTTATGCGGGGTGGTCGCCCGTTCTAGGGTTAGGATCACCCTCGCGGATTGGGGTGAGCTGACACGGGAGGAGCGGAGGTCCCTCTTTGACGAAGTTAAGGGCTCCTTCATGTACCCCGAAGAGGTCGAGGCCGAGTTCTACCGAGCGACAATACTGACGGCTGGGAAGTGCTGGAGGAACTTCAAGCACAGACTGGTGAGGGACTATCTCAATCAAGAGAAGTCGCCTTGCCAGGCATACCCTGATGTCTCCGAAGAAGATTGGGCGGAGTTCTGCGCGTTGAAGTCGTCCGAAGAATTCCGGACAGAAAGCCAGAAGGGGAAAGAGCTAGCCAGCAGAAACAAGCACCCGCATTTGCTCGGCACCTTAGGGTACGTCGGTGCGAAGAAGAAGTGGGCAAAGGAGGACGCGGAAGCGGAGCAGCACGGTCAGCAGCCGGCGTTCTCGGGTTTCGGCGACAACCGAGTCCGGGACTGGTGCAGAGCGAGGACCAAGGTGGATCAAGGTGGGCAACGCGTATGGAGAAACCCTGAAGACGAGCAGGTATATCAGAGAATGGTGGGGCTGAACGAGCAGGCATCTCAGGGCTCGTTTGTGCCAAGCCGGGAGAAGGACATACTCTCCGAGGCCATCGGCACCAGGGAGCCCTATGGGCGCACCAGGGGTCTCGGAAACCTGGCAACGTGGAGCAAATCCTTCACCGGGGACACGCAGGAGGCACGTCGGCAGCGGAAGAGAGCGAGAGCCGAGCAGATGAAGGCAGAGATTCAATCGTCGCTTGAGGCGCAGTTCGAGGAGAGAATGAGGGCAATGGAGGAGAGGCTGTCAGCACAGTACCTGCAAGATAGGGCGCCGGTCGCAATTAGCCCCGGTGCACGCCGCAGTAGCTGTGCATCTGGTGCGGATGAATGTTCTCCTATCGACCAGATTGGGGGTCCGACAAGGTGCAAGCTGCAGATACAGTTCGCCACGACGAACTTCTCGATGGACGCCGCGTACGGTCAGGTCTGGCCATCTCCTCCTGGAACGGTGCTACACGGTGTCCCCTTGGCGGCTGGCTTCGCGCGAGTGCAGGTTGAGTCAATCAACCCGACTTTCGCTTCCTGTCCCTTGCCGGCTGCGGGAGAATCTGATGAGCTGCAGACATTAAGCGACGCGGTCGGGTCGTTCGTCCAGTGGCCGAAGAAGGACGTTGTCCTCGAATCAGCACCGAGCGCACCTTCCGTTCCTCTATCTCCGGTGGATCAAGGGATGCTGAGGTTTTCACCGGTGCTTGCTCCATCTCCGCCCAAGGTTCCTAGCATGGTCGTCGTTCCTCAGCCAGTCCCGACGGTGCAAGATGTGGAGCCTAGTACTCATCATTCGCTCCCCCCTCAGCTCCCGGCAGTACCAGCAACGGAGACCTCACAGGCACGCCGTTCTCGAACGAAGAATCAAGGGGCGACGTCCAAGCTCAAAGTCTACGGATCCAAGAAGTCTGCTGCTTCTGATGTTGAATATGCTCTAGCGGAGCTGGCTCGCCAGTACGTGCCTGGAGAACCTATGGTGGACGATGACGTGAATTTGGGCGTAGCCGGCCGGCAGCTCCATAATCATTACCTCGAGATGTCGCGCAGGCCGTTCCCAGATAGAAGACTCGGCCTCGTGGTATTCTTCAAGGAGGAGCATTTCAGGCACCGCCACGGATATATGTTTCCCGTGGATTTCTCGGACATCTTCAACATGATGCACTTCCGTGAGCTGGACGCCAGTCTCATGAGATGCTTCTCGCTGTAAGTCCTTACAGCACATCACCGTTTTGTTTTGTCACTCCTAAATGCCTGCAATGTAACTCCTTATTCTCCTGTACTCAGGTACATGATTGAGCTGAGCGTGACAAGAAGGATGCACAACTCCGTGGGGTTCGGCGACCCACATTTGATTTCTGCATATTGCCTCGCGCAAAATAGGAACATGGTGCGGGATTATGTCGTGCACTTACTCCATGAGTACTCCGCACGGGATCAGATCCAGGTTGCCTATAACATCGGGTAAGCCACATCCTGCGCGTATTCTTATGGTTCGACGGCTAAACATGTAATAACTTCGTATCGTATAAGCAGCGGCCATTGGATCCTCGTCGTGATCGTGGCGAAATGGAATAAGGTGTATTACCTTGATTCCATGAGGCGCAGCATGGACTCGCGCAAGGAAGCGTACGTGGAAATCATGGCTGTACTCGACGAGTAAGTATCAAAACGTTCGACTTAGTCCATGCGTATTCTTTCTTCTTCACAAAGGAAGAGATAGTTCGATGCTAATTGTTTTTAATCACCCAGAGCGTTTGATGAGTACGTCAAACACGGGGGGAGGCACAAGGAAGTCAAGGGCAGAGTGGCCGTCAAGTTAAGCCATGATTGCAAGTTTAAGGTATTCCGTAATGTCCTTGACTCCTAGAACTAATGCCATCATAATTCTGCCCTCTATACCTAATCGATATCCCTTTTGTAGTGCCGGCAACAACCTGAAGGGACCGACCTCTGTGGGTATTACGTGTGTTTCCACATGCTAGCCCTTTCTAGCAACACAAAGTACGCACTTCTACCGGTAAGAAACCAGCGCCACTGCTATTGTCGAGTGTTTAGTCGTTCTATTCGCCCTGAGCGTAAGACTCATGTTTTCAGGAGGCGACGAAAACCATGCAAATCAAGATGTTGGAAGATATGGACCTCAGCCAGGTCCGGTCGCACATCGCCCAATTCCTGAACAACGAAGTCATTAGTGCCCAAGGACGCTTCGGTTCCCCGGCGACAATCTAGGAACTTAGGATTGAGATTAGTTAGATGATTATGTAGGTTTCTAATTAGGTCATTAGTTACTTCATTAACTTCTACAGTCAAACTTTGTAATTATCTGTCCAATAGGTTGTTTCGAATGATAAGTGTACTTGATGTTCTTAAACGTCGTGTTGTTCTTAAATGTTTCTCTCACTGCTAACGTCACTTTATTACATATGATGCTTCTTTATCAACAGATATGGTGTATGGAGGCTTCGGCGCGTGTTCTATTCATGTCAAGAATTGAAGCTAGAGAGGTCTACTTTTTGTTTAATTTGATCAATATCCTGACTGTCAATTGAGGATATGACTCAAGTGAAAAACTTTTGTAATATTTATTAATTCGTATGCGTATGTATGTGATACTTTACATGTAATGTTTTGTGGTCGATCCGAGAACGAATGAATGTTTGAAGTGTGCTGTGCTGGTTGTGCTGCTGTGATATATATATTTTGTTTTTTCAGGGATGCTACTAAATCAGGGAAAATAATGCCTGGTGAACAACATATCGGAGGCGGTTACCTTTATCTAAGCGCCTCGGATAATAGAATATAGGAGGCGGTTAACTTTACCTAAGCGCCTCGGATAATAGAATATAGGAGGCGGTTAACTTAACTTAAGCGCCTCGGATAATAGAATATAGGAGGCGGTTAACTTAACTTAAGCGCCTCGGATAAATGCATATCGGAGGCGGTTAATTAGTTTTAACCGCCTCCGATATTCCCTTATCCGAGGCGGTTAATGAGTTTTAACCGCCTCCGATATGCCCTTATCCGAGGCGTTTGCATAACCGCCTCCGATGTGTGCGCCATATCCGCAACCACTCCGTCGAGGCGGGGTGCTATAACCGCCTCGGATGTGGTATTTTAACCGCCTCGGATATGGATTTCTGTACTAGTGGATCAGGGAGCAAATTTCTACATGATACAGTATAATTCCTGCAACAATCATGCATGCATAGATCAGATAAGGGATTTTCCGAACGAATTTCGGCTGAAATTCGCGAAATCAATTAATCAAGATAAGCTTGCGAGGAATGCCAACTTTGGTAAAAAATCTCAACCTAACTTTAAACATTTTAGATTGAATGACATTCTACAGTTAAAAGTCATTCACTACGAGATCCTTTGCCTCCTATATCGCTCCTGAGGGCGACACTACAGCCCCGTAAAACACTAACCCTAGCGCCTTCATACCGTGTCTCTCTTCGCCACCACTACTAGCAGCCCTTGCTGGCAACGACAGGGCCCACCATCGGAGGTGGCTGGCGTGTTTCTGGCCTTTGGTGGCGCGGCTCTGGTGGCTTGACGGCGTTCCATCCGGCCACCTTCTTGGCGTCCGCGACATCTCCACGGTGTGGTACCTCCCGCAAGGGATGGGATTCACTAGGGCTTTGGTGGCAATTGAACCTACCTTGTGTGGGCGTGGGGGCCACTGGATCTGGCCTAGCGTGGTTGGATCTAGCTGGATGTGGCCATGTGGGCTACGGTGTTGTGGCCTTGGTCTGCATAGTGTTCGTGGCAGGCGGGCGGGGTAGCAGTGTCGGTGGTTTGCCGTAGCGCTTGCAAGTAGCGGCAGCACAGTGATGGTGCGACTTGGCATGGTATGGCCTCCTCTGTGGCAGTGCCGAGGTGCGTCTGGTAGGACGTGCCGTGGATCTGACGTGGGATAATGCGGCTTGCTCTGATGGGGCTGTTTGGGTGCTGTGGCGGCGGCGGGCTGTGGCGCGGGAGGATGGTGGTCGAGGGAACTTCGAGCGAAAATCTTGCTTTAGCCGAAGCCAGCGATGGTGACACCCGTGGACGCCGTTTACCTCCTCGAAGGCGTCACCGTGGTGTTGTGCTCCTCCCCTCTTCCCAATGTCCGGACTTCGTGGGAAATCTTGGATCTGTGACTTCCTAGATCTGACGATGTTGACGTTTCTACGTTATTTTTCTTCTTGGAGGAATCGTTTTGGAGCCGGTTTCAGCTGAGGGTACTGGTAGTTGGCGGCTTGGTCGCGTGTATACCGAAATGACTATCATGGATCCTTTGACATTGCAATTCAGCGGTAATAAAGATGAAAGTAAGCGAAGTTAGATGGTAACATGACTTCTATCGTCGAATGTCCAACGTGTCACAAAGTGGCCGGAGGCTCCTTTGAGATGTGAGCTGTTGCCGTCTCCTTCCATCGTAGCCGACAGAGAAGAGAAACCTCATGGCAATTGGCATGCATGAACACGTGCGTGCTCAGCTAACCGAACCACCTAGCTAACCAAGAGTCAACGCGCGCATTTAGATTTTCGTGATTGTACCATTGGAGATACTATTTGCATAGCCAGCTCGACATTGTACAATTCCAAGTTGAGCTACTATATGTGAGATATGAAGTACAGATTTCGTGACTGGTATACACATAAGTACGGACTTTACAAGTGCTATCATGGCAAGCTGCCAACCAGGTGCATATATACGTTGACACTTCGCTGCATATAATGTGCACTAAATGGGAATTAAGAACCCTTCATTAAAAAAGAAATGGGAATAAAGATACAAGTTAAACAGTGATCGGACATTTGGGCTACGCACTAGCCTACTAGCTAGCAAATTGTAGTATACTAGCTCACTGTCCCGTACGTTGCTATGGACTCCACTAATATAGTCATTCTCAAAACAAGTGAAAACAATTCAACAATTCATCTGGACTAACAATTATCTCTTGTAATCCTTACATTTTTACAAATATATTGAGCAAAATTTGCATATTGCTTTCCGAAAAGAAAGAAATGTTTGTTGAGATTTGCACGTACAGGTGTTGAGCGGTTTGTTGAGAAAATAAATAAACAAAATATTGCGCTAAAATGAAAAGGGAGGGAGCGTTGGTAATATGAGAATTGCACAGGAAGTTGTTCGGTTTCTTAACAAAAAATAAAGAAAATAACCTACCTATGAAAAAAATATAAGATAATAAGAGCCGGCATACTCCGTCATCAACAACTTTCTTTTTATTTATATAATAGTACAGATTTTTTTCGTAATTAATTAGGCAGGCACTATGCAACGCGAGCGAGCAAAATAAAGAGAAAGAGATGCACGCTACTACGTTGCTGTATACTGTGCTACTCCCACATTTGATCTACTAGCTAGCTAGTAATGAACATATGCAACGAAATCTGGTAGAGACAATTAAAAGGTACGAGAAGGATAATTCCGCGCGTACGTACTTACAGATCATGTTCAATTGATCGATGCATGGCATCTAGCTGAATTAAGAGGAGTTCTAGTTCCGCATGCGCACATACAAATCATTCGGCCCCACTAGCTACGAAGATAAGTTATCTGACCCGGTTAAATTAATTAACTAATTGAGTATTAGCTTCAGAGTCTTGAAATACTATGTAATCTTTATTTTGTTTAGCAGAACATTTTATGATTTTGTATGCGTTTTATGATTGTATGTATCTGTCGATGTGGAAATCGATCAAGAGATAATAAAACTTTTTCTTTATCAAAGAAGTAAAAATATTATGTTTAACCCATCAGTGTTCAAAGGGTTAAACGACCCTATCGACTCGCAGCCTAAAAAAGGAATAAAAAAACCAGGCTGAAAACGTAGCTAGATGTACGTAGTCGTGGCTGAAGTGGACGGCGAGGTAAATTAAAAGTCGTGGTCGCATGAAGTACGTAATACGTAAGATGGACAGGCCGGCGCGCGACGGCGACAGGACAGGGAAATCACGGCAACGAACCAACGGAGACGAGCAGTTTAAGAGGTCGGCGCGGTGGATCGAACGTAGAGAGATGGCGACGGAGCGGAAGAGGGAGATGCGTGTAGGTCCTGCACGGTCTCAATTGGCCTCTTGCTTCCGGCTGCAGCCTCTCGTAGGTGCATGCATGGCTCGTCCCATTCTCACGGTGCACGCGCGTACGCCCTTTCAGGTGTCCGGCTGGGTGATCTTCGCGTACGTTCCTCCCCTTTAATTCCTGAATTTTTGACAACTTTGAATTTGATGTGGTCGTCTTCAGCCGCGAGCTGCCCTTAAGTTGTGACTTGTGAGCGTGATTTTGCGTTCGCGCGCTTCTCTTTGCCCTTGTCCTGCTCCTACCACTATTACAGAAAGACTCATCCGGAACGTGTCATCTCAGTCGGATAAAGTTCAACCACATCTGATTTACTCATCATAAGCGGATTGCCACGGGCACCGTCTCCGATTTTGACGTGGTGTCCCCACGATGGAAACAACCGAGTCGGTTGAGAGATAAACCGCCTCAGATGAGTCATCTGAGGTGGATTACAAAGGAAACCGACTGTGATGTCTAAACAGATCTCAATCGGTTGGTATACAACCCGACTGAAATGAGTCATCTGAGGCGGTTCGTTGATGAACCGACTCAGATGTAGGATATATCACAGATGGATCCGAACTGAACCGCTTGTGATGTTATATCACAGTTGGTTTAACTGACCCAACCGACTGTGATATATGTCGCCTCCATAAGCAGGGGAGTCGGGAAGTCTTTTAGGGTTTCCCAGATCTGTTCTGTTGGGTGGCGGCTGGTTCGGGTAGGGGCAATTTTGAGGCGATTTTGAAGGGAGGGAGAGTGGATAATGAGGAGTAATTGCATTGGACATTGAAAAAGGTTAGTACTACTTGCCCCTCTCTCCCTATTTTGCTTTCATTTGATTGGATGAGATAATTAGGTTTAGTTATTTAGAGATGATGAAGTGAAAATTAATCATATAGTTAAGATCTTTTAGTATGTGGTAGGTTAATAAGTTTCTTGCATATGTATTGTGTAGCAGTATGTGCGAGATGGATCGAGGTTGGATGTATCCCGAGAACTGTGTGACCCAAGAGTACATTAATGGTGTAGATGATTTCCTATTAGTAGCACGAGACGATATGTTGGCAAAGGGAGCCAAATTTATGTGTTGTCCGTGCTATGATTGTAAGAATGAGAAGATGTTCGAAGACAGAACCCAGATACAAGATCATTTGATTCGTAGGGGTTTTGTAAGTGGTTATACACAGTGGACCAATCATGGCGACGCGCACATAATTTTACCGGGTGGAGATGAGGCGACTAGCAACGAAGATGATATCGACGGTGAGTCTGATTGTGAGGAGGATGAAGATATGCCAGCCGGCCGATAATGAATTGGAGGAAATGTTGCGTGACGCAGAAGGAAACGACCTAGAGGGGAGACAATACGAGCAATTCCTGGGCTTGATGGAGGACTCAGAGAAATCTTTGTTTTCGGGTTGCATGACAAAATACACATGATTATCAACTATTCTTGAACTATTCAAATTGAAGGCAAGCAATAGTTGGTCCGACAAAAGTTTCACCTCTCTCCTAGTACTCATGGCAGACTTGCTTCCACAGGGAAACGAGATGCCCACGAGCACATACAAAGCGAAAAAGATTATTTGTCCTCTAGGTCTGGAAATAGAAAAACTCCATGCTTGTAAGAACGACTGTATCCTCTTCCGTAAAGAGTATGCGAATGTACATGTATGTCCAGTATGCAAGACATCCAGATACAAGCAGCTCGATGTTCAAGGTGATGAATCAGAGAATGTCGAAGACAGGAAAGGACCGCCGGCTAAGGTAGTGTGGTATCTTCCTATAATTCCGCGTCTGAAGTGTTTGTTTGCAAACAAAAAGCACGCGAAACTTATGAGATGGCATGCCGACGATCGTAAGAAAGATTTCATGCTAAGACACCCCGCTGATTCAAATAAGTGGAGAAACATCGACACTAGGTATCCAACTTTTGGAGCCGAGACGCGAAATGTAAGGTTCGGCTTGAGTACAGACGGAATAAATCCCTTCGGTAGCATGACCTGTCGACATAGCACCTGGCCGGTGGCTATGTGCGTTTACAACCTTCCTCCTTAGCTTTGTATAAAGCGAAAGTACATCATAATGGCCATGCTAATTCAAGGCCTGAAGTAACCTGGAAATGATATTGATGGAAGGTCTTATTTTCAAAAGAAAAAGGCAAGTGCATAATTAATGATGTGGATGCAGGTTTAAATTGTTATGTATGTTTGCATTGTGTTGAAATGAGCAGTCGAACTTTGATTGCATTTCATTTTCGTATTCTATATCGAAATGAATGTGATCCTTGTATAATGTGAATCCTTTCTATGTGCCGTGTGATTTATGATCTCTGTGAAAACTTTAGTTCGAATGATGAATGATATTTAAACTTTCATTTCAATATATGAAAACTGATGTTTTTTCCTAAAAACAGAGATGTTTATGTCTGGCTAAAGGGCTCATCAGAGGCGGTTGTTCCTCAGAACCGACTGTGATGATGTTGCATCAGAGGCGATTTTTCCTCAGAACCGACTGTGATGATGTTGCTATAAATATCGGGGACTTAGGGTTTTTTCCATCCCCCCAGTTCTGACCGCAGCCCCTTCGCCTCCCCGTCCGCCGCTGCACCGCTCGTCGATCCGCCGCCCGTCCGGCGCCACCCCATCCTCCCCGACGCCGCCGCCCCGGCCCCGACCTCGCCGCCCCGGCCACCCCGCCGCCGCACAGGCTACCCCATCGCCGCCACAACCTCCCTGGCCCTGACGCCACCCCGGCCACCTCGTCGCCGCTCCGACCTCCTGGCCACCCCGGCACCGACGCCGCCCCGACCTTCCCGGCCACCCCGACGTCCCCATCGCCGCCCCGGTTTGTCTTCTTTTTCTTATTTTATGTTTCTTCTTATTCCGCATTACAAGAATTTAAGTAATTCTTCGGAATTTAAGTATTCTTAGGATGATTGTAATTCTTTGCCAGATTAAAATCATTTTGCATTATATGAACGCTAACATTGTATAATTCTTGCCAAGATTAAAATCATTTTGCATTATATGAATAGGAACAGAAGTGAATTTAAAGCATTAAAATCAAACTTGAATTTGCATTTGATTAAATCTAGATGATAAGGCTTTATTCAAATAGATGTTCTTCATAATTTATGAATGTGGATAATTTACTTTTGGGTTTGTACCTCGAATTAGGGTTTAATTTCAATTTAATGTTAATAATCTTCGTACTGAATTACAAGATGTCGGACGCACAATCTTCTTCAAACTCATCGTCCTCTACATCACCGTCGCCTGCTTCTTTGCCTGCCCATTCTTCGCCCAAAAAACTCAAGAAGATCAGGAAGCCTAGAACCATTTCATAAAGACCCACGCGATGCATGGTAATCACTGAAATATCAACGCGATCTGGGGCCCCGAAGAAGCCGGACAAAGTGGCTGCCAAATTTTGATCATTTTGCGGGATTCTCGGGCGTGAGAATGTGGACATCCGTATAGATAACTGGAAGCTAGTCACCGTTGAGATGCAAAATCAATTGATGGCGGAGATAAAGGATCAAACGAGCCACGTTCACGAAAATCTCGAAGGCGTGGAGGAGATTTAAGAGCGAGCTGACAACTAAATTCATAAGGAAGGGACAGAGTCCGTTCAATCAATACGGCTTCTTGGATCCAGAAGTGTATAGGAGATTTGTTGAGGTGAGGTCCACTCCTGAGTTCGACCGTCTCAGTGCAAAGCAGAGGGAATTGTCGGCTAGAAACAAGCACCTGCACCACCTCGGCATTGGGGGATACGAACATGCGGAGGAGAAATGGGTGCGTGAGGACCAACTAGCAAGGGCGAAGAATGTAACCCCTCCATTTGCAGGCCTGCAAGGGCGGGCCCATTCCTAGCTAAGAGCTCGTGCCAAGTCTGACCGTTCAAGTGGCACCACAAGATTTCTGAATCCCGCAGATGAGGAAGTCGCACAACACATGGTATAAGTCACTCACTTTGGTCCTTACGAACGTAAAGAATAGAATTAGTACTGTCGACGAAATGGCTCTCGGACAGTAAACTTGGGCACCCCGGGTCGAGTGACCGAGGTGCTAAGAGGACGACTTGGGGAACGATGCCTAGCGACCACTTGAACTACCCCGAATTACCGCTGAAGATTAATACAGAAATTGCAAGGGAAATTAGGACTGGAACTTGGTGAAGAGAGCTTGGATTGACATGGGGTGCCGCTTCGCCCTTATATAGGCAAAGTTAACCTACAAGTGAATATACATCGCTGCCCCTAGGCAGATTATGGTTTTACCCCTGCCTGTTTCTCCGTACGTCGGACGAAACAATATTCTCCTCCTCGCCGCTACCTACTATATGCGCCGGCATATCCTTTATGTGCCTGCCGGTACTGATCGCCACCATGCTCGCCCCTTTTTTGTTGAGCTTGGCAGGGGGCGGATTTCTTCGGGTTCGGGCGCCCTGGCGAGGTGCTGACTTCACCTCGGACCGGCGTGCACCACCCACGTCTCACCCTGGAGCGAGGCCGACCTCGGCCTCACTGGGGGCAGGCGGCGTGTCCTCGCCAGGGCACCTCGCCGGATGTCTCTGGAGCTTCGGACCGGGCGCGGATCGCCTCGGTCTCGTCCTGGAAAGGAGCCGTCCTCGGCCTTGCTCGGGGCAGGCGATGTGCCCCGCGCTCACCTGGTCACCTTGTTGAAAAGGGGGAGGGCGACTCGTCCGGGGTCTCGCCGGGTTCCTGGGGAGCTACAGAGTATGGGGTGATTAACAAGCAAAGATGGAAAAACAAACAGGGGGTACCTCGTCCGGACGACGTAACCAGACTCCCCCAACAAGTACAACTCATAGTACTGAGTCAAAATTTCTTCTTGGAGGTGCAAATGAGTTCTCAGCCCTCCCAAGGTGATGTGGTTATGTCATCACGGACACATGACATCCTCACCACTGCACTGGGAAACCCCGAGCACCTTGGTCGCACACGAGGCATAGGAAGTGCTGTTCCATGGCGCTAGGGATTCCCCGAGACTGAGGAGGAATACGAGCGCAGGAGGAGGGCTAGGAGGAGCCAGACGCAGTCTCAAACAACACTGACAGACCACGCTGCCATGGAGGAGCGTATAAGAGCGGAGGTATCGAGGCAGGTGGATCATATCAAGGAAGAATTGAGGGCATAGTTCACCCTTGCTGTTGCTACTGCGAGCCCCGGTAACCGTTGAAGTAGCTGCGCATCCGGTGGTCTGGTTGGAGATGAAGGAGACAGCCAAGGATTACCAGTTGATCGTATCACGGTAACAACAATAAACCTATTTGTTGTCGCATGTTCAATTATACTATGAACATGTCTTACGAAATCTTCACGCTATTTTCTAGGAACCAACTCGATGCAAGCTCACTCCATGGGTGACAATCTCCTTGATGCTACTTTTGGGGTGGCACATCCTTCGGAACTAGGGAGTATGGTGCATTGTGTACCCCTTCGCCCTAACTTCGTGAAGGTTATGATGGACTTTGTTGTTGATGGTTTCAAGCTCCTACCGGTGCCCGTGCCCGTACCTGACGAGATCACCATCCTGCAAGAGTCCGTCGGCACCTCGATCCAATGGCCGAATAAGGACGTCGTCCTATTGGACCAACCTTCATCGCAGTCGGCATCACAGGTGTGCAAGAAGAATCCAACCCCCATGGAGCTTGTAGCGGAGACGGTGCATGAGAACATCCCTGACGTCGTCGAGCCAGTTGTACCGCCGCCAGAGGAACATGGCATTGTGGCAACAACTCACCAAGAAATGGCAATTGCAAAGCCTTCCGAAGAAAAGGACGGAAAAGGTCAGAAGAGAAGCAGGACCAGCAAGAGCACGAGCATCAAGAGCACGAAGAGTGCGAAGAGCGTCATGAGTGTCAGTCCACCATCTCCTGAGAAGATGCAGTTGGCTCTCAAATTCGTTAACGGAGAGCCAATGGTGACGGAGCATGAGTTCAAATCCTTGTCAACAGCATGTTAGAGATTGCACCAGTAGTACATGGAACAGAGCAACATTCTTCGAGGAGTCAATCAAAGCAGGCCACGAAGCTTCAAGGTCAAGTTTCGAGAGGAGCACTTGTGGCACCAAGACCTCAATGGCGTGTTCTTTGTGTTCTTCGAGGACTTGTTTGATCTACTAAGACTTGACGCCCTCGATCAATCCCTCTTGAGATGCTGGACATTGTAAGTCTGCTCACTCGGATCATAATTGTAATATCTACATATGTTATGCTAGTTATAATATCGTCCTACAATTTCTGTAGATACATGTATAACGAGGCCAAGACGCTCAAGGAACCGGTTGGTTTCCTTGACCCATGCAAGATCACGGACCAAGCCATTAGGGACAACGAAGAATTTGTGCTGCAGTATGTTACAAAGGCGTTGTTGGCTCAAAAGGATAAGGAATACTTCATGTTTCCATATAAACCTGGGTATGTGTTCCGCTATTTGGTTATTTTCAAACCAGATCAACATTTTGTAGTACCCATGACAACACATCTATATATGCAGCTTCCATTGGGTTTTGATAGTCCTCGTACCAATAAGTAACAAGGTGATATACCTTGATTCTTCGATAAA
The DNA here is from genome assembly GCA_019208055.1 of Stipa capillata. Classification (NCBI taxonomy): domain Eukaryota; kingdom Viridiplantae; phylum Streptophyta; class Magnoliopsida; order Poales; family Poaceae; genus Stipa; species Stipa capillata. Next base: position 309,386 of record JAGXJF010005405.1, read on the forward strand.
TCCTACTCGCGACTTCAAGCCCATTAGGCAAATACTTGACAAGGCATTCTTGGAATTCCATGCTCGGGGAGGGAAGGGCAAAGGATCCAAGTTATCGCACAAATTTAACTTTCCAGTAATATATATGTTATTATATCACATCTCCGCTAAGTACCATTTCAAAGTCCATAATAATACATTCCTTTCTAATTGCAGTGCAGACAACAAGTTAAAGGAACTAACACTTGTGAATTCTACGTTTGCCTCCACATGGAGAAGGTGATGAGTTTCATCACTAGAAAACAAGATATCAAGATTCGTTATTTTTCACAATATATTCATATATGTATTTGCATGTCAGATAATTTCTCCTCTCCGTCGTTTGCGAAAGATTAGAAGGTAGAAGATGAGGGACGCCCACTTCATGAAGCCTTGCTAGTGCGGATTAGAGGGATTTTTGCGTTCTTCATCAATACACACGTCCTAAACCCTCAAGGCGATTTCTATGGTGGAGGTGTAGCGGAGTAGATTTGTTTCAAAACTTGCGATTATTTCAAAACTTTGTAGTTATGTGATTATTGGTTGTTAATTGTGATGTAATTATTCATGCAGTTGCTTTATTGTGATGTAATTATTGGCTGTCAGTTGCTCTATTCTATGAATCTGTCATTATATATGTGCATCTGTCATTTTTCAGAGGGCATGGCTAGCGAAACCTGAGGCTAGCCCAAAATACAGGGAAATCATGCCCTCTGGATACAGACATTAGAGGCGGGTGGAAGACAGAAGCCGACTGTGATGCCATTAAATGTACAGTCTAGGGTACAATATCACAGGCGGTTCGATCGAGGCGCCCGTCTGTGCTGACAGAGTCATTACAGGCGGTTGGAACAAGTTGCCCGCCTGTGATGACATCACAGGCGGTTCGTATAAAGGCCCGACTATGATGATCCCTAAGTTCACAGTCGGTTGGTTTTAGCAACCGACTGAGATGACTCTTTTTATCACAGTCGGGTTTTTAGCAACCGACTGTGAACTTAGGGGTTATCAGAGACCATCTCGCACAGTCGGTTAGGCGAACCGCCTCCAATGATCATTTTCACCCATCTCTAAAGGTATGTTTCGTAGTAGTGTACTCTTCTATATCAGTGTTTGCATGCTCTGCCGTGTCGTGTCATATGAGTGGCCGGCTGTTTAATCCGTGTGAAGTTGTACCTACTAGCGGATATGGTAAAACAACATCCTGCAGTGCCCACTCACATGACATGTCTACCGTTACCATGCATATAAATGCGGGACTAGCGTGATGTTCGACCAGCCGGTGTCGGTTGCGCCGTTTTGTTTGGGGCTAAGAACACCTTCAACGGTTTATTTTTTAATTTTACTTTCTATATCTTTATATAAAAAATCTTTTAAGAGTATTTCATCTCTATATCTTTTCATATTTTAATAGACTCTCTATTCTGCTATTTATATTTTATAGATATCTGGTAACGAACGATATATCTGTAACGTATTTTTTAACGGCTATAGTTTCTTGGTGTATATATGTAAAGCCATTCGCTATTTTAACTTATGTAATCTCTCTTGAATTCATCGTCGTTGGATGATGACAAGAAACTCATTTTTACTATAGTATACCTAGCACACAATAAATATCAGCTTTTAAATGTTCCACCTTATAATAGTTCTGTGTCTGGATGGCAGATTTACAAGTCTACAATACTGTACACAACTAAAATACTAGTTATTCTCAGAATTTAAATCAATCATGAATCTGGGCGGGGTCAACTCGAATGCACATGCATTGCGCCCCACTTTAACTGCACATGCGACTAACACTTCCTTCAACATTTTGCCTGCAATGTCCTCAAATTTGATTGTCTAGTAGTCTAGTAGCCTATGTTGCTCATCAGCTAGATACAGGAGGCATGTGTGACGTAATGACTAAATAAATCTTTGGTCAGTATGGTAGAACAATATAGTTACAATCACTACAGAATGGTCTATACGAGGCGGCTTATCCGAAGCGGTTAAGTAAAAGTGCCACGAATAACATATGTCGGAAGCGGTTAGTACGAAAAACTCGCTTCCGATAACGAGATCGGGAGCAACCGCCTCGGATAACGACCTCATCCGAGGCGGTTAGAAATAAGTAACCGCCTCCAATGTTATCTGAGGTGGTTTCTTATTTCTGATCGTTCCGGATAAGTCCAATATCCAAGGCGGTATATATTGTCAACCGCTTCGGATAAGTCAGCACATATGAGAGGCGATTGATGATATATAACCGCCTCCTTATAATTGATATCCGAGGCGCTTGTTTGGATTTAACCGCCTCCAATATGGTTCACAGTATAATTGTGCTACGCGAGCAGACATACGACCATGTCTTAAATGTGGCCATATGCTGGCGATTTTTTGAGCGATTTGCTGGCGATTTTTGTGGAGAAGCTACATTTGGAAGAGTAGTTGGAGATAATACTTCCTTGTTGATTAGCAAAGGTTAGTATTTAGTTTTAGAATCATTTATCTAATAATTTTGTGATATTGCTTTGTTTCTTGGACATTGAGAATATTGAATTATATGATCACATTTAGATTCATGGGGATATTTGATTCATTATTGTATGTTCGAATGCGTAGCAATTATGAGTTAAGATATGCAAATTTTGGAGGAATTTTATGGCTAAAATGGAAAAGCCAAAGAATGATGGCTTAATTTTTGTGGCTTAATTTTTATATGCAAAAAATGGTACTTTGGTTAGTTAGTAATTGAAGAGAGTCGACACGTATATATAGGTTAGTTATATTAGTCAATTAGTATGGTTAGTTAATTATATTAATTAGTTAGGTTAGTGATATTAATTTTAGAATTCAGTTAGGTTAATTAGTAATTGAAGAAATGTTGAACTCATGTTACGAAGTCGATGCACTTCATATTTTTAACTAAAATTTGAAGTTTCCATATGCACGGCTTAGATGGATCGATTGTGGATGTATGGAGCTCGCAACATAGAGGCGTATAGAGATAGAGTGAGAGCATTTATGGCAGCTGTCGAGGTAGGCATGTTGAGAGAGGGTAGAGCTGACACATATTGTCCATGCGTAGACTGTGGTAACGTAAGGATTTTTGAGCTCTATCATATTGAGTATCACATCTTCAAGAGAGGTTTTACGGAAGGGTATTCAATTTGGACCAAGCACGGTGAAGATCAAGCCGTAGTATCAGATGATGACATTTTTGCCGATGAAGAAGCAACCGATATGCCTTTTGATATCGGTTGTGATTTAGATCATGAGATGTTCGATGATCCCGACTGGATGCCTAAGCTGGAACAGATGTTGTGTGATTTTGAAGGGCATAAAACCGAGAAAGAGTACCAACAATTCCTAGGCTTGATGGGGGCCTCAGAGAAACCGCTATTTGTAGGATGCAAGGCTAAGTTCACTCTGTTATATGCCGTGCTTGAACTATTGAAGCTGAAGGCGAGCAACAGCTGGTCCGACAAGAGCTTCAACGAGTTCTTGGGCCTCCTAGGTGACATGCTTCCGGAGGGGAATGAGTTACCCATAAACACATACAGAGCGAAGAAGGTGCTTTGTCCGTTGGGACTGGAAGTTAAAAAGATACATGCATGACAGAACGACTGTATCCTATACCGGAAAGAGTTTGCGAAGCTACATTCATGCCCTGTGTGCAAGGCTTCTTGGTACAGGGGTAAGATTAGAGTAGAAGGAGCAGAGGAATCCATCGAGGTGACGAAGGGGACTCCTGTGAAGGTTGCTTGGTACCTACCTATAATCTCGCGCCTGAAGCGTTTGTTTGCAAACCCGAAGGAAGCAAAACTGTTTCGCTGGCATGCGGACGAGCAGAAGACATCTGATGGAAAGCTAAGACACCCTGCCGATGCTATCCCGTGGAGAAACTTCGATAGGAAGTATCCTCTTTTAGCTGTGGAAACCAGGAACGTAAGGTTTGCACTGAGTACGGATGGAATGAACCCATTTGGCAACATGAGCAGCCGACACAGCACCTGGCCCGTACTTCTCAGTATGAACAACCTACCTCCCTGGTTTTGTATGAAAAGGAAGTATATTATGATGTCCATACATATCGAAGGGCCTAAGAAACCTGGAAACGACATCGACGTGTATTTCCAACTGTTGATGGATGATCTACAAACACTGTGGAACACAGGAGTGCAGGTATGGGATGCGAACAAAAAACAATATTTCACTCTGCGGGCCATGCTGTTCTGCACGATCCAAGACTTTCCTGCTCTCCGGCAACACCTCCGGTCAGACGGTGAAAGGACACAAAGGTTGTGTAATATACATGGAGAATACCGTGAGCCTAAGTCTTAGGAATTACGGGAAAGTGGTGTACATGGGTCACCGGCGGTTCCTGCCTATAAGGCACCGTTACCGGAGGTGGAAGTCACAGTTCAATGGGAGAACAGAGAACGGTGCGAAACCAATGCCATTAAGCGGTGCTGAGATATTCGAGAAGGTTAGCGATGTTAATGTCATGCTTGGAAAGGGTCAGAATAAAAAGGCCGCAGATGAGTTCGCATACTGGAAGAAGCGATCGGTGTTCTGAGACCTACCATACTAGAAGGATCTAGACGTCCGGCACTGCATCGATGTGATGCACATAGAGAAGAATGTCTGTGATAGCGTGCTGGGTCTACTGCTAAACATGAAGGACAAGACGAAGGATGGCGTTAAGGCCCGACTTGACATGGTTGATATGGGAATCAGGCCCGAGCTCGCGCCCGTACTTCTGTCTAACGGGAAGGCATACATCCCCCCTGCCTGTTACACTTTATCGAAGGCCGAGAGAACCGAGTTTTGCAAGTTCTTGCATGGTGTGAAGGTTCCGTCGGGCTACTCCGCCAACGTCAAGAGGCTCGTCTCGATGCAGGACTTGAAACTAATCAGCATGAAGTCTCATGACTGCCATGTTATGATGACACAGATGCTCCCAATTGCAATCAGGAATATTCTGCCACCTAACGTCCGAGAATCTATCACCAACCTGTGCTTCTTCTTCAACAAGATTTCACAGAAGGTGATGGACGTGTTCGAACTAGATGATCTGGAGTTAGCTGCGGCGGAGACTGTATGTCAGCTAGAGATGTATTTTCCCCCGTCTTTCTTTGATATAATGGTGCATCTCATCGTCCACATTGTGCACTAAATCAAGATGTGCGGGCCCGTATTCCTTCGGAGCATGTACCCGTTCGAAAGATTCATTGGAATCTTGATGCACTACGTGTGAAACAGGTATCGACCGGAGGGAAGTATTGTCAAAGGTTACACTGCAGAAGAGGTTGTCGAGTTCTGTGTTGACTACATGGAGTCAAACCAACCGATTGGCGTGCCACGCTCTCAGCACGAAGGCAGGCTTGATGGTGTTGGGACCATCGGAAAGAAATCTACAACGGCCGATCAAGCTGGACACGCTCTTGCCCATTTCACGGCGTTGCAACACACGACCACCGTTGCCCCGTACATGGACAAGCATAGGACAAAGTTAAGGCAAGAGCACCCAGATAGAACTGATGCGTGGAGGATGAGAGAGCATAACAAAGAATTCAACAAGTGGTTCAAGGAGCGTCTTCGTTTAGGTGCCTCTAGCGACATGCTAACCTGGTATGCGAAGGGCCCAACATTCGATATCGTCACTTGGCAAGGATATGATATTAACGGATACACATTCTACACGAGAGATCAAGATAAGAAAAGCACATTTCAAAATAGTGGGGTCCACATAGAGGCTTCTGACTTAAGCGGGAAATGGAGCTGGTACTATGGGTTCATCGAGGATATTTGAGAGTTGGACTATGTGTACTTCAAATTTCCATTGTTCCGGTGCCGATGGGTCAATCTTCAATCTACTAAGGTCGATAAGTACAGCTTCACAACAGTAGACCTTGAACGTGTTGGATTCAAAGATGACCCATTCATTCTAGCCAATCAAGCTCACCAGGTGTTTTATGTGACCGACCCGGTGAAGAAGAATCTTCATATTGCCCTACAGGGTAAAAGGAAGATTGTCGGAGTTCAGTGTGTGGTGGATGAGGACGAATACAAGATCTTCGAAGATGCACCTCCGATGCAACATACCATAAGAGACGCGATTACCGATGAACCTAACGAAGCATGGTACGTACGGGAAGATCATCAAGAAGGACTAGAGTTTGAAGAGGAAATGCCTATCAAAAAGAAAAAGAAACGCAAGCAAAGGCGATGAAAAAATTTGAGATGTTTATTTCCATTTTTGAGAAGTGTTGATTTTGTTTTCTGAACTTGATAGAAATATTTATGTGCAAATGGTGATACAATTGAGATGGTCATGTTCAAAGGACATCTAAGCTCCTTAGGACATTTATCTTATGAATCTTTCATCCACAACCCATGTTCGAGAAAAACCCAAAGAGAGAGCAAGTGAGAAGCCCCAATGATTACCCTGCTATTTGCTCTCTGTGTGCACCCGAAGTCTTGGTCCGGAAGCTCCGGACATGACCTCCGGGATGCCCGGAATCTGGATGGAATTCCGGACCAATGCACCCGGAGTATCGGAGGCGGTTGGATTTCAAAAACCGCCTCCAATATGGACATATCCGAGGCGGTTATAACTACGCAACCGCCTCCGATATGGACATATTCGAGGTGGTCAGATCCACGGAACCGCCTCCTTTATCTATAATCGGAGGCGGTCAGATCCACGCAACCGCCTCCGATATCACCCCATATAAAACTCAAACTGCCTTACCCGCGCGCATTAACTCAAAACTGCCAAGCGCCGCGCTGACCAGCGCCCTCTCGACCCTTACCCGCCGCCCCAACCAGCGCCGCCTCCTCCCCCCGACTAGCGCCGCCGCCCTCGACCTACAGCGGAGCCTCCTCCCCCAACGCCGGCCTCCCCGAGCACCGGCCCTCACCGACCCGACCACCGCCGCCGCCCCGAGCACCGGCGCCTCCTCCCCCAACGCCGGCCTCCCCGAGCACCGGCGCCTCCTCCCCGACCGGTGGCATTCTTCCCCGATCACGGCGGCCTCCTCCCCGACCATCGGCGCAACCTCTCCCCCAAGCACCGTCTCCTCCCCGAGCACCGGCCGGCCGGCCTCCTCCTCCAACCGCAAGGTGAGTGAGTAACCGGCCTCCTCCTACTTTCTTTTGAGTGATGAATATTTGTTGGGAAGAAGGTGAAAGAAATAACAATTGCAATTGCCTCAGGTAGCATGACCTGTTGTTACAGATAGTGCCATACACATGATCAAATAAAACTAATGGTTTTTCCTCAAAAGAATTCTCATGTGGAAAATCATGATATAGAGTACATTGTTCAATTTGATAGGCTAGTAAACATTAAGCAAAGTTAGCAGGACACACGCTAACTAGTAACAATTGAACATATAAGAATAGGTACTGAAAAAAAACCCACATAAGTAATATCTTGCTAAGTCCAAGCATCTTTGGATATGCAACAAAAGTCCAGGTGGGTCAAAAAAGGGAACATGTATCCAGAAACAAGATTCAAATAATATAATAGGATAAGCAAGATGAACAGACGAACCAAATCTCAAAGCTATTGATCTAGAAACATGCTTGCAAATATGCATTCAAATTTTCAACATTGGATAACATCTCAATAATAATTAGTTGCAGGATCTTGATATTCATGGGCATGCATGTGCTTATGTGTTCTCATTTGAATCCATATGATAATAGTATGCGACAAATGACATTATCAAGTGTTGGTTACAACACAAACCCAAATTACTATAATGGAAGAATCCACCAAATAAGTGGTAACGGTACTGTGAGATACAGTGTGCGAACATTACCTGATAACAATAGATACTCCTCTTGATCTTTAGTTACTTTGGTGATACTAAACTAAGAAGAATTTACAGATGGGTTATCAATTTCTAAGAACAGATGGTCTACTTGATTATTGGTTCATTTATATTTTCATCCAACCAATTGGTAGAATTTGATTCGATAATGATTTTTTATTTATTGATAATTGCTATGCTCCTCCATCATCTGTTTCCAATATTGTGATTGTTAGCTAGTGATTGCATGCCATGAATCTTTATTTAGATGATCTATGAATTGTTTCTAAATCTTTGTGCACTATTGAAATCAACAACCATTGTGGCTTAGTAGTTAGAAGTTGATTGAACTAAGTGGATGATAAATACTAAAAAACATAAACAAGTACCAAACTGGATATTTTAGTTTAGAAATTTGGCATTTATTTGCTTTCAAATGGTAACAACTTAGCTTCCAATTGATGAACAATTGCTTTTAAATAGTGCTGAAACTAAATTTCACATGTTCTTCCTGTTAGATCAAGATTTCAATTAGTTCGCATACGCTCTACTAACTTCATAGTAGAACTTGTTTAGTTACTCCTCAATAAATGGAGACGAACTCCCCGTCACCGTCCCCTGCGATATCGCCGTCGGGGTCGCCAAGACCTTCGACATCGTCAGGAAAGGGCTCTCGCAAAGCAAGGAAGCCATCGGGGAGGCTGAAGGGCAGATGGGTAGTTCAGAGCTTGGATCCGGTGACCGAAGTTCCTGAGCCGGAAGAAACCCGGAAGAAGTGGCGGACGTTATGCGGGGTGGTCGCCCGTTCTAGGGTTAGGATCACCCTCGCCGATTGGGGCGAGCTGACATGGGAGGAGCGGAGGTCCCTGATCGACGAAGTCAAGGGCTCCTTCATGTACCCGGAAGAGGTCGAAGCTGATTTCTACCGAGCCACTATACTGACGGCTGGGAAGTGCTGGAGGAATTTCAAGCACAGACTGGTGAGGGACTATCTCAAGCAAGATAAGTCGCCTTGCCAGGCATACCCGGATGTATCCGAAGAAGATTGGGCGAAATTCTGTGCCTTGAAGTCTTCTGAAGAGTTCCAGGCAGATAGCCAGAAGGGGCAGGAGCTAGCCAGGAGGAACAAGCACCCGCACTATCTCGGCACCTCAGGGTACGTCGGTGCTAAGAAGAAATGGGCGAAGGAGGACGAGGAAGCGGAGACGCACAGACAGCAGCCGGTGTTCTTGGATTTCAGTGACAGCCGTATCCGGGACTGGTGCAGGGCGAGGTCGAAGGTGGATCCTCGTGGTCAACACGTCTGGCGAAACCCAGAAGACGAGGAGGTCTATCAGAGAATGGCGGGGCTGAATGAGCAGCCTTCTCGAGGCTCGTTTGTGCCAAGTCGGGAGAAAAACATACTCTCCGAGGCCATCGGCACCAGGGAGCCCTTTGGACGCACCAGGGGTTTCAAAAATCTGGCAACATGGGGCAAAGCCTTCACCGGTGATACGCAGGAGGCACGTCGGCAGAGGAAGAAAGCTAGAGCCGAGCAGATGAAAGCGGAGATACAATCGTCCCTTGAGGCACAATTTGAAGAAAGGCTGAGAGCCATGGAGGAGAGGCTTTTAGCACAGTACCTGCAAGACAGGGTGCAAGCCGCAAGCCCAGGTGCCCGCCGGAGTAGCTGTGCCTCGGGTGCGGACGATGTTTCTCCCATCGATCAAATTGGGGGTCCGACGCGGTGCAAGATGCAGATACAGTTCGCTACGATGAACTTCGCAATGGACGCCGCGTACGGTCAGGTCTGGCCGACTGCTCCTGGAACGGTGATACATGGTGTCCCGTTAATGCCAGGCTTCACGCGAGTGCAGGTCAAGTGAATCAACCAGACATTTGCTAACTGTCCCTTGCCGAACGCGCGAGAGTCTGATGAGATGCAGTTGCTGGGCGACGCGGTTGGGTCCTTCGTCCAGTGGCCAAAGAAGGACATAGTCCTCGAATCAGCACCGACCGCACCGTCCTATCCTTTATGTTCACCGGATGAAGGGATGATGAGGTTTTCACCGGTGGTTGATCCATCTCCACAGGAGGTTTCGAAGCAGCTCACCTTTCCTCAGCCAATGCCGACAGCCCCTCAACTCCCGGCAGTACCACAAGTGGAGAGCTCACGGCCAAGTCGTGTTCGAACGAAGAGTCAAGGGGCCACATCCAAGCTGAAAGTAGTCAGACGCAAGAAGTCAGCTTCGAAACGGGCGGATGATGTTGAATATCCTATGGCAGAGCTAGCTCGCCAACACGTGCCGGGACAACCTATGGTGGATGCTAATGTGAACCTAGGCATCGCTTGCCGGACGCTTCATGATCATTACCTCGAGATGTCGAACAGGCCGTTCCCAGATACAGAAGTCGGCGTCGTAGTTTGCTTCAAGGAGGAGGATTTCAAGCACCGTCAAGGAAACATGTTTCCCGTGGACTTCTCTGACATCTTCAACATGTTCCACTACCGTGAGCTGGACGCCTGGCTCATGTGATGCTTCACGCTGTAAGTCCTTACAACACAGCACCATTTTGTTTTATCACCGTTAAGTGCCTGCAATTTAACTCATTCTTCTCCTATACTCAGATACATGATTGACCTGACCGATAAAAGGAAGATGAGAAACTCTGTGGGGTTCGGCGACCCACATTTGATCTCGGCCCAAAGCATCGCGGCAAATAGGAACCTGGCACGGGATTACGTCGTGCATTTACTCCATCAGTACTCTGCACGAGATTCCATCCAGGTTGCCTATAACATTGGGTAAGCCACATCCTTTGCAAATTCTTATCATTCGACGGCTAAACACGTAATAACTTCGCATCATATAACCAGGGGCCATTGGATCCTCCTCATGATCGTGCCGAAGTGGAATAAGGTATATTACCTTGATTCCATGAGGCGTAGCGCTGACCAGTGCAAGCAAGCGTACGTGGACATCATGTGTCTACTCGACGAGTGAGTACCAAAACTTCCGACTTCGTCCATGCTTATTCTTTTTCGTCCCAAAGGAAAAGACAGTTCGATGCTAATTGTTTTCAATCACGTAGAGCGTTCGGCACGTACGTCCAACAAGGAGGGAGACACAAGGAGGGAGTGGCCGTCGAGTTACGCCATGACTCCAAGTTTAAGGTATTTCGTAATGTCCTTGACTCCTCGAACTAATGCCATCATATTTCTGCCCTCTATACCTAATCGATATCCCTTTTGTAGTGCCGGCAACAACCCGAAGGGTCCGACGTCTGTGGGTATTACGTGTGTTTCCACATGCTAGCCCTTTGCAGCAACCCAAAGTACGGTGATCTAGCGGTACGAAACCATCGCCACTACTAATGTCTAGTGTTTAATCATGCTATTCGCCCTGAGCGTAAGCTTTATGTTTGCAGGAGGGACGAAAATCATGGCAATCAAACAGTTAGAAGACATGGACATGGCCCAGATCCGGTCGCACATCGCTAGCTTCCTAAACAACGAGGTCATTAGTGCCCAAGGACGCTTCAGTATCTCGGCGGCAAGCTAGGAACTTAGGATTGTGATTAGTTAGATCATTACTTAGGTTTCTAGTTAGGTCATTAGTTAGGTTTCTAGTTCGGAAGCTTCAAACTTTGTAGTTATCTTTCAAACTTGTGGTCTCCAATGATAAGTGCACTTGGAGTTTGTAAATGTCATTTACTTTTTCTCTCGGTGCTAACGTATATATGGGTGTCAAATAATTCTATCTTTTTCTTATGAATGTCACTATTTAACAAATGAGACTTTTTTATCAACAGATTCGTGTGCGGAGGCTGCGGCGAGTGGTTCTATTCATGTGAAGAACTTAAAAGATGTTTACTTTTGAATTTGATCAATATCATTGCTGTGAATTGAGTATATGTCACAAATGAACAAGTTTTGTAATATTACTTATATGTGTATGTATGTGAATGTTTAAAGTTTATGTCTTGTGATTGATGCGAGAATGAATGATTGAATAGTGTGCTATATAAATCTGTTGTATACGTGCTGTGCTATAGAAAATTCATATGAACTGCGTGCTTTTTCAGGGAGGCTAGTAAATCAGGCAAAATAATGCCTGTTTAAAAACATATCCGAGACGGTTGCAACTTAACAACCGACTCGGATATCTCCTAATGGAGGCGGTTAAGCTATCTTCACTGCCTCGGATAAGGAGTTATCCGAGGCGGTTAAGTCTCGGATAACTACTTATCCGAAGCGGTTAACTTATTCTGACTGCCTCGGATAACTCCTTTTCTGAGGCGGTTAAGTTATTCTGACTGTCTCGGATAACTCCTTATCCGATACGGTTAATAAAATGTAACCGCCTCCGATTACTTATTATCCGTGGCGGTTGCCGCGTTTTAACCGCCTCGGATAAGTCTAATCCGAGGCGGATGCATAACCGCTTCCGATGCATGCCCCCATATCCGCAACCACTACGTGGAGGCGGCTGCTATAACCGTCTCGGATGTGCTATTTCAACCACCTCGGATATGGATTTCTGTACTAGTGAATGTAGCACCATAAGCCTTAGATAGTTAGATGACCTGAGCCAAAAGAGAACAAAACATGTGTGCCTTCGTGGCATACCAAGCTTAGCCATGCAGGTTAATTACATTTGAAGATCAAATTACTTGGGCGACATTATCGAATAGGACAGATAATCAACAAAAACGCAAATACTACTACTATCAATCTATCGACTTCTCCAAAGGATGGACTATCTATTGCTTCAATTAGTATATTATCTGAAACCTGATACATCAAATTACTGAATTTTATTTTTGCACACTGTATAGGGCTATTTGATTAGGCTATAACCATTGACAAACTGTTGTTGGCTAGCTATCTGGAAAAATAACTGTGGCTGTGGGAAAATGAACTTATAGCTTTAGATTAATCCAAACCATCTATAATATTTTAGGAAATGAGCTTTGAAACTTCAACTTTTGCAAAAAGCTAGGGGAATACAATCTTTCCAAACAGCTAAATTTACACTACAAAGCCCAAACAATTGTTGACAAAAATGGCCCCAAAGCTGGTCGTTTGGTTGTGCTGTAACTTTTTTTCAATGGAAAATTGCTGAAAAGCCCAACCAAACAGGGCATGTGCTCATAGTCCATAACCTCCGTAAGAGAAAAACATCAAGACATTAATTTGTTGTCAGCAGTATCAATTCTTTCTAACCCTCTTTAAAAGACAAAGAATGCTAAGTTGTGCTCATGATGCTCTGGTAATTACAAAGTTAGCTACATAACTGCATTGCATTGCATTTTGAATGCTAGGGACTTATTGAAAAATGACGTTGTATAAAGCCAAGCTCTTAATGCTAAGGGTAAGGGATTAGGGAAATATGCTTATATCGAAGAAAATCACTTCAACCTAGGGTATTTGCTTGCCATGAAATGGCATCCGCATAAGCAAGATGGGTCATATAGCAAAGGAATGCCTAGGAGAAAACCAAGAAATTTCACCTCAATTGCCGGTGTCCACTACTTGCTTCTCTCACAAGGAAGACGACGGTCGTGTCATCTTCTTTACTCAAGCACCGGTGTCCTCAAGAGGTGGCTATAGGTTGTGGGGGAGCGCGGGCAACAAAAAAGAGGGAAACTATGGCAGGAGACAAGGGAAGTGTTGGCGGCGGATGTGGTATGGCGGCTTTAGGAAGGAGTTTTGGGTGGGCAGTGGGATGGGAATGGGGATGTGGAGGGCGCGGATGGGGCTGCGTGGACGGAGACGCAACAAATGGCACTACCCCGTATTGACCCTTTCCTGAACGCCCTTCACTGACGGGCGCCACTTTGCCCGTCACTCATATAGTGTATCACTGACGGGCGCATGACCGCCCGTCATTGGAGATGCAATCAAATTGTAAGATTTCGGTCGAAAAACATATCACTGACGGGCCGAAATTTCGGCCCGTCAGTGGTGCCTTATTACCACTGACACTCATCTCTACTGACGGGCCATAAAATCTGGCCCGTCACTGATTCTGTCCTACCACTGACGGGCGATAAATTCAGCCCGTCAGTGTATTTTTGGCCCGCTAGAAACCAACCCCGAGCCAGCAATCCTTCCCATATAAAAAAACTAACCCTAACCGGCCTCTCCCTCTATCCTCCCTCTCTCCCCCGCACCCCACCCCTTTTTCCCCCAGCCCCGCTCCCTTTCTCCCCCGCGCCCCGCTCCCTCTCCTCCCAAATCAAACTCCCCCTCCCCGAGCTCCCGACGGAGGCGCCGGGCCCCTCCGCCTACGCCCCGACGCCGCCGAGACCCCCCGCCGCCGGATCTCCCGCGTCGCCTCCTCCCCGACGCCGTCTCGGCCCATCCGCCTCCGCCCCGACGCCGCCGGATCTCCCACGCCGCCTCCTCTCCGACGTCGCCTTGGCCCCTCCGCCTCCACCCCAACGCCGCCGGGCCCTCCCGCCGCCGGATCTCCCGCGCTGCCTCCTCTCTCACGCTGCCTCGGCCCCTCCGCTGTAACGTCTCTATTCTAAATTAGTGTTGATTGTGCATCATAGCATGGCATAGCACAAATGCATTTAAAATTTTGAATTTGAATTACCTAAAAGGAAGGAGTTTGGATCGGTTTGAACTGAAAACGAGTTTGAAATTTGAAAACAAATTCAAACGGAGGCAAGAAACTAAGGGTGACCTTGAACAAATCCTGAATTTAAAAATATTGGAACTAGGTTTGGAATTACAAGCAGAAATCAAAAAAAATATAAAACCCTAACCCTACCCGGACGGGCCTCCCCTTTCGGCCCGCTCCTTTTCTCCCTCTCCCCGCCTGGGCCTCAGCCCACTTCTCTTTCCCCGTGCAGCCCATTTGGCCCTCCCGGCGCCTCCTTCTTCTCCCTCCTGGCTCCTTCTCCCGCACGCTACCCACCCACTCTCTCTTCTCTCACCCGAGCATGCCACCTCCGCTCCCCCTTGCCTGCCCCGTGGCGTACCTCGCCTGCCCCGCGCCTCCCTCGGCTGCCCCGCCGGCCTCCCCTAAAAATCCCCTCCCCCTCAACTGCTCCGCGCTCTCTCTCCCCCCCTTTCTCTTCCTCGCCCCCATCCCGAGCCGCCTCGGGTGCTCCTTCGCCGAGCTTCGCGTCACGCTGCCCCGCGCCTTCTCGCCACCACCGAGCCCTCCTCCCTCCGCCCTTGGCCCCGCCTCGGCGACCTAGCTCCCGCCGCCGCTACCCCGCCTCGCCGACGCCTCCACCGTCCCACTCGCCGCCCCGACCCCGAGCCCCCTCCTCGCCGCCGTGCCTCGGTTCCCCGCCGTCGCGCCCCCGGGAGCTCGCCTCGACCACCGCCGCCTCCCCCACCTCGCCGGTCGCCTCCGCTCGCCCCCGAGCCACCCGCCCCGGCCGCCTCATCCCCGCCCCGTCGCCGGCCGACCTCCCGCCACCTCTCGGTGAGCCCGCCGCCCTTGGCCCCGCCGCCGTCGCCCTTTGCCTTGCCCCTCCTCACCGCCGGCCAAAGCCATCGGCGACCGAGCCGCCGCCGGTAAGACCCACCGCCGGCCGGACCACCGGAGTGCTCGGTCTGGCCGAGCTAGTGGCCTCCGACCGGTTAATTAGGGTGGTTAGATTAGTTAATGAGTTAGGTTAGTGAGGTAGTTAGGTTAGTTAGTAGTTAAGTTAGTTAGGCTTAATTAGTAGCTTAATTAAATGCTAAGTGTATTCAATAGTATTCATTCATTGCTCATGATTGCTAATCAGACAAATTAATCACTGATATTAATGCTTAGTAGTGTATTTAATAAGCTGTTTGAATCTGTGTGTATACCACCCCGGGGTCCACATGTCAGAAAATAGAAAAAGGAATAAAAGAAATTGGAAAAACCTATGACAGTGGGCCCACCTGTCATAGGCTCGGTCAATTTTGACCTGAGTTGACTGAGGGGCCCACTTGTCATACTCTAGGGCTAGATCAGATTGAGTAATAAAAGTAATTCATTTTATTTTGCTGAGAAAAATACAACAAAGGGGTTTAAATTGATTTCAATCTTATTAAATTCGTAGAAAATTCATCCTAATTCAGAAAATTGCAAATAATATATCAAAATATTTAAAAAAATGAGAACTATTCAATTATATCATATTCATCCATGTTTGCATGCTAGGAAAAATGAAAATGCCTAAAAACTTGAATTAGGGTTTCCCCGAACCCCCAGAGAAATTCAGATCGTGATAATTCGAGCGTCCGGACTCCGATTAACTTGATTCCAGTTGCGTTAGTTTGCATTTCGAATCCTCTAGCTCATGGCATACATTGCATCTCATGCTGAAGTTCCTCATCGTGGTGTTCACACTGCGCTTGTTTCTGTGTTTTCGTTCTCCCGATAGGACCGGAGGATCACGACGAGTATAACTTTGAGCAGGAACAGGATCTAGTCATTGAACCGCAAGGCAAGCAGCCCCCTTTGAACATATTGCGGATATCCCATTATTTGCAAATTTATTATTTGTTTTTAAATCTGTATTGCATGCGTTCAACTGATATTTTATGCTTAGGATTAACCCTATTCCCTGCATGAGAACTTACTTT
Source organism: Stipa capillata (assembly GCA_019208055.1). NCBI lineage: Eukaryota > Viridiplantae > Streptophyta > Magnoliopsida > Poales > Poaceae > Stipa > Stipa capillata. The sequence goes on from JAGXJF010005405.1 coordinate 325,775, forward strand.
GTCGCTCAATCAACACCACCGATCCTCCCAACCTGATTAGAGTAGATTACTTGTTGCGTTATTATTGCTTATACAGCTACTGATGCTTAGACCTGCTTAGTCGGGTTCAAGTCGTAATTCCTGGGATGGCAGACGAAACACAATACTCTGGATGGGTTAGCGGTTAGGTGGTTGTTCACCGGGCGGTTGTTAATAAACTTGACTAATCTCAAATCAGGCATCGACGAGAGGCCATGCTGGGAGCATGGTGGGTTGTCTCGTTAATCCCACAAGGACCGGTTCCCGGTGTCCTTTCGAACCAAGATTTGCGTGCTTCTACGTGGGTGGTATAATGGGCCACCCACGACCGAATAATCTGTCTAGGCTTAGGATATGAGCTGCATAGTTTGCCGTTTTCGTGACTTGGGTGCGTGGAAAACAAGGCGGTGGTGTGATGCAACAATATAGGAGTGAGGGGTACACACGGTCCGGGACAGGGGATGTATCACCTGCCACAACTAGTGGGACCGCGTCGAAGTATCGGCCGAACTGTCGTTCGCGGACTAGCCTATTAGGGCGGCTCATACCTAGGTCGAAAACATTGTAAAGGTCGTGTTCAACCACCCTCTGCTAGCACACCTCGTGAAAGTGTGTACTTGGTAGCACTAAGAGTCGGTTGATGCGCGTAGGTAAAGATGTACACCCCTGCAGGGTTTAAACTATTCGAATAGCCGTGTCCGCGGTTATGGACAGCTTGGTAAGAATTCGCATCGAATTAGACAAGTATAACCCTAATCTAAAACTTGTCAACTTTAAGGCTTTGGTTTTAGCGATTGCTTCCTCCCCGGTGGTCGAGGAAGAATCGAGGGTTTAGTGTGTCCGACGGTCTGCTTTAGGTTTTATTATGCAGTTTCAGCTCTTCTCCTTGCAAAGTATTCCGGTAGACGAATTTCAATCTACTTACAGGTATTGTGAAGAATAAATTAGCTTTCTGTAAAATTAGTCCACAGATAGCCCTTTCTTGATACCGATGCATCTATTATTAATTTCCCTTGTAAGTCTTGCGGAGTATATTTTGTACTCACCTTGCATTCGTTGATATTATTTCCGTGCAGAGGAAACCACTCCCGCAGCGGAGGGTTTCTACGTTGAGGTAGACGCCGACATCGACTAGTCGCTGGTGATCCCGGGCAGTGGTCCTGCCCTGGGTTCGGCAGCTTGGTTTGTTCTGCCGCCGCTTTTGGCCCTACCCTTAGGCTTCTCAGCCAAACTTAAACTTCCGCTGTGTAAATAACTTTTGGGTTGTGTATACGTTGTTAAGTTTCCGAACGACTAGTATTATTGCAGTTTCGGTCGTAGAGTCTCTGTGATGATGCTGGTTTGTTCTCCCCCCTGTATCGTGTACAATGCGTGTATGTTTGAAGTGCATGATGCAGGTAGGATTTCAGAGTCTTTAACATAGAGTCATTAAGTTTAATTACTCCTGTGAAGCGACTCTCCACTGAGAGGTTGGGAACTATATCACCCTACTCCAGCTGCGCATTAATTTGCCGGGACGAGGTCAGGGTTGATGTTCCGGCTCAGTGGGAAAGAGTGAGGAGACCATATCACCCTACTGCTCTGTGCATTGAATTGCCGGGGTAAGCTTTGGGGTTGAAGTCTCGGGCTATTCGAAGCCATATCACTCCACTCCTCTCGGATTTGACCCCCGTGAGTTGAGGTCGGGGTTGACGTTTCGACTTAGCGAGTGATTCCTCTTAAGACTCTCTGTTACGGAATCTGGGGTCCGACAGGCTTGGTATCAGAGCAGGACTGTCCGTAGGATGACCCTTGACTTTGGTCGATGTTGAGTCTAGAATTGTGAAAACTAGTTAAACTTAAAAAGGAGTTGCAAAAATCATAAGTAGTGATTCTATTTTCTCCTTATCCTCTCGATCTTAGTCTTCTCCTTACCTCTTCATTTGGTTTAAAAAGTGGTTTTGACTACTCTTTCCTTCTTTCAAAAGTTAGGGTTCACGCGTTTGGGGTATTCCTACCTTCACTCTTATCTTATTTCCATGATCGTGAATTCTAACCCTTGTTTCCACCTATCCAGATGGCTGAAATGTATATCACCTTGGCGGGCACTTCCCACTGTGCGCCAGTTGCTGGTACTCCTCCGCTCTTAGTACGGATCTTGGCAAGGTTGGGATACGAGTGGTTGCCTGAGTATGCTATCTATCGCCGCAACCGTCAGTTTGGATTGAGTGATTATGTTGCTTCTGTCTTCATCCGACCACACCCTTCGGAACCGCTGCAGTTGCCTTCTATGCTACCAGGAAATCCCATCATCTTTGAGGGTCGTGATGGTTCTTACGAAGGAGCTGTCCAAACAGTTGCTCTTAATGCCATAAATTTTCTTCGGTACCACTATGCGGTGCAGCTTATGGATTCCCCTTTTTCTTATCATGTGGGGCAAGAAAATCCCAATACCCCAATATGTTGGCAAGATTTTATAATGCACCCTAGTCCCTCGGTCGTTGAATTGGCCCCAATGCTCAATATTACACACCGTCTTTATCGAGCAGCCGCCTACGATTGTGACTGCTACCTTCATCGTTTGTGCCACGCCCTCGAGTTCATCAACGAGCACATGGATGCCAACCAAGCTCCAAGAGACTTAATGTCAGCTCGTGGAGAGTTTACTGGGCCGTATGCTGCCAATAGGCCATCTCCATGCAACTTTGCTCCAGTTCAGGGACCTCGCTACACTTCTCGTCATCGTGTAGCTATGGAAGTACCTGGAATCTCCCGTCATCGGCTTGAGCCACTTTCTGGTGAGGTGCCTCGCAATTTCCAAGAACCGAAGCCGATTCCGCCTGAAGCAGCGATGTACTTCTTTCTGCACTACGACTCGCCCGACTACTCTCCGTGATGTCCATGCTCGTGTGTTCAACCCATGGTTGTAGTCAGCTCTTTTGGCCCCTTTTTGTACCCTGAGCTGAAACTATATCCATGTAATAGCTTAATCCCCTAGAGCAGTGTATGGTTCCTTTCCTAAGTCTATAACCGTCCAAGGTTGTAGATGAATCATGTATCGGAACTAAACCTTAAAGCGTGAATGTGGTATTGTATCATGATCGTGTACATGTCCTAGCCGTGGACTTGTAATATTAACGGTCATGTATATTACGTACCAGATGTCTATCTGTGTTGCTATGGAATGTATTTTAGCTTCGTGGCTTTTGTACTACCATACGTGACATATTTAGCATTTATCCTTCTCCACACTGTTTGGTTTCCTCAGTACATCCTACCGTAAGTGATCCTTCGGATTCGATTCTGAATCTGGAAGTAACTCCTTTTTTCCTTCCTTCAGGATGGCTGATAATCAGCGCCCAGCAGATCATGGTGCCGGTAACACCGGTGATGTTCCCCCTCCACCGCCGACTATGGCTGAAGTCTTGATGCAGATTGAGCGTAATCGCATGGAACAAACCATACTGTTGGAGCACCTTGTTCGGAACACCAGCCGTCAACCTGATGATCGCGTCGGAATCTCTGATTTCCTTCGAACTCAGCCTCCTGTGTTCAGTCGCTCTGAAGATCCTCTGGATGCCGACAACTGGATTCGCACCATCGAGCGCAAGTTGGAGACTGCGCGTGTTGCCACGGCAGATCGAGTGAACTTCGCGGCCTTCCAGCTTGAAGGTGCCGCAGCCGCCTGGTGGGAAAGTTTCCGCTCCATGCAAGAGAAGGACCATGAGATTACCTGGTCTGAGTTTCGTGCTGCTTTCCGCGGAGCTCATATTCCCGATGGAACAATGGAAGTCAAGAAAGAAGAGTTTCGCAACCTCAAGCAAGGGCGGAACAGTGTAACTGAGTATCTCCACCAGTTTAACCATTTGGCTCGTTATGCTCCTAATGACGTTGCCACCGATGCGGACAAGCAGGAGAAGTTTCGCAAAGGTCTGAACCCGGAGATTCGCTATGAGCTGCTTCCTTTTGATTTTGCAAACTTCCAGGCCCTGATGAACAAGGCCATCAAGATGGAGCACGGCAGGCAGACACTTGAAGAATCGCACAAGCATGCTCGTGATGCTGCCAAACCATCGAGCTCCAGCTCCCAAAAGAGAAGAATTTGGATTCCAGCTAGCGCCTTCAACCGCGCTACTCCTTCTGCCAGACCATCAGGCTTTGCTCCTCGTCCTCCTCAGCAGGGTTTCCAAGCAAGACCAGTTGGAGGACAGTCGTCTAATCCCGCTCCAAGGCCTCCCCCTGGAGTCTACTTTGTGTGTGGCCCGCCTGGTCACTATGCTCGTGAATGTCCCCGGAACCAGAATCCGGCACCTTGCCCTAATCCAGGACAAGGTCAAGCTCAAGGCAACATTCAGTTTAAGAAGCCAAACCCGAAGCCTCAACCAGCCGGTCGCGGTCGCGTGAATCACGTGGTCACCGAAGAAGCTCAGGAAGCGCCTGACGTCGTCTTGGGTACGCTTCTTGTCCATGCTACTCCCGCATCCGTCCTTTTCGATTCGGGAGCTTCTCATTCTTTTATAGCTAAGGGTTTTGCTGAGAAGCACAATATTCATTTCGAGAGTATGTCGATTCCATTGTCTATCCTTGCACCGGGTTCGGTGATGAGAACATCCCAAGAATGTCGTGAAGTTTGCGTCAGAATCGCAAATCTCGAGTTCTATGCCACCTTAATTGTTTTGGCCTCCACTGATATCGATATCATCCTGGGTATGGATTGGTTGACCGCACATCAAGCCCTAATTGATTGTGCAACCAATACCGTAACTCTCTTCCATCCGTCTGGTCAATCTGTTCTTTGTGATCTAGGATCCGTCAACCTCCACCTCTGTGCTCTGGAAGGCAAGCCTCTTCCTGATCTTCCCAATGTCCCAGTGGTCTGCAATTTCCCAGATGTCTTCCCTGATGAGCTACCAGGTTTGCCGCCTGATCGCGAGATTGAATTCGTTATCGAGCTGATGCCTGGAACCGCTCCCATCTACCGGCGTCCCTATCGGATGACGCATGATGAGTTAATCGAGCTGAAGGAACAGCTTCAGGAGTTAGAAGAGAAAGGTTTTATTCGACCTAGTTCCTTCCCCTTGGGGATGCTCCGCTCTTTTCGTGGAAAAGAAAGACAAGACCCTCCGGATGTGTGTTGACTATCGGCCTCTTAACGAGGTGACGATCAAAAACAAATATCCTCTACCTCGCATTGATGATCTTTTTGATCAGTTAACCGGAGCCACAGTCTTCTCAAAAATTGATTTGAGGTTAGGCTACCATCAAATCAAGATCCGACCCGAAGACATTCCAAAAATGGCTTTCTCAACTCGCTACGGGCTGTACGAGTATACGGTGATGTCTTTTGGGTTAACCAATGCTCCTGCTACCTTCATGAGGTTGATGAATTCCATCTTCATGGAATACCTGGATCGTTTGTAATCATCTTCATTGATGACATCCTGATTTATTCCAAGACCAAAGAAGATCATGTTGAGCATATAAATCTTGTTTTGGGCAAACTTCGTGAACATCAGCTGTATGCAAAATTCACTAACTGTGAATTCTGGCTCGAAGAAGTTGCTTTTCTAGGCCACGTGCTTTCGGCGAAAGGTGTTGCCGTGGATCCTAGTAAAGTCAAAACTGTTCTCAATTGGGAGCAACCCAAATCAGTCACTCAAGTACGGAGTTTTCTTGGTCTAGCCGGTTATTACCGTCGTTTCATCAAGGACTTCTCCAAGCTTGCCAAGCCATTGACCGAACTCCTTAAGAAAGAGAAGAAGTTTGAATGGTCTGAAAGATGTGAAGCAAGTTTCCAAGAGCTGAAGTGCAGATTAACCTCCACTCCTGTTCTTGTTCTTCCAGATATCCACAAAAATTTTGACATCTTCTGCGATGCTTCTCGCCTGGGTCTCGGTTGTGTATTGATGCAAGAAGGCCATGTGGTTGCTTACGCTTCTCGCCAGTTAAGGCCACATGAGCTCAATTACCCAACCCACGACCTAGAACTCGCTGCGGTGGTTCATGCCTTGAAGATTTGGCGACATTACCTTATCGGTAATCGCTGTGAGTTGTACTCTGACCACCAAAGTTTGAAATATCTGTTCACCCAGCCCGATCTGAACCTTCGGCAACGAAGATGGCTGGAATTGATCAAGGATTATGACGTAGGTCTCCATTACCAACCTGGTACTTAGCCGGAAAACCTACTGTAATAATCTAAGGATTCAAGAACATCAACTGCTCCTCCATGAGGAATTCGCGCGGCTTAATCTCGAAGTCGTTCCCTTTGGTTCCCTGCATAACCTTGAAATCCAATCCTCTTTGGAAGACCAAATCAAAGCTGCCCAAAAGCTAGATAAAGGTGTCAACAAGATCAAGGAAAACATTGCTAGCGGAGTTGCTAAATGTTTTTCAATTGATGATCAGGGCATTGTTCGATTTGGCAATCGTCTTGTTGTGCCGAAGAATAAAGATCTTCGAGATTCTATCCTTCGTGAAGCTCATGATTCTCCCCTGTCTATTCATCCGGGTGGTACAAAGATGTACCGAGATCTGAAGCAGAGATTCTGGTGGACCCGAATGAAAAGGGAAATCGCTCAGTTCATCTCTGAATGTGATGTGTGTCGTCGTGTTAAGGCGGAACACCAAAAATCCGCAGGCACACTCCAATCTCTGCCTATCCCTGAGTGGAAGTGGGATGAAATTGGTATGGATTTTATCACCGGCCTTCCAAGAACTCAGAAGAGAAATGATGCCATTTGGGTAGTCATCGATCGTCTGTCCAAAGTAGCACATTTTCTTCCTGTCCGAGAGAAGAACTCAGCTAGCCAATTGGCTGATCTCTATATATCTCGAATCGTATCTCTCCACGGGATCCCTAAGAGGATAATCTCTGACCATGGTAGTTTGTTCACCTCCAGATTTTGGGAAAGTCTCCAAGCTGCTATGGGAACTCATCTTTCGTTCAGTACAGCTTATCATCCTCAAACCGGTGGACAAACCGAAAGGGTTAACCAAATCCTCGAAGACATGCTTAGGGCTTGTGTTATATCCTTCGGTGCAAAATGGGAAAAGTGTCTTCCATTTGCTGAATTCTCATATAACAACAGTTTCCAATCAAGCCTAGGCATGGCCCCTTTCGAAGTTCTGTATGGACGCAAGTGCCGAACTCCCCTCAATTGGTTTGAAACCAGAGAAAGGCAGATTCTTGGACCGGACTTGATTAACGAAGCAGAAGATCAAGTTCGAGTTATTCGAGAGCGGTTGAAAACTGCTCAATCTCGTCAGAAGAGCTACTCCGACCTCCATCGTCGTGAGATCCACTTTGAGCCAAACGATAAAGTCTACCTTCGGGTCACTCCTTTCAAGGGTGTTCGCCGATTTGGCATCAAAGGAAAGTTGGCACCTCGTTACATTGGTCCCTTTCGCATTCTTTCCAAACGAGGTGAAGTCGCATACCAATTGGAACTACCTCCGTCGTTATCCAATATCCATAATGTCTTCCATGTTTCCCAACTCTAAAAATGCTTTAAAGATCCGATTCCGGAGTCTGTTGTTGATACCCTGGATCTTCAAGAAGATCTTTCTTACCAAGAATACCCAGTTCGAATTCTCGACGAAATGGAGAAGACAACGCGAAGATGCAACGTGAAGTTTCTTAAAGTCCAATGGTCCAACCATTCCGAAGAAGAAGCTACTTGGGAACGTGAAGATCTTCTTCGATTAGCGTACCCCTCCCTCTTTTCCAGCTAATCCGAATCTCGGGGTCGAGATTCTCGTAAGGGGGGTAGGTTTGAAACGTCCCTATTCTAAATTAGTGTTGATTGTGCATCATAGCATGGCATAGCACAAATGCATTTAAAAATTTGAATTTGAATTACCTAAAAGGAAGGAGTTTGGATCGGTTTGAACTGAAAACGAGTTTGAAATTTGAAAACAAATTCAAATGGAGGCAAGAAACTAAGGGTGACCTTGAACAAATCCTGAATTTAAAAAATATTGGAACTGGGTTTGGAATTACAAGCAGAAATCAAAAAAAAATAAAACCCTAACCCTACCCGGACGGGCCTCCCCTTCGGCCTGCTCCTTTTCTCCCTCTCCCCGCCTGGGCCCCGGCCCCACTTCTCTTTCCCCGTGCAGCCCATTTGGCCCGCCCGGCGCCTCCTTCTTCTCCCTCCTGGCTCCTTCTCCCGCACGCTACCCCCCCCCACTCTCTCTTCTCTCACCCGAGCATGCCACCTCCGCTCCCCCTTGCCTGCCCCGTGGCGCACCTCGCCTGCCCCGCGCCTCCCTCGGCTGCCCCGCCGGCCTCCCCTAAAAATCCCCTCCCCCTCGACTGCTCCGCGCTCTCTCTCCCCCCCTTTCTCTTCCTCGCCCCCATCCCGAGCCGCCTCGGGTGCTCCTTCGCCGAGCTTTGCGTCACGTCGCCCCGCGCCTTGTCGCCGCCACCGAGCCCTCCTCCCTCCGCCCTTGGCCCCGCCTCGGCGACCTCGCTCCCGCCGCCGCTACCCCGCCTCGCCGACGCCTCCACCGTCCCACTCGCCGCCCCGACCCTGAGCCCCCTCCTCGCCGCCGTGCCTCGGTTCCCCGCCGTCGCGCCCCCGGGAGCTCGCCTCGACCACCGCCGCCTCCCCCACCTCGCCGGTCGCCTCCGCTCGCCCCCGAGCCACCCGCCCCGGCCGCCTCATCCCCGCCCCATTGCCGGCCGACCTCCCGCCACCTCTCGGTGAGCCCGCCGCCCTTGGCCCCGCCGCCGTCGCCCCTTGCCTTGCCCCTCCTCACCGCCGGCCAAAGCCATCGGCGACCGAGCCGCCGCCGGTAAGACCCACCGCCGGCCGGACCACCGGAGTGCTCGGTCCGGCCGAGCCAGTGGCCTCCGACCGGTTAATTAGGGTGGTTAGATTAGTTAATGAGTTAGGTTAGTGAGGTAGTTAGGTTAGTTAGTAGTTAAGTTAGTTAGGCTTAATTAGTAGCTTAATTAAATGCTAAGTGTATTCAATAGTATTCATTCATTGCTCATGATTGCTAATCAGACAAATTAATCACTGATATTAATGCTTAGTAGTGTATTTAATAAGCTGTTTGAATGTGTGTGTATGCCACCCGGGGTCCACATGTCAGAAAATAGAAAAAGGAATAAAAGAAATTGGAAAAAAACCTATGACAGTGGGCCCACCTGTCATAGGCTCGGTCAATTTTGACCTGAGTTGACTGAGGGGCCCACTTGTCATACTCTAGGGCTAGATCAGATTGAGTAATAAAAGTAATTCATTTTATTTTGCTGAGAAAAATACAACAAAGGGGTTTAAATTGATTTAAATCTTATTAAATTCGTAGAAAATTCATCCTAATTCAGAAAATTGCAAATAATATATCAAAATATTCAGAAAAATGAGAACTATTCAATTATATCATATTCATCCATGTTTGCATGCTAGGAAAAATGAAAATGCCTAAAAACTTGAATTAGGGTTTCCCCGAACCCCTGGAGAAATTCGGATCGCGATAATTCGAGCGTCCGGACTCCGATTAACTTGATTCCAGTTGCGTTAGTTTGCATTTCGAATCCTCTAGCTCATGGCATACATTGCATCTCATGCTGAAGTTCCTCATCGTGGTGTTCACACTACGCTTGTTTCTGTGTTTTTGTTCTCCCGATAGGACCGGAGGATCACGACGAGTATAACTTTGAGCAGGAACAGGATCTAGTCGTTGAACCGCAAGGCAAGCAGCCCCCTTTGAACATATTGCGGATATCCCATTATTTGCAAATTTATTATTTGTTTTTAAATCTGTATTGCATGCGTTCAACTGATATTTTATGCTAAGGATTAACCCTATTCCCTGCATGAGAACTTACTTTGTCGCTCAATCAACACCACCGACCCTCCCAACCTGATTAGAGTAGATTACTTGTTGCGTTATTATTGCTTATACAGCTACTGATGCTTAGACCTGCTTAGTCGGGTTCAAGTCGTAATTCCTGGAATGGCAGACGAAACACAATACTCTGGATGGGTTAGCGGTTAGGTGGTTGTTCATCGGGCGGTTGTTAATAAACTTGACTAATCTCAAATCGGGCATCGACGAGAGGCCATGCTGGGAGCATGGTGGGTTATCTCGTTAATCCCACAAGGACCGGTTCCCGGTGTCCTTTCGAACCAAGATTTACGTGCTTCTACGCGGGTGGTATAATGGGCTACCCATGACCGAATAATCTGTCTAGGCTTAGGATATGAGCTGCATAGTTTGCCGTTTTCGTGACTTGGGTGCGTGGAAAACAAGGAGGTGGTGTGATGCAACAATATAGGAGTGAGGGGTACACACGGTCCGGGACCGGGGATGTATCACCTGCCACAACTAGTGGTACCGCGTCGAAGTATCGGCCGAACTGTCGTTCGCGGACTAGCCTATTAGGGCGGCTCATACCTAGGTCGAAAACATTGTAAAGGTCGTGTTCAACCACCCTCTGCTAGCACACCTCGTGAAAGTGTGTACTTGGTAGCACTAAGAGTCGGTTGATGCGCGTAGGTAAAGATGTACACCCCTGCAGGGTTTAAACTATTCGAATAGCCGTGTCCGCGGTTATGGACAGCTTGGTAAGAATCCGCATCGAATTAGACAAGTATAACCCTAATCTAAAACTTGTCAACTTTAAGGCTTTGGTTTTAGCGATTGCTTCCTCCCCGGTGGTCGAGGAAGAATCGAGGGTTTAGTGTGTCCGACGGTCTGCTTTAGGTTTTATTATGCAGTTTCAGCTCTTCTCCTTGCAAAGTATTTCGGTAGACGAATTTCAATCTACTTACAGGTATTGTGAAGAATAAATTAGCTTTCTACAAAATTAGTCCACAGATAGCCCTTTCTTGATACCGACGCATCTATTATTAATTTCCCCTGTAAGTCTTGCGGAGTACATTTTGTACTCACCTTGCATTCGTTGATATTATTTCCGTGCAAAGGAAACCACTCCCGCAGCGGAGGGTTTCTACATTGAGGTAGACGCCGACATCGACTAGTCGCTGGTGATCCCGGGCAGTGGTCCTGCCCTGGGTTCGGCAGTTTGGTTTGTTCTGCCACCGCTTTTGGCCCTACCCTTAGGCTTCTCAGCCAAACTTAAACTTCCGCTGTGTAAATAACTTTTGGGTTGTGTATACGTTGTTAAGTTTCCGAACGACTAGTATTATTGCAGTTTCGGTCGTAGAGTCTCTGTGATGATGCTGGTTTGTTCTCCCCCCTGTATCGTGTACAATGCGTGTATGTTTGAAGTGCATGATGCAGGTAGGATTTCAGAGTCTTTAACATAGAGTCATTAAGTTTAATTACTCCTGTGAAGCGACTCTCCACTGAGAGGTTGGGAACTATATCACCCTACTCCAGCCGCGCATTAATTTGCCGGGACGAGGTCGGGGTTGATGTTCCGGCTCAGTGGGAAAGAGTGAGGAGACCATATCACCCTACTGCTCTGTGCATTGAATTGCCGGGGTAAGCTTTGGGGTTGAAGTCTCGAGCTATTCGAAGCCATATCACTCCACTCCTCTCGGATTTGACCCCCGTGAGTTGAGGTCGGGGTTGACGTTTCGACTTAGCGAGTGATTCCTCTTAAGACTCTCTGTTACGGAATCTGGGGTCCGACATCCGCCTCCGCCCCGACTCCGCCGGGCCCCCCGCCGCCGGATCTCCCGCGCCGCCTCCTCTCCGACGCCGCCGTGCCCCTTCCCCGCGCCGCCGGATCCGCACCCTTCCCCGCCTCTGCCTCCTCCACGACGCCGCCGGGCCCCCTCGCCGCCGGATCTCCCACGCCGCCTCCTCTCCGACTTGCCCCCTTCCGCGTCGCCTCCCTCCGACTCCCTCCTCTTCGCGCGGTGCTCCTCCTCCACCACGGCGATGACGACGGCCGCGTGGCATCGACGTCCGAGCGGCGGCAGCGGAGGGACCATGGTGGAGGTGCGGGACCGTGCGACGTGCGACTGGATCCGCCGGCTGCGGCCTCCCGGCGACTGGATCCGCCTCCTGCAGCCTCGTGCAAGGTGGCGGGCACGGCTCCTACGCGGCGACCACGGCAGCTCCAGCGCGGTGGCGGGCACAGCTCCGTTGCGGGCTACCCGGGCCCGGCCCATTTTTTTTTGTTCCCCAGCTGTATCTCCACTGACGGGCATGGTGCCCGTCAGTGGCTCTTTTAGCACCACTGACATGTAATTAGTGACGGCCCCAAAGGCCCGTCAGTAGATGCATTTTTTGCCCGTCAGTACTGGATGATTCTGCAGTAGTGTGGGATGGGGAGGCTGGCGGCTGGCAGCGGATGGGGCTACGCGAATGGAGACGAAGCAACAGATGGGATGGGGAGGCCCGCGGCTGGCGGTGGATGGGGCTATGTGGATGGAGACGGACTAGCAGACAGAGGTGCAGCTGACGATGGCCGGCGGGGCAGGGGATGGAGCTGTCGTAGGGCTTGCTGCTCAGGATACTAGAGGTGGCGCCATGATGAAGCCGGGGTCGATCCGGCAGCGTGCGGGGTTGGTGGGGACGAATCCAACACAGATCCGGTCAGACAGGATGAATTCTACGCGGATCCGATCGGACGAGACGAATCCGGCTGTGGAACCCTAATAAAACGCCACCGCCTCTTCCATCTGCTGCATCGATCCGGAGGGAGGTTAGAGAGGGGCGGCTCCGGAGTGGTAAGAGGGAAGAGGGAAAGAGGAGCAGTTGACGGATAGCAGCAAGAGAGGCTCGCCACATTTGGCGAGCGAGGAGACTCGAATGGGAAGGTCGGTAGGACAGGGAGAGCGATGGAGAGGCTACAGGAGGGTTTTTTTTTAATCTTTTGCTACTTTTTAGCTATGGAGAGTGGGATAAGAAAGGCTGTTGGAGATGCTCTACGGAGTAGGTTAGGAGGTAACTTTGTCGGTCAAACTTAGGTGAGGTAAAGTTAATCCGGTTAAAGTCATTTAACTCTTCTAATTAGAACAAATTGTTTTATGATATTTTAATTGGCGAATTAAAGTTTCAGTACACTAGTACCTCTTAAAAGTGTCAGCGCATCTAATATGCCGTCGTGCTCCCCTGTACTGACTTAACAGCGGACTTTCATTAAAAGGATGTACTTCATTAAAGGAGAACCATCAACTGCCCTTCAGTGTACATGTCCCCACGCATGACACTTCTTCGATGAATAATACCACAAGAGTGAGTACGTCCTTGTTCAATTAAGCTTGTTTATCATGAACTGTCGGCCATCGTATCGAATCGATCAAGGAATTGATGCTTGTCCTATCTCTACTCGAGAGTTTTTCTTTTACTTTTCTTTTTCCTTTAGGGAAAGAACATTCGTCGCAATCCAAATGATTACAGGCCACTACTAGAACTGGCCGGAAAGGAGAAGCATCAAGTTGGTCACAGATATTTATTCCAACCTTTTCGCTCTGAGGATCACAAGATATTTTGGATGTTGAAAGAGTCCGCTAAACATCGATAAGATAAAGAGTGGTACCTCTGTTTAACTGTTTTCTGCTCGTAACATTGCCACCGATACGAGAACCCCGAGCTTGTTAGCATAGGTGGTTATATCCTGTACGCATCAGAAATCAAACTTTAAGCTTAACTTCCTATGATTAAGACAGAATATTCTTATAATTAAGATAGAATATATTTTAGTGATACGCAACGTACCGTTAATAACGATGTAACATACAATGTATATGTGTGTCTGGCCCAACGGTGACCCACAAGATCATATATAACCAACGGTGGTCCAACGTTTACGGAAAGGTACGGTAGGACGCTGGCTGTGTTGGCTGAGTTTACGGTACACAAAGGGAGTAAGAAACAGTACTAACTCTTCTTTTCTTGGAAACCGTACTAACTCCTTTAAACTTTTCAAGAAAGGGCAACGTGATCATTCCTTTCGATCGTCCTACCTTCTCTTTTCTTCTCTTTTTCAAGCTGACTACCTCGCGATGAGCTTTAATTCGATCAACCGAAAGACCAAAGTTGTGTAGTAGTATAGTAGAAGAAATGAAGAGGGAATTAAAGTTCCTGTTTTTCCTTTCTTTCTCCTGAGTCTCTGTTTGGTCCCAGGTAAGATAATTAGATTAGCTAATTTTAACCTACCTAGATTAGTTTAACTTAATTTTATATTTTACAACTAACTTAATTAACTTAAATTACTGCTTAGTTATATTAGGTGGGTCAGTTGCATTAGCAGTAAAAAAATAAATTTAAGAGAGATAATTATGTCTGGTTAAGTTTTTTTATATTCTTAATGGGTTTGTTTAATCATATGTTGGAAGGATTAAATTTCGTTAAATTCCTTGACTGGGTTAAGTTAAACCTGACCCAAAAATGTTTGATGAGTCGAGTCTCTAACCCACCTCTTAGGCTTCATTAGGCATTGCAGTTGATTACCGAGTGATTTTGATCAGAGGGGACAGATCAAATCTCAGCTGTGCATGCACGGGTTTGTAACTACGAGCCCCGGCGGACATGTGGAATCTCCGGGGGTGACACGCCTCTCTGTGCGGCCTCTCAACCATCGGTCACATGTGCGTTAGCTGGGGCCCTTGTGCGAGCTTAAGTCACCGACCCGTCGTCCGTAATGGTATCTCTTAGCTGTGGTGTTCCTGCGGTTCAGACGTTCAGTTGGATCGTTGATCGCAGGAGAATTTTACATAATACAGTATAGGGAGTGTCTATTTCTAAGTTGACTTAAAAATAGTTATTTCTAAGTCAACGATCATAAGTATTGATTTTTGATCTAATGGTTAATTGAGTAGTTGCATATTTTAGAAATCATGTGTAATTTCAAGTCTAGAAATGTGCAACTAAGCATAACCGAGCAGTTGCACATTTTCTATACTTAAGTTGTACATGCAACTTAGATATAAAAAATGTGCAACTGGATCGACTGAGAAATAAAAATTTCTCAGTCGACTGAGAAATAGCAATTCCGTACAGTATATAATTCCCACAACGATATCGGCCAAGCATGCATGGATGAGACACCTAATGATTTTTTTTAAAAACGCCTAATTAATCAGTCGATCATTCATATGAATGTGTGCGTGCGTCGTGCGTGTGTGATGATGCGTGTACAGATGTGCGTCTCTTTTGTAGTCACAACAAGAAAAAGAAAGATGGTTGATCGATTGATTGATCAAGTGTCCGTTGCTTCGTAGTAGAATCATCATCAGCATGGTAAGGTGGCCGGAGGCCCCGTGGAGGTGTGGGCTGTCGCTGTCTCCTTTTATCCTGCCGAGAGCCCGAGGGAAAGAGAAAACCTCGTGGTCATTGGCAGGCACACGTACGTGCGTGCGCATGCAGCTAAACGAACCCAACAACCATCTGTATATCGATCCAGCCAAGTCAACGCATATGTATCTCTTGTGATTAATTGTCTCATTGGAGATTTGGAGAAATATAACATTTGCATTGCTAGCTCGATTTTATATATCTTTATATGTGAAATTATACACAATTTCTAAAATATGTACAACCTAATTGGTCGTTGTTGGGATATTTATATCTTGTATATGAACCAACCCGCATAATCCTATGTGGCATCCACAAGGCACAAAGTCAAGTCAACAAGCCAACGAGACAATTAGCAAAATCAAAGTAAGTCAAAAAAAGAAATAAGCCTATCAAGGAGTGGTATAAGAGGGCTAGTCCATCATGGTTCATTCTCCAATTCAACCTGAGAGTGGTGCGGGTCATGTATATTTTAGAAATTGCGTGCAACTTCACTTATAAAGATGTGCAACTAGAGATAATCATTTAATTTTTCCCTGCTTGAATTCTTCCTGTACCAGATTATGTAGGCTTATTTGTAGTAATTCAGAATCTCTCTCTGGTTATGCTTGTCTCTAACAAAGACTTACATAAAGTTCAGAATTACCTCGTTGCTCCTCCTCAATTCCATCAAGTTAAATGTGGGTTACGAAATGGCAGACCTAGGAGGCGCACGAAGGCGCGCTCTAGTGCTTAATTTTAGGAAACCGTATAATTTCTGGGACAAGTTTAACGCATATCCAGATCTCAAACTTTTTCACATAATTTCTGTTTGTGAGGCCAAAACGGTTCAAAAAAATTTCCACTGTCAGTATTAATTCAACCTCTGCCCAACCTCCCTATCAATATGACACGGTGACACGTACGTACGTAGGTAGGTACATCGCGGCTGAAGCGGACGGCGCAGGGAACAAATTAAAGGCAGGCCGGCTGGCCGGGACGCCGCCTGGCTCAATCGCACCGGCCGGCCATAGAGGCAACCTAGACAAGGAAATCATGCCAACGAACGAACGAACGAACGCAAGCCAGCAATTTCAGACGTCGGCGCGGTCGAATGGATGTAGAGCGACGGCGACGGCGACGGCGACGGACAGGAGATCGATCCGTCTGGAGGTCCTGCCCGTTTTTGGCCCCTTGCTTCCGGGTACCGTCTGATTTTTGACTGCTACAGCCTCTCGTGCACGTTGCACAACCTTCACATATGTTGGGAGTTTGTTGCTTCCCAGTCTCCCCGCAAACGGAACAGAGATAAAAGCTTTGCCCAGCTTATTGATAAAGCAAAGTATCAAATAAAATCACGCTGGTAGCCGACGATGCAACAGACACTATAAAACAACGCGCTAATAAAATATCAGCAATCAAGCGAACAACCGAAGAGCAGGAACCCCATCTTATACGGAAAACCAATGTTGTCACACCAACATAGACCTACATCCTACCGAGTAGGTTAAATCCAGCATAACCTATATAACAAAAATACAGGGAACCCCGATAAACTGAAAGAGCATGGAAGCCGTCTCGCCTGTTGCATCGAGAAAAAAGTGTCTCTTGCCGTTCAGAAGCTGCACCACGATGTAACAATCACCGCAACTATCGCTGAGCTTTTTTTTAAAATATTATTTTTTTCAGAAATTTCAGAAATAATACCATGTTTGAAAAATTTGCAAAAATGGCTTCAATCGCCACGGGTCGTGGCGATTTCGGAGTAATCGCCACGGCTCGTGGCGATTTCTCTGTACCGCCAGCGCAGTTGACGATTCAGTATTGAATCGCCATGGGCCATGGCGGTTTCACCTAATCGCCACCAGTCATGGCGATTGCGCCTAATCGCCACAAGTCGTGGCGATTTCTCCTAATCGCCACGGCTCGTGGCAATTTCGCGCCGAAAGTGGCTCTGCCCCGCCTGGCCCCCCTCTAGTGTCCCTTTTGTCGCCCGTGAAGCTTTACGTCGCTTCCTGCCCGTGAAGTGAGAATCCTAAGCCCCTCCCCCTCTATTTATTCACCCCTCAGCTGTCTCTGTCTCCCATCAATTCGAAAATTGAAAAATCGATACAAAGAAGAGAGGGAGAGGGATTAGGGTTTGGGAGCGAGGTGAGAAGAAATAAGCTCTCGGAAGTGGCAAGAGGGAGAGAAGGGACATTAAAGTTCGGACGGTGTGAGGTAAATAGTTACGTTATTATTTTGTTTAGTTTCGTAAAAATAGTAACTATGGCGTATTCCAAAATGGCAGGAATGGCCTCATCTGGTGCTGACGAGATGCCGAAGCAGAAGATGGTTGCCGACCTGCCCGCAGGTGTCGAAGTTCCCCTTTGCTGGTGCCAAGATCCGTGCAGACTGATGAAGTCGGATGAGTTCTCGTACACGTACGGAAGAAGGTTCTTCATGTGTGCTAACTACGACGAAGAGCCACCGAAGTTTGGCATGTCCAGACGGCGTGAAAGGGTAAAACTCGCACATACCCGCATTTCTAACACGATGCAATACTATGGTAACAGTCGTTTACTTGCAGTCTCCACCTACTATATGTGACTACATACAGTGGCTGGACGTTACCCAATCGAAAGAGGATGAGGAAGAACTCATGTGGAAGGTTGACTGTGCTCGAGGTCGGATTCAGGAACGCATGCACGAGGCAGAGGAGGAGGAGAAGAGAAAGCGTTGGCAGGAGATGCAACTCAAAGAAAAGGAAGAGGCGGAACGTCGAGCTGCGGAGGCACGTGAGGCCGAAAGGGCGAGGAAGCGCGAGATGGCGCGTCGCGCGAAGGAAGAAGGGGAGGAAGCTCACGCTCGTCATATGAGGAAGGGAAAATATCCGAAAGGCCCTGAGTAGTTATTTCAATATTCTATTAGGTTGTTTGGCTGTATGCGAATGTTATCGTACCGTGTTGTCACGCCATGCGTAGTGCTAACGATGTATCGAACTCTAGATTTCGAAGAAATAAACAGAGTGTTCCATGCAATTCAGTACAACTAATGATACTCGAAATACGAAGTGCTGATAGAATATAATGTAATACAGTACTAAAGTCATGGACGCCTAGTCTCGTTGTCGCCTCTTCCTGATTAGCGACGGTGAGTACCTCTGCCTAGGCTGCCCCGCTCCCGCCCTAGGAGCCCTGCCCACCGGAAGTGTCGGGTCAGCCTGTGTATCCTGCGTGGGCGCTGGTGGCTGAGTCTGCTGCGTCGTGCCGAACTGAGTCAACTCGGCCGCCTCGTCGTCGTCGTGAAAGCTGAAGCCCTGAGTGTCGGGGCTGTTGAGGATGTAGTCAAGCGGACTACCTGGCACCTCAAGCGGCATGTGACCTGCATATAACCGGAATTAGTGAGCACAGCAACGTAAGGAATAATGGTTTGTACGAGACGAGAATAGTTTTACCTTGTGCACTCATGGAACATGGGGCCGCACTCTGCTACCACGCAGAACCACCCGCCTCTGTGGGCCCCGGCGGCTGGGAGGTAGGAGGCTGACGGTGCCTCGTCTGTGAAGGACGCGGTGGTCTCTGTGCTCCCTGGCTTGAGCTAGCGCCGGCAACGACGTCATCCGTGTGCGTGCACCTGAATATGTCCATGATCCTCCTAGTAAAATCTGCGACCCTGGACAAGCCTGCGTGGTCAGTGGTGCCGGGTGGGTGACGCTGCAGAAGTCTTGTCACCTCCGCGTTCGCCGATGTCGCCCACTGTCCCTGAAAAGTGAGAATCATAGTTTCGCACGTAAGTAATACACAAATAGACACGGAGAAGCGGAGCATGAAATTCACTAACCGCCAATCTAGAGTTTCTGCCGCGAGGATCGGGTACATGTCTGTCATCTGTGCCGCCGCCTCCTCAGGGTCCTCGCTTCCACGAATAAGGTGGACGCGTGTACGTGGCAAGTACCACTGCAAGTAGGCGTCGAAGTCCGCATACCGAAACGGCCACTCCTCGGGCAGGACGCTGTTCAGAGCAGTGTCCCACGCGGCAACAAAAGGGGCCATCCGTGATACCCACTGTGTCTCCCTAGTACCCCCTCCCTTGCGAGTCCACCTGTTTACGTAATAAATTTGTATCTCGTAAAAAGGAATAGCCATTCGAAATCTATATCCAATTCTGAAACTTGACTTACGTGTGTGCGTTCGGCTCGACGAGTGGTACGTGTGGAGGCGGGTACTGCTGGTACAAGCCAAACTGCCTCATCACACGGTGTGGTGAGTTGTCCTTCACGAAGATGTCGAAGACAATCTTCGAAGTGGTCCTCCAGTAGGTCTCGTCCCGCCGGCACAGTGAAGACATCCCCCGGTGCGGTGCACGTCGCGCCAACGCATCAGGGGAATACGGCTCCCAAATGACGCTCTATGCAGAGAGGTGCTGGAACTGCTCCGTGAAAGAGAGGTAACAGCCTCGTACCTGTGCCCTCGCCCACTGAGGCTGCAAGAAGTACGTCATATGAGAGTCATAGACAATGAACTTACGAACTGAGGTACAAATATTATAAGCAAATACAAGCTGAGGAAGAGACAAAGTAACTCACTGTTCTTCTTGTCCACATGGACCCGAAAGTCGGTCCGTCCTCCAGCAACTGGGGCCCTCCTCCACGGTAGAACTCCGCGCCGTAAGCTGAGTCGTCGACCCATGGTCGGCCGACCGGGAAGCGCTCGAACGACCACAGCTGGAGAAGAAGCGGACACCCTGTGAGATTGGCGTTGGCCAACCTCCTCTTGCATGCGCCGCAGAGCGCTCGGTACAAGCCCGCAAGCACCGCAGACCCCCAGCTCGTCGGAGGGAGCTGATCCTCCGACTCAGCATCTGCGATCTGCCGTGCTATGCCGATGTAGCGAGCGTCGACGCTGTCTCCGTGGACACTCGTGAACATCACGTACCCAAGCAGCCAGAGCACGTACGCCTCAAGTCCCCGGTTTAGCTGGTACATGTCAAGGTCTCCCTGAAATCTGTGCTCCAGTGTGTCCAGCTGCATGAATATGTCAGATAACAGAAATATGATGATTGCTGCACGAATATGTCGAACATCATTAAACGACATACGTACCTCAAACTGACGAAGCCACATCAACCTGGGACCGTGCTTCTGGCCGGCCCTTGCCACCTCAACCTCAGGTGGCCCAGGTGGTAGAGCTGCGACAAACCTGTCCGCCAGTGAGACAGGCCAGTCAGCAGGAGCCTGCAGCGGACCCACCGCTGCTCCAGCCACTGGTAAGCCAAGTAGGCAGGCCACGTCCTGCAGCGTGACCGTCATCTCCCCCCAGGCAAAGTGGAAGGTATGGGTCTCGGGCCGCCACCTGTCCACAAGTGCGGTCAGCAAGGAGGCATCGAAAGGAAACCTCCTAGAACGACCCACTCCAACAGCCGGCTGTCCGCCGTCCTCGTCGCCCACCGCCTCGACCATCCGTGCGAGTGGTAGTAAACCGGACCACGCGAGCCTATCAGATCACAAAATAAGTCCAGTTAGTACCGAAACACGATGATATAGATAGAACCAAGTAATGTACCTCTCGATCCACGACTCGTGAATCCTCCACGCGTGATCAGGTGTACGAGTACGGAACACTCCGAGGTCACGGTCTCCTGAAGCCAGCAGCCTAGACCGGTGCTCTCGGTCCTCTCGCTCATCTATCAGCTCGAAGCGAGCCATATCTATTCATGCGATACAAAAAAACATTGAAGTAACATGAAGTAAATATAACACGAATACATCAAGTAGTACATGAATACATGCAGCACACGAAGTACATATAGCACGAATACATGAAATACACGAATTACACAAGGTTAATAGTCCATGAAGTACACGAATCACATGGAAAACACTTGAAGTAAATACGACACGAAGTTCGAATGCAGTAGCAAATTACATGATACAAAGAGTGCGACAAATAGTACTAATAGCCTGACCCAGAGGCAGCACTAGCCGCCGCCTCCTCCTCCCTTCTTTTTTGGTCTTCTTTCATCTCGGAGATGTCTTCATGCGGTGGCCGAATTTCTTGCAGTAGCTGCACTGTTTGGTTGGTCCACCAGCCTCCGCCTTGTCCATCGTGTTATGAATACGGCGCGTCCGGCGTCGTCCCACGGTAGCTCGGAGGAGGCTAAAATCGGGGGACATAGACCCGTTCGCCTGGAGGTACCTGCGTGAAATTATCCACCACACGGAAACCATACAGCTCCCCTGTCCAGGTATCACGGACAGCCTCCTTTGTGAAGTAGTACGACACGAACGGCCTCGTGTCCATCTTCGTCTTCGCAGCCGCAGCAAGGACGTGAGAGCAAGGCTTGTGAAGAAGCATAGGCTTGTTGCACGTACACGTAGCAGAGATATTCGGTTGCATATGGAAAGTAACCTCCTGAGTAATCTCCTGTGCGCAAACCCCGAATCCGCTCTTCTGCTTCAAACATACCTCAAACCTACGTTGCACATTACCCGTGCGTCTGGCCTTGTGCATTTGCGCCTTCTGGCCTTCTCCTCCATGTACAACATAGTCTTAGCACAGTAAGGTGTTCCACCGAATTTTTCCATATGCAGTACAGCCTTTGCACGCCTCTCCTGAAAGTACCTCATTGTGCCGTGAAGCGAACCCTCCACGATGGCGACCAGGGGTAAACCTCGTACCCCCCTGAGAACAAAATTGTAAACCTCAGCAAGATTGCTAGTCATGATCCCATATCTAGCACCGTCTGTGTCATGGAGGAGGGACCACTGCTCAAGAGGTTCCTTACTTATCCAATCCGAGAAGCACTTCACCCTGCTTGATGCCTTCCTCCTAGTGTTTGGTTCGTCAAATCCCAGAAGATCACAAAGCCTGTGTGTTACCTCCCCAGGGTTACGTTGTCTAACCTCCTTCTTCGTGAACTCGTCCAGTCTCCTCCAGTACTCGTCAAACTTCCGATACTGGTTCTGTTTGCATAACGTTTTGAAGAGGTTCATCAAATGCTTGTTCTTGAACTGGCGATAGAAATTGGCCGCTAAGTGACGGGTGCACCACCTACTCCTGATGTCGTACCAACTGCATTCTTCTGGCAAATCTTCCCCCTCCGGAGTCTTCGCCGCTCCTTGCTGCAGATGGCGAATTGCTAGCAGCAGCCCGGCATGCCGATCATGAATAACACACACGTTTGGTCGATCCTTCACAAGACCTTGCTTCAGACACCCAAGGAACCACATCCAGTTGTCGTAGCTCTCGCAATCAGCGAAACCCATTGCAAGTGGCACTAACTGATCATTTCCGTCTGCCCCAATTGCGGTAAAGAGTGTCCCCTTCAGCTGGCCTGTCATGAATGTCCCATCAATACAAATAACCGGCCGAATATGTCTGAACGCTTCTGCGCACGGGCCAAAGCACCAGAAAGCACCATTCAACATAAGTTTTCCAGGCATGTCCGGAGATGGCAATAAGAGACGGCTAACAATGTCCCGTCGTTCCTTTGGCCCAGTGTGTCCAGAAGAAATGGCAAATTGTGGTATGAATCGATGAATGTCCCGAACCGCCGCTCTAGTGCGATCTGCTTAGCCCTCCATGCCATGGCATAACTTATGCTATACTGGTATTTGCTCTCTATAGATGTCTGTATGAACTGTGCTGGAATGCAGACATTCTTCACTATCTCGTGATACATCAACCCAACCACGAGTTCAGCAGTGATATTCCGATGGGTGTCAGAAACTCCGCTTATCACACATGTATGCGGCACCACCCGTCGTATGACCCACTGCACTTCGTACTTCCTCAGGGACGCATGCACGTAGCCCTCACACCCAGCAGACTTGCACTGCACTGAGTACTGATCCCTGCAACTTTTCTGCACTCGAAATGTCCTCTGTGTCGACATCGCCCAAAGCTTCACCGCCTCTTTCACCTCTTTCTTCGTGTGGTAGCATGCGCCTTGGACAATCTCGTTCGGTTTGTACGGATACCTGTCGTCACTTCCGCCCTCGAGATTCATTCTGCTGGACATGTCAAGATTCCACATACTAGGAATCGGATCGCCGCCTCCTTCTTCATCCTCATCTTCGTCCTCTTCGCTGCTACCTGTTGGAAATATGCCCTAGAGGCAATAATAAATTGTTATTATCATATTTCTTGTTCATGATAAATGTTTATACTCCATGCTATAATTGTATTAATCGGAAACATAATACATGTGTGGTTTTATAAACAACACCGTGTCCCTAGCAATGCCTCTATCTGGCTAGCTCGTTGATTAAATGATGGTTAAGGTTTCCTAATCATGGACATGTGATGTCGGTTAATAACGGGGTCATGTCATTAGGAGAATGACATGATGGACAGACCCAAATTAAGTTAGGCAATTCGATCACGTCACAAAGTTCATATTGCATAGCTTTCCATTGTTAAATGTTCCGATCCTTAGACCATGAGATAATGCCACTCCCTGGTATCGGAAGAATGCTTTGGGGGCATCAACCGTCACGCCGTAACAGGGTGATCATAAAGGTGTCTTTCAGGTATTTCGGAAAGTACTTGTTGGGTTGCATGTATCGAGAGTGGGATTTGTCCATCCATGTGACAGAGAGATATACTCTGGGCCCACTCGGTAAAGCACATTCTGTATCGCTTGCAAGCACGTGACTAAAGAGTTGGTCACAGAGGATGTGGCATTACGGAACGAGTAAAGAGTACTTGCCGGTAACGAGATTGAACTAGGTATGGTGATACCGACGATCGAATCTCGGGCAAGTAAAATATCGCGAGACAAAGGGAATGGAATATTCGACATCGTGGTTCAAACCGATAAAGATCTTCGTTGAATACGTGGGAGTCATTATGGACATCCAGGTCCCGCTATTGATTATTGATCGGAGAGGTGTCTCGATCATGTCCACATATTCCCGAACCCGTAGGGTCACACACTTAAGGTTCGTTGACGCTAGGGTATAAAATGAGATATTAATATGGTGAGACCGAAATTTTGTTCGGAGTCTCGGATGGGATCCAGGACGTCACGAGGAGCTCCGGAATGGTCCGGAGATAAAGATTCATATATGGGAAAGTATTTTTAGGGTTCCGGAAAAGTTCGGGATTTTTCCGGTATCGTACCGGGAAGGTTTTAGAAGGTTCCGGGGGTCCCCGGGTGGGGCCCGCTTGTCCCGGAGGGGTCCACATGGACCGGGGTAGTGGCACGCTGGCCCACATGGGCCAGGCACCCAGCCCCAAGGGCCCATGCGGCTGCCCCCCAAGGGATAAGATCAAATCCCTTAAAAATAGGAGATAAGATCGAAAGGGGAGGCTTTACTTGGGGGAGGGTACTGTTCACGCGCGTACTGTTCACACGTGTACTGTTCACGGGTACTATTCCTCCTCCTCCAAGTTTCCTCCTCTATATAAAGGAGGGGAGGGGCAGCCCTCCGGAGAGGTCCATCCCAGCCGCCGCCTCCCTCTCTCCCATCTCCTCTCTCTCGTGCGCAGCGCTTGGCGAAGCCCTGTCTGCGGAGAAACCCCACCACCTCCACCACCATGCCGTCGTGCTACCGGAGTTGATCTCATCTACCTCATCTCCCGCCTTGCTGGATCAAGAAGGAGGTGACGTCTTCGAGCCGTACGTGTGCACATCTCGGAGGTGCCGTTCGTGCGGTGCTTGATCGGTTTGGATCACGAAGGGAACGTGATCGCGAAGAAAGTACGACTACGCCAACCACGTTCATTAGAACGTTTTCGCTCGTGTTCTACAAGGGTATGTAGATCTAATCTTCTCGTTACATGCATCTTCCTAGATTAGATCTTGGCTTTTGTTCGCTCTCTCGTAGGAAATTTTTTTTGTTTTCTATGCTGCGAATCCCATCACTACCGTCTTCAAGATTCGTCTGTTCCTCTCTAGCAACGGCATCATCATGCTCCATGATCTGCACTAGTTCCTCGCGTATCTCCCCCTCGTCCACCGAACCGCTGAGGTATTCATTACCTCCTGTCACGGAAGGTCCACCAGAAGGTCCACCGACTTCTACTACAGTGCCTTCTTCGCCAACAATTTCCTCTGCCGCCGGGCTGTTCTGTCCTCCGCCTCCGCCTTCTTCATTGCCTCCGTCTCCGCCTTCTTCATTGCCTCTGTCTCCGCCTTCTTCATTGCCTCCGCCTCCGCTGTTCTGTCCAACTTCGTATGACACCTGCTTAGGTACTGCCTGAACCAACAGATAATGGGAACCATTGCGTTTCTTACTTGCCCTCAACCAAGCCTGCCAGTCTTTTGTCAGATCGAGCGGGAACAAATCCCACCGGACATGCTTGCAAGACTTGCTAAAATACGCCTGCAAGGTTACACTTGCGACCTCCGGATCAAGACCAAAGGCCCGTGTGAACCATTCTTTAATATTATTGATGTGGTATCTGTGTGGATCTTGCATACGTAGTGTCGTTTGTTGGAAGCTACTAAGATCAACGGATCCAGATTCATCTATACGGACGGTACCAATACCGTAGTAGACTACAAATTCTACTACTTCTGACATTCCTGCCATCCAAAACATAATATTTTAGGCTACACAATCTAAGATTCTGCGTGCGTAAAAATTTAGTCTAATCGATTTCTAATTACAATACGACTGGATACAATTTGTTCAAAAATAATTTAGTATACTCAATTTCTAAGTACAGTACGACTGGGTACAATTTGTTCTGAACTAATCGTCTATGTAATCTACCAAACGTTTCTATTTAAAAACTCACTATATTTCTATACATTACGAGATCTAAATACTATGAATAGATCTACCCTAAATTGCATCTTGCTACAAATCTACACTAAATTTACCACGATTCTAGATCTACTATATCTCTAAATACTACGAATACATTTACCCTAAGTTATATTTTCTACAAATGTCTAAACCCTAAACCCTAAGTTATATCTACCCTAAGTTATATCTTCTACAAATGTACTCTAAATCTACCTCTAGTTCTATATCTACTAATACATCTAAGAGATTTAGAAATTTACCTTCAAACTAGTGCAAAGAAACTCTACACTTTCTCTCCCTTTCTCTCTTCTCTATTTTTTCTCTCCCTCTCTACCGAGCTCTCCTCTCTTCTCCTCCCGCGGCGCCCGCTCGAACTCCTCCTCCACCCACGCCGCTGTCGGCAGGCGATTGCGAGCGCTTATATAGGCTCGAGGCTTATCGCCACGACCCGTGGCGATTACGGGGAAATCGCCACGAGTGGTGGCGATTACGCCACGTGGTGTGGCGGTTACCTAATTCCGCGCGGAATTAACTTCCAGTCGCCACG
The DNA here is from genome assembly GCA_019208055.1 of Stipa capillata. NCBI lineage: Eukaryota > Viridiplantae > Streptophyta > Magnoliopsida > Poales > Poaceae > Stipa > Stipa capillata. Next base: position 352,264 of record JAGXJF010005405.1, read on the forward strand.
ACTCGTGGCGGTTGGACCGTTATCGCCAGCACGCGTGGCGATAGGATTTAATGCCGTAATGGCCCGTGGCGATAGCCAGAAATCGCCACCACCCGTGGCGGTTACGGAGAAATCGCCACGGGTCATGGCGATTGGACCCTACCGCCACGACCCGTGGCGATTGAAGCCATTTTTGCAAATTTTTCAAACACGGTATTATTTCTGAAATTTCTGAAAAAAATATTATTTAAAAAAAAACCCCTGGGGCCGCCCGTCCCAGCGTCTGCCCAACCGCCACGCCTAACGCAGACCGCCTTCACCACCTCTTGAAGCCACAGCCCCGATATGCCCCACCCATATGTAGGCCGTGGTGCCTCATAGGCTGGCTATCCGCAGTCCAGGCTACTCGTGAGTACCACATGTGGACCATACCACCACACCAAAAGTTTAGGGCCGCCACCTCGACACTCACACCCAATCAAGGAGGTAGGGGAAAAGTCATCGCCACCACACGGGGACTCGCCGCATCGTTGGGACGCCCGTGGCCCTAAAAAGTCAGCTAGGCGTGGGCCCTAAGGAAAAATATCTCCCTTCTTTCTTAGAGAGATGCTTCTATTCGATCGCGCAGCTTGAAATGAATCTACCTTTTTCCTTTCTGCAGAGTAGAAACAAAAGGGCGTTCTCTCAAAATGCAGCCCCTGTCAGGGTCCAGGAGTACGTACGTCCCCGGTTGATTGATTGATGTACGTGAAATTTGTAGTATAATAACTGAACTGGGTGCATACCGCAGTGCAGGGTAGCATACATCAGTTTGCGTGCATCGCACATGCAGACCGATTCATCCACATGTGGGACAGTTGAGGCTGGTGCGGCCTGCAGCAGGGCCGGGCAGGCCGAGGGTTTCGCTGCACATGTACATTGCCGGCCGCTAGCTCGCCGGCAGTGGCGGCCGCTCGGAGTTCCCGCACGGGAACCGTCATGGGGTTTGCAGGACAGATGATCATGCGATTCCGACCGAGCGCGAAGTGTCAGAGCATATATATTTCCATGGGCATGCACTTCGTTTGACGGAGAAAAGAATACTGGGATTCTCATCAGCGGCATTTTTATTTTCAGAGCTTCATCAGAATTATCCATGCATGGCGATTTTGTAGCAGTAGCAGTAGTAATTCCAGTGCATGGAACATGACTAGTCGGATTTTATAGTAGTAGCGTGGAATGAGTAATTTCGGGTCTCGGATCTGGCGCCAAATTGACAAACTGCCAACTGAACTGAAGGCCAAATTGACAAACTACCAATTGACATGAACGCCAAATTATCAAATTGACTGTTGGGGAAACGATGGAGCCATCTAAGGTGGTGCGCCTCCATCTCTTCAGGGAGGAAATTCTCCCATTTTACTTTACACGTGGACACTATCTTTTGATCCAGTAGATTTCTGCTGTCTATAAATGGGAGGCACCTCAATAGTTCAACGTACCTTTCAGAGATCCATCTAATAACGAGAAACAAGTGTCTCCTATGTACTGTGTCACTTTTTACTTTACTATATATTGTGTATTCGTCTACTTCTTCGATTACACCTACGTCTCATTCAATACCTCTTGGACCAAACTCGCTGGCAAAAATTGTTAGACACGTTATCAGAATGACGCTCCCGCCAAGCCTTCCCATAGGCTTACTTTACATCCGTCGAAGAGGTACAAATTGATGAACAGATGTGACAAATGTATCCTATTGTTGATCTAGATTCTATTGTTTTAATTTAGATATCTAGATCCATTTTTATTTTACCCATGCTACAATTCTATAGCAAATGTCGCTGATAGAAGTAGCCAGCCAATGCCGATCATTTCACTAATGAAATAGGAATTACCGATCGCACGTGGAGAGACGGCACGCACGCGTGTCACCGCCGCTATGCCACCTAGCACAGTGACATCACCACGCGGCCACGCAACCGCCCATCACTAGCGCTCGTATGCACCGCAGGACCGGCATGGCTTGTTGACCTACGCACCGCGTGCCGCACCGCCGCCTCCCACCCCGCATTGTGCCCACACAGGTCGTTAGGTCTACCTCCACGTCGGTGGGTTCCCGCACGAGCCGCCGTTAGCCATCGCCGCCACCCACTCGGGAGGCTAGGGAAACCCTTGTCGTCGCCCCCCTCCCCCCTTCGCGGGCTAGGTAGTATGGGTGGGCCAGTTCATGGGCCTCACAGCCCCACGAAGACAAACCAAAAAACATAAAGAAAAAAGGGGGAAAAGGTTGCGATGGAGGCAAATGGGCCGCTGGCCCATTAAGGCGCACGGTTTTACAAATGGGCTGGTGACTTTGCAAATAAGATCCTAGAATTTTTAGAAATTATGCATAAATTTTTCTCAGTACTGAAATGTAGCGTATACGTCCATAGAAGTTGCAGAATTAGCTGAAAATTTATATTCCAGCATAAAAGGGCCTAGAAAATATGATTTTTGAGTCAATTTTTTATTTTGCCAATTGCGTAACATGCTATTTATGTTTACATGTCGTAATTTGTATGTTTTAGTACTTTTAGATTAATTGTAATCTAAATTTTACCTTTAATCTTTGATTATTTCAAATAATGATTTGTTTAGATATTGAAACACGGTTTAGAATTATCTTTGTAACATTATTTGTTTGTATGCAATATTACCATCAGTAATTTTATTGAAATTCTTGCATGCAATGTAGAATCACTAGCATACCATACAAACCGTGAGTTTGAGGAGGTGTCCCAACACGGCCGCAATTGTCTCACTTAGGTGTCGGATGTGGAGATTGTGCTTGGAGCTAGAAAGCTCTGGGCCACTATGCTGTCGATACACCATAGGCGACCGTCACCTTTCCTAAGGAAAATGACCAAGCATTGCATTTCCTCCGGCATCACCTTTGCAGTATTCTAAAAAATGAGTACATGGCGGAGAAGAGTGTGTTTGCCTTGTGAACTGCTTTGAAAAAACAGTTTGAGAAGATGAAGTATCCATTTTGCCCCAAGTAGAGCTAGAATGAATTTGTTTGAGGTTTGCAAACTTTAGGATGGTTGGGGAGTATAATCCATACCGGGAGTGGACCAGGATTACTTAAAATCTGGTCTACATGGACATTGGTCTTGCCAATGCAAAGAGCCTCAACACGTGGTTGACGCTTACCAGGCCCGGAGAAGGCACGAGGTGCATGTTGCCGTCGCTTAGAGGGAGCCTCCACAAGCAGTGATTGTGCCTATGAGGGTCCCGCCTGCGACGGTGGCACCAATGGAGGTAGACTTCTCGGTTCTAGCAGCAGCAATCTCTCTCCCCCTTGACATCATTGTGGCTACAACCGTGATTGCCGAGGAGGAGAAGATGATACCCGAGCAGATCCACGCAAAGGTCTCTGGTTACTTTGTGGCCGACTTAGGGCCTGTTTGGTTTAGCTTCAGCTGGGGCTTTTCCCTAAGCACAGCTGAAGCAAAACCAAAGGGGCAGCTTCTGCCGAGCTATTCCCAACAGCTGCGCACCGCGATACGTGAAAAATGAGCGCCCCAGCGAAGCTGCGGGAACCCAGCTTCCCGCAGAGTTCACTTGCTGTCCCCCACGTTTGCCCCTCAATGCCACAACAATTACAAGAGAATGCCCTTTTGAGATCCCCTTTCTTCCCCGATCCCCTTCTCGTCTGGCAGCGCAGCCATCTCCTCCACCCGCAGCTGCCATCTCCTCCATCCGCCTCCGGCCGCCGCACCCCCGCACCACCTCCGGCCGCCGTGTCCCCGTCCCCCTCTAGATCCCCGCCGACCCCGCCAACCGCCTTCGTCCTCCGCCCAGATCCGGCAGACATGGTGGCCTGCTTGGCGACGGCGCCGGGCTGCACCGCTGAGCTCCACCGCCACTTTGGTTGGGGGCTCCAGCAGGCGCGCATGCGGGGACGGCGGCGACCGGCGTGAGGTGGCGGTGACGAGCTCCTCCCATGGCTGACCGGTGTGGGTGCGGGAGCTCGGCGGCAAGGGGGGAAGGCGGATGGGCGTGGGGCGTGGCACGAGCGGAAGAGGGGGGGAAGGACGGCCCGCCCGCCGGTGCTCCTTCCCGCCCGCCGGAGCTCCTCCCATGGCGGCGGATCTGGATGTTGGCGGGGATGGAGTGGAGGTGGTGGTGGTGGTTGGGGTGGGTGTGCGCTTGGCCGTGGGCGTGGAGGAGATGGGGGCCGAGGCGGCGGACACGGAAGACGGTGATGACTGTGGCGGTGAGAGGGGCTCGGTGGGAGGAGGAAGATGCCGGGGGGAGGCGGCGGCGGCGGAGCTGGAGGCGGCGGCGGCGTCAAGGGAGGAGGCGGCGGTGGAGTTGGGCCGTGGTGGTCGATGCCCCCGGCCCCTTTTTATTTTTATTTTTATTTTTCTTTTTATTAGTATTTGTATGTATTATGTTCTGTAATTCCGAATTGAAGCAAGTATTCTGTATTCTATTAGTATTTGTAATTGTTTTCTTTTGTATTTCTATTTGTATCATTGGATCATACCTAGGGACATTTCAGACTTTTCTTTCATATACAGCTAACAGCCACAGCCCAACCAAACACGTTGAATCACAGGCTCAGGTGTCAACAGCCACAGCAGCTTTTCCTAACAGCCAGCCAACAGCTGCTTCTACAACAGCCACAGCCCAACCAAACAGGGCCTTAGCCTACTACCTGCAGCGTACCAAGGTTTTATTTGTTTATGCTTTTGTCATTTTAATACATTGATCATTTATGAATGCATTGTAAGCTCTGTGAGAGCATAACTTAACTATCAGTGGTTTGAATGATTTATTCTTTTATTCAATATTTATCCAGTCATGACATGTTATGTTCTAAGATGTCTACGCATTTATTTAATTTGTTGCTACTTCCTCGTACCATTAGTTAATTAAATGCAATGTTTTAGGACACATGTTGCACCAAAAAATGGAGGAAGTTTGCCTTGCACATAGTGGCACCACTAATACCATATAAAGAGAGACGAATTATTTCTAGTCAATTCACAAGACCAACAGTATCATGAAAATCGCCGGTAGCGGTTCTTGTGTTATAGGCTCCAGTAGGGCTACTATTACCCTACCCATGGACATAGCTTTGACTATTGAAGAAGCATTATTGTACTCTTAATCGACTAGAGGGCTCCTAAGTTTTAAAGATATTCATGCAAATGGTTTCCATATAGAGAGCAATGATTAATATGGTAAGAATACCTACTAATCACGAAGCGCGATAGAAATGGAAAAAAGGTATTGGAAAGACATCATACATTTGACACTGGGTTGTACTACACTAGAATTATAGCACCCCTGATGTACACAGTCTTAAAGACTATATTTAGAAGCTCTGAATTATCCTGTCTATGGCATGATTGACTAGACCACCTTGATCTTAGAATGATGAGAAATGTAATTAACAACTCTAATGGTCATACCATTAATGTGAAAAACTTTTCAAATCAAGAAGATGTTATGTGCCCTACATGTGCCATATGGAAATTAATCCTAAGACCATCCACTTTGAAAGTGAAAGACGAGAATCCCGCATTTCTAGAACAAATAACAACAGTATATATGTGGTCCTATACAGCCCCGGTTAGGGCCATTTAGTTATTTTATGGTGCTCATCGATGCATCCTCAAAATGGTCGCATGTTTATTTGTTGTCTATGAGAAATCATGTTTTTGCAAAGCCAATCTCGCAGACAATCCAAATTAAGAATAAATTCCTACATATCAAATAAAGTTCATCAAAATGGATAATTGTGAAGATTCACTTCAAAGGCATTTGATGATTATTATATGGCATTGGAAATTAAAGTTGAGCACTCGGTACCACATGTTCATACCGATAATGCTTTGGCAGAGGCATAACTAAAAGAATAAATTTATTGCCTGTCCATTTTACAGAGTTGTAATTTACCATCCACATGTTGGGATCACATAGTTTTGCATGTTGCTAATCTCATCAACTTTAGACCATCGGCCTATAACATCCACTCTCTTATGCAGCTAGTGCTTGGGTCAGCACCAAAAAATTCGCACCTATGAAGGTCCGCACGCTAGGTTTATATATCTATACCGCCACCTCAACGATTAGCAATGGGCTTACTCTGTAAGTCTGGGATATACGTTGGTTATGAGACCGTTCATAATTAGGTACTTAGACCCGATGACTGCAAATTGTCATACAACTTGATTTGCTGATTGTATATTTGACAATGATCATTTCCCGACATTAAGAGGAGAAATCAACCCCTTAATGAAAAATGCTGGGAAATAATGTGACAAGCCACAGGGATCCAAGTACATGACCCCTGCACTAGTGAAGCTAATGGAAAAATTCAAAAAATAATTGATTTGCAAGCATTAGCGAATTAGCTGACTAATCACTTTAGTAGTTTAAAATTCGTGACCAAGTCACATGTGCCTACACGTAATGCACTAGAGAGGGTTGAAATACTAAGAAATGATGAAGATATACTCCTTTCCGTCCAAAGGCCCCAGAACAAAATTACTAGAACTCCTGCTCCTTAAATCCCAAGTAATCAGGGCTACCTGGCGAAAAAGGACAAGAAGGATTTGCAATGGAAAACCACTAAAGTACCTCCAAAGAATAGAGGGAACTAGTTGAGACCTTGCAGAATTCAAGAATAAAATATTGTAGACTTAAACCTTCTCATAGAGGAAGCACCTAGTAGAGATGTGTGTGCACACATCAGTGTTGAAAAATTAAAGAGCCATGCTCCCGCAACAAGAAATGGTGATGAGCAAGCGAAGTGCTCGAAGAAGCACTACATGATGAAATGACCATAAACTCTTCAAAAATAGGAGAATTCCTTAATAGAGCAACAACCAATGTTGACATCTACTTTGCAAAGAAGATTGCCACAATTATTGATCTTGATCCTAAGCCTGTATCGCTCACTGATTGTAACAAATAGAATCATTGCGAAATTACAATTTCTGAACAAAACAGAGGTATTTGGGTCCATAAGCCTAACTCCTTCCCACATACGCCCCATAGGACATAAGTGGGTTTTAGTTCGAAAGAGAAATGAAAATAATAAGGTGATAAGGTACAAAGCAATGCTAGTTGCACAAGGCTTCACTCACCAACCAGGAGTCAACTTTGAGGAAACCTACTCTCCCGTCATGAATGGAATTACCTTTAGACACTTAATCTCAATGGTAGTAAACCTGAATCTAAAAATGAAATTAATGGACATGGTAACAACATACCTATATGAAAACTTGGACTTAGACATTTACCTGAAAGTGTTCTAGAATTCTAGTTCCAAACCAAAACAGAGAAAATAGGAATCTCTATAGTGTGAAACTTAGAGCGTCGCTACATAGACTCAGGCAGTCTAGAAGGACGTGTGTCACATCCCGATTTTCAAAATCTGTGCGCCAGCATAATCCTGCATATGGTTAGGGCATTGTCAACCCTGCATGAACCCGTTATACCTGAACCCGCCATACACGCACTACATATATGCAAGACCTAGCCGGACACATACACTAACGCAACACCTACACCATATACACCGGTGTATCGACGGCACCCTACCAGTTAGTAGTCCCGAGCCAAGATGGATGGATTCCCGAGATTCCTCATATCTTTCCCCCACCTTACCACACATCAGAACCCCAATTCTATACCCCGATCCCTTCTTCCCTATTAAGCCCAATTTCATCTGAAACCCTAATCGCACATTCTAAAGCTCTTCGGCTTTTCTAAAAATTCTGGGAAAATTCATGGAACAACCTAATATTATCCCTAACCCAAATATTAAATAATATAGAGGTGCCTAGTTCAAAAATATTTGCATATAAAAAAATAATTAGCTTTAGGGCAGGATTGTGCGTTGAACTACAACCTATAAAAATAAGCATCAGAAAATTTTGGAAAAAAATTTCACAATAGTCCTCACCTTTCTAGGAATGCATATATGCAAAAACATGGGCACGACTAGTTCAGAAATTTCGAGCAACCAATATCGAACACCTTGATCTCAAAAAGCTTCTCGCATGAAATCATGAGCAAACCAAGGGAAGAGCTTCCAGGAAAATTCATGAGACCTTTACACTGTCCCAGCCGCCCACCTACTTGCTTAACTTTCCTCAGCAGCACTGTTGCTTTACACCACCCACTAAAACCTAGCTCTGATTAGCATCGACATTCAAGTTCATTGCTGTACCCAATAGTTTTCGGTGCCAAACCTTTCCTATATTCCTTGTACACGTCCACAATACTCCCTGACACTGCTTGACACGACCAAGTGCAACAGGACGCGCTAAAGCACTCCATGCCACTCTGGACATGCCCAGGCATGCACAAGCAGTGCACAGTGCACGCCCGCAACATGGCCCCATGCCAGTCCTTGGCATCAACGCGCCGGCTGTCGTTTCTGCCGCGCCGCCTGTCGTCTGGCTTGCCGCCCATTGCGCCGCCGTGCACCACGGCTCACCCCGCTCCCCTGTAGCTCCTGCGGTGCTCTAATTACTTTGGCAGCGCCTCATCACCGAGGCCGAGAAGGAGCAGCGGCAGTCACTGGCTACGCCAAGCCGCCCGCCTATAAAAGGACAACCCGAACCCTCCCTTCCTCGCTAAGCACTCCCCTCCTTCTCGTATAGTGACAAGTAGTCGTCCGTTCCTCCTCCATTACACTCACTCCCCGCCGTAGTTCACGACCAGCCACCCTTGCCTTCACCAAACCAAGCAGCACCGCGGTCATTCCCAAATCAACCAGCCCTAGCCCAATCTCCATTCTCTCTTCTTACCAAAACTACAACCAATTTCTTCACCCACCTCGCAGCGGGGAGCCCCAGTTCTGGCGGAACCCCAGCACCGGCGAGCTCCCCATTCCAACCCGAGTGGCAGGGTCAAGTTGTCGGGCCGGTACCACAGATAGGACCTCGAGCCAGGTAAGAGTACCCTATGACGCGTGGGCCGAAGTGAGGGCAAGGCCCACCATCGGGTGGGTGGCTGCGCCTGCCAGCTTCCCGTCTCCGCCGCAAGGAAGGCGCGTTCCCAAATCGGTGAAAGCGTATTCCGTCCTGGAAACCGTATCTTTTGGTCCAGAATCGGTCCATAACTGGGTCGGCCGGTTCGCCCCGCTCCAAACCGGTTCTTGGAAAAATTCCTCCGGTTCTGGAATCCACGGTTTAAACCCAAAATTTGTCATTCAAAGAGTTTAAATTTTGGAGATAGTTTTAAAAAATATATTGTGAAGACTAATTTAGGGCACCTCTTTCTCTCTTTTCTTTAAATCAACATATGCACTATGTATGAACCACTACTAGGGCAGCCCCAGGTAAACCCCGCACCCTACCAGCATATCAAAATTTTTATAACCTTTAGTGAATTAGCAAGACAGACGGTTCTGGAGTGGAGTCATAAGTAACATACTCTACCCATCGAAGAACACCTTCATTTTATGTCATGTATATCACTTGCACAAGGCCTTCACTTCTCTCTCCGACCTAAGACTTGAAGACCTCGGCAGCTTGCCACCAACTTTGGGGTCCATATATACCCTTCGTCTTGAAGTGCTCATAAGTTTAACAGCTTAAAAGTCGGACCAACGAGATACCTTTCCAAAACCCTATACCCTAAGTCTACCAACTTAAAATCAGAACCTTCATCCCCTCACCCTAATAGCATCATTCTCTTCTAAACATGCATATTATTTCGATTTACTGAAGTTGCTCTCATTGCTTCTTATTCGCCGATTTTCCGACGTGTAGTTGACGAAGTGAGGTACGTGCGTCAGGAAGACCCGGAATCACCCCCACGTCAAGAACAAGAGCAAGAATTGCCAGGCAAGCATTCCCACCTTGATCATGTTGAATCTCATATGTGTGAAATTTAATTATTTTGTTTGTGAACTTTGCAAGCTATGAGGATATCAATGATATTTTATGCTAGACCTAGCTATACCAAGTAGATGCATAAGACCTAGGTCTGGAATTCTGACCCTTGTAACCCTAGACATAAATAGTCAGTTGTCATACGCCTAACAAAATTAATAGGGGTATAGGCATTAGCCGTGCTTAGTTCTGCTTTAGTTAAAAACCAAATTTTTGATCGGTTTATACAAACCCCTTCGGACTTGGGATTAAAACCCTCGGATTGCAAGTGCTTTCTTAGGAGACCGTTTAAAATAAATATTTGCCAAAACCCAAGTTCGGGTGAGAATGGTAAGGGCAGTTCGGGGATGTAGAGTAACAGGTGGTAGCATGATCGTCGAGGACGAATACGGAGTCTTACTCGAATCAATCAAGGACCGAGCCTAAGTGCCGCTAAACCAGTTCCATACCATACGTCCACATGTCCTTTATGGGAAGGACTTGACTACATATTCCGTCGAGTTCTAGTGCCTGGACCCGTGGGAAGTAAGGGGAATGTGCTAGGTGGGTTTGCATCCCTAGAGGATCTCCACTGGACTACGTGGGTAGAGACTCTTTGTGAGCTCCACGTAGTACGTGGATAGAGGTTCAACACAAAGGTGGAGAGTCCCATTTTTGGTCCGGGACGCAAAAGTTGGGTTACCCATTTAGCGGGTCCGGCTCTAGTATGAAAGCGGGCAAAATGTCTCGTTGTAATAACCCTGCCGATACACCTCGTGAAGTGTATTCGTTAGCACTCGGCAACAAGGGAGACTTACATCTTGTGGGTAAAGCCGTACAACCTCTGCAGATTGTTAAAAACTATTCGAATAGCCGCGTCCTCGGTTATGGACATGAACTGGTAAGACCACATATTGGTTAGACTGAGTTTTGTTTGTGAAAACTTGGGAAAAGGGACTAAGGACATGGACATGACGTGTCCACAGAGTGCAATTTACGCTACACGACTGGTAGCCAGGAATTGCAGAAGAGGAGGCTAGAGCCATGAGTTAAGCAGTGATAGGCAGAGCTATCACTCTAAGATGAGAAAAGGAGGTAGTGGAGTCTACCTCAAGTGATGTTTAGATATTTTGAAGAGTTCTAGTTTTTAAAACTGCTTTGAAATCTACTATTCCCGTATTTAAATTGAAAACTTACATTTTCGCACAACATGTAACTTAGAATAGAGCTACTCCCTTGAACTACTACTTGATGAAATATAGTCGTATTATCCTCCTGTGAGAATTACTTGCGAGTACATTCAAAGTACTCACCTGGCTTGTTGACATGGCCAGATGAAGAGGAGTATCACTCCGACGACGACAGTGACTACGAGGGCTAGGGCGTTTTCCCCAGTCAGTTGCCTGTGGTTCGGCATATTGATGGGCGAACTACCACATATTTCATTTCCGCTGCTGTTTTTTATTCGGCCAATAGGCCCGGTTTGTATGAACTAAGACCATAAAGGTTTTGTGTATAATAAAGAACTCGGTATTGTATGACGATGTTATCAAGTTCTTGTGTGTACTAGCCACTAATCATGGGACTAGTACAATTAAACACAAGGTTTATCCGACCTAAAAACCAGGTACGCCACAGCTTGGTATCAGAGCCATACTGACTGTAGGAAACCCTAGCTAGCATGGCCGTTAGATAAAACTTAGGGTATAAATTATTTTCTAAATTAAGGCAAGCTACTTAGGCATGAGTTCTGGTATTCTCATCCTCTCTAGTATTCACCTTATCCCGCCAGAAACTCTGAACATCTATACTTACCTCAGTCTTGGTTTTAAAAATTCTACAGATGGGACCAATTGAGAAATTCGGCGAGACTTATGCAGCCACTACCCCCGGATTTCCCCGACTTCTTAGAGAGGCACTTGAGAGATGTGGAGGCATGTCCGTTCTAGAATACCACATCTTCAAGCAAAAGATGTCCGGAACTGAGGCAGAATACTGGGCGTGAGTTATCATTTTTAGTGCAAGAAGAGGAGACAGTCGGTCTTACAACTTTGTGGGAACCCGGAGCCGATGTCCCAGCTAGTCCACTCATTTGGCAGCCTATAAGGCCCTAACTCATCTCCTCCACGAACTCAACGAAATGGCCAACCACAGGGCCACACGGTACTTTCCCTAGTACCCCCTTCGGCTAGACGAGTGTTGGTATACCCCTCCAACCTATGAGGATGACCCGGCAGTAGTGAACTTGGCGCGCTACGTGGAAGCTCAGGACGCCGTGACCTACCGTGCCCTCGCTGAACTAGGGCAAGTACGCGAAGAACTGCACCGTGTTCGTGGACTACTGAAGTTGGCCACCGCCCGCCAGCAAATGACAGCTACTACCGACGATGTAGTACCGGAGCCCCACGACATTCATGTTGTGGGAGAGGACGAGCCCCTGCCACCACCAAAGTGGTGATGCGGTAATTCCAGGGCATACATAAGCCAATTCAACTCCAGGGAGAGCACTTCCGACACCATATCCGGATCACTCAACACCGCACCAGTCCATGATAGAGGAATCGGTCTGGAAGCTGTCTTGGATTCAGAGGAGGAGGAAGATCCTGAGGAAGTGGAACCTGAGGAGGTGGATGAACCGGATGACATCCAGATCGTATCTCAGGCACTAGGGCTCATGGTCGCGTAACACCGTGGGCTAGGAGTCTTGTACCATAAATAAGTAGACACTAAGCATGCTAGTGGCGGACCGTCTATGATCCTCGTGTAATGTGCTGAACTTTTTATGTATGCCGTGTGTGACATGACTCACCAGTAGGTGCTGTATCGTGCCCACGCTATTTCTCTTAAATAAAATGGCCTATCGGCCTATTATTTGCAAAAAAAGATCTTCTGGTCTACGCTTACTTGATGGGATTCGTAGCATAGAAAACAAAAATTTTCCTACGAGATGCAAACGAAAACCTAGATCCAATCTAGAAAACCAAGATCCAATCTAGAAGAAGCTTGCAACGAGAGACAGATCATATTTACATACCCTCGATGAACACGTCAACGCAGCGGAGAATTTGACCGTTGTCGATGAAGCCCGCAGCCTCCCGCAGCTAGGTTATACCTCCCAGCCGCGAGAGGGATCTTCTCGTGTTCCAATCCGATCAAGCACCGCAACGAGCGGCACCTCCGAGATGTGCACACGTACGGCTCGAAGACGTCACCTCCTTCTTGATCCAGCAAGGCGGGAGATGAGGTAGATGAGATCAACTCCGGTAGCACAACGGCATGGTGGTGGAGGTGGTGGGGTTTCTCCGCGGACAGGGCTTCGCCAAGCGCTGCGCACGAGAGAGAGGAGATGGGAGAGAGGGAGGCGGCGGCTGGGATGGATCTCACCGGAGGGCTGCCCCTCCCCTCCTTTATATAGAGGAGGAAACTTGGAGGAGGAGGAATAGTACCCGTGAATAGTACACGCGTGAACAGTACGCGCGTGAACAGTACCCTCCCCCAAGTAAAGCCTCCCCTTTTGATCTTATCTCCTATTTTTAAGGGATATCGATCTTATCCATCTAGGAAGGGGGTTTACTGTTCACGCGATACTATTCACGTGTGTACTGTTCATGCAGTACCCTTGGTCCATGTGGACCCCTCTGGGATAAGTGGGCCCCACCCGGGGACCCCCGGAACCTTCTAAAACCTTCCCGGTACGATACCGGAAAAATCCTGAACTTTTCCGGAACCCTAAAAATACTTTCCCATATATGAATCTTTATCTCCGGACCATTCCGGAGCTCCTCGTGACGTCCTGGATCCCATCCGAGACTCCGAACAAAATTTCGGTCTCACCATATTAATATCTCATTTTATACCCTAGCGTCAACGAACCTTAAGTGTGTGACCCTACGGGTTCGGGAATATATGGACATGATCGAGACACCTCTCCGATCAATAATCAATAGCGGGACCTGGATGTCCATAATGACTCCCACATATTCAACGAAGATCTTTATCGGTTTGAACCACGATGTCGAATATTTCATTCCCTTTGTCTCGCGATATTTTACTTGCCCGAGATTCGATCGTCGGTATCACCATACCTAGTTCAATCTCGTTACCGGCAAGTACTCTTTACTCGTTCCGTAATACCACATCCTCTGTGACCAACTCTTTAGTCACGTGCTTGCAAGCGATACAGAATGTGCTTTACCGAGTGGGCCCAGAGTATATCTCTCTGTCACATGGATGGACAAATCCCACTCTCGATACATGCAACCCAACAAGTACTTTCCAAAATACCTGAAAGACACCTTTATGATCACCCTGTTACGGCATGACGGTTGATGCCCCCAAAGCATTCTTCCGGTACCAGGGAGTGGCATTATCTCATGGTCTAAGGATCGGAATATTTAACAATGGAAAGCTATGCAATATGAACTTTGTGACGTGATCGAATTGCCTAACTTAATTTGGGTCTGTCCATCATGTCATTCTCCTAATGACATGATCCCGTTATTAACCGACATCACATGTCCATGATTAGGAAACCTTAACCATCATTTAATCAACGAGCTAGCCAGATAGAGGCATTGCTAGGGACACGGTGTTGTTTATAAAACCACACATGTATTATGTTTCCGGTTAATACAATTATAGCATGGAGTATAAACATTTATCATGAACAAGAAATATGATAATAACAATTTATTATTGCCTCTAGGGCATATTTCCAACATTACTCGCGAATCCCTCTTACCTGTCATTCAAACCGCGATTCCCAGGTAAGGACATGACACCTCGGTCGACCCTCAGTTATGAGGGTAGGCAGCCATCGCATCCTGAAGAAAAATCGGCCCTTCTTGCGACCGAAGCCACACCTAGCCGGTTATATAAACCCCGAAAACCCTTCATCTCTCACCACCCTCGGCCAGTCTAGAGCAACCTGCCTTAGTATTCCCCTCCTTCTTTTGCTGACCACCAACAGAAACTATGCCTCATGGAATTCTCCTTGATGAGACCACTGGAGCAGAATTGTCAGGGTTCACAGACATTCTGTGGACAGTAGTCCAGCGAGCACTTGGAGCCACACAACGGCCGGAGTACGATGTTTATCAGGAGGAGGCTTCCAATGCTGTCAATGTGTACTGGGCAGACGTACACATCTACCAGGACGGCGTCCATGAAGTCGCGACCTTCCACTTTGCGGGGAGGTCGATGCCCAACTCTCACCTGGCGTTTCAGATGGCAGCATGGGAAGCCATCTCCCGACTTCACCACATGGTCCCAAGCATGAGCCGTAGAGCTTTTCGGTTCTATCCCAGCCGTGCTCTAGGAGAAGAAGCCGTCTTCGCCAGCACCCAGATGGAGCAGGATGTGCCAATAGCCCA
This sequence comes from Stipa capillata, assembly GCA_019208055.1. Classification (NCBI taxonomy): domain Eukaryota; kingdom Viridiplantae; phylum Streptophyta; class Magnoliopsida; order Poales; family Poaceae; genus Stipa; species Stipa capillata. The sequence goes on from JAGXJF010005405.1 coordinate 367,478, forward strand.
TCTCACCCGATACCTCGTTGCCCAGAACATCATATGTGCAATGCCGCATATCACATATGCTCTAGTCGTACCTACAACTACGCATAGTACCGCTCTGATACCACTGTTGGGGAACGTGCTACGCAAAACAAAACTTTTACCGCGCACAATCCACCCCAAGATCACTATCGAGGTGCAGGCAACGAGATCATACCTTCGACGATCACGTCAATGCAGTGGAGAAGTTGACCGATGTCGATGAAGTCCGCAGACTCCCGCAGCTAGGTTATACCCCCCAGCCGCGAGAGCGATCTCCTCGCGAATAGTTCGCCCGATTGAACGCCGAAGTATACGACGTCTCCGAGGTATCCACGCGTACCGGATCAGCGACACCGCAGTAATGTGTGGACCAGCACACAAGAACAGCGGGGATCTACGAGAAGGAGAAGCAGCAGCGCGCCGGCAGCTGTACTAGATTCAATCTAGAAGAGAGAGAAAAAGAAGGCTGTGGCCAATCTAAAGATGGCCGGCCTAGGGTTTAGGGCTGCTTCTGGGGCTGCCTGGATGCTCTTTGAGGTGCCCTGCCCCTCTATTTATAGGGGTTGGGGCAGCTCTCCCTAGGCAGGTGGAGTCCTACTCCAGCAGGGACACCCTGTTGGAGTTGGAGTCCAACTCCACTAGAACCTTCTAGAACTTCTAGAACCTTCTAGAATTTCTAGAACCTTCTAGAACCTTCCAGAACCTTCTAGAACCTTCCAATACTTTCCGGAACACTTCCGGACATCACCGGAACCATCCGGGACCTCCCGGAACACTTTCGAGATCATCCGAAATACTTTCGGAACCCTTCTCTCTCGTTCTCCATAAATCGTAGCATTCCTAAATGTCGCTAAAACGTTAAGCGTGTGACCCTATAGGTTCGAGTATATGTGGACATGTCCGGGACACCTTCCGGTCAATAATCGTCAGCGGGATCTGGACACCCATAACGACTCCCACATATCATCGAAGATCTTTATCGAGCGAACCTTGTATTGTCGCATACAATTCCTTTTGCCTCACGATACGTTACACAACCCGAGGCGAGACTTTGACGGTATCCCTGTGATCAACTCCTTGATCACCATACCTAGTTATCCTCATTACCGGTTTGTACTCTTTTCTCGTTTTCGTATTCCGGTATCCCCGTGACTAACCTTTTAGTCACAATACCTGGCCAGGCGATGCTGGACACCGTAATACCGAGTGGGCCCAGAGTGTATCTCTCCATCGCCGGATGGGCAAATCCCAGTCTTGACATATCTAGAACCACGATATACTTTCTGGTGTACCTAGAAGTCACCTTTATAATTACCCAGTTACGGAGTAACGTTTGATGACCCCAAAGCAACCATCCGGTATCCAGGTCTATGATATTCTCATGGTCTAAGGACGCAAGTAAACGTTAACACATCATGAGAAGATACTGACAACATATTGACGAAGTGATCTCGCAGTATCTCATAAGGGGGTCTATCCAACACCATTGTTACCCTAACAATGTGTTCCCATTATTACCGGCATCCTTGTAACATTAACAATGCCCATGATCAGGAAAACAAGATCATCAACAATACATGAGCTAGTCCAGAGGCCTGACTAGGGATCTGAATGGTGTTTATTATTCCACACATGCAATTAGGTTTTCCTCTGAATCTCATATTCAAGAACCAATGCAATTCTAGCATAGAACATAAACTTAATCATGAACATGAAAATAGAATAATAACAACTTTATTATTGCCTCTAGGGCATATTTCCAACACCTATGACGCGTGGGCCAAAGTGAGGGCAAGGCCCACCATTGGGTGGGTGGCTGCGCCTGCCAGCTTCCCGTCTCCGCCGCGAGGAAGGCGCATTCCCAAATCGGTGAAAGCGTATTCCGTCCTGGAAACCGTCTCTTTTGGTCCAGAACCGGTCTATAACTGGGTCGGCCGGTTCGCCCCGCTCCAAACCGGTTCTTGGAAAAATTCCTCCGGTTCTGGAATCCGCGGTTTAAACCCAAACTTTGTCATTCAAAAGAGTTTTAAATTTTGGAGATAGTTTTAAAAAATATATATAGTGAAGGCTAATTTAGGGCACCTCTTTCTCTCTTTTCTTTAAATCAACATATGCACTATGTATGAACCACTACTAGGGCAGCCCCAGGTAAACCCCGCACCCTACCAACATATCGAAATGTTTATAACCTTTAGCGAATTAGCAAGACAGACGGTTCTGGAGTGGAGTCATAAGTAACATACTCTACCCATCGAAGAACACCTTCATTTTATGTCATGTATATCACTTGCATAAGGCCTTCACTTCTCTCTCCGACCTAAGACTTGAAGACCTCGGCAGCTTGCCACCAACTTTGGGGTCCATATATACCCTCCGTCTTGAAGCGCTCATAAGTTTAACAGCTTAAAAGTCGGACCAACAAGATACCTTTCCAAAACCCTATACCCTAAGTCTACAAACTTAAAATCAGAACCTTTATCCCCTCACCCTAATAGCATCATTCTCTTCTGAACATGCATATTATTTGGACTTACTGAAGTTGCTCTCATTGCTTCTTATTCACCGATTTTCCGGCGTGTAGTTGACGGAGTGAGGTACGTGTGTCAGGAGGACCCAGAATCACCCCCACGTCAAGAACAAGAGCAAGAATTGCCAGGCAAGCATTCCCACCTTGATCATGTTGAATCTCATATGTGTGAAATTTAATTATTTTGTTTGTGAACTTTGCAAGCTATGAGGATATCAATGATATTTTATGCTAGACCTAGCTATACCAAGTAGATGCATAAGACCTAGGTCTGGAATTCTGACCCTTGTAACCCTAGACATAAATAGTCAGTTGTCATACGCCTAACAAAATTAATAGGGGTATAGGCATTAGCCGTGCTTAGTTCTGCTTTAGTTAAAAACCAAATTTTTGATCGATTTATACAAACCCTTTCGGACATGGGATTAAAACCCTCGGATTGCAAGTGCTTTCCGAGGAGACCGTTTAAAATAAATGTTTGCCAAAACCCAAATAAAATGAAGGATGATTTTGATTCGGGTGAGAATGGTAAGGGCAGTTCGGGGATGTAGAGTAACAGGTGGTAGCATGATCGTCGAGGACGAATACAGAGTCTTGCTCGAATCAATCAAGGACCGAGCCTAAGTGGCGCTAAACCAGTTCCACACCGTATGTGCAGATGTCCTTTATGGGAAGGAAGGACTTGACTACATATTCCATCGAGTTCTAGTGCCTAGACCCGTGGGAAGTAAGGGGAATGTGCTAGGTGGATTTGCATCCCTAGAGGATCTCCACTGGACTACGTGGGTAGAGACTCTTAGTGAGCTCCACGTAGTACGTGGATAGAGGTTTGAAACTAGGTACGCCACAATGTGTTATAATCTCGTGAGCAATGTACTTAGCAAGAAGGGCTACGCCAACAACTAGGATCATCCATATATCTATCGAATGTGATATGTTTAGGTATGGTTACGAAGAATTTATTTGTTACGATCTGTTTAGGTACAGTTATGAAGATCTATCAGTTGCGATCTTTTTAAATATAGTTATGATGATCTATTGGCTATGATCTATGTAGATACAGTTATGAAAATCTATCGGTTGTGAGTTACTAAATAAAACATGGTCCACCAAATTAATGCTCAGATGTCTAGCAGTTTTTAGGGTTTTTTTGTATATCTCCTTTTCTTCTCGTTAACCTGTCATTATTTTTAATATATAATAGATTGTACATTCTTGTTTAAGCATATCTTTATAAGCATAGCAATTTATACCACATGAGCTTGTTTATCACGGCCTCTCGATCTGCAAGTGCAGCGAATCAATCAAGGAATTGATGCTTCTAGTATCTCTACTCGATAGGGCTCTAGCTAGCTTCTGCCCTTAGGAAAAGAACATTCCTCACGATCGAAATGATCACAGCCACCGGTGCTCGGTTGTCCATTTCTTTTTGCCTTTATGGAAAAGAGCATTCTAACCTTTTCACTGTGAACATCACGAGATTTTGGATGCGAGTACGTCCACTTGACATCGACCAGCAAGGTAATGGTGGCCAGTTAGCAAGCTAAGGTCTGTAGGCGGTGTCCTCTGTTTCTCTTCTGTAAAATAACCACATGTAACAAACGGACGCGAATCGGAGACGGGCTATAGTCAATGGAGCAATGGGAATGACTCGGAGAGAGAGAGAGAGAGGAGGGCAAATTAAACTTTATAGACTCAGATAATAACTGTGTTTTGATACGGATAAAGTAAAATATAATCAATCATGTTAACTCATATAATTGGCTTAGCCCATTTCACATCTCGGCTAAGCCGCTGCACCTATCTGAGTTCTGTCTAGCCAACGTCATGTCTTCGCATTTGTACACCTCGTCATGCTCTATTTTCTAATAGATTTTTTACGAAGTGTTAAGCTAGTTTGTGGAGGAGATCCACTGTGTTTTTATTTAGTTAATTTATTAGTTTTTATTAAAGATTTCTTAGCAAGGTGGAGATAAGTGGATAAATCGTACCTCATCGAGCCTCATTTGTAACGTAGTATAGATAGATATAAATTTTCAGTTATGCTCATCAACTATGTCCGGTGCAACAGTATGTGCGGGCATATAATGTTGGCGAGCGCTACAAATCAGCATGCTGATTTGTGCATTCCATCGGTATAATGCACAACCGTCGGATTAGACGGTAAGATTAGCAATAAACATGATTAGCTAAATTTACGGGAAACATTTTTAATGACTGTAGAAAACAATTATAGTGATAATATGAAACATCGTGGGCTCTTTCTGTTAATGCAACATGGAAACATTTGTATAGCGAGAGGGAAACAATTTACTAAGCCTTGCGCACCAAAATTTTCGAACCAATACAACAATGGAAACACATGTTGTAGATCCGATTTTTAAGGAAACTGATCCCGAAATTTTAGGGAACAAACTGCGAATTTAATTGGTTTAATTGACGATTGAATTGGCCAGAGTAGATATGCGTGGAAACATTGTTGTCGTGATACAGAAACATATAGTTAAGACGTAGGCAACAAAATTATTGACCCAATGCAACACATGTCGTAAATCCGATTTTACAGAAACAAAATTGGTTTAATTGGTTTCTTTCATCTAGGTATTTTGTCTCCTATACAACAAAAAAATACTTCCTATACAACAAAAAAATGTTTCATTTGCGTGTTCTCGATGATCTTCTCTCCAAATCTTGCTCTTCTCTTCCAAAACCATGCTCTTTTCTCCCAAAATCAAGATCCAGCAAGGAAAATCGTTGCTTCTCCCCAAATCGAGCTCCCTATCTCTCCAAATCGAGCTCCTGCATGGCTTGGTCGGTTCCTCTGTGGGGTGAGGCAGGCGCCACCGTCGCCGTCCCCCTCGTCCGCATCCCGCGCCGCCAAGTCGCCGTTGCCGAGGCGGGCGCCGCCGTCGCCGTCCCCCTCGTCTGCATCCCGCGCCGCCAAGCCGTCAAGGAAGTCCCGCGGCCATCCACTGCGGGCTGGGCAGGCACGCCGACGCCATCCCGTGCTCGAGTGCGCCGTCGCCGTCGTCACGCTTGCGCCCGCGCCTGCTCCCGAGGGGGAGGATCAGCAGCAGCGGCGGCCACAGCCCGAGGAGGAGGAGCAGCGCAAGGGGGAGGAGTGGGCGCTCGCTGCCTTCTCCGGATGGATGCAGCTCGGCGACACGCACGCCATGCTCGGCCGCATGGACGAGTCCATCGCTTGCTACGGCAGGGGCTTCGAGATCCAGAGATGAAATGGGAAAACCTAGCTGGGTTGGGGGATTTTATAAGGAAGAAATGGATGGTTGGATGAGTGGTGGAGAGATGAATGGCCAGATGCTAGGAGGATGGAATTTCTCAATAGACAGATCAGCATGTAGTGTTTACCTATAATGTTACCTTACTCCTGTGTGGAGCTTTGGAGTTTTGTAATAACTCTTTTTAAGAAAATTAAGACTGCATCGGCCGGTCGAAGGTGCCCGGTTCCTTTATTAAAAAGATGAGCGCGCATATACGTCTGCACGAAGAGACCCTTGTTTCTTCGCTCGGCACTCTTTCGTTAGGCGTGTTTTTGCTTTTGCGATTGCCGCTCATAAAACCGTTCGTCGAGTGGTCAAAGAGATTTGACTGATCTAATATAACCGACATAATTTTTTGTGGAACACAAAATATGAGAGAAAGTGCAACTTTGGTTTTCTTTCTAATATGTTTCTTTTTGCGGGAGTCTTTTTAATATGTTGGGTCGTTGGCTGGTAGCTTCTTGTTCAAAAGGGAGCATGTACTAGCTCCTCGGAAACTATAAAGGAAAGGGCAATATGATCATCCTACCCTTTTCCTTTTAAAAGGAGAATGCGTCTCTGTCTTACAATGAGAGCTTAAATTTGATCAACCAAAAGGGAAGGATTGTGTACTAATAGAATAAGAAATCAAGAAGGAACTACTTTCTTTAGTAAAGCTTTCATCGGAGACCCATTGCTATCTTTTTTTAAAGAAATTTTTTGTTTATCCCGAACTCTACGTTAAATAGACGCACACAGTCTAGGAGACCTGCTACTAGTACTATATATACTTGTTTAGAGAAAGATAAGAGACGGCATATGTACACCTAATACAGAAGCCAAAGTAAAGCGGTTAATTTAAAACACTGCTTCCCCTGCAAAAATAAAATAAAATTAACACACTGCTGACAACTACCCCAGCCCATAAATTTAATTAGCTCGATTAATTGCCCATCTAACTAATCTTTTGGTTAAGTTGCCGTGCACGGCACTTGTTCATTCAACTTTCGAAACTCAGTTTCTGCGAGTAAAAATGAATACATTGACTATATTAAAAAAAAAGCTCGTATGTATTTACTCGTAGTTGTCATTCTAGATATTGATGTGCTCTTTGATATACATGTTTGACCTTTAAATTTTACACATACATGTTAGCATAAAATTATAAAAATTTATATTTCAAAAATATTGTTTAGACAAATCTAATCATATTATTTTCACCTCGCTGATTTATATATTTCTTTAAGCTATTAGTGGTCAAAAGTTAAAAATATTGAATGCAGCTTTTTAATATGTCATATATTTCTGAACGGAGATAATAATATATAAATATTTTTTATTTGCGCTTTATGACAAAATTAGAGTTCAAATCTTGCATCGGAGACTGAGATGAACAGAATAAGAACATGATAATAATATGTTTTTTAGATAACACAAGAGTTTTATTGCCTTCTGGTCTCTACATCAAATGATGCACACATCAAAAAAGTCATCAATTACAAGCGTCATGCCAAACAGCACTAAATATAGAAAAATTACTCTCTCCATCTCAAAATATAAGGTGCACACGTATCCCAAAATTTACAATCAAATCTATAATAGTTTAGTTATGTGACACGAGAATGATACTATTAGATTTGTTTTCGAAAGCATTTTCCATTGATATTACTTAGGATGGAGAAAGTATATAGCACTATAAACCACGTGACGATCAAAAGACTACATTCATGTCATGCATAATAAATGTAGTGCCGGCAATTATGTACGCGCGATTAAGTTCATCCAGACACGAGAAACAAGTTGTCTGTTTGGAACGGTAGAAAACGCGCGACGTCGGTACGTGGAGCAATCTTGATGTCATTATCGATCTTCGATCTGTTTTATGGCCCCGATGGAGCGATGATGCTCATGATCTTAGATCACTTTCATGTACGGGCATGCATGGCGCCGATCAGTGACATGTACACCGGATCGAGCGAAATCGTTCGCCGTCTCGTCTCGTCTCTTTCCAGAAGGCTCGACCCAAAATCACGGCCGGGAAAATTAATCGATCTCCAGAATTAATAAAGCTAGTCTCGAGCTGGCTAAGCTGATTAGCGAGATGAAGAGAAAAACATAGTAGTAATTAAGTACTGGATCGAGAGCATCCATGACCTGACCACGTCCGGTCTGCAGTCAGCGGGTCAGATTCCAGACCAGACCTAGACGAATTAAGGGGACTTCAAACTCCGGAGAAAAATGGAAGTTCAAATCTACCATACATTTCCACGCCCTTTCGTTCTCCACCTCATCCGTCTAAACCTTGATCTCCTCCTCTCAGGCCTCTGAGGCCCTTCTCCTTTCCTCTACGACAATCACTGGCGTTGAGTAGAACGAGGGTCCCATCCCTATATAGTATTACTTAGTATTACATCAGATCTAGCTTTCTTTCCCCCTTTTCCTCTGGCGAAGCTTGGGCTCCTGCCATCTGCCGACGTCATGGTGGTCTTCATTGGATTCTTGCTCCCTGCTTCTCCCCAAGCAAGGCCTCCGCTCTGCTCTATCGTCCGCAGCTACGATTTCCTCCTTATCATCTTCCAGTGTGCCTGCCTCCCTTCCCCCTGGTCAATAAGTTGGTCGGTTGTGTATGGTGTCAATCCCCTTCTGGCCGGCGTGCTGCCCTTGTCCTGGCGGCACTGTGTATCTCTCCTTCCTTTTCCTGGCTCTAGGTTTGGTCCTCAACAGCTTCGAGCCACAGAATTGCCGCAAGACTTCATCAGGATTGAAGGCATCTTTACTACATATTCCTGGTGGTCAAGGGCAAGTCGATCGCCGGGGTCTTTGCTCAGCCCTGTTGATCCCCGTCGGCGAGAAATTTAACCTCCGAGATGTGGAGGCCCTTTGCCACGTGCAGCCATAGTGATAGCCAATGAATTTTCTGCCATGTGCTAGTCCAGGCCCGACATGCACGACGACCCATCTCCGTGCACCGCTTCATTGTCTCTAGCAGTGTCGACCAGGAAGGATTGCATCGTGTTTTTCTTTTTATCCAAGGTATTTGTTGTGTTACACAGGGGCAGAGCTGGGCCCCGGGCAATCAGGGCCACGGCCCGGGGCTTGGCAAAAAAAATTCAGCACTAAAGATTTTTGGCCCGGCGTGCAGCCCAGCAAGGCCCAAGCCAGCAAGGCTCGTTTCCATCACCAATCGAGCACGCGCACTCGCGCAGCGCAGTCACGCACGCACCGCCGCTGCTCGCCTACTCCCGCTCCCGCGCCGCCGCCGCTGCGTGCTGCTCTCTCGCTCCCGCGCAGCGCCGGCACCGCCGCTGCTCCCGCGGTCCCGCCTCCCGTGTCCCGCCGTCCTGCGGCGGTGCGGTCCACGGCCCCGCGCCGCTGCTGCTGCTCTCCTGCTCCCAGGCCACGCCGACACGGGCGCACGGCGGCAGTGCGGCACCGCCGCTACTCCCGGCCTCCCGCGGTCCCGCCTGGCACGGTGGCGCCTGCCCGGCTGTGGGCTGCCCCAGTTCCCCGGCCGCCACGCTGCGCTGCGCCGCTCACGGCTGCAGCGCTGCTGCAGGCTGGCCTAGTCGGCGCCTTGCCTCCCCGGTCGGTCTCCGGTCTCCCTCCCCCTCCGCAGCCAGTCGTAGCTCGCCTTGTTCTTGCTCGGTTCAGGTGAGGTTCAGCCGTTCAAGCACTTCAGATTTGCCTGAAGATTAACACAAGCAAAATAGTTTGTTCTCTGAGAACCTTGTATGCCTAAGATTAACAATTGCTAATGCATCTTCTTATGTGCCAAGCACTAATTTGTACCATCTCTATGTCAATATGTGATTTTGTTATCAATTGTTATCAATTATTGTAGAAATAGTCAAATAGAAGATGAAGAGATTTTTTCCATCGGTGTCCAATGCCGTCGCTATCACAGGAGAACCTTCAAGATCAACTCCACAAACTGAAGCAACTAGAGAACCTCCAAGAAGCCAGCCTTCAAAGTCAACCACTACTAGAAAAAAGGTCATCCGTTGCAATTATCACTGACGGGCAGGGAGAGGCCCGTCACAGTTGTTCGTTATCACTAACAGGCACCGGGTGAACCGTCAGTAGTGAATCTACCAAACGTTCCAAATTTGCGTGGGGAAAGTCATCACTGACGGGCAAAATGTATAACCCGTCAGAGATTACAACAGCTGCCGGGACGAATCTTACCAGTGACGATCTTGTTTTTTTGCCCGTCAGTGGTAATTTAGTCATCATAGACGGGCGAACAATCTGCCCGTCAGCGGTAATATTGTTACCGGTGACGGCTCTTCTCAGTGACGGGCCTGTTGGACGAGCCGTCACCATTTTCTGCCCTTCGCCTCCCACAGCTATAAAAAACACATACCCCACCGAGCGTTCCATCTTGATTCCTCTCGTTCTCTCCGTTCATCTAGGGTTCTTCCTCCCCTCACCGTCTCGCCACCGGCCGGATCCGCGATGGTGCGGGAGCAGAAGACCGAGGATTTTCCTGAAAGCGCGTCCTCGAGGAAGAGGGCCCGCCACGAAGCTCCCCAGCAGGTACGTCGTTCTCCTTGCATCAAGATGTTGAAGGAGAAGGAGCAGATGGAGGAGGCGGAGCAGTTACGTCGTTCTTCTGGCGCGGAGCTGCGCGTCGAGCCCGTGGAGGAGGACGACGCCGCTGACGCCGTCGAAGAGGAACCCGTGGAGGAGGACGACGCCGCTGCCGCCGTCCAAGAGGAGCCCGTGGAGGAGGGGGACGCTGCTGCCGCCGTCGAGGAGGAGCCCGAGGACGAGGACGACACCGCTGCCGCCGTCGAAGAGGAGCGGCAGCTCCAGGAGGCGATACGTCGGTCCATCAACTATGAACGCGCCATGGCCGCCATCATAGCCGAGGAGGACCACATGATGGCGGAAGCCGTGAAGGCTTCCCTCGTCGATGCCCGCGCCGCGGCTGCCGCCCCTGCCCGGGAGGGGAAGTTGAAGGAGGTTGAGAAAGGAGGACCTTCTGGCTCGGAGCCGCGCGTCAAGAATCAGAGAAAGAAGAAGTTGTCGAAATGACGGACAACTGAAAAATTTCTTGTCTTGTATTTGCAATCGGATGAAATGTCTTGTATTTTGTAATCGGATGAAATGGATGAACTATGGATGGCGTACTAACTTTTTTTTTAATCCCCAAAATATCATCACTGACGGGTGAGACTCTAGGGAACGTCAGTGATACTTTACACGTGACGGGTGATTTACATCCACCCGTCAGTGCTGATATTTTGGGATTTGAATATTTTTGAGCCCACAGATCTCACCACTGACGGGTGAAACTCGTTCGCCCGTCAGTGGTATTATACTGTTGACGGGTGGAGAACGGCGGCCCGTCAATGATGACTTCCCCCCGATTTTTCACTGATCGGTCAACCTTCTATACTGTTGCCTCTACCGCTGTGTCTCTTCGCCTCCTCCCGCAACTCTCTATATAACCCGCCTCCCCGTTCATATGAATCATCTTCATCTCCATTCATCTTCCTCCCCTAAACTCTAGAAGCGCCTGCACTGCTCCTCTCATCCTCATCGTCTCGCCGCCTGCTGGATCCGCGATGGTGCAGAAGCTGAAGACCGCTAGGATGTCGAGTGCATCGGGTTGGCACGCCCGCGTGCCCGAGGAGTTTCCGCCTCCTCAAACTCAGACCCACCGCCACGAAGAGGTGCCACGCCATCAGTTACGTCGTTCTCCACGCATCCAGATGCTGAAAGAGAAGGAGAAAGAAGGAGCTTCCCTCGCCGAGGCCGCCGGCCCCTCCCACGACAATTAAGTGAAAACTTTCGTATCTTGAATGCAGAAAGTGTATGTATTTTGCAATCAGAAATGGATTATCGATGGCGTACTTACTTTTTTTTCACTATGGATGAATCGGATGAAATGGATGAACTATGGATGAACTATCGGATGAAATGGATGAAAAATTTGTTGTCTTGTATATGTGCATTGTTAATGGCGTTCTATATTTTTTTGAGCCCACAGAACTTACCACTGACGGTTGAAACTCGTTCGCCCGTCAGTGGTATTATACCGTTGACGGTTGGAGAACGGCGGCCCGTCAATGATGACTTCCCCCCGATTTTTCACTGAGCGGTTGTAGCGTTACCACTAACAGGCGGCCCTTCTTTGCCCGTCACTCATAAATCATGTAAAGTAAAAAATTTAGCTACTCCAGCTTATCCCGAGCACAGCGCCCAGACCCACGAGCCCGGGCCGCGCAGAGGACCGGCCAAGTGCCTATTCCGAGCACAGCGCCCAGGCCCACGAGCCCAGGCCGCGCAGGAGACCAGCGGTGGCTAGAAGTATCAGTGAAGGTTATAAGGAATTACGAAGCCAGAGGCGCAGCTGTCCTTTTAAGCTAGTGCGCGCGCTGCTCGCTCGGCGAGGTGGGACTAAATTTCTGCGGTACCAGCGTTGTATTACCACTGACGGGCGGACCTTCTTTGCCCGTCAGTGATGATAAGTTAACACTGACGGATCCTTGACTGATGCCCGTCAGTGGTATTCCTACCTATATAACTCCAGCTCTGGCGCGAAAAACTTTCTGTGCCCGCGCGTCCCAAGGACCAGCTGCGTGCGCCGCCGTCGCCAGCTAAACTGCTGCGGCCCGCGCGCAGCCCTATTATCTCCCGAAGGCCATCTTCATTCTCTCCAGCCCGGCCTCTTGATCCCTCTCTCAAAGATTGCTGGCTACGTACCCGGGCTCCCCTGATTCTCTCCTCCCCCACCCCTCTCGATCAAAAGGCCAATTTTTCTCTCCTCCAGTCCCCATCCCCCTCTCAAAGACCCCAGCTGCCTCCTTGTCAACATCCCTCTCCCCGAAGGCCCACGATATCCGTCGCTAGCTCCTAGCTCCTCTAGGGTTTTTAATCTCTAACATGGTAATTAAGTACTTTATTTTATTCGCCTGAGAGAAGAAATGGCTAATTTAATATATTTATTTTATGAAATTATGTTTATTTTGCCGTAGGGATCGATTGATAGAAGTTGGATGTATGGAGATCGTGCCACACAGAGTTTCGTCACCGCTTTGAACGAGTTTCTTCGAGTCGCTCGAGCGGATATGGCGATCAAGGGAAAAGCAAAGATGTGTTGTCCATGTCGTAAATGTAGTAATATGCAAATGTTATCGACGACGGGGGAGTTGCAACTACATTTGCTGACGAAGGGTTTCATGGAAGGCTATACACGTTGGACATGTCATGGTGAAGAGAAAGAAGTTGCAAACCCAGAGAAAGAAGTTGCAAACCCGACAGAAGCGGTGGACCTCGTTGAGGATGAGCACGGCGTAGCTATCGAAGAAGAAGCTAATTCACAATCTTCAGAGGATAGCATGGGGAATTTGAATGACATGTTGCATGATATGGAAGAAATGACTTCGACCCCGGAGAATGAAAGAGAGTTCGCAGAGTTTGTAAGATTGTTGGAAGACGCGAGAGTTCCGTTGTTTGTTGGATGTAAACTCGAGCATACGCGGTTGTCCGTCTCGTTAGAACTTCTAAAGCTAAAGGCAGCGTACAACTGGCCGGACACAAGTTTCACAAAATTATTAGAGCTCCTTTCCAACGTTCTCCCGGAGGGGAACGTCTTGCCTACAAGCACTTACAGGGCAAAGAAGGTTATATGCCCTCTCGGATTGGACGTTGAAAAATTCCATGCGTGTCCAAACGACTGCATCTTGTACCGCAGAGAGTACGTAGACCTACGAAGATGTCCGGTGTGCAAGACATCCCGGTACAAGCGTACAGCAAACCAGCTCGATCGTGACGAGGACGACGATGAAGCGAAGGGCCCCCCTGCGAAGGTTTGCTGGTATCTTCCTATTCTTCCCCGTTTGAAGCGGTTTTTTGCCAACAAGAAAGATGCAAAACGAATGCGTTGGCATAAGGAGGGTCGAATTGAAGATGGAATCCTGAGGCACCCTGCCGATGCATGCCAATGGAGGGCAGTGGACGATGCATTTCCAGATTTCGGGGAGGAGGCGAGAAACATAAGGTTTGGGATGAGCACAGACGGGATCAATCCATTCGGCAACATGAGTAGCAGACACAGCACATGGCCAGTCCTTCTATGGATGTACAACCTTCCTCCATGGCTGTCGATGAAGCGCAAGTATATACACCTCTTCGTACTCATCCAAGGGCCGAAACAACCTGGAAACGATATTGACGTGTACATGCAGCCAATGAAGGAGGAACTAGAGACACTCTGGCACCAGGGGGCTGAGGTTTGGGACGCTGATAAAGTAGAGTATTTCCAGCTACGAGCTATGTTGTTCACTACGGTCAATGACTATCCAGCGCTCGGAAACTCGTCTGGCCAGAGTGTGAAAGGATACGAAGCTTGTGTCTCGTGCCAAGAAGAGACGGCGAGTTCATTCTTACAGAACTCGAGGAAAATCGTGTATATGGGTCACCGAAGGTGGCTGGCCAAAAACGATCCATGGAGGCAGTGCCCAATTAAGTTTAACGGAGAAGTGGAAAATCGTTCGAAGCCGGCGGAGAAGACCGGTGCACAGATATACGAGATTGTCAAGGATATCGACATTGTACCTGGAAAGACACAAGAGCTAAGACCGGGCATCTGGAAGAGGAAGTCGCTATTTTGGGACCTGCCTTACTGGCAAGTTCTACACACCCGTCACAGTATTGATGTCATGCATGTCGAGAAAAATGTGTGCGACAACTTGGTTGGTATTTTGCTGAACATTCCAGACAAGACAAAAGATGGTGTCAAGGCACGGCTTGACATGGAACAGATGGGCGTCAGACCAGAGCTGTGGTCCCAACAGATAACGTCAAAGACAAACAAGGGTGATTTGAGAGTCAAGACGCGCCTACCTCCCGCCTGTTACACCCTGAGCAAAGCGGAGAAGAAGAGATTGTGCGAGTGTCTTGCTGGGGTCAAAGTTCCTTCCGGATATTCGGCAAACATAAAGAAACTTGTATCGATGAAGGACTTGAAATTAATTGGTATGAAATCTCATGATTGTCATGTGATGATGACACAGATCCTACCCATTGCAATTAGAGGCCTAATGGAGCCAGGAGTCCGCAAGACCGTCACCAACCTTTGTAGCTTTTTCAACACGATCTCTCAGAAGTCAATTAGCCCAGATCGCCTTCATAAACTTAAGCAAGAGATCGTCGTGACCATATGTGAACTAGAGATGTACTTCCCTCCTACATTCTTCGATATCATGGTACATCTCATGATACATATCGCTCCGGAGATACTGAGCCTAGGCCCCGTGTTCCTACACAGCATGTATCCTTTTGAAAGATACATGGGCATTCTGAAGCGCTATGTTCGTAACAGATATCGGCCTGAAGGAAGCATCGTCCAAGGCTATGCTGCTGAAGAGTGTATCGAGTTCTGCACAGATTACATGGCTGAACATCGACCTATAGGTGTGCCAAGTTCGCGGCACTCGGGTAGACTCATTGGTGTCGGCACACTCGGAAGAAGACAGTACGATCCTTTACGTACCGATCGATCAACTGACTTCCATAGAGCACATTTCATGGTCTTGCAACACCTGTCAGTGGTTGGGCCTTATATAGAGATGCACCATCAACTATTGTGCAAAGAAAACCCTAATAGAGGACTTTATTGGATCACAAAGACGCACAACGCGCAATTTTGCCATTGGCTAAAGGACTACTGGTACGGAAGGGAACCGAGCTGTGAAGAAGAAATAATCGTCAAATGGTTGGCAAGAGAACCCATGACAAACATCGTGACATGGCAAGGGTATGACATCAACGGATACACATTCTATACGGAGGCCCAAGACCGGAAAAGCACATATCAAAACTCCGGGGTGACGATAGAAGCTAAAAGTAGTATTGATGGCCCGAAATGCAGGTACTACGGCATCATCGAAGAGATTTGGGAACTTGACTACACCGTGACCAAGGTCCCGGTGTTTCGTTGCCGATGGGTGCACCTGAAGGACGTCTGTGTCGAAGATCAGAACTTCACCATAGTGAATCTTCGGAGTGTCGGGTCCAAAGAGGAACCATTCATATTGGCTAAACAGGTCGCGCAAGTGTTCTACGTACTGGATCCATCTAATAAGAAGCGCCACGTTGTAAGAAAAGGAAAAAGGAGTATCGTTGGAGTGGATGGTGTAGTGGACGAAGAAGACTACGACCAATTCGATGATCCGGATACCGAAGATGAAGATGAGAAGACAAAGAAAAAGATGAAACGTCATACTGATAACAGTGCCAAGCCGTACGTACGTACTGATCATAACGAAGGACTGACATATCAAGGGAAGAAGCTAGTCGATGACGATGACGAGAACGACGGAACTTAATATAAGTGTTGATGACATTTATGTGACGTAGATATGTAAATATATATGTGTGATCGAGATAACTGTTGTCATTTATGTGATGTAGATATAAATATATATGTGCGATATAAGTGTTGTCATTTATAAGGATATGCAATTTTGGATTATGTTGGAAGCCCAGCAAAGTGATGAATCCTTTACACTTAGCAATTTGGTTGGATGGATGGAAGTTGGATATGATGAGCCAATTTTATGTTTAATTGGTTGGATATGATGGATGGATTGCTATGGTTACCATTTGTATGCGATGGTGAGATTACCCACCTGAGTCTCAGGTGACAAACTCAAACTATCCTGTTCATTTTCAGGTGACAAACTCAAGCTATCCACCCGAGTCTTAGACTCTGGAAACACGAAGATGAAGTTAACACTGACGGGCCTTTATTAGGAGACCGTCACTGCTAAATAGCACTGACGGTCACTACATAAAGGCCCGTCAGTGTTAACTAATCATCACTGACGGGCAAGGAGCGGTTGCCCGTCAGTGGTAACGCCACCGACGCTGCTACCGCACATCTTTAGTCCCACCTCGCCGAGCAACCAGCGCGCGCACCAGCTTAAAAGGGCAGCTGCGCCCTCGGCTTTCGAATTCCTTACAACCGTTACTGATACGTCGAGCCACCGCTGGTCCCCTGCGCGGCCTAGGCTCGTGGGCTTGGGCGCTGTGCTCGGGATAGGCCTCCCGCCGGTCCCTTGCGCTACCTTCGCTCGCGGGCCAGGGCGCTGTGCTCGGGATAGGCTGGTGTGCCATAATTTTTTGGTTTATATAATTTGTTCACTTCTATTTTCTAGCAAAAACCAAAAACAGGAGTGGAGCAGGCTTGAACGGACGCGCGGGCAACAAATTTGTGCTAAGTGTCCTACATATAGAACACACTCATCACTGACGGGAAGAAAAAAATACCCGTCAATTTTACATACAAGTGACGGTCACCGCATAATTGCCCGTCAGTGGTAAGCCTAAATTTTTTACTTCACGTAACAACAACTGTTAGAACTTAGACATTTTAGGCGCAACAACAAATGTTAGACATGAAGCAAAAAATTTAGGCGCACCAGCCTTAACCCCGAGCACAGCGCCCAGACTCACGAGCCTAGGCCGCGCAGGGAACCGGCCAAAGGCCTATCCCGAGCACAGCGCCCTGGCCCACGAGCCCAGGCCGCGCAGGCGACCGGCGGTGGCTCGTAGTATCAGTGAAGGTCGTAAGGAATTCGGACACCAGAGGCGCAGCTGCCCTTTTAAGCTAGTGCGCGCGCTGCTCGCTCGGCGAGGTGGGACTAAAGTTGTGCGGTACCACCGGTTAGCGTTACCACTGACGGGCATGAAAGCGGACCCGTCACTTGTATTTATGAGTGACGGTTGCCATATGGGGGCCGTCAGTGTTGATCAACTCAACACTGATGGCTCTTGTGTGGTGCCCGTCAGTGATGAGTTTGTTCTATATGTAGGACCCGACACTTAGAAAAATTTTCGTACCCGCGCGTCCGTTCAAGACCAGCAGCGAGCCCTAGTTAACAGTGCCGAACTGCTGCCGCCGCCGCCGACGAATCTGCACTGCTCCGCGCGCGCTCCATGGATCCCGCCGCCACCTCCTCCACTCCCGCTGCCGTCGGGGCCGCGTCCACCGCGCAGGCCACCGCCACCGAGGTCGCTGCCACCGCCACCGAGGCCACCGCCACCGCCACCGAGGTCGCCGCCACCGCCACCGAGGCTACCGGCACCGAGGTCGCCGCCACCGCCTCCTCCTCCTCGCACTCTGGTGCCGCCACCTCTTCCTCCCACTCCGCCATGCCCGGGTAATTCATTTTCATTCCTTTGTTTCTTTGGACTGATTTGCGCATACATTTTCTATTGATCAAGCATTCTTTATACATTAAGCAGAAGCTACAAATTTAGGGTTTGATGTGGCTTTTCATGCTCTCAAGCCCAACCCATGCACGAACCTTGCATAAGCTTAATTATCGAAGAACTAAGTTTTATAGAATACGTACATATCTAATTTTTGATAACTATTTCGAACCAATTAACACCAATCAACTTATTTGGGCCTACATATTGTTGAGACATATGTAGAGACTGATTCTGAGTTAGGTTGTGACAAGTTAATCAAACATGAAGAGTATTTGTGCCATTACTCGGCATGCTATATGTGCTATCAACCTTGTTAAGCCTGTGACTTTGACACATGCTTTGGAAAAGGTTCATGAACTTCTGCGTTTACCATCGTGGGTTTCCTCCTACACTCATGATTATAGAATTAATTTGATTGGAGCCACTAGTGTAGATGATGAAATTTTTGTACATATGCTTTGCATTACTTGTGCTGAAAATGACCACCCTAAACTTGCTAGTTCAAATGATGATCCCATGCATATGTTCATTTCTTCATCCCATAATTGTGCTAGTTTGATACAATCTATGCTACATGTTTTTGTGCCTAGTCTTGACTTTCTACATGATGTAGCTAGTAGTTTGAGTTATTTGTGTAGTACACACATGCAAAATAAAACTATGGAGGCATTTTAGTATAGGAGAAAATAAAACTACTGATAAGAACTTGAAGCCACCACAACGTACCCTCTACTTCTCTTGTGTATTTAATTCAATTATGTTTATTATAAACATATTAGGTCTCTATTTACCCTAGTTCATATATTTACATAAAAAAGAGGCTCTGGACCGCATAACCCTGGGGATGAGGTCGAGGCTGAAGTTGTAACGGCACCAAGAAGGCAACGCAAACCAAGAATGGGGAACAAGCTGCCGACGCAGACCTTAGTCATCACGGGGGTCGACCCCGACACAGGCGCACCAAGTGAACCACCGAGCTCGGCGTCGAAATTCAACAACGCCTGTGGGGTGCTCGTACGGGAGAACATCCCGATCACTACTCCCGAATGGAACCAGGTGCCCCGGTCAGAGAAAGATGCCTTGTTGACTTCGCTGTTTAACCTGTTCGAGGTCCCAGAGGACCTGAAGGAGACGGTGAAGCACCACGCGGAGATAACGATGTGTAATGCTCACAAGAACTGGAGGCACACTGCGACCAAGGAGTACGTGATGAAAAATCGCCATCCGGGAAGAAGATGGTCGAAAGTAACTGATGAGCAGTGGGACCAATTCGTCGCCTCGAGGAGCACTGACGAGTTCAAGGCCAAGAGTGAGAAGAACAAGGAGCTGCGAACGAGGAATAAATTCAACCACAGAGTTGGCAGCCGCGGGTACGCCGGGATAAAGAGTAAATGGGAAAGAGAAGATGCGGCACTACGAGCGGCTGGGAAACCAGTTCCTTTCGAGGAAATATCGGAGCCTCGCGCCAGAAACTGGGCCAGGGGTCACACGAAAGTGAACCCGACGACGGGGGATGTGACGTTCCCCACGGAGGAGGTCCAGGCGGTGTCCAATCGATTGGTACTCACTCGACCTGTCCTGTCAATCCATCGTAAATAACTTGTTTCCTAAACGCTCGGTAGTGAAATATGGTACGTCTCTATTGCAGGTACAGTTGAGCCAGCAGGAATCGTCTCAAGATTCCGTACAATCCGAGAGATGGCAAACACCTCTATCGCTTGCTCTGGGAAACCCAGAGAAAACTGGGCGTATACGAGGTGTCGGTGTAGCCGCTACATGGGATAGAGTCTTTCCCAAATCAGCTGATGCCGCCCGCCAAAGGAAGAGGAGCAGGCACGAGGCTTTAATGGAAGCGATGATGGAGAAGGCGAGAGAGGCGGCGAGACAGGAGATCAGCGAGGATTTCCTGAGACGGTCGGAAGAGGCGGCACGAGAGGCGGCAAGACAGGAGTTCGCGAGGCTATATGGGGAGCTGCCACCCACGCATTGCGCGCCGAACGTTCCTGGAGGGAGCAGTTGCGCCTCTACCAACGCGGCCACCTCCGATGGGGTAGCTACAACGTATCCGTGCGAAACCCTAAATGTAAGTTCATGGCACTTAGTAGGATGTTTCATACACATCTTATGTTTCAAACACTGCTCTAATGGCCGAGAACCAACCTTTAACTGTTCCACAGGTGCAGGTGCCCACGAAATGCCGATTGGTTTATCCTGTGCCGGGCGCCAATGTTACCGTCGCACACGGCCTACTGATGCCAGCTTCTTCGGGGGCCCTGACGCACCATCAGAGAACATCGGCGGACATGGTGAAGGTACAGGTGGATAGGGTAGTTGCCGACTTCGGTGCCATGACTGTCCCTGTACCTCCTGAAGAGGATGCGACCACGATAGGACAATGCCTGATGACCTTCATCCAGTGGCCGAAGGCTCAAGTGGTTGTAGAAGGGGCCTCGATTCGCGCATCTCCGGCCAGCGCCTCTCCATCAACCCGGATATCTCCTTTGGCGTTGAGCCAAACACATCTGTCGTTCGACCGGAGAGACGAAGACCCGATGTCAGCCCAAGAGGGACCGGAGGCAGGTGCCACTCCAATGGATGTTGACCTGCCACTTGTCGATGCACCCGAGCCGCCGACAACAGAAAGACGCACCAAGCATAGGCAGGACCCAAAGCCAGCGGAGCCAGACAGTGCGCAAGGTGTCGGGAAGACTTTATCTCCAGGCACACTTCACGACGCAATGAAGGAGGCATTTGCTGGCCCTACGCCTAGGGAAAACATAATACATACGGAGAGTGATCCAACTGCGGTCCAGAAGGCTCCAAAGAAAAGGAACACCAAACGGGGCGGCACGGCAAAGAGGAATAAAGCAAAACAAGATAGCGCCGCTAAGTCCCTGTCCTACGCGTCAACTCCCGTCTTTAAATTGACAGCTAGGGCAGACAGGTACATGCCCGGACAGCCGCTCCTCCCAGACGATGAGGTACAATCTTTGGGACTGGAGGCAAGACGGCTGCATGACATGATCGTGCAGCATGCGAGTCAACCGAATCAATATGTATCCTACCTCACGGTCGAAGTGCCACTAAGCTATAACTTTTATCGAGAGTTTGACTCTCCAACATTCACGGTCTACTTTGAAGATCTCTGGTACATGTACAACCTGAACAGGCTGGAGACCAATCTGCTAAGGGCCTGGACACTCTGGCAATACAAAGAGGCCATGCGCATCAAAGCGGACGTTGGGTTCATCGATCCGTGCCTCTTGCAGGATCGTCAAATTGACGAGGCCGAAGAATCGGTCGTCGAGTACATCTTCCAGGCATGGCTCGCGCAAAAGGACAAGGATGCGATACTCATGCCCTACAACCCCCCGTGAGTTGTTCACTAATTCTGTCAATTTTTTCTCATCTACGTAATAAAATAGCTAAATGTGTTTACATGCATGTCATCTCGTCTATGCAGCGACCATTGGGTCCTTATCACCATAGTCCCCGATTGGAACAAAGTATTTTACTTTGATTCTCTTATCCGAGAGAAAGGACTACCCCGGCGGGACTTCTCGAAGATTCGGCGGTGCATTGATGGGGCGTACACCAAATTTAAGGCATGCGGAGGGATGGCGTGTCGGAAAAAGCCAGCGTCTAGGCTCACCCACAGGTTTGACTGGCCATGCAAGCAGCAACCGAAGAATAGTGTGACTTGTGGGTTTTACGTTTGCGCGCACATGGACACGTTCGTCCAAAGCTGGAACCCACTTTCCACCGAAGAAGACTTCAAAATCTGGCTGCAGCAAGACAACTACGACTACTTACAAGATCATTGCCGCATCAGAGATGCGTTTGCGTACTTCTTCAACCAGTATGTCGTCCGGCCAGGCGGTGAATTTTACACCGGCGTAGAGCTGCCCCCACCCGCTACATCTCATCCTTCTGAGGACTAGTTGTACAAACTTATTTGTTTATTCAGACTTGTCAAATAATATTGGTTCATTCATTATCAACGTAGATTTCTACCTTATTCTTGTTTCAATACAATGTTGTTATATTGTGCCGTCTACTATCTTCTTGCAGGATATACATCTTCACGATCATCGAACGACTCCTCCGCAACATCATAGAAGCTTGATGACATATTTATTATGAATTTCAATGTGCTTGGGTGTAATATATGTGCATTAATTTAGATTTGTGAATTTTCATATATTGTGAATGTCTTGTACTATGTTGTCAATATATATGTGCCGATTTCTGAAGTTCATATAATTATGAATGTGCTTTTGATGCTTTGTGCCTCGCAGCTGGGGCTACTGAGAGGCTGTGTAGCTGGGGCTGCACAGCTTGGGCTTTTTTACAGAGGGCATGGCTAGCAAATCCTGAGGCTAGCCAGCAAAAAATGGTGTAGGGATGCACCAGGATATGGTCATCACTGATGGGCGTCACTGGCGGGCAGAACAAGGAGAGCTGTCAACGGTACAAATTATAACTGACGGGCAGATAATCCAAACCCGTCACTGGTAACTAATTATCACTGACCGGTCAACATAGGCTACCCGTCACAGGTAACATATTACAACTGACGGGCAGGAAACACCGACCCGTCACAGGTAACAAATTACCACTGACGGGTATTTATTTCGTGCCCGTCACAGGTAACTAATTACCACTGACGGCTGGAAATTTTTGACCCGTCACAGGTAACATATTAACACTGACGGGTCGACAATGGTACCCGTCAACGTTAGATGTCATCACTGACGGTGCCTCTCTACGCACCCGTCAGCGATGACTACTACAGGTCTTCCAATGGCGTCCCCCGAACAGGTCATATGTGACGGGTCCGTGTTTCCTGCCCGTCAGAGGAAATGTGTTATCTGTGACGGGCGGTAGCACCCGTCACAGGTGGGCTATTCCTGCCCTTCAGAGATGACCTGTTCTGTAGTAGTGAACTCAAGCAAGTGACAACATCGGTATTTCTCATGTTCAATTAAGTCTGGGTGATATTATTGCCGATCCCGGTCTTAGGAAACCTATTGAGGACTTGGATGCGGACATTACAGATGCTGCTAGAAGAGAGTATATTAATATGGGTCCATGCCAACCATTTGGTCATAAATATAAACGAACAACCCGGGGAAATTCCTCCCAACCTAGAAGCTTTCATGATAATCCCTAGTGTTCTTGATGCACATGTTGGTAAACATGATAGTGCTCACAATAAAGCTAGACAATATTACGTGGCTTTCAAAAATCAAAGGCAATGTGTGGCACATGTGATGGAGCGTGGTACCAAAAAGGGGGAAGAAGAATATAAAGCTCGTCTTATCATTATTTTGGTTGTTATCAGATTTCTTCTATTGCAAGGTCTTGCTTTTCATGGTCATGATGAGACTTCGAGCTCAAAGAATAGGGGGAACTTTTTTAGAGATGATGAGTTGGTACAAGGGGAAGGATCCTCGTGCTAGGAACTTGCTTGATAGTGCTGGTGGGAACCATTTGATGACTTCTCATGAGATACAATTGCAACTGTGTCAATCTTGTGCAGAAGAGACCACCAAAGCCATTATTGCTGATATTGAAGATAGGAATTTTTCTTTACTTGTTGATGAGTCCAGAGATGCATCTATAAAGGAGCAAATGGCTATGGTTTTAAGGTTAGCATCTTGTTTGTGTTAATTGTTGTTACTTGTGCTTCTTTGTGTTAATTGTTTGTTACTTATGCTTTTTAGTCTTATGTAGGTATGTCAACAAACAAGCGTATACGATTGAGAGATTTATTGGGATTAAGCATGTTGGTGACACGAGAGCAGCTTCGCTAAAGGCAACTTTGGATGGTATGTTTCTTAAACATGGCTTATCTATGTCTAAATTGAGAGGGCAAGGGTATGATGGAGCTTCTAACATGAGAGGGCAATTTCATGGGTTGCAAAGGTTGATACTGGATGAAAATCCATATGCATTTTATATTCATTGCTTTGCCCATCAATTGCAGTTAGTGGTTGTTGCTGTTGCCAAGTGTTGTTCCTCTGTATTGGATTTCTTTAACTACACCACTTTGATTGTCAACACTGTTAATGCTTCTTGTAAGAGACATGATGAAGTAGCCCAAGAACAACATGACTTTATTGTGAGCCAATTGGAGTCTGGGGAAATTTTTTCAGGAAGAGGGAAAAACCAAGCAACCAACCTTGTAAAACCTGGGGATACACGGTGGGGCACACATCATAAAACTTTGTGTCGATTTGTTATAATGTGGAAATCTGTTTTGAATGTATTAGAGAACATTCATGATGATGCAGAAAATTTAACACAAAGAACCACAGCCGGTGGCTTGATTTCTCAGATGGAGAGCTTTGAATTTGTTCTCATATTGCATCTTATGATCAGACTATTGGGCAAGACTAATGAATTGTCACAATGCTTGCAAATGAAAGATCAAAACATTGTTCGTGCTGTGGGTTTGATTGGGGTCACATTGGAGAAACTTCAAGATATCAAAGAAAATGGTTGGGATAGGCTCTTGAAAGAGACAAATGATTTTTGTATCAAACATAGCATTATAGTGCCAAACATGGATGATACAATACCCGCTCGAGGTCGTTCAAGGTGTCGTGGTGGTCAAATGGTAACATACTATCACCGCTTCAGATATGAAATATTCAATGTCGTGCATGACCAAATTATTTTTGAGTTAAATAATCGGTTTGCTGAAAGATCTAATCAATTGTTGAGATGCATTGCTTGTCTTGATCCAAAGAATTCATTTGCTAATTTTGATGAAGACAAACTTGTTGAACTTCCTGAGATGTATGCTGATGACTTCTCCACATATGAGATTTCTTTTGTCCTTAGAAACCAACTTGAAATCTTCATTGCTGAAGTGAGAGTTGATCCAGATTTTGTGAGTTGTCATGACCTTGGTAATCTTGCTGTGAAGATGGTTCAGACTGATAGACACAAAGTTTTTCCTTTAGTGTATCGCATCATTGAGTTGACATTGATTTTGCTAGTTGCAACCGCATCAGTGGAAAGAGCTTTCTCAGCTATGAGCATTATCAAGACTGAGTTGATGAATAAGATGGGTGATGATTGGATGAATTATAGCATGGTGTGCTATATTGAGCGAGATGTATTTGCAAGTATTGATGATGATGATATTTTATATCGTTTTCAATCCTATAAGTCTCGCAAAGGGGTTTTACCTCGTCGTAGTGGTAAGTTTTCATATTTGTATCAATGATTAACTATTTCACTTGATGTTTATGAATTATGACTTTTCTTATGAAATTATATTTTTGATGTCTTGAAGGTGGTGGTTCTTCTCAAGATTCTTCTTCTAGTGTTGATCAAGTCATGGGAGACACAGATGAATCAAACAATTGATTTGGTACTCTTTTGTATCCCCGTACTTTTATTTGTAGTTTTTGTCATATTTTATGTACTATGTTGGATCGTTAAGCATTGAGTTTAAATTCTACGTTCATAGTGTAATCAAGCCATATTTTTTTATGCTTTCACATAGGGTATTTTTTTAGGGGTAGTTATAAGCGCTTAGTTTTTGCCCGGGATTTGCTCTAATCCTGACTCCGCCGCTGGTGTTATAGGTGGATGTACTTCTAATTTTCTATTTCTTAGGGTTATCTTTGTAATTTTCATGGTGTACATTTTTTTCTGGATAGAGTAATCCAACCCCTCAGAGGATCTTTGCCTTCAGAAAAAAACTCTGGTGAATGAACTCATTAGTTTATTTTTTGTTTCTGAGTAAAAGTTTGTTTTCCACCATGCTTAAATATTAACCCATCCGGCCATCCTGCAGACTCGTGTCAATCTGTCATCGAACTTGGAGACATCACATGATTGATAGTTAAAGTCAGCGCCATACTGTGTACTTGAGCTATCGATGACAGAGCCATTAAGAACAATGTGAGATGCTGCATATGCGTGGGGCATCTTCGCATGTGTGAGATCGGCCCCCGCCCCAAGGCTCACCCGATTCTAAGCGGGTAAAACCAAATCACCAGAGCAAAACTATTCCCTGTTAATCTACGTTAAGACGTAGTTAGGTAAGCTTTAATACTTTGTTTACGGTTACAAAATCATGATCAGAGCTCCCAGTTAATCTACGTTAAGACGTAGTTAGTTCAGCCTTAATCTTTGTTTACTGTTACAAATCATGATCATAAAATATGTTTATGTCTCAGTATACGAATCCTACGATGAATTCTACAATACTGATTTGTGTTATATAACTTGCATATTATGATATTAATTTATGGTTAAAGTTTAACTTAAAGCGATCAAATTACGTTTTACACAAATTGAAAGTATATATATATAGCAGCTTTAAACCCCACACATCGTCTCCTAGAGAATACCATCGAGAAAGGCTCCGTCTAGCCCTGTGGTTACCCTGTATGTCGTTCGGAGCTAAAATAACTACGTCAGCTAATTTTACTATGATAGCTAGCTTGATCAAAGTGATCTATATTGCGGTTTCAAAAAAAAAGTGATCTATATTGCAACTGATCTGATTAGTCTAGACGTGCTTAGTCTTTTCAAAGAAACGTAGAAGCACTTGCCCTTTTTCTTTCATCTAAGAATCTTAGATATACTAGCAGTCAGTTAAAATCACTAAAATTAATTAATAAATAAACATCTCTCTAGCCGGCTATGCAGCGCAGCCAGGATAACGTTGCCTGCAGTTAAGATTGTGATCTACATAACCGCGGCGGCCCAACAAACGCGCAAAAGCCGCATAAAACGCAGCACCCTCCTCCCCTCCCTCGGATCATCGTCCTCCCCCACACACACACATCCCCATACGCACAACACCAGACACATCCCTCTCCATTCTCTGCGGACAAGCCAAGTAGAGGAACGTAAATCGACGAGGAGCGGAGGGAGAGGGGCCGAAGGTGGGAAGGAAGCGCCGCCTGCCGCCATGAGGCTCCTCGTCCCCGACGGCGCGCGCCACCACCACCACGACCCCCACCGCCGGCTCCCGTCGTCCGAGGCTGCGCCGGCGCCGGCCGCGGAGGAGGGAGCCGGCGGGAGGACGGTGGTGGTGGGTATCAGGAGGGACGCCGCCAGCCGGGAGCTCCTCACCTGGGCGCTCGTCAAGGTTGCCAATGCCGGCGACCGCGTCGTCGCCCTCCACGTCGCCGCCGCCGGTGCGTCCCCCTGTCCCCCGCGTCGGTTTCCTTTGCCTTTAATCTGCGTGTGATTTGAGTCTCAGGCGCTTGCTTCCATTTGCAATCTAGCACTTAGATTTTTGCTCGCCTGCTCTATTTTGCTCTCGCGATTGTTGGGATCATAGTAGATTCTGTTCTGGGACTACTTAAGAGTTCCAAAGCTGGCAACTTTTATGTTCTTCCTTGTTTGATCTTGCTGTGAGATTAATCCCCTTTTTCTGTTGTTATCTCCTTGTTTAGGGGGAAGAGGAGGGACGGGATTGGAGGAGAGGAGCAAGGCCGCGGATTCGCTCGCGACGGTGCTCGCCGTGTACGACGGCTTCTGCAACCTCAAGCAGGTCCGTGACCGTCCGCTCCAAAACTCGCTGCAACAAAAGTTCTCTCCTTTTTACTTTATTGTTCATGAGTTACTTGCGGAATTTATTCAATGGCCGTGGTTCAAAGCACTGACCTTTTTCATCCAAATTTGACCGATAATTAATTGCTGGTCCTTCCAATATTTGGTTCAAGCTTAAAACTTTCCACCTTTTTTACTTTATTGTTCATGAGTTACATGCGTACAATATTTTACCGGATGATCCAGCTTTTGTGTTTTCTATTTTTTTCAAGAGACATCTCTCGAGAGAGGCAGGAGCTCCGCAATTCATTAAGAAGAAAAGAATTGATCAGTTAATAAGGGAAACCAGCCGAAAACCGATTGTGTTTTCTATTTTAGCAGCTTGATTTTGGGGAGTGGGGGACTTTATTTCTTACTACGAACGATTAAGTCTTACTGTGAAGGTTTGTCATGCTCTATTTTCCTTCTTAATGGAAGGCAGCGCTCCTGCTGTTTCGTATTTGTCAACCTGCAAAAAAGTTGAGCAGCGGGGATTTTGTGGTGCGTTTATGCTAAGAGAAATTTGCCTCAAAATTCTCATCACCTTGTTGTTCCATTTACATTTGCCAGATCAATTTGGAGCTCAAGGTGTGTGGAGGATCGTCTATCCGGAAAACTCTAGTGAAAGAAGCTGCTTCTTACGGTGCCGCACATCTGATCCTTGGTGTTGCGAAGAATTGCCGGTCTTTTGGGTACTTAGTTTGACACATTCTCCACTCCATATTGCTATATTAGTCCAAAATAATTTGTTTCCTGATATTAGTATCGTTGTGTCCTCCAAATATCAGATCCTCCTCCACTTCAGTTGCCAAGTACTGTGCAAAGAGAGTTCCCACGAGTTGCTCGGTTCTTGCAGCAAACAATGGCAAGATCGTTTACCAAAGAGACGCGGTACAACAAGAACCATTCTATTGCGCTAGCACAGGTAAGTCGATTAAACAATTTCATTTGCATTTATTCATTTCCTGGTTTGTGGTGACCATGAATTCAGTGTGCTTAAAGCTGTAATTTGAATGCAGCCCCTGAGACTCCAAGGAGGAGCTACAGGAAACTCCTGACTTCCCTGCTTGGTGAGAAACTTCAGGACGAATATGTAAAGGGCAACAGGTCCATTTCTCGGGCTCTGACCATGCCAATGAGGTCTCCCACACCGCGAAACGACGTTTCATTAGCATTGGTTCCAGTTAAGGGTTGCCAACGTGAATCGTCAGAAGTGGCAACCGGCTGGCCCTTCCTAAGGAAGAAGTTCTTGCCAGACCGAAAGGCTGCATTGCCTGACAAGCCCAAGATGTCTGTGGTGCAGTGGGCAATGCGGCTCCCAAGCAGGTATTCAGCAGTGTCGCCAGTCCATCTGGAACACAGAACCACAAGACCAGACTCAACAACGAGTGCCAGCCGTATCTTGCGTGATCGGGTGATTGTCCCTTCCAGAAACAATTCAGAAAGCTCTTCTGTGGTGATCGAGGAATGGAATAATGAAATGCCAGAGGAGTTGACCTCGCTCAAAGAGAAATTCTTGTCCATTTATTCTTCGTATAGTTACAATGAGCTTGCAAAGATCACTTCCAATTTCTCACCTGGTATGCATTTTAGATCTGTTTCTATTATTCCCAATTTTTTTAGACATGCCATGTTTAGCAGTCAGATTGGTTGTTTTGCGCAGAGTGTATAGTTGGACAAGGTGGCACGAGCCAAGTTTACAAAGGTTGTTTGACAAATGGCAAGGAGTTGGCAGTGAAGATCCTGAAGTATTCCGATGAGGTACTGAAGGAGTTCATCTCAGAGATTGAGATTCTCAGTTCCCTCAGTCACAAGAACATCATAACGATCATTGGCTTCTGCTTCAAGAACAATGACCTTCTATTGGTGTACGAGTACTTGCAAAGAGGCAGCCTAGAAGAAATACTGCATGGTGTGTTTCATATCTTTTATCAGCTGCTTTCTCCCTGTGCCATTTCCATGTAAAAACTCATCTTATTGTTAATGTGATGTAGGCGAGAAAGAATACAAGAACGTGTTTGGTTGGACCGAAAGGTTCAACGTGGCTGCAGGTGTTGCTCATGCACTGGATTATCTCCATGGTAACAGCAACAGTCGGCAAGTGATCCATAGGGACATCAAGTCGTCAAATATCCTCATCTCAGAGGATTTTGAGCCAAAGGTAACCTTCTCCTATCCAATTGCGAGAAATGCTTCAGTTCTTGAGCAACATCAAATTAACTGAATCAAGCTTTCTATATTCTTGTGATGCAGCTGTCAGACTTTGGCCTTGCACTCTGGGCTGCCGATGCAACACCCCAAGTTACATGTAATGATGTTGCAGGAACTTTCGGGTTAGTTAGCTAATAATCTGTACACTAGCTTTGCCTTTTCATGCTATGCTGCAACATTTGCCTTACTGATGTAGACATACCTTCCACCAGGTACTTAGCTCCTGAATACTTCATGCATGGCAAGGTGAATGACAAAATTGATGTGTTCGCGTTTGGTGTTGTTCTTCTTGAACTCGTCTCAGGCAGGAAACCTCTGTGCACTGGTTGTCCAAAAGGCCAGGAGAGTCTAGTTATGTGGGTAGGTGTCATGTCCTAGCAAACTAAATTTTGGCTCAAGTTATGGTAAAGAACAGTTTTTTAATTTGGTTTGAACAGATAATTAATGGTTGTTTGTTTTGTATAGGCGAATTCCATCATACAAGGAGGAAAGCTCATGCAACTCGCAGATCCTAGCTTGCCTATTGAAGGCCATACCGATGAAGTGGAGAGGATGACTCTTGCTGCTTCGCTCTGCATCAGACCAGCACCTCAGCGCCGTCCTCACATCGCAGTCGTAAGATTCTGTTTCTCATGCACAGACTGTGCAAGTTCATGTTGTGTCTTTCCTTTGTGCATCTTACAAGGATCCTTCTGTAAACATCAGGTTCTAAAGCTACTTGATGGTGACAATGATATTCTCAAGTGGGCTAGATCGCAAGTCGGATTATCATACGAGAGCGATGATGATGAAGGTGTGGTTACGCTTACACCGCCAGAGAATAACACCAATATCCAGACCTACATCAATCTCGCATTTGATGTCGACAATGACTCCGCTTCCGTCAGCAGCAACGACTTCATCACCGCAAACACATCCTTGGAAGAGTATCTACAGGGAAGATGGAGTCGATCATCGAGCTTTGATTGACCAATCCATGGAAGAGTTCCCTTTTTGGTGTACAGATCTTTTTTCCCCTTCTATGTAAGTTAATTTTTGCTCCTTGGATGAGATGTGGCACCTGCAATGCCCTCCTCCAGGTCGATCTATTGATCATGTCTTATTTTTCTTACGAGTGAACTTGTAATCTTCTCACCCAAAGGATGAGAAATAAAGTAGGAAGAGTGTAAACGTGGATTGTTGCCCACACCCAAAGCATTGGTTTTGTTCTACCATTTGCTCACTTTTAGGATAAAATGTTCATTCTGGATGCTATGTCAATTTCAAAAAAAAAGAAAAAGACTGCTATGTCTGTTACGAACAGTAAGTTACTGCTAATTCCACTGTGGATGTTCAACTGCATCTAATGCCTTGTATCTCCATCAAATTATTCTAAATGATTAAAGAAGCCAGGATCTGTGGAAGGTATGCTTGTAAGATGTGTTCACATCCAAATATTATATCAATCCAAGCTTGTGCCTCATGACGATGCTTGTCCATCCATTAAACAATCAAGAAAAACTCAATCTCTTAACTAATCAGTGTCGCCTTCAGCATGACATCACATGATCTTTTGAGCAGGTCGGTCCAACGAATTCATCATTAAAAATAAAAGATCATGGAGAAGTAAAGCTAATAAACCATTTCAGGGTCGGCACAGTTATCACATGGGGGCATCACATGGACCAACTCCCTGGAGGTTAGTGTGCAACTGTGCACCCGACAAGGGCAGGATTCTTGTAAAGTTACTTGTGCATGCATGCCAAACATGAGCACAGACACCGAGAAGCCATGATCAGAGTGCTTGTCGACGAGAATAATGGTGACACTTCACATGGATAATGGTCAAACGCACTGCAAGTAGTAGGTCTCAACGAATGGTGCAATGACAGGCATTAATGGCCAGCGATATGATCACTACCCATGCACAAAACATTTCCGTTTTGCAAAAACGCACGGTTGCAAGTGAGTAAAAAGACGCATTCACATAATAATTTTTGTCTCAGATTGGACAGTAATGCCCCTGTCAATTTTCCTTCTCGTGCCATCACTTCACTACCGCTAAAATATCCTCTTCGACTGTCTATGTCAGCCAGAAACTGTTGCACAGCAGGAAAAACACAGTAGTCACAGCCCTCCCTGGTTACACCTGGAGGTTGGGAAGTCTTTCCTTCCAAGCACATTCATCAGCAGACACTGTTTTGCATCAGCGCATCTCTACCACTAACAACTTTGTCCAGATACGTGAGAAAACACAGCATAACACTCGTCTGAAGGGTGCTATACTAGGTCTGAAGTGGCTCTGGGTGTATGCCAGATTCATTGGTCTCCGTCTTGTGCAGCACTGCCAATGAATGGATCAGTGTCAGTGACATGCAGGGAGAAGAGGAATAGAAATCACAAGCGAAGGCTGCATGCGCGAAACAAAACGACTTACGGCTGTAGGTGAGCAGCTTCTGGATGAGGTCGACGTGGGATATCAGCATCCGCCGACAGCAGTAACGGGCTAAGCCCATCGCATCCAGAGCATCCCTGAAAACAGATAGACATACAGAATGATGCTTAGTTGGTTGTGGACAGAGACTTACTGAGAACTTACGTATTTACGATATCAAAAGTTTGAAAATATGAAGGCTGGTGAACTTTTGATTACTCTCCCAACCTCCCTCAATGTGTACAATCCAGGCACAAAAATTAAAAGTAGTTGACAACTGAATTGCAGTGGGTGATCTCATACCATAAGTTACCAGCTCTTAAGAAATTGAGTTATGCCATAGCAGTAAGGGCAAAACAAACACCATCCAAGATTAAAAAGAAAAAAGCACATCAATTTTTTTTTAGCAAGAGCACAAAAATTGTTGGTGTGATATGTAAGCAATTACCACGTTTCTAGTGCCTAGGAAAAATACAAGAAGCTTATGTCTAAAAAGAGGCACCATAGTTCTGATTAAAAGAAATTATTGGGTCCTGATGCAAGAAATCACAGACCGCTGGTGTAAAATTAGTGCTGAACAAAATGCTCAGCATATGCTTTTGGGTTGACTAAAATTTTAACTCATGCATGGCTCTGCTGTCACGGCCCAAGGTCCTGAGAGCGTAGCCATGAGGTGGCTGCTGCGCCATGGCGCAGGTTGGATCTGTAGGGGTAGGGTTTGGTGGAGGAGAAGCCTAATCTTCTATTTTCTTCTTGATTGATTGATAATTCTGATTACACGATAGGTCCCTTATATAGGCAACTCAACTTGACCCTCAAGTCGTATCAGATTTACCTAACAACCTAGACTCTATCCTATCTTAACAACTCATATCTTTGGAAACTAAATAACTGACTTGATAACCAAGAAAGCAAAGGATAATTATGCTAAGCCTCATAAAGCTGCCTTTGGCCTAGCCCTGCACACATAATGCTGGCCCAACATGGTGTTAGGCATGACATCTGTTAAGAGAAAACAAACAACAAGCATAACCCCACATTCTGGTATGCCTTACAGACAGATAGACATACCAAATGATGTTTAATTGGTCGTCATCACAGAATTACTGCAAATTTTCATATTTGTGATATCAATAGTTTGAAAGCAATCAAAGCATGAAGGCCACTGAAATTTTGACAACCCTTCCCTCTCTCCCTCGATATGTACTTTGGGGTTTGGATCACGTACTTTTTGAAAAGATAATTGTATTACATACGGTGATCACATACAACAATTTATATCAGGTCATTAAACTCACAACAGGTTTACAATTAACTCAACAAAAAGAAAATGGATTATGCCATAATAGTATTGGCAAAAAAAACACTACCTGCTGGTTCAGCATAGGATTGAGTTGACTCAAATATAACTTGACTCATGGCTATGCTAAGAGCAACACAAATCAAGCATAAGTCCACATTTTGGCATTTTTTTATTTAGAAAATGAGTCAGTCTCAAACCATTGAAAATCCATTCAACTTCCATCTTAGTATAGGCTTGGCTGAAATGTGAAACATTATAATCTTTTTAAGTAAATCATGTAACTTCGATTGAGTTTCCTAGTGATCACATACCACTGCCAAATATATCGGAATAATTCCCATATCAACTGAATTTGCTATCACAGGATCCTTAATCCTCACAAAAGAAAGGGAGAAGGCAGTGCAACCGGAGCATCATAAATGCCAAAGATATAGGAAATAAGCTACCATTCAATCGCCCTGATGCCAATCATTCCATTGCTGACTTGTTCAACTCTACTTGGTACTTTGAGGAACGCATACAAGAGGATGTCTGGCTAACTCGTCACAGATGGGGTGGTGCTGCTGTAACTAAATAATGGCTATAACAGCTTCATCTTCTTTCATCACTACCTACTAGAAATATTAGCAAAAGGTAAACAGAACCCCCAACCCACAAGTAGGTGAAACTTAGCAAAGCATTTAAACAAACAGTACTCCCTGTCAAAACAGCAAGTCTATGTCCCGTCCTCAGAAAAAAAAAGGGAAAAGTAAAGCACGTGTCCTAAATCGTAATAAACCACACATTACATGTATAAATAATATAAGCTTTTTCTAAAGCAAGTAATACGTTTGGTCTGAAGCAGAACATTATTTCCTTGAATTTGAGTTATATATAACTATATATAACTAGAAATCTGCTCAAGTGAAGGAACCTGCTCACCCTTTCTAAAGGCCTGTGATTGTTAGAATAAGGATGATATCACTAAAGTTTCCTGGATCATGCTACACATCTTTCTGGTTAGTGTCTGTGTCTACTACTCTCAACACCCACATTTCAGCACCTCCCAATATTTGAAAGAACAAAGTACAACACATTCAACAGCTCTATCCAGCCAACCACAACCAATATGTATATCAAATACTAGCAAGCTTCAATGGAAAATCTAAAACACAGTCAACCAAATGCAAGCCAAGGCATTCAACTGGGTGCAATGTGGGCAAGCTAATTGTCGCATGGTCACATATACATATCCACCTAAAGAAATCAGAGCAGGAACACACATGAACATCTGAATCTTCGTTCTACAACTTACAGTAGTTTTGTCCTGTGCTGCTATTCAGAAATCAGAGCAATTTGTATCGTGTCACTGAACTATGTTATCATCAGATTCCTCATTCAGATACACTCTAGAATCCAGTATTACCCTCATAAGTACACAATAACTCACACTCCAGTACTCACAGTCATAGACTAAATTCTACAACATTTCAAACTTAAGAGTCAGCAAACCTAGCAGATTATCAGAACGGTGGCAGATTGGTAGAAATTGCGCTCCCAACCAACTACGCGTGCCCAGTTAATAATCACGGAACCTGAACAATGCCCAAACTAAACGATCCATTTTGCTTTCGTAATAAGCGAAATATCTCAAAACTGAACCCATAATTTCAACCTTTTTTCTCGCCATTTCAGCTCAACATTGCTCCACCATCCACACCCAACATGTACAACCTAAACGCACCCGGCGCATCAATTCCGAAACACCCAGAAATCATACGATCCGACGAAGGAAAATGACATGATACAGAAGCCGAAACTTTGGGCTGGTAAAAATACAAATACACCATAGGTTCATACCCCTCGTTGTAGTCGGCCTGGAGGAGGTCGAGGTAGAGATCCCACTTGTTCCCGACCACCTGCGAAACCACAGGAACGAGAAGAAAGGGGGAGAGAATTGCAGTCAGACGCTAAACCCACGGATTCGAGTGGAAGAACGAAACCCCTGGCTAAACCCATCTAGGCACGAAAAGAAGCAGGGAGGTGGGAAGGGGAGCGGGGGGAGGAAACCTTGCCGCAGGTGAAGCAGCGCACCGGGATGATCATCTTCGCCGACGAGGACGACGCCGGAGGGTTGGGGTTTGGGGCGGAGGACGGGAAGGCGGTGGTCGGCGGGGCGGGGCGCGTGGGGTTTTGGGAAATGGATGGATATTTTTCTTTTGAGGAACCTGGGGAAATGCATATTTACCAGTAGGTCCACGAATTTCTTTTTCCTTTTTGTTTCTTCATAAATTTCTAAGTTTATCTATATCCATAAAAGAGCTATGAGTTCGCGGAATCCAATAAATCTGGACTTCGTCTTATTCTCATCCAATGGCTCATGCTTTAATATCTAATTATATCTATTGCACAGTTAATCCTCCTATTGGTTAATTATCTCGTTAATGCCTAATAACTCACCCCAATTTGTGATTAGATCGGGTTTACCTTCGAATCATTTGCGGTGCAAGATCCAGCGTCGTACTTGCTACGATGTTTTGTTCAATTTAGTGACATGTTTACCTGTGCAGATGTGGTAATTAATTGAATGGGCAATATTATCACTCGTTTCTCTTTGATTTGTTGGTCTATATAAATCATGTTGGTCGCAACTAAAGCAGAATTCTCTGAGGGGAAATCAATATAAATGTAAACTACAATACTTCATGGTATAATTTGGACACAGTAGACTCTGCCCAAATGTACCTGATGGTGTTCCTGGACATACGGTCTAGACAAAATCTGAACTGATTTCCATGTGCGAGAGTGTTCGGAGGAAAATGATACTCCCTTCATGTATAATATAAGACATATTTTGATTGGTTAAGACAAAATTTTGATCATCAATTATCTATTAATATGTGGTTTATGTAATAAAAAATCACCATTATAAGTACTTTTGAATACGAATAATGATATCAATTTTATGTCACATAAACCACATACCAGAGTAATTGTTGGTCAAATTCTTGTCTTAACTAATCAAAATACACCTTATATTATGGGATGGAGGGGGTATTATTTAGATGTTAGGATCATACTACTGTAGAAACATAAATATCAAAATATCACAATATTGTTTCAATATGTATGCAACATAAATATTATACTATCACAATATTATTTTTGAAATATTTACATGTAACAAATTTCATGTGACGAAAATATGTTCTTCATGCAATGGAACCTTTTTTCGTGCAATGGAATCCGTCGTACCAAAACGAAGATCATACTACATGTATAAGTATTTCTCATATCATTTTACCTTTAGTTTTTCTTTTTGCTATGCAGGTTCCCGTTGGGTACTGACGCACTAATGGGTTAATAGTGGTGTATTATGCACATCATTTAGAATTTCTAAAGATGTATTCCTTCGTATCCTTGTACTTCTAATTTGTCTGATTCGAGTGCGTATGTTGTACATACATGATTACTACTCATCTTGTTATGTATTACTCTGAAAACGTGAGATAGGGTCCATATCGATATTCTGAGAGGGTCAACAGATTTGACTATGGTCAAATGGTGATTATACCTCGATAAAAGATACACACGGAGCAGAGATACATTTCATCAAGCCGCCGGAGGTCGGCAAAGACTGTAGCGATCAGGAGACTTAGCATCGAGGACGCCATAGTTGGTAGTGGTGGAGGGCAGAGGGCAAAGAGGATGTCAATGAGCGAAGCTGAATTCCATAGAAAATATTACGGGCAGTAGCACAAGCACTTCGCAACACTGATTTGCCCCAACACATGCGGGATTATAATAGCTGAAGAAATGACGGTTTTTAGAGACACTCAACTCCTCCTTGATGTGCAAGCCGGTGAAGGTATGGGGACCGTGGGGTAGCTGAAGAAATGCCACGTAGAGCAATGGAACATCTTCGAAACAAAGGAGATATATACAATCCTCAGGTCGATGGAATGAGATGACACATGTTGATTCCCGAAAAGGATTGACAGTTATTGTTAAAGCGTGTATTCCCATTTGCGCGGAGAAACCTCAATTAAAAACTGTAGGCAAGTTCATCCCACAATTCACGTCACCCATGCTTTGCTTCAGCTAGGCAAGACATGCTCCAAACTACGGTTTCTACCATATTCATTGTATATGAGTGGACATTTTGGGATTTTCATGGTTTTCATTTGGGACTTATTTGGGCATGGAACGAATAAACCGAGTCCTTTCGGATTAGAAGAGATTTTAGTTCAAATTTACTTTTCATCCAAAGAGATATTACTTAGTATGGTCCAAATAAGCTTTCGGAACTTAGTAGGGTCGGTATTACTAGCAAAACTTCCCTAACCAAAATATCATGTTAGTTCACTCTTAAAATCCAATGGAACACCTGGTAAACATGTCCCGTAGTTGAAAAATGCCTCAAGACGAGAAAATTCTTAAGGCCGAAACTAGCCAGCGAAACTTGAGATTTTGTCTCGTAACATGAAAAGTTTGTGCTTGGACTATAAATTTCGTTTTGGAACCTGAAACCAACATCTATTTCGAATTATCAAAGCATAGTTTTTTTTATATAAAACGTTAGCACTGGTTAAATTCATATATGTGCTTATTATTAGAACTTCTTTCACTTTTAATAGTTTTCGATGTATACCAACTCGTGTGGTAATGTGCGCATATATGCATTAGATGCGCAAAAGCGTCTATCTTGTAACAGAAATAATTCATTTAAAATACTATCATTGTTTTGAAAAAAGAAAACTATAATTGTTTGAAACTCGCAAATCTTTTTAAAGTTTGGGTATTGCCCGATCGTCGGTTGCACCGGAAAATTCATTTTCGAAACACGAACCCGGTGGCATCGCCTGCCCATCCGCGATATCTTCCCGCCTCCTCCCCTCCCCCACCCTCGCCCCACCTCGCCGCCGCTCCTCCCCGATGACGCCGTCGCACGCCTCCTCCCCCGCCGCCGCCGGCGCCCCGGCCTCCTCCTGTGGGCGGAGGACGGCGACCTTCGCGAGCGCCAGCGTGTTCCTGTCGCGGAAACTGGTGGCCCTCGAGGTGTTCGACGCCGTGCACGACGCGCTCCGGCTCAACGGAACTCGCGCTTCCAATCCGGACCACCGTCCCTCCAAAGGTGAAAGGAGCACTTGAACTTGGAGCAGCTAAAGGATCTGAGCTTGAGAACGAGCAGACCCACCTGCTTGCTGAAAACGGAGAAACTAAAGACTCTGTCACTAAGACGAGAAACCCCGAGTTCTCCGCAGAACCCACCGAGGCAGGCTTCCAGAGCAAGAGCCACCGAATCCTCATCCAATCGGAAAGACGCTCTTCCGAAGGATACCACCAGAACAAACGGGAGCCTGGTGCCGTCAGCATGGACTGGGCAGGAGAAGCGAGTGAAGACGATCTTGCTGAAGTTTGCACCCACCGAAAAGGAAAGGCCCAGGGAAAGCGCCGTGAAGACTGCGGAGCTAGGCAGGTCTGCCAAGGGGACCCGGGCCGAAGCAGGCGGAGAGACCGGAGCATCGGAAGGGGCGCGGGCAGGCGCCGCCGCGGCGGCGACGGGAGGGAAGAGGGGTGGGGGGAGCGTCGTGGGAGCTCTCTGCTCCCAACGGTCGGCATATAAATGTCCATATATAATATATTGCACAGAACAAAATGCATACTTCTGAAAATATAAACTTTTGGAGCTAATATAACTTCGAATCTATTAATCAAGTCGTATGACTTCCCTAATTCTAATTAGCTTCGACCTATCCGGGCATCAAATCATCAACATCTGCTTGCCAATGCTTTCACTTTCCAATTCAATGGCAACATGAAAATTCAAACAGATCAGCATATTTACTAACAGACCATTCTCTCTTTTAAACAACTGGCGATTGCTGTGAATGCAGCAGAAACTTATCACTTGTCGTACTACTGACTTTCACTTTGAAATATTTCCTTTTACTGGTGACTGCCATGTGTTCCCTAGGCAGCAAGACAGCATCCCTGTCACGAACGTTCAGAGCTCAAACTCCAACCCGGCCCCTGCTCCCACTACCTACTACCCTTTCAGTGAGACGCAGACAGAGTCCCAGGTGTGCATTTTACCCTAGAACCAACAGTTCCCTACCTGGCAGTTCACAATTGGCACCACTGCCGTCTCATGTAACCTCTTGTTTATCACGCAGATCATTGGATATGAAGAAGATTTGACCGGAAGGCAGAAGACCATTGACAGAGTTCGATCCCAGAGCATCAACATAACTCCATCGAATGAAATGGCTTGAGCTTAGTTCAGAGACAAACTTGGACATCTTGCTGCTTGCACCCAGATCTTTTGTCCATGGATCACGACACAAGAAAAAAAGCATTACCGTATCTGCTTGTCCGGCCTTGTTGGTCTCAGCAAGACGTAGTATGGACTCTGGAGGCTATTCCTAGGCAGGAAGCATCATGTGCTGGTGGCACACTGCAGAAGATTCTCATGGAATGGCACTGGGAATGTATGTTTGTACCGCAATTTTGTATCGCGACTCAACCCTGTTGTGCTGCCTTTTTCTGATAAGACGGTCGGAGACTCAGGCCTGTATGTTTGTTGTAGCGGTTCTTTTAATATTAACAAGGACATGAGAAAATGAGATGCAAGAGTATCAAAGGCTGACGCGACATTCTTATGGTTTTGTAGTGGCTTGATGTCTGATCTGGCGAGCATGTGAAAAATCCCGTACAAATGTGCCAATCTAATATCCTAATTAGATGCTTGTATAGTTGTATCCTCCTTTTGCTGAACATGCTTTCCTCTTTCCTGTTTGTTTTGTAGATAGCTTAGTTTTTTTTGATAAAGTGGTTGGTTCATGAGAGCAGCATAGCACATTCATTAAAAAGGCCAGTAAAGTTTACATGATTTTATGGCATTATAGATGTGCTAAGAAATCTCAAACAATTAATGGATGTAGACATAATGGTAGGCACAAAATTTTGGTACCAAACTTGGCAACGTACAAAGGAACAAGGATACCAAGTATAGTGAAATAGTACATCTTTGCTGATACCTTCTTTTTAGCATAATTCTGCTGCTTAGGATAAATCAACAGAAAATTTAGCATCTAATTTGTATTCCAAGATATGCGGATGCCCGTAGCAGCGATGCTAATTAATTCTTCTCTGCTTTAGATTCTACTTAGCGCAATGGGCTGAAGATGCTCTTATAAGTTTAGGCTTATGTTACTAGAAAGACTAAAACTAAGAGGCAGTGGTACCACCTGTTAGTTAAGTGTTGGAGTTGCCAAGTGTACCACTCTATCCCACTAGCTAGGTTCAAACCTCGCCGTGCACTTTCGTACAGAGTGCGACCAAGTGAACTCATTGTGACATTGTTGATTTATCTGTGTCTCGTCAATTTTAATGTACGCACAGATATTGGTTGGTGGCCAGGAACTGTATTGGTAAGTGTCTGGTTGCGGTGCAGCTAGCATGTTGATCGGTCACTACACCTGAATTAGGGCCTGTTTGGTTGAGCTGTGGCTGTTGACAGAGCTGCTGTTGGCTGGCTGTCTAGAAAAGCTGTTGTGGCTGTGGAAAAGTGAACATATAGCTTTTGGTTGATCCAAACAATCTACAGTATTTTGGAAAATGAGCACTGAAGCTTCAACACATTGCAAAAAGTTGACAGAAGGCAGCTTTTCCAAACAGCTGAATTTGCACTGCAAAGCCCACAGCTACCGTTGGCAAAAGCTGCTGAAAAGCTGGCCGTTTGGTTGGGCTGCAGCTTTTTCTAATGAAAAGCTGCTGAAAAGCCCAATCAAACACCCCCTTAGAGGAAGCTAGGGCAGCTCGTCAGGCGCTTTCTTCTGCTGGCAACAAAGGGTTTTTAGAGTCATATTGGCCTCTAGCTATCTATCTCTGATCCTGAAGCTCAACTCACACGAGTGAGAAAATATCGTGCAGAGAAATACTACATTCATAAGGGATGGGAGTCATGATTAAAGAGAATGAGTTATTTTTCTTTTCTTATTACTCACTCCACGTTAGCATATAAGTAGAACTTATATAAAACTTTTAAATAAGAATATAATTATTGTACCGTGCACTGGGTTTGTCATGTAAATATCACGGAGTCCGCAACCAGATTCTCAATTTGTTCTTTCATCCAAGTCAAGCGTGGATTAATTTAACATGGAAGCACATGTCTTAGCTTGATCGAGTGAACATTCTACTCGTAACGTATAGTGTAATAATGTTGCACTTTAAATAATGTGCTGTCCATTCTAAACAAAAAAAGGACGTGAGAATATATACGAGGCTGACGAGATATTCTACTTGAGGAGTGGCTTGATGTATCCGCCAAGCGTGTGAGAAAGGCCGTGTGAAATGCACCAATCTAAATTAGAACATTAGATGTTCGTGTATCCTTCTTTTCCTAGACCATGGTTTCCTCTTGGTTGTTTTGTAGACAGCCCTTTTTTAAGGGAATATAGAAGCTCAGTTGGTAAAGTGATTGGCTGGTGCAAGCAGCATAGGGCATTACGATTGTAGAGATATATCACGGTTTAGACATTATTTTGTGGCATTAAATATGTACTAAAATATCTAAAGAATTTATAGATGTAGTACACATAAGGCAAAATGTTGCAAATACAAAAGAACAACGTTACCAAATATGTGTGACACGAGGTACGTTCGTCTTATCTGTTCTCCTGAAGAGCACTACGTACAGCCATGAAATTTTGTTAGTATCAAGTAGGTCATTACGTAGAGATTTTTTTCAAACCTTTTTAATAGGTATAGGTGCATAAATATAGGAAATCTGGTGCTCGATTAACCTGCTTGCCTAGCATACAAAAGAGTTGCCAGGTTTTTGTTTTCCTTTCAACAAAGGGAATGGCCAATCTATATAATTCCAGCTGAATTTCTAAATATCTGCACGGTGAGCATGGCAAAAGTCCATTCGGGAATTAATTAGAGAAATAATTTTTTGTAAGTTAAAACTCTCTTTACGGTTGTTGCTTTTATAAGGTTACTCCTTTTATCATGGGCTTACCATTGGTCTACCACTTGTTCTCTAGAATATACCCAAGTAGCATGTGCGCTATTAGAGTTTGCACACTTTCAATAGCACCTAGAAGTCTTAAAGAAACTATAGAAAATCACATTTATACATTATAATATGAAGTATGTACTTGTAAATTTTGGTGAAAAGTTATGACCATTTACGACCTGTGCAAAAAAAACAAGTGTGCTTTACTTTTTAAAACTCTACTATTCACCGTTGTACAACGTCCTCTCTTGTGTTTTTGCACAGGTCACGAATGGTCATATGTTTTAACTAAAATTTACAAGTGTATACTTCATCCTATAGTGTATATATTTGAATTTCTTTTCGGATTTTTCAGAACTTTAAGGTGCCTTTTGAATTTTTTAAAATAGTGGATGCCCATGCCACATGTGCACAAAATTCGCAATCCTGTTTCTCCCATTATTTACACCTTAACCCTTTGTTTGGACTAAGATAACCAATCGAGCCCCTCTAGGAGCATTAAAATGAGTGCTATACCAAATGAAATGATATGCAACATCGATATTTTTGGTGCTATACCCTTGGTGGAACGAGCAATCGTGCACATACAATACATATATCTCGCGATATATATTGTATGATAAATATACTAATATAAGTGAATAACCATAGTTAGAATGTAAGTTTAACTATTACTAAGTTTATTTCTTTTTCATAAACTATTTGAAGGTAAAAGGACCAAGCATTAGACATCTATTAAATCGTGAGCTATAAGTTTGCACTTAAGTGGTAATTAGTAGGGGGTGACTATAGATTAAATATGTAATTATTCTATAATTAAGAGGAAATTTATAAAGATCCAACTTAAACTGTTAACCGTTGATTAGAGATTTATGCACGTTTTAGATTAAAAATATATCACACCAATTTATACCTTTATAAATAGTACAGATACATATATAAATATGCGCTATATTATATACCACAAGAACCAAAACTAGTATACCAAAATTCTCACAAAAACAACTGGTATACCAAAAAGTAAAATCAAGACTCCATGTCCACTAGTAAAAGACCTATTTCCCTAGAAACAAGTCCCATTATCATTACCCCAAAATCTCGACATCACAGATCATTTTCTTTCTTCCTTATCAAAATAAGCAAAACTGAAACTACAACACTCATAAAACCCAAACCACACATTATGGTCCATGATATCCCCCAATTCCAACCTCATCCATTCAGCAAACCTCCAAGGATGTCAATCTCAGAGAAAAGAACTTCTGATCACCCCAAGACCAAACTTTTCTTTCTTTCTTTCTTTTTTCTTTCCCCTTTCCATCATTTTCTTTTATATTGTTTCATCAATTTTTGTGTGCATTTGTGTGTGTGCTCCATTTGGCAGGGGCAGCAGGAAGTGTGCACACAACCACAATGGCAGGCCAGCATGAGTGCATGACAAACCTGCCACAGAGTTTCAGTTAGCATCTTGTTTTCCCTACTACTAGTTCAGAAGAAATTCTTCCCTTCTCTACCTCAAAAAAGCCACGGTTTTTACTCCACCTGTGGATGCCATCGAAAGGCACGTCGAGAACGCGGGCAGCCTCGACAGCGACGCGCGCGCTCCCTCCCCTCCTCCTCTCCGGCTCCGCGCGCGCCCGCCACGCTTGATGCTCGCCGTCTGCTCGCGGCACGGGCCCACCAAGCTCCCGCCGCCGGCGCCGGCGCCGGTCGCCGGCGAACGGGTCGCCTGGGTGTCCGGCAGGTGGTGGCGGTGGCACCCCGCGGCGGCGCGCCGTGGCGTCGCCGCGCGGGCGTCGTCCTTCGATTCCCGGATCGGGCTCGATTCCCAGGTTCGTTGGCTCCCCTCGCCGTTCTTGAGCATTCCATCGAACAGTTTGGGGGAGCGGCTCGGGCCGCGCGCGCCCTTGGTCTTGGGATCTTAGCGGCGTTTTGTTCTTGAAACTTCGATAGCAAATTCCGTCGCTTTGTAGGATGGATTGCCGATGACATATGCTTGTTCATACTGT
Organism: Stipa capillata; assembly: GCA_019208055.1. NCBI lineage: Eukaryota > Viridiplantae > Streptophyta > Magnoliopsida > Poales > Poaceae > Stipa > Stipa capillata. Next base: position 412,015 of record JAGXJF010005405.1, read on the forward strand.
AGCCTGTGTGGTTCTTGTGGGCATTTGATCGAACGGTTTGATATGAACTGGAAATTTGTTTCTTGTTTAATTGCATTGATAGCTCCACATGAAATTGTAGTGTTACTTCGTTATTGATCGATCAAATTGTTGTTTGCTGTAGAATTCTCACACAAGGGACTTGTCCCAGCTGTTGTGGGTGGGTCCGGTGCCCAGTGACATCGCGGAGATCGAGGCGTACTGCCGCATATTCCGTGCCGCAGAGCAGCTCCAAAATGCGGTCATGTCGGCGCTGTGCGATCCAGAGACAGGTGAGTGCCCTGTGCGTTATGATGTGGAATCGGAGGACCTGCCGGTGCTGGAGGACAAGGTTGCTGCCGTGCTCGGCTGCATGCTGGCATTGCTGAACCGGGGCAGGACAGAGGTGCTCGCAGGGCGGTCGGGTGTCGCGAGTGCGTTCCAGGAATCTGAGCACAGCACGATGGATAGGATTCCGCCACTTGCCTTGTTCCGTGGAGATATGAAGCGGTGCTGTGAGAGCATGCAGGTTGCGCTTGCCAGCTACCTTGTACCGAATGAGGCCCGGGGGTTGGATATATGGAGGAGGCTGCAGAGGTTGAAGAATGCCTGTTATGATGCGGGTTTCGCAAGGGCCGATGGTCATCCCTGTCCGACATTGTTTGCAAATTGGTTTCCGGTGTACTCCTCAACTGTGCCAGATGATTCGGTGACAGATGAGTTGGAGGTTGCGTTTTGGAGGGGAGGGCAAGTCAGTGAGGAGGGACTGGCATGGTTGTTGGCTAAGGGATTCAGAACTATTGTTGATCTCCGGGAGGAAGATGTTAAAGATGATTTATACCTTTCAGCAGTTCAGGAAGCTGTATCATCTGGAAAGATAGTGATGGTGAACATGCCGGTTGAGATTGGGACTGCTCCCTCTGCTGAACAGGTTCAGCAATTTGCAGCACTTGTGTCAGATGGTTCGAATAAGCCCATTTATCTCCATAGCAAGGAAGGTGTTAGTAGAACGTCTGCGATGATCTCCAGATGGAAGCAGTATGCCACTCGTGCTGAGAGACTGGCTACCCAAAGTCGCTCATTAAATTTGAATGGTAAGGCCCTGAAGAATGATCAGACAGAACAGCACACAAGCAGCCCAAGTTCCTCCTCAAATGGTAGTGAAAACGGTACACTGGTGAAATCTGATAGAACCGTGAAAGATGGGGAAGCATGTGACATAGACATAGAATTAGCACGTAATAATCTGGAAGTTACTAATTCCATTCCCAATGATCAAAGCAGTGAACAAGGCGAACTGCATGGCACCAGGACAGAACTTCTGTCAGACTTTAGACTGGAGATTAACCCCCTTAAGGCACAATTTCCTTCTTGCAATGTTTTCTCCAGAAAGGAGATGACCAAATTTTTTGGAGGCAAAAGAGTTTATCCAAAATCTGCTCTGAACTCCCGGAGACGATCGAGTAGCTTGCTGCTCTCGAGGAGAAAACAAAATCTCCGAGCTGAACAGAATGAAGCCATTGACTATGAAGCAGCAGACGCTATGGTTCTGAAAAATTCAAATGGGACATTGTTTGACAATGATTATATCCTATCAGTTTCTTCAGGTATTACTAATGGGAAACCGTCCAACAATGGGACCTCCACTTCTGTTGAGGAAAAGGAAAGCGCAGCCTCAGTGCTAACTATTGATCCTAGAACATCTAATGCCAGCAGTTCAAATGGGAATGCTCAGCTTGGATCACAAAAATCATCTGAAAAGAATGGTGCCCCTTATCTTGGGAGATACCCATCAGATCCTGTTGATGGAAGTATGTGTGCCTCTGCAACTGGTGTTGTCAGAGTTCAGTCGAGAAGAAAAGCAGAGATGTTTCTAGTCCGTACAGATGGATTCTCTTGTACTAGAGAAAAAGTAACAGAATCATCTTTGGCTTTTACTCATCCTAGCACCCAGCAACAGATGCTTATGTGGAAATCTCCTCCAAAGACTGTTTTACTGTTGAAGAAATTAGGTGATGAGCTCATGGAAGAGGCTAAAGAGGTGCATATGGAATTCCCATTTTTCATGTATATTAGTGCTTATCATCCTATATCAGTACCGCCTTTTTTTTTATCTGGTAGCAAAATGTGCTCTAGTCATCTTAAAGAAGACTAAAGTTCCTTCATGTGAATGGTGTGTTTACACATATTATGAATATAATGCTAGAGAACTATTTATTTGCAAATAAATGTTTCATGTTCGGAAGGTACTTACCTTTTTAAGTTTTTTAGTACTGAGTATGGCATGAACTAGTAGTAAGATGTGGAACTACACTGAATTAATTGAAAGCTTTAGTATTGTATCAAAGAGAACATTAGTTAAGTGAAGTAATATAATCATCTCACTCATAGTTTGAATATTTTCTTTGGAGTTTAAGTTGTTGAAAGGTTTTCGGTTATCAATGAGGGTTCGCTTCAAAATTCAAATGAGCTGTATGAAGCTCTGGGATACACCAATGGGGATATCTGGCCAGTTATTGAATTGATTGAAGAACATAGCTTTTTCCGTATGAGGTGGATTAACTGGTAGATCTCATTCCATGGTAGGGATAATCATTCGTGGTGCCATCCACTTTAGAAATATGTGCTGAAGTATCTGTTAAACATTTCACAATTTTTATAACTCATGCAGTGTATGCTCTTTGTACATGTCTATGGAACTGTTGAAGGTGGTCTAGAGACTTAGTTCTCTTCTCCGAGCTGTTTGAAAGTCACTTAGACTGTGCATTTCATGTACTTTGCCTAATTTTCTTTTTTCTTTGGCAACAGACATAGCATTTGATATTCTATATACTTCTAATCTCTTACTTTTTAGGTCGCTTCATTTCTGCATCATCAAGAAAAGATGAATGTTCTTGTGGAGCCTGATGTTCATGATATATTTGCAAGGATTCCTGGTTATGGTTTTGTGCAAACCTTCTATACTCAAGATACCAGGTAAAAGTTAAACATATTTAATTTCATGACGAGTGATAAGCTATATAAATTTCCATATTACTACTTACTAACATTACTTTGTGCAAAAAAATAGTGACCTTCACGAGAGAGTTGATTTTGTCACATGCTTGGGTGGTGATGGGGTCATATTGCACGCATCAAACTTATTTAGGACTTCTGTACCACCTGTTGTCTCATTCAATCTTGGATCTCTTGGATTTCTGACTTCACATAATGTATGTTCCAGTCTCCATTCAAAGAGAACGTCATCTGTATAAGCTGTTGTTTTGTCAAATCTAAGCATGTAATATTTGCTTCACCTCAGTTCGAAGGTTTCAGACAAGACATGAGAGCTGTCATCCATGGGAACAATACACTTGGAGTTTACATAACCCTTAGAATGCGCCTACGCTGTGTGATCTTTCACAATGGAAAAGCAATGCCTGGAAAAGTGTTTGATGTGCTAAATGAAGTTGTTGTTGATCGTGGTTCTAACCCATACCTTTCAAAAATTGAATGCTATGAGCATAACCACCTTATCACTAAGGTAAGAACCTTACCACTAAGTTAAGATGTGTAGGAAGTCTTAGAAACTGGATGTCTCTCTTTGTGCCCTTTTGCTTGGCAACTGAGTGCATCATTGTTGCTTGTCTATATTTCTGTCTGGAAATCTTAAATGGCGGCATCTCAAGTTATGTCGTTTCTCAACTGTATTATACTTGACAAAGTTTAGCCAGCAGCTACATTGAACTAGAACAGTCATAATTACTATTCGTAGGACAAAAGAAATATATTGTCACTTATGTTTCAAATTTTCTCCAATCTGAATCATCCTGCATTATTGCATACTTTTATCATTTGATAGCACGAACCAAACGGTTGTTGCAAACTAATCATCACATACTAGTGTAGATACACTTAATATGCCCGTTACCCTTGATCTCGTACTCCTGGAGATTGTATTGTTGTTCTATGCTAGTATTTATTTAGAAATGCAGGATTCTTGTACTAGTATTTTTGAATTGATGGGAATGTATCTAGGTTCAAGGAGACGGTGTGATAGTAGCAACACCAACTGGCAGCACAGCATACTCTACTGCAGCAGGGGGATCAATGGTAGGTTAATTCTTATGAGTTATATATTATTAGGAAGAGGACCTTTTAACACAAGTTTCATATTGTAGGAAACATTATCTTAAATTGTATTCATGGCATGTAAAAAAATGCATTTTCCAGATTGACATAACGCCTGTTTCTTGTATACACAGAAGAATCCAATGTAAAAGCTGAATAATGAGAAATGATGCTATGGCTTATTTTTTTGCTTTGCTGGTGTAGTGTTGCGTTCAAATGCATTATGTCACGTGTACTTCTGTCTTTTGAGCACTGCAATCACATAACTTGTGTTTGGTAACCTTTTCATTTGTGCCCGTCTACCTTTTCTTTTCCATGCGTGCTTATATATATCAAGCAAACAGAACAAGTTATTTACTGTGATCATTGTGGTTTTTACTCTCCAGGTCCATCCAAATGTTCCATGTATGCTGTTCACTCCAATCTGCCCACACTCGTTGTCATTTCGACCTGTCATCCTTCCTGATTCCGCACGGCTTGAATTAAAGGTACGGAAAATCTCCAATAGATGGCACGTGAAATGCCTATTCATGTAATCTTATTATCTCAGCCTGAAAAATAAATGCTTGGTATGCTTATGTATCCAGAACATCCCTAGTCTACACTCACCAGTTCTTATCCCATAATACCGCTGCCTTGCTCTGCTGACCGATTGATTTTGCACCCATGGCATTTACAATTTTTCCAGATCCCAGACGATGCGAGAAGTAACGCGTGGGTATCATTTGACGGCAAAAGGCGGCAGCAACTGTCGCGGGGAGACTCCGTTCGTATATCCATGAGCCAGCACCCTCTCCCAACTGTCAATAAATCTGACCAAACGGGCGACTGGTTCCGCAGCTTGATCAGGTGCCTGAACTGGAACGAGAGGCTGGACCAGAAGGCGCTCTAGACACTAGAACCCTAGTCTGCCCCTGTACATATATAGCTCTATACATAGATATATTGTTTTTTTTGGGAGGGAAGATAGATAATCTTTTCTGGTAACATGTAGCACAACTCATCTGCAATTTCACAGCAGACAGGCAGCTCCTTAGCCTATTGACCTGACAGCAGATGATGATACGATTCGCTAGCCCTTGTATTTACCCGCTCTGTAAATCAACAGCATAGCCCGCTATTTCTGGGCCTGGCAGAAGATGACAGTGCACGAAAAGCACCTGATACCACGTTGTATTTTTGATTCACATTGTAATGAAATTTTTATTTCTTGTCTTGGGTTTGCTCAGCATAGAACCAAAGGTTGGCGGTGCTCCTGCCAGTTTTCTCAACCAATAAAAGAAAAAAAACTGGTAGGGATTGTTGAGGGTAGGCAGTGCTCCTGTCAGTTTTTCTTTTTAGGTAAAACCTTGCATCTGACGACACTTAGGGAGTGTTTGGTTGGGCTGTGGCTTATTTAAAAGTAGCTATCGGCTATCTGCTGTGAGAAAGCTGTTGTCGGCGGTCTGCTATGAGAAAGTTGAGTTTCGGTTGTTTTGTTTGAATGAAAAATGTGGATAATTAATTGTCAACTATAAGGGCAATCTCAGCACATCCCCAAAAGCTAAGAAACCACCTCAAAATGTGCTTTTTTTGGATACACAATTTTGGCTTATAAACAAGGAAAACATCTTTTAGATATTTGGTATTTGGTTGCACTTTTGGCTTATAAGCAGAGAAAGCCATAGTAAAAGCCCAATCAAACACCCCCTTACTTGCATCAAACATCACTATCGGAGACCCCATCCATATAGAGGAAAGCCGAGGTCTGTACAGACTGCTGGAGCCGAAGCGACATCGACGATCGTGGTGGGCGCGGCGGGATCCAGAGGCTTCTCCCCTACGCACATCGTGCCAAACATAATGCCCAAACCTTCGGCGGTCAGAGCAAAAGGAAACGCGGCAAACGCTCTCATTTCGCCGGTCTCGATGGCCATCACAAATGTTCTCATCCAATCGACCAAGTACAACGTAGGAGCAAATCGGGCAAAGTTTCAATCAGCATATTGCTATAAACTACTCCTTCTGATTCCAAACATAAGTATATATTCAGAATCTAATTAAGTAAGTCTAATATGTTTAGATTTGATTATTAATACAATCTTTTCATCAACATCGACGACAACGGATTGATGCTTACTAAATCCATCGTCCAGCCATCATCAAATATACTTTCATGATGTACATGAATTTTTTATTTAAAGTGACATAATACAATAAAACTGATAATTAAATTATTATTTTAGAGACTGTGTCGATATCTATACCACCAATCAAAGGGAGTAATTAGAGAGAATGGAGACCAACAAAAGAACAATTTACTGGCAAATTTCAGGAATTTGAGGAGAATTATTTCTTTGTCAGTTCCTTGTTTCATGTCATTAAAGTATAGTGCATGTAAGGTCAAGATCGATTGGTAAAAACGTAGAGTACGTATGTACGTGCCTGGAAACACCACCAGCCAATCTTCTGGGCCTCCTCCCTCTGGCGTCCGTCCACACAAATATTGTGGTGAGCGCGACGGCGAGCCTCTCCCTCACCACGCCCCTACTATCTGTCACTGGCGACATCGCCGTGGCATGTCCGGGTGGTGCCGGGGCTATAGAACTAGGCCTCAGAAAAAGTAGTTAATAAATTAGGAGGATATGGGGTTTAGGTCTGCTCGGGCTTGACTTAGAGCAAGTCTAGCAGTCCCCCTATATTTTCTCTCCTAAATCTCCATATAGGGGATTCCCCTAAAAAATTTATCCCCTAAAATTTTTTCAACTCCAGCAGCTCCCCTAAAACATCTCCCCTATATTTCACTCACCTATATTTTAACAGTATCTTATAACTACCATTTGAAACCGTTAAAATTCGAACGACTGTAGTTCCAACGGTTAGTTTTCAAACGGTTAGTTTTCCAACGGCTTGTTTTCCAACGGCTATTTTTCTAACGGCTATTATTCGAACGGCTAGTTTTCAGGTCTATATATACGATATCACCTCTCATATCTCACTCTCACAATCCTGGTTCTACCTTCTCTTCTACATCTATTTCCCCATCTCTCTTTCATCTCTCCACAACGATATGAGTCACCGCCGCAGCTTGGCCCGACGATTGTGCTTGGATTCCTCTTCTGATGAAGAGGAACTCTATATGGCTGCAGTCATAGCAGAGGAAGAACAAGAGCGGTTCGACGCTCCACGCCATGGCGGTTCAGTGCCGGGACGTCAATTTATTGATCGCGAGAGCGCCGAAGGTTATCTCAGACTCTACAAAGACTACTTGGCAGAGAATAGTACCTACCCCGAAAGGATTTTTCGCCGCAGGTTTGTAATTGTTGCTTTTGTTACTTTTTCACCGTACTGGTCAATCTTCGTGTCTCATTCATTATATTCGCGCAGGTTTAGAATGCATCGTCCTCTCTTCTTACGCATAGCGAGTGCTATACAGCAACATGATAGGTATTTTGTGCAGAAAAGAAATAGTGCTGGCACTCTTGGGTTACATCCTTTGCAAAAGATCACCGCAGCATTCCGAATGCTAGCTTATGGAATACCAGCTGATGCTACCGATGATTATTGTCGGCTAGCAAAGGCCACCGCTTTGGAGAGTCTTAGAAGATTTGTGCGAGCTGTGATTGAGGTCTTTGGTGATCAGTACCTGAGATCTCCAGATGCTGAAGATACTGCTAGATTACTTGCAATTGGAGAGCAAAGGGGGTTTCCAGGTATGCTAGGGAGCATAGATTGCATGCACTGGGAGTGGAAAAATTGCCCTACAGCATACCAAGGTTTTTTTGTTGGCCATGTCCGTGAACCCACAATCATTCTTGAAGCTGTTGCTTCACAAGATCTTTGGATTTGGCATTCCTTCTTTGGTTTACCAGGATCTCACAATGATATAAATGTCCTTCACCGTTCGCCTGTGTTTGCAAGGCTAGCCGAAGGGCAAGCTCCTGAAGTTAATTATGATATCAATGGTCACAACTACAAAATGGGGTATTACCTTGCAGATGGCATATATCCGCAATGGGCCACATTCGTGAAGACAATATCAAATCCAATTGGCCAAAAGAACAAAAATTTCTCTCAATTTCAAGAAGGAGCTAGGAAGGATGTCGAGCGAGCCTTCGGGGTTCTACAATCTCGTTTTGCCATCGTTCGTGGACCAGCAATGCATTGGAATCAAGAGACACTCGGAGATATCATGACAGCTTGTATTATCATGCATAACATGATAATTGAAAATGAGCGTGAAAACCCTGAAGACTACAACTACGATTTTATGGGAGAGAGGGTGACAATTTCTCGCCAACATGCAGTTCTATTTTCTCAGTTTCTTCAAGTTCACAGTGATATTCGAAACAAACAAGTTCACTGTCAACGGCAACGTGATTTAGTTGAGCACCTATGGCAGATTCGAGGAGATATGTAGCTTTTATAATTATGTAAGCGGTTGTAATAATCTAGTATGTGTCGTCATTTTAAATTATGGAGGGGTGTAAGAGGTACTATTTCATTTTCTACATAATGTAAGCAACTATGTTTTTAATATAGTCGACCAACTATTTCATACAACACATATTTTATAATCCAAAGGGTCCATACTACAGATTACAACACAACAATAACTAGTTCATACAACAAAAGGTCCATGGTCATACGACATACTAAGGATTACAACACAATCATAAATAGTTTATACAACTAAGGTCCATGGCATATATCCAAATTACAACCAAAAGTGAAGCTTAACCCGATGAGTTGCGATGCTTATTGATGATCTGACTCCGAATCATCTTATAGTATTCTTGTTGTTGCTCGTCCATGCCACTAAGGTCCATGTTCATTATTTGACGTTCTTCCATCATTCTCTTGAGTTGTATCTTTTCTTCTTCTAATGCCACCCTCTTTTCTTCTATTGCATTCTTTCTCCTTTCTTCTACCAACCTTCTTTCTTCTATCTCTTTGTCCATTGTAATAGCAAGATCAAATCGCTCTTGTCTCTTCTCCTCCCTAGCCGATAACATACCACCAAATGCCTCAATAACATTACTACTACCTGTAGAGGTAGAAACTTTACCTCTTCGTAATAGTTCTTTCGCCTTCTTTTTACCAATTGGTCTTGTTGGGGGAACATCTGTAGGGGGAGATGTAGCTTCATCCTCTAAGATATTAGCATCTGGAGTACTAGGTGAAGATGAACTCGGAGTAGACATGAATGACGTCTTCTGTTTTTTGTTACTGATCCGAGTTGTCCACTTCTCACTATTTTGCAATTTTTCATAGCAATGCATCAATGAAAATGATTTCTTTCCCTTCTCTTCTTGCCGGTACATAATGCATGCCTGAGTAATCTGCATTAGTACATATATATTAGTATAACAATGCATAACATATTAATATAAACCATGTAAAACATAGATTTCTACCTTATCTTTTTGTGTCATCCCACTTTGGTTTCGTTTCACAATCTGGGCATAACATGCACTAAACTTAGACACTTCAGTTCGAATAACAGCCCAACGGTGTTGGAGAGAATTTTGATTCCGATCAGATTCTTCTTTCTTGTTGGCATGGAAGTGATCATGGACTCTTTTCCAATAACAAGCACGAGATTGGTCGACTCCTATGATTGGATCTTGAGTTACCTCGAGGTATGCATCCACCAAAGCCTCGTCTTCAAGAACGCTGAAATTTTTTTGCCTCTTTGAGCTTGCTTTCACAATTGGGCTATGTTGTGAGGATCCATACTGATCGACGTATTGTGATTCACTCCAACTCACATCATTCAATCCGTCACTTTGCAAAAGGTCAAAATATTGTTGATTATCCATCACAACAATCTGCATCAACACAAAATATGTTATGAATTAATCAATCAACACAGGTGAGCATACAATCCGGATTGCATCCTAACACGGCATCGCAACCATAACATGATCTAATACATACTAGTAGCAACCATAACATGATCTAATACATACTAGTAGCAACCATAACATGATCTAATACATACTAGTAGCAACCATAACATGATCTAATACATACTAGTAGCAAATAGTTTGTTACAGTATTCGACGCGTCGACTAATCGACTATACGACCCTAACATCCAGTCTTCGAACTAATCAGACGCGCTTGTACTTCCCCCGCTCTTCGTCGAAGTCTCCTGTGCTTTCATGTATGTCTTCAAACCTCGGTAAGTACTTCCCCTCGGAAGACGGTGGTGCGTTGCATCACGATGTTCTCGAGTTAACTCTAACGTGTTAAAAGCGCTGACGAGTGTGCGCTCTTGAGATGTGTAATCTTCAATCCATGACATAGCAAAGTCAACCTCTCCATCGATGTTGTACCCCAATTCCAACCTCTCCCTATGTACTTCCATGAACTCCTCCATACTATTGGGATTACGGCGTTTGTCTGGGAAGAATTGCCACCACAACGCAATAGGAGAAGCAAGACGTTCCTTGCGGTACGCAACGCGCTTCATTATCCTTTCCCGCGGATCCGAAGTGAAATCCAATTTTGCGAGCTTCTGACAACAAGTGTTGTCGATTGCGTATGGATCCATATCTAAATCGAATTTGTATAGTAACGTTAGACACCCAAATGAATGAGCAATGCTAGTCATATAAAATCAGGATATAGATCATATTGCAGTGTCACAGCGACAAGCACATACAGTTAAAGATAATCAATCAGAAGTTCACTTTTTGAATATGGCATGAACCTTTTGGGCAACAAAATCATATTGCCTATGAATAAGCCTAAGAGTTATAATCTCAGGACATTTTAAAACCTGGAAGCGATTAAATTTTCTTCTTTATCTTTGCAGTATTACCTTGAAAGGAACCTTGAGGCCAGTATTACAATAGATTTGCTATGGTTTAATCTGCCAAACTTAAATTTCCAAATACCATTGCTTCAGCAAATTGCTGCCAAATGAACCTTGAAATATAAACATAATCTCTAATTCCAAATCCATTTTTCTAGGCCAAATGTTTATCAATATAGAATCTGCTATATATGCCAAATCCTTCATATACAGCACTTCTCCCGAACTCCCTCTGCTATTCACCGCAAATCCTTCATATACAGCACTTCTCCCGAACTCCCTCTGCTATTCACCGCCGCCCCCTTCATCTCCTTCCCCGCCACTCTCTTCAAGTGCAGCCCCCCGGCCACCAGTGAACCGGCCGACGTCGAAGCCACCACCCCAACGCCTCCCTTCCCTCGGCGCCTCCCGCCCCCGACGCCCCCCTCTCCCTCCCCCGGCAGCCTCCTTCCCCCGAGTTCTCTCTCCCCCGGCGGCGTCCGCTCCTCCCAAGCTCCCTCTCCCCCAGCAGTGTCCGCCTCCTCCCGAACTCCCTCTCCGCCGCCACGCACCCCGCCGCCACAAGCCCGACCGAGCTCCGCCGCCACGCGCCCCGCACTCCACGCCCCCGCATCGACCTCCGCCACGCACCCCTGCTCCGGATCTGAGGACGGCGCGGGTGGCGGTCGCGCTGTGGTGTCGGCCGCGGCGGCTCCATCTCTCTCCCCGAGGTCATCAGGTATCGCTCGCTTTCGATCTATGCAAAGAATAGGGGAACGGGACCAACCGGTGGAGGCGCGGCGGCGGGGGCAGGCGGTGCCGCTGCTGGAGGAGCGGCGGAGCTCGGTGCGGACGAACCCGAGTGGCGGCATGCTCGCGGGAAGGAGCTTTCCGGGTCGAGCCGTTGCCGATTTAGGGGGAAAAGGGAAGAATCGGGGATCCCCGATAGATAGGGGAGGGGGAGATCGAAACCGGGGCGACCCGAGTTTAGGGGAGGGGATGGGGGAGCTGCTGGGATCGGTTTTTTCTTCTCTCTCCCCTAAACTACCGATCGGGGAGGGGATAGGGGCACTGCTAGACTTGCTCTTATGGCCAAAATGTTTCTATGTGGTTGGTGTGAGTTACACAAATAACAATGTGTAACATATGGCTAACACAGGGAAAAGTGCGTCAAGATGCGTATAGTGACGAGTTTTGATAAAAAAAAATGTTATGCAGTATGAAACAGAAAAAGTACTATGTAGATTTGAATATTCTAGAAATTCTATGTTAGTTGACCGTGAACTCATGAGGAGGGCAAAATAGAAAATATTAGACCGACAAATGTGAGGCGAAGTATTGTAAACAAATAGAATGATCAACACTAACAAGTTTTGAAACTTTTCACGTTTCAAGATGGCTTTTAGAGATTGATTTCTAGTTTTCTAGGGTGAGGATGTACCAAGTGGTATGAAATCGAGTTGGAGAACAAGACTCTAGACGAGGTAGTGTTCTCCTTCTCTCAACTGTCTAATGTTTCTTATTGTCAGGCCGAGGCATTTCGAGTGACTAAAGTGAGCTGTTATCTGGCTATCTGTGCCTGGAGCCTTGGTAGCATGTTTTTTTTGGAAAAGGAGTGAGTTCCATGGAGATATTCACCATGGATTGTCTACACATGTACCCTATTCTTTCTATTATCGTTCCTCTGCATAGCTCTCGAGGTTGCTACTGTGCTCTTTCCTAGGTGCACCCCTTTGTAGCCCGTTGATCTCAGTGGGTTCGGAGCATGGACATCAGTTGTACGCACCAGCGCTTATTACCACCTGGACACGTACGAGTTTTATCCCAAGCCCCGGGGCGCTTGGACAATTACATCCTTTGTCAAAACATGTTTGAGCTCATTTTAGTGCTAAGACAAGCAACAAGTAACAATTGATACCTACAATTATAGTTACCATCACAATTGATATTCATAATTGTGAGAGTCTAGTTTTAACTACCAGACCCCCCGGTGTATATCCTCGTCAGTCCAGGATCACGCTGACGATACACAGGCGAAATGAATAACATTGCATGTATTCAAATTTAAAACTTAATTTGAGTACAATATGCCACATGGCTTACAAGGTTCCATGTCTTAACGACATTTATTACATCAGAGGAAAACAGCGAAAAGATAAAAACGAAGTGACTCCATCCGTGCCACAGGCAATTGACGAAAGCCACGCGACCTATTCTTCGGGATCATCATAGAAGAAGTCTTCATCGGCGCCTTCTTCAGCATACTCCTTTGCACACCACCACAAAAACATGCACAATGAGTACTTCACGTACTCAGCAAGCCACCTGGCGGCAGATGGTCCTACCATACTATATGCAAGGCTTCAAAGGAAGTCTTTATGGCTTAATTGCGTAAAGCAAACTTTTAGTTGAAATATTATGATAGATTCAAAGACATTATTTTGATGTAAATTAATTTTATTAACAGGAGAGTTTTTCATCAGGTGTGGTCCACGACCAACACATTCGAGTAAGGAACTCTCGTCTTAGCTTGACCATAGGTTTCATCAGCAAAGGGGTAGAGGGAAATAGCAAGGGGGAGGAGGACAGGTCCTTTTCATCAAGAATGTGTCATGTGCTGTCCATAACCGTGGACACGGCTAATCGATTAGTTATTACTCTACAGAGTTTGTACACTTTACCCACATGACATGATCATCTCTTTATGCCAAGCTGATCGGGCTTGTACACACGCCCATTGGTGTGTCGGCAGGGTGACCGTGACGAGGTCTTTTAGCTAGATCCCCCTAAGGTGTGACATGCCCACCGGGTCTGGCTCGGAGTCGAGAGTATGTCGCCGCACTTCGGTCCCCCCATTTGTGCCGAGGGTTCTCGTAGCTACGTCCACCCCATCTACGGTACGGCGACATCGGCACTAAAGGCTGACTAACCTACTTGGCCAAGACATTGCCCATATAGCATGTGGTTGTACTGTTGTCATAATTCTCCAACTTCAAGACTTCGGCCTTATTCGATACGGACGACTAATGGCTTCTTCACTCCCGAAGAATGACCATTACTCATTCATCACATGATCCAGCTGTCGCCCGCACCTTTTAGATGGTAAGTTTCACCCAGAGTAGAATATGAAGAATAGAGAGAGGAGGAAACATCGGGCATCCGGCCCTAGCTCAGCGAGCTCAACATCAAGTTTCAATTCAAGGATCATCGATCCGTACATCATTCCTCCGTAGAGGTAAATCAAAACAACCTAAAGATGAATTTAAGCATGGCTAAACATTTCTCTACTCTATTCAGAATAAAACCTATTAATCTACACATGCATTCTATTAATTTAAAGACTAGAATTTAGCTAAAAGCTATTCTCTACCGTTAGCATCAATTAATTAAGCACGGATCAACTTAGGGTGTGTCTACAGTACCAGAACAGTACCCAAAAATGATTTAATAAAAATATTAAATCTGAACATTAATTAATTAAAGCCATTCCTATCATTTCTAGTGTAACAATTACGCAAAAAATACTAATTAACATTAATAAATCATACAATTGGATTCTCATGATGTAATACCAATTTTAGAGACATTTTATGTTTAAAAGTGTTCTGGAAATATATTTTAAGTAATTAAAACTATTATTCTAAGCATAAAAACTACACTAAAAACATGATAAAGCATTATTTAATTAGGATAAATGGGTTCTCATGGCTTGACACTATTCCTAGAATATAACATGATTTATTGGGTATTGGAAATGTATTTTTAATAGCTAAAACAGATTTATAAAGGTACTATTGCTAATTCAGCATTTTAAATATACATTTTTAATCAACCTAGAGCACATCCTGATTTTTATAGCTCAAACCATTGCAGGAAAAATGTTTTGATTAACATGGTAAATTAGTTTTATGGTTCTCTGATCCTAGGCAAAAATTGGATATAAATAACAGAGAGCATTTCTATTTTTAATAATTAATTTAAAGTTTATTTTAATTCTAGGAAATTCTAAACTAGTCCAAAAATTATGAAAATTTACAGAAGTACTCCTTAGCATACTAGTGATCTCCAGAAAAAAATAACTTCAAAATAAACATCCAGCATCAAGTTATTCCAAAATTTGGTCAAATTTCATCCAAAATTGAATATAATTCAAAATCTAGCGGTCGGATTAAAAATCCGATCGCACCATTGGACTCGTGGGGTTCTAACGATTCCATTTTACTCCTAAGATCAAAGATCGGACCTAGATTAGATGGATCCAAAAATTAGACAAAAGGTAGGTGCAGGAGGTACTGTACATGTGCTACTGTTCATGCAAAGCACTTAAGCAGAGTACTGTAGCATAAGGGGTTTAGATGGAGTCAACTCATGGTTGCACAATGGAGGTGGATAATGTGCAACATTGCTTGAGGGGAAGTGTTTCTAGGGGTTGTTGGGAGTCTATCTCGGAGAGGGGGTTGGAGAGAGGCTCACCATGGGTGGAGAAATCGAGGAGAGAAATAGTTCGCTGGAGTTGAGGAAGAACTCGTGGTATGGTCGACGTAGAGGAAGAAGCTCACGTCCGCTTACGGTAGGAGATGCGCGACGGCGTGGGGAAGCTCGTAGTAGCAGCGCATCGGGTGGAGATGTACCGGTGTCGCCGGAATTGCTCGCCGGAGTTCCGCAGGAGTTGAGGAAGAAGAAGATGTGGAGGAGAGAAAATTTGGGAGAAGAAACAAAGGGGCAAACCACAGGGGAGAGGGGGTTTTTATAGGAGAAAATGGGGAGAGGAAAGGGCAACAATTAAATGGCAAGAAATGGCCGGATTAAAAGGGGAGAGGAATCACCGGAATTAATTCTTCAAAACAGCCAGCAAACTAATCGTGGCTCACGTGACCGCTCGGCTGCTGCTGAGCAGCGCTGCGCACGCGCGTGGCTGCTGTTGGGTGGCCTGGCACCGGCCCAGGCGGACGGCCCAAGGGGAAAGAGGGCAGGGGCCCAAGGGAGCAAAGGGAAGGAGGCCCAGGCGCAAGGGGGAGGCAGCGGCCTGGGCCGGCCTGCTAGGCCACGGCCCAGGAGGGGAGAAGGCAGCCGAGTTGGGCCGGCCCAAGGGGAAGAAGGGAGGGCGGCCTGGGGCTGAGCGGGCTGAGGGGGAGGGCGGCCGAGCTGGGCCCTGGCGGAAGGAGAGATGGGCCGCCGGCCCAGGTTGGGTAGAAAAATAAAAAAACTTTTTCAAATTAAATAAATATAGAAAATCAATTAAGGCTTTTAAAAATACCAAATGGCTTCCAAAAATTCTTAGAAAATTCCATAAAATCAATTTGACCATGGGGAACTCAATAAAAATATTTTTGGAGCAAATTTTCAAATGATGAACTACTGAAAATTCAAAAACAACACTTATTGCTCTCAAATTAATTCAAAGACTTGAATTAATTTGAAATAAAATCTAAATAAAATACATATAGGTTTATTACATAGTTGCACATCCTCTTCTCTTTAAAAAAGAAATTTTAAGCCCAAAAAATTGAGGTTGTTACAATAATTATAGCTACCATCCATGTTAGGAATGACTTAAGATGACACTTACTACCCACACTATGAGGACCTACACATGCTACATTAACTAAGAGAGCACACCTATACAAGAGGAATAATTCAACTCTTTATTCACTAATACAACTTTCTTACAACACAACATTTTTCTTAGTGGCTACCCTACCACTCCACTATGACCTTCTTATGGACATTTCTAAGACTCATACACTTGAGAGCTTTTCTCTTGATATTAGTTTCATGAGGGGAGGGGTGACACCCCTATTTATAAGATTACATGATCGTTGGATTGGTACCATGTGGCACAATCAAGCGCTACAACACAAATCTAGAAAACTTTCTACAAATATCTTATCTCTAGAGTTCTCTACAAGATTATCCAAATATTAGACTTTTTACCTCATAACTATTCTAGATACTATATCTAAAATATCTTTCTTGTCTTATCTTTTTGTACAACATATAATATGTCATATTTTTACACAATTTTGACAAGTGTTTATGTTATAACGTGTAGTACATCTATGAAGCAGCTAGTTTGCGAAAAATCTGCATTCACACCTCCTAAAAAAATTCCTTCGCTCCAACCACCCATTCTTACTCTCAAGAAAAGAAAAAGGAAATCTTTCTCTAATCTCCTCCAACATCAGGAAACGATGCAATGCTGGAATGGATCCCCTTGCCTTGCTGGAATCCCCTCCTCTCGCCCTTGCTAGTTGGCATTGCTCATTTCTCCATTCTTTCGTGATCAAATCTTCACTCTTTACTTGGTTCAATTTACATACGACTAGTGTAGCCTGTCTAGTTTGTGCGACTAAACTGGGAAAAACTGATGAGTTGACCTCTAGCCACTCAAAACCAACCCAACCCAACTTGTCAGAATTTATGTACTTCACGAGTTGATGTGGAAATTAACTATTGTACAACCATTCTACACTGTTTGGCATGGTGCAATATATCCATATAAGTTTAATACGTATGAGTTAGTGTAAAGACTAGTTTGCAATATACATGTTAACTTAAGATCAATATAGATGAGTCAACAAATCAGAAGTTTTCATTTTAGGCATACATATAGGAACCTCATACTAAGACAAAAATTTAACAATTTGAGCAGAACCTTACAACTTAATCACCTCACAACACTCTTCCACCATTTTCATAACCCTACAGGATCAGGACAAACTCCTAAAATGCCCCAACTTAAGCTACGTGCCCCTTTCCCCTGCCATTCGCAAGAGACAATTGTGGACAATCATAATCTCTGGGCTATTTGAGCCTTAATATAGCTAAATCAATCAATTGCACACACTGACAGAAAGAAAGAAAGTAAACACAATACCTCTTATCTTTGAGATGTTTCACGAGACTGTCGATGAGGTACTGCACCGTGCAGGAATCAGAGGGTCGTCGACACCGCCGAACCTGAGAGAGGATGCCCCCAAGTAGCCTCCTCGTGTCAGGCTCTCGCGACACCCTCACAAAAGCCCGGCAGTCGAATCGCCCTCCAAGTTCACGGTACAGTTGTTTAGCAAGCGTGGTCTTGCCAACCCCTGCAGATCCAACTACAGAGACCACTTTCAGCTGGGGATAAGCGTCCTCAATCAACCACTTGATGAGCTTAATCCTCGAGCCGTCGATACCAGCAAGGTAATCTGCCGCTGCTCCATACAGGGCTGGATCCCAGCCGTGCAACTGCCCGGTGAACACAGGGCTAGAAGAACTCGAGGCGCAATCGTCAAGCTGATACCTTTCATGCCGCTCGCTGGCATCACGCACCAGAGCCCTGAGCTCAGCGATCTCGCCGACCCTCGTACGCGGCTTCGGCGTCCCGGGAAGCCTAGCAATCTTGACGCGGCCAAACCCTGTGTCTGCGGACGGATCTAGTCTTGGCATCGGCGCGGTTGCGCGTCGCCGTCGGCGCCATCATGTTGTCGATGCAATCCTCGATGTCATATGAAAGCTCACGCGCCTCATCCATCCAGTATTTCGCCTTCTGGTTGGGGGAATCCGCGATTGACTGCTCCGCGAGGGCAGCGCCCATTTCTTCTACATCTTCCTTGAGGAGCTGGATTCCGTCCTTGAGTGGCTTTGGCAGCCGGTACTCGGGAAGACGCAGCAGTGAATCCAGCTTCCTCAGAAGGGGGCCCATGGCACCCAGGGAAGAACTCACCGGAGCATCCATGGCGCTCGTGGCGCCCAGGGAAGAACTCATGAGAAATCACAGGACTCCATCATGTTGGTAGTTAACACTGCGGATGAAGAATAGAGGCCAGTCTGTAAGGAGGGAAAGGGGACACGTTGTCTATACAGCAATAATCAAGCAAGAGGAGCTCAGCCACGCACGTTAGGTGCACAATCCTAAGGTTAAAGCTCGCCCAATTAAACGGCTAGGTTTTTAGAAATTTTTATAAATTTTGTAGTGTAAATTCAGCTGTTTAGAAAAGCTATATTTTGTCAACTTTTTATAATGTGCTAAATTTTCAATGCTAATTTTTTAAAATATTATAGATGGTTTGGATTAATCAAAAGTCATATGTTTACTTTCCCACATCCACAACAACTTTTCTAAACAGCCAGCCAACATCAGTTTTTTCAACAGTCACAACCCAACCAAACAATCCCTAAGGGTCTATTTTGTTGGAGCGTGGTTGCTGTAAAATTTGTTGTTGGCTAGCTGTTTAGAAAAGTTACTGTGACTGTTGGCACTTGAGCCTGTGGTTCAAGGTGTTTGGTTGGGCTGTGGCTATTGGCTGTGCATGAAGAAAATATCTGAAATACCCTAAGAGTATTGAAAGTATGTATGTAAGCTGATATGAGTGTTATTACTCTAATGGATGCTTATTAAATACCCTAAAATGAATTTATTTGTACGTACAGAATTACATGTTTAGATTTAGGTAGATAGAGAAAAGAAGTTATACATACCATACTGAAAAATTAAAACACGACCTAACGTCTTCTCACAGCACATAGGGAACTAGCAATTCATTCCTGAGTAGTATTCATGTTATTGCCATCTATCTCAACACTATTTAGGGTGCGTTTGGTTGGGCGACTCGGGGTGGATGGGATCGGGCCGCCCGTTTTTTTTTGAGAAAAATTGTGTTTGGTTGGTTGGGCGGGCGAGGGATCGGGCCACCCGAAAGGAATATTCCGTGCGAAATGCTGGATGGGAGGAGTCGGGGAATTCGGCCGACTCGCGCGGCCCGCGGCCGCCCCCGCCGCATCTCGCATCGCCCTCGGCCAGGGCGACGGTTTCTTTTTTTTAAAAAAAATCTCACGTCGCCCTCGGCCAGGGCGACGGTTTCTTTTTTATTTCTGAAATTATTTCTGGATTTTTTAAAATCACGTATGAGTTCTAAAAAAATCTAAAAAATTTATACCGGTTTATAATAAAATGAAGTATACACACGTAAATTTTCGTAAAATAATATGCATTTTTGTGACCTGTGTAAAAAAAACAAAATCAAACTAAAAAAATTAAACTGTGCTGCTACAGTGCATGCGTCGCCCTGTAGCAGGGCGACGCACTCTAGCAGTCTGTTTTAATTTTTCGTTAGATTTTGTTTTTTTTTATACAGGTCACAAAAATGCATATTATTTTACGAAAATTTATGTGTGTATACTTCATTCAATTATAAACCGGTATAAATTTTTTTAGATTTTTTTGGAACTCATAAATGATTTTAAAAAATTAAGAAATATCACGTATATTTTGATATTTTGAATTTTGCCGGTGTGCCAGACCGTCGCCCCCGGCCAGTCCGTACACGCGACCGTCGCCCCCGCCCAACCTTCCAACCAACCAAACAAGAAACTGGTTCACCCCATCCCACTCTCAACCCTCCAACCAAACAAAAAACTGGTTCACCTCACCACTCAACCAAACAAAAAATGGATCACCCCACCACCTAAAACTGGATCGCCGTATCCCATCCACCCCGATTCGCTCAACCAAACGCACCCTTATATTTTCATTTCCTGCAAAAGTTGCCTTTCCCACATCAAAAATGTAGTCCTCATCAGCATCACATTTGTTGAACTCCTTATCACCTAGTGTGCTTTCCCGTATAAAATTGTGAAGAGCCATGCAAGAATGAACAATATAGGCTTGTGTCTCATCTAGATAACTTGGAACATGTAACAAGATCCTCCATTTTATCTTTAGGACTCCAAACGAACGCTCAATCACATTTCAGAGTGATGACGTGAGCATGATTGAACACCTCATGCTTCCCCGTAGGCGTGCGCGATATGTGAAACTTCAGTAGATGATATTTTGTTCCCTAATGAGCTAAGGGTGTGTTTGGTTCACTGGCTATCTCTCAGTGGGATGAGGGTAACCAGTTTTTAGTTGGTTGATCTGTGTTTGGTTCAGAGTATGAGAGGGATGAGGGTAGCCAATTTAGTGGAAAATTGCTCTAAAAAGCTGGTTGAGCCCATCCAGGAAAAAATGGTGGATGAGGGTGCCCTCAACCAACCCAACCTATCCCTCAAACCAAACACACCCTAAATAACCGGTCCTATTAGAATATGCTGAGTCAATAAGGTAGTACGTATCTATACATAACAAATATGATAGTGTAAGAATGTATATGCAAATAGAATTTAAAACGTTGTGTGCAAAAAATGTTTGGTGCTTACCGGAGGAGGTTTTGGATATACATCAACAAATTCTCTTGTGCATTATTTAAAACCCGTGTGTTATGTATTGATCCTGGCTAACCGATAACAATAAATGTGAAGCGCATGTCAAAGTCATAAAATGCCATGACATTTTGCGAAGTATATCCATGGCGATTTCTGTACTCAATTGACTTGTCAGCTAGGACAATGGTTTTCACGTGCATGCCATCTATTGCACCAATGCAACCATCGAAGTGTGGATGGAAACGGGGTTCTAGTAGGTTTGAATGGACTTGGCTGAATGTTGGATCTTTTGGTGTAATGATATTATGAGACATATTATAAAGATAATTTAACACTCGCTAAAATTTTGTATGCATTGTCCAAGTTGACCTGCAATAAATTACTTCAGCATCGCCAAAGGAATTAGGTCCTCCCACCATCCACAAAAACATTGCCAAACCTTCTAGAGATGTCATGTCCCTAGTTGATGTTAAGTTATAACTCTACACTAGAGTTTGATACAATGCATCACATACTCTCCTAGACATTCTAAACATGCTATAGCAAGATCTTTTATGATTGAGCATCTCAATTGTCTAAGAATAGCCAGTTTGTATAGGACACCGATAAGGTTGTTTATTCAAGTACCTTCCTTCGTATTGTTCATCAAACATTGCTAGTTGCCTCAATTGCTCTAAATTTTATAACTGATTAAGAGAAGTCCATTCAGCACTATTGTTAGGTGCATGTGCAGGTTCTTTCTCAATGTTGTCAACATCATCCTCAACATTATAATCTTCCTCGTCACTTATCTGCTCAAACATACATACAGAAACTCATATAAATATCTATAATAAACATGTTAACATACAACTCAAATTGTGACTACAAATAGTTCAACATAAAAATACTATAAATAAAATACATGGCAGTTGCTAGTCACTACAAATAGTTCAACATACAAATAGTACAACTCAGTCAAATACTACAGGCCATTGGCATGTGACCTCTGAAAGGATCGTAAGTGCCGACTAGAGGGGGGTGAATAGGAGGCTAACCAATTTTAAACAATTACTTCAATTTAGCAAGTTTAAGGCTTATCAGGTTGAAGGGTTTAGCTAGCTGTGAGACATGTCAACTACTCAGGCAGTATTTGATATGTAAATTAACACACAGCTGTCACACAGGTGGCTAACACATGTAATCTAAAAGCCCTAAATAGATGTATAAGACAGATAGCTGTGTAACAGGTAACTAGCAAAGATATGAGATAAGCAATAAAGCAACTGTGACACAGCTAGATTAACACAGGCAATGAGAAAGGATTACAGCTAGGTTATGTATATCAGTGAATCACACAAGCATGCAAATCAGATGAGCAAGTAAGTACAGAATGAAAAATACTCAGAGAGACAAGGAATTTTTCACCAAGTTCCCACTCTTTTCAGAGAGGTACATCTCCGTTAGAGAGGCTACTCCGAAGAGATGGCCAGCACTGAATCGTGCTTGTTCTCCGAGTACCTGAGTTTTCAGGTCTCTTTCTCTTGTTTGTGGAAGTCTTTTCGCCTTGCAGCATGTAGACTTCAGATCACCTTCACAGACTACTGTACCAGCCCACACAAGTTTGGGTGGTCACAGCAACTCCTACACCTGTCTAGGAGTAGACACTCGAAGAAAGAATCTGCAACAATAACTATTGGAGGAACCAGTGCTCTCTGCTCAAAGCTCTAACTCTCTCTTGAAGTAAGACTTAGGAATGTTTACTTATGTTCAGGAGAAAAGAGGTTTGCAACGGTCGAAATGGATTGCAAAGGTTTGGCAAAGGTTGAGGTCTAAGACCTCCCCTGGTCCCCTATATATAGAGTCCACAGGCACCTGACCATTACACTCACGCCACGTAGGATTAAGTGGGTCACCGGTGACAGGCACCGGTGACACAGCTAATCACAACGTGCAACGGTAACCGGCTTAGGCAGACCGACACCTGTGTCACCAGAGACTGACACAGGTGAAACCCTAACTGACGTAGCCTCACTACTCAGCCTGGTCTTGGCACAATACATGCCCTCAGCGCACACACTAACTCTGATGCCTACTCAGGAGAGAACCTCCAATAGTCTTCTGACTCGGCAGACAGACTATTGCAGTGCAGTTCCTTTAGCATTTACAAGCTCTTCCCTGGCACAGAGATGTACCTGAATCATAGAGCGGTTGTTCACCTGTGACATAGCTGTGCCACACAGGTAACTTTAGCTCTAGGGTTTTAGGAAGCTAGCACAGCAGTGTGCTAGCACAATCCAGTTTCACACTTGTGCAAAACTGTTGTTACAGGGCCACTGACCTCAAGGCATCAGTGCCATTGTCCAACACTCTGAGCATTGAGCAAAAGAACCTCCAAAAATCATTGCTACTTCATCCCTCTTGATAGTACAGGTGTTTCCTAAGGATTCAAGAAAACTAGCAAACCTAAGCTTCAGCTTCCACCAACTGTAGTCACGGCCCTTGACGCATCAAGCCACCATCACCTTGCTTGCAACTCCTTGCACATCACTGGCTTCTTCACAGCTGTGGCACAGCTGCCTAGCATAGCTATCTCCTTGTCCTGGAAACCACATTTGTACTTTTGGGTGGTCATCCTTTCCTGGATGAATCCTCTTCATGGAACCTACTCATCTTGCTTACACTCATTGTAAACATTAGATTCCAGTTTGGGTTACCATTAACCATCAAAACTATTTAGGGGTCTAGATGCTCTTTCAATCTTCCCCTTTTTGGTGGTTAGTGGCAACCCATTCAACAACATCAATTAAAGATATGAATGAGTAGTACATGTGCAGGTTGTCAGAATATACTCCCCTTGAAGCTGTGCATAAAAGATTTATTTTTGGAATGCAAATGCACATATCTGAATTGAAATCGTGAGTAGTATATTCTCACAACTTGCATTTCATCAGTTTAGAGCATTAAATGAATCATGAGTAATAGACTGAACTGAGCTGATAACGATGCAGTTTTAGAGTTTCTTTTAAAGTATATTCTGAGTATTCATTAACATGTGTTATGATCAGAGCAGGCATAGTGTTATGATCAGTGCAAACATACATATATGAAGCAGAATATGTGTGAAGAATCATAGCATAAATCAGATTAGAGCAAAAAATTATCCACACATATCAGCACATGATCATAACATAATAGCATAGTTCAGAACATTAAGTAATCTGCATCATTTTAGAAAAGACTCAGTGTGCTCAAGACACAAGAAATCAGAATAAGAACAAGTCTTGATACACAGCAAAAACTCTCCACTCCCCCTATATCTCTCCCTTATATATGCTTCCTCCCCCTAAAGCTTTTCTCCTCCTGCATCTCTCCCCCTTTGCCACTAAGACACCAGAAAGAGGTAAGGGAAAAGAACCTTCAGGTTGACTTGGACCTCAAGAGCTGAAGAACCTCTGAGAGTTGAGTCTGCATTTGATCAACCTTGGTGTGCAGACTTGTCACTTCTTCTCGAAGCTTGAGATTCTCTTTGCGCAGAGCAACAAATTGAACAGACATGATCTTGTTCTGGTAAGCTCTGGCAGCTGCTTGAGACATCATGGAGGAAGAGAGAGAGCCATCATCGGCTACCTGTGTCACAGATACCAGCTCAGCTGGGTCAGCTGCAGGAATATCAGCTGTGACACCGGTGGGTACTTGGCGGTGAGAGCTATGGTCTTGAGGTGGTGGCATCTGAATTGCTGTTGGAGCAGCTGTGTCACTGGGGACTGGCACAATTGTGTTTGAAGTATCTCCAAAGAGAGCAGGAACAACAACTTCATCTTGATGATCATCAGCTTGAGGTCTGAGCTAAGTCTTGGATGTCTTGACAAAAATATCAAACTCTGACTCAGGTAGACATGTCCTCTGAAGAATCATGTGCATGATATATGAGCCATACCTCAACTTTGCTTTCTTGTCTTACTGCACTGCATCTATTTCATGAAAAATGAATCTGGCAATGTCAAAGTGTTGATTCTTCGCAATGTGGACTAGCATTTGCCAGACAGGGGAATAGACTGCATCTATGTTTCCTCTTTTGGGTTGAATGGTAACATTGAGGATCTTCACAAGATGCTTTGCAGTGATTGTAATGGCCTTGAAATATCATGATCTGCTGGAGCATTTGTAGGGAAGGAGAAATTCTTTGGATAGAATTTTCTTCTGGCTTCATTTGGAACTGACTCCAACCTAAAAAGATTTGGCATATTGGGCTCCATTGGTGCTCCAAACAGGCTGTTGAATTCTAGAGCTGTAATGGATAGGAGCTGGCCTCTTGTCCTCCGGATCATGATGTCTTGATTTTCCTGTTCCATCCACACAGTGGCATAGAACTCTCTGATCACTTCTGGATCATAGCCTTGTTGTAGATTGCTCAGGAGTTCAAGGCCTGCTGCTTGAATCAAAGATGGAAGAGCACGCAGCCTAGAATCTATGAGAGCATCCCAGTCAATAGCTTTGCAATCAACAAACCCTTTAGCTGATAGGATCTCATGATAGACTCCCTTTTGATTGTCACTGTGAAACCTGGGGTCAGAGTAAGCTGATTCAATATATTCCTTGTCAGTTGAGAAGTATGGACAGGTTGATCTCATCTTGATGTAAGCACTGGAGCTTAGAGATAGAACCTTACTCTTGGACCTCTTAGGGTCACACTTGGGTAGCTTCTTCCAAGCAGATCTAGGCAGGAACTCCATCTGTCCTTGCTTAGTTCTCAGAGCAGAGGAGAACACGTAGCTGTATTTGGATTCCAAGTCCTCCTCGTCATCAGAATTTTCTAGAGAACTGTCCTCTTGTTCTGCCTCTGCTACTGCCACTTGTTCTGACTCTGAGCTGGAGCAAGATTCTTCAGCTACATATTCTTTGTCAGAGTCTGATTGAGGCTCCCTCGCTCTTGGAGAGGTCACTGAAACACCCCTGCCATCATCTGATAAGCTTTCAGAGCTTTCTTCTTCTTCTTCTGAGTCACCTGCCTGTGCCACAGGTGGGAACTCGGAGACCGGTAAGCAAACCCTCATACTCGGCCACGTTATTCATGGCCGGGAAGTCAATCTGCAGTGCATACTGCCGGCATTCTCTGGTTGGTGAAGTCAGTCCCAGCATGGGGCTAGTCGACTGTGGAGTTCATTGAGCCCCTAGCTCAGGATGGCTGTCGTCCGACTTGAGCGAAGGTTTAGCCCCCGGTCGTGGCGCTTCTAGATATAATCAACAACTGAAAATGTTAGTCGTAATTTGCTTTTACTGAAACTAACATTTTGCCTTTTTGCTCGCTTTGTCCGGGACCTAGAGGAGCGATTCGTCCAGTCAGAGCAGGAGCGGGGAACCGACTTCGAGGTGAAGAGGTCTCGAATGGCTGGATGCAGATAGTCTACTAAACTGACTTTAACATTTTTTGATTACTAACTGTGCTTAATCTATGTGTTTTATTTTTTGAAAGTTGATCATTTTCGAAATTAACTGCATTTTGAATGTTGTCGGACGCAAAGGTTCTCGAGGACTTAGTCAAACTTTGTGTCCACCTTCCTTGACTTAGGCTTACGAGTTGCGCCGTATGCCGCTGACTGCGATCGACCATGCCTTAGGTTTAGTCGGATAGAGGCCTCAGAGGCTCCTCGTCATCAGTAAACGCGATAAGGGGTTTTCATACAGTTTGTCATAGCCATAGCAGCAACCCGCGTTCCCTTGTCGAAGAGATATTGGACGCTAGTTAGTGAACCTCTCATAACCCTTGCTCCAACAACATTGCACTCTATCCGAGACGCCTTTTGTTCAAAGTAGTCGGGGTAACCGATAAGCGTACGATTTTGTTGGCCTAGTCATACTTATACCTTCTCTTCTTCCCTTGCTCGGAGTCGGGGAACTTTGCTACGGGAACTGGGGAGTTTGGTCGGCCAGGCCTTAGGTCTAGTCAGGTGGGGGGCTCAGTGGCTTTCCCTGTCACCTGTAGACACGTTAAGGGGCTTTCCTCTCATCCCAGACGGTCGCAGCACAGAACCCTTTTCCCTTTGCTCAAGTTAGGTTGTCGGTACTCACATGTGTACACCATTTTTGCCTGATGTCACACACTTATCCAGCCCCCGACTGTCTTATTCGAGAAGTTTCTCGGATAGGCAATCTGAAAAAATAAATATCGAACTAGGACCTTGATATTTAAAAAATTGTGGATAGACCGAAACTGGTCGCTAGAAAACTAGAATTTAAACGTCATCTCCTCTGCCCGAGTTGCCGTAGGTTGCTCTGGAAACTCGCGTGCTCTTGTCTTGACCTGCTGAAAAAGCTGTCGAGTGCGCATGCTGGGCGGTGGCGCCCGGAGCGTCTTATCATCGGCTTTATTCATAGCTTGACGACGTGAGGCTGGAGTTGGTGCAACTTGAGACGAACTGGTGGCCGGCGGGACGACGATTGTGCGATCTTACCGAGGGTGCTTGCACGTGGAAAATCCTGGAAGGACTCGACTGTCTTTCACTGTTAACTTGAGCGACTTGGATCGAGCAGCTTCTCCTGTGGAGCGGTTGTCCGACTTAGGAGAAGGCTCTTGCCCCTGTTCGGAACTGGTCGTAGAACCTACTCTCTAACTTGGAGAGGGCGTTTCTGGAGCCGTCGTTCGTAGTTGCGGTGAAGGTCTTGCTAGCGCGAGGTTGCGTGTAGCCGAGTCGGAGTTTGCTTCCCTTCCAGAGAGTTGGTGTCATCGTACAACTCTATCGATCCTGGCTTGAAATGAGATGGCCAGCGCACATGTCAGAGCTCGCGAGACAAGGCTTGACATCCATTTATGGTTCTCCAAGAAGATGTGGGTCGACCACTGTCGAGAATCAGAGAGCATTCTCAACTGTGACTGTGGCTCCTTGGGTTCCTGTGTGCAACGTCGAGCTTGTCACGGAGGTCCATGTACTGGTCGTCATGGGAAGACTTGTTCCCGTGGTGCCCTCTTCCTCCACCTGACTCATTACGTGGAATGATCTCCCTCTGAGTGGAGCTGTGTATCACCGACATCAACCGAGAGGGTTCGACTTGAGCTTGGGCTTGCTGTAGTTCAGCCCCCAGCTGTTGCAGCCACTGTACTCCATCGGGTGTAGTCAGATCGGCTGCTGGAGGTCGTAGCAGCAGATTGCGCACCTCGGTGAGTCTTCGGGCGGTTCGAGACAAATATGCTCCTGTCCCTTGAGGGGAGGCGTTTGAATCTACCGGTATGATCACGTTCCCACTGGGAGTATCCGGTGTGCTCTGATATTGTGGAACGTCGCCTTGATCCTGAACGTCGGGATCAGCCCGGTTGTCCTGAATAGCGAAAACTATTCGGGGGTTCGGATCAGGAGAGGTGTGGTCCCACTGCATCGCGTCTTCCTCATCGGGAGGGATACTGTGATCGAGATCTTGACCGTTTGGTCGATCAGAAGTCACAGGCGACAGTCCGGACATCGGGCTGGTCGCTCCTGCTTGGGAATCATCGGTTAGCCCCAACGTTCCTACGAAGGCCCTGGTGCACTCGGTCCTGAAGTGATCAGCTTCACAATCCGAATACTCGCCAGAGGCGTATTCTCCAAGATCTACGCGGTCAGTTGTCAGGTACAAATCTATCTAGCCGAAGTTGTCGCAGAAACCCAGATCTGAGTACCCGGTACGTCGCGTGAGAGCGATCGGATCCCCCGCCAAACCTGCTTCTTCCTCCTCGGGTCGAACCGGGGAGGGCCGTGCAGTCAGTGTCATGGGCTGATCGTGACTAGTTACACATCTTGCCGACTCCGATACTTCCTTGACGGCTTGAGCCGGAGAGGTCCCCACGGTCGGCGCCATCTGTCGATGATTGGTAAACCGCTAATCTTACAGTAGTCGTGAGATAGAGATACTTGTTGGGTAGGAACCCCTAGGGCATAAGGCCAAACGATCTGACAACAAGGAAATGCCCTTTTTATATAGGTTCGGGCCTCCCTCAAGATAACAACGCTACGTCCTGTTTGTATATATTGATCAGAGAATATCTTACAAGGTATGTGTATGTTAGTGGCTATCCTAGACCTAATCGGAGGCTACTTCGACTAGTTCCGTGGGGCTCGACTCCTTCGAGGCGGCAGGTCTTCTCATGGGAATCGCTGGGGCTTCTGGATGGCTTCAGGCTTCTAACTCGATCTCCTAGGACTTGAAAGACTTGTCAGACTTCTAAGACTTGTTAGACCTGTCGAACTTGTCCTCTCCTATGGGATTGCTGATCCTTTTATAGGGGGCTCCTCGAGTCGTATCGGACATGGACTTATGCCCGAGTAGAACTCTGGCTTCCTTAAATGTCGGGATTGATTTCCTAGTTTAAGGGGTGTCCTTCCTCCTTACGGAGAGTTACCTTATCTCCTGGGGATTCTTATCGGATACGTATTTGTCGGCGTAGAGACGCCTCTAGCGGTGGTCCGGTTGGACCCCCTTTGGGATTCGGCCGGGGGCACAATAGAGTTTTCTTTATGAGCCGGTGACGGATCGTGGAGGGGGTGGATTTGATGCAGGAGACGCAAGGATTTACCCAGGTTCAGGCCACCCGGAGGTGTAAAACCCTACGTCCTGCTTGTTTTGGCGTATTGATCTATCCTGGATTACAGAGGCTATTTTGCTTACAAGGGGAGTTCTTCTCTCAGAGCTCTAACCTTCGAGTTCTCACTAAAGAACCCGCTGAAGAAGAGAGCAACCGGGAGTGTAACTTGGGGAAAAAGATCCAACCTAGCGTTGTTCAACTAAAATTGCTAACCCTTTGCATGGCCTTGGTCCTCCCCTTATATACTCGGGGGGTCACCACAGCGGCCAGAGGGTTCTAACGGCGACGTGGGCGCTGCAGAGCTGCCCACTCCTTACATTTAATGTGCTGCGTCGCTTTCCGAGCCGGACGTAACCCCGCCATGCTTCTGGACAGGGATCCTGACACATTTAAGCCCGGTGGGTCCCGCGAATGGAGACTTACCGGGCTTCTCCTGACAAGGTGGGTGAAATACCTGCTCCTGGGCCCCGGGCGTCAGAGACCAAACCCGCGCACCGGGTCGCGCGGTGACGCGACCCAAGGGGGCAAAAAGTTTGACAGCGACACGGGCGTGCGGGGCGGCGCGCCCGGTCGGTCAACAAAGCTGTCAGACGGAACCTATCGCCTGAGCCGGTGGGGCCCGGCCTGACCGTCATCATGCCCTCGTAGGGCTTAGAATTCCTTGTCGAATGACGTGCATTAAATGCCTCTGCCAGGGCTGAGGCTTGCGGGAGAAGCTAACCGCCGGATGACGTGCTCAGAGGTGGGCCCCACAGGGGGACCCGACGACCCCTGACCACTCCGACCCCGAGCGGTTCCTTCAACCGGTAGGGGCGCCAGCTGTCCCGGACTGCCCCCGAGTGACCTCGAGCGCTCGGGGAGCACTCGTTGGAGGGTCGCTCGGGGCCCCTCACCGGGGGAGCCGCAGGAGGAGTGCTCGGGGGGGGTGCCCCGAGCGTTCCCCTGGGGCCCATGCACCCGGGAACGCCGGGCGCTCGGGAAGGACCCCGAGCGCCCCCCTTGAATCCTGAGCCTTGGGCTCTCGGGAGCCCAAGGCCCTTTCAGATTGTTGCGCGCGTGTGCGACGCTCGGGGAAAGCCCCCGAGCGCTTGGGCTATACCGCCGGGCCCACTTGGCTGCCGGGGCGGGGTCTACACCGACCCGACCGCCACGTGTCTCGCCCCACGGCATCGGGTTGGCCTCCGCAGGCGGTTCGGGGGACCCTGGGCCCCATCCCACCGACAGTATTCTACTCCGATAGTCTAGGGAATCATATACGGATACCTCCTCATATACGGGATACTATACTATTCATCGTCAACTGGGAACAAAAATTCCTGCTTGTCTCGGTCCAGGCACTAGTGACGAGGACATCCCTAACATCGATACAACCTTAGTAAAGGGTCATGTAACACGAGCTCGCGCACGCCAACTTAATTGTCAGGTAAATTCGTTTCTTGGAGCTCCGTCATTTGCTATGAACTCCATGATGCTGCCTAAAGGAGATGATGTTATGTTACTCAGGAACATGGGTTCAAGTGAGGAGATGGATGGTGGCGCTACAAGGCTGGAGTCACCGTGAGGGACGACATATACTTAATAGATGGTGCTGCGTCACCTTTTTCTTGGGCCAAGGGCCTTGTAAGCCATAGTGGGGCCCCATGTACTGTTCACGCTACTGTTCACACGCGTGAACAGTACCCCTTTCCCTTCCTTCTCTCTTTAAGTAGTAGTTGCCACCCCTAGGGTTAATTGGGTTTCATTGAGTTGTTTAGCTACTGCTACAATATTGCATCTACAAGTCGTGTAGGACTACCGCCTTGTTTAGATCTCCAGTGGAATCCCATACTTTGTTCTTTTAGCTCTTGTGCCAATTTTATACTCGCAATTTCAGATTGCAATCTTAGTTCTTGCTGGTTCTTCGGTTGCTTGCAGGAACTCGAACTTCGTTGTTCAGGTTGATCGCGCCCACGGCAAGGTCAATAACCATCGGAGGTTGGTTTAGCGATTGCTAAGGCGTATCGTCGCGTACGGTATAGTCGGATCGTCAAGGTCAAACTCCACCAAATCGATAGTTACCTTAGTCTCATCGAAAGATCGGGCCCCCGTTTCATCAAGTGGTATCAGAGCTCAAGTTGATCGGTGAGATTTATCGTTTTCGTAGTTAGATCTGTTTTTACCTATTGTCCAAGAAAAAGCTTCAAAAAAAAGTAGATTAGTTTTCCCTGTCCAAGCCAATCTGTGCCTTTGCATCTATCTTTCAGTGAATTTGCATTGTTGAATTTCTGTTGCATTGTCGTGTCACGTTGCTGGTCATAGTTTAGATCTTGGTGTCTTGCTAGTCGTGTCTTGCATCCTTGCTGCCATTACCATCCCACCATCTTTTGTTGAGCAGATTGATTTCGAGAAGAAGAAGAGTCCAGGGCAAACACAATTCGTACTAGTTTCAGTCTCCAAAAACTTAAGTGTTCGGATTGGGCTCAAACTCTGCCGTTTGGGAGATATATATGTGCTGATCTTGCCCCAAAAGTTTCAGCCTTTTTCGTGCGACCAAACTCTCTGCAGAAGCCAGCAAAGTCCTGCCACGGCAAGAAAAACAGCAAAATCCGCTGCCGCGGCAAGGGGAGTAGCTGAAGAGTCCAGATCCAACTCTAGTTTGAGAGGTTTCAGAAAAACAACCATAACTTTCTCATACGGAGTCCGTTTTGGGTCCACGACCACTCAAATCGAAGCTAACGACGAGGCGCATCTGGAAAAAATACACGTGTGTACACTTGTACCCGTCTTGACCCTCAAAATTCCACTTCTAAGTGGGACTTTTCGGCTCCGGAAGTTTTTCCGCCACTTTTTCTGATCTTGCGGAGGGCATATCTCCTTCACCCGGACTCCGAATTGGGTGATTCTTGTTTCCCTGGTTAGATTGAGTCGAGGACTTGCTTTCCACCTTGATCCCAGCTTCTACCGTGCAAATTCGTTCGGGAGTCGTTTTCAAAATCTTCGATTTCGGGCCGGGATTTGCACTAGTCGTTTCGTTGACTTTCTCCGAATTGGCTCAAAATTTCTGGGGATATAGAGCTTGCCCTCCTGCTCACAGCTGTGCAAACCGTTCGACAATCAGAGCTGCCAAACTCCCTCTCCGACGCTGCCAATTTCCTGCCGCGGCAAGAAAAGCGGCAGTTTTTGCTGCCACGGCAGCAGAACCTTTGCTTTGCTTCATCTCTGCCACGACAAGGCTTGTGCTGAGTTTTGGCCGCCACGTCTTAGACTACTGTTGTTTCCTCTGAGTTATTGAGTGGGTTCTGAGAAGAAAAAA
This sequence comes from Stipa capillata, assembly GCA_019208055.1. NCBI lineage: Eukaryota > Viridiplantae > Streptophyta > Magnoliopsida > Poales > Poaceae > Stipa > Stipa capillata. The sequence goes on from JAGXJF010005405.1 coordinate 444,918, forward strand.
AAGAAAAAAAAGAAAAAAAGAAAAAAAATTCTCAGATAATACTCATCGTTTGCAGTTTCAGTACCTTCTGGGGCATTGTTTACAGGACATCGATTAGCTTTTCATTGGTCTAGCTAGGTTTCAGCAACAGTGACTAGTACTTTGAATATTCATTCAACTTGCATTTGCTGCATTCATAGTTGCTACTCCTTGCTACCATACGAAGCCAACCAAGCTCCACCTTCCTATATTGTACTGTGTTCGGTCACCTTGGTAATTGCTATATTAACCTCTTGATCATCTTTGACACCGCCAAAGGCCGACAACCACTGCAGCACGGTAAGAACTGGTAAGAGTTTGGTATTTGCTACTGAATTGTTGAGATTCTTGCCACCCACCCCCCCCCATATTCCAGTAGTACTAGGGTTTGTTTCCTTTTGCTAACCATGGCAGGTGGGGAAGAAGATGTCTTTAAGGGTCTCACGGATGATCTCCACAGGACCAATGAGCGAATGCAGATGCAGGAGAACCGCCTCAAAGCTATTGAGGATGGACAGGCGACTGCTAACGCTAACATTGCTGCCATATTGGCTCGCCTTGATAATCTTGCAGGTTCTTCGATACCTGCCCCTCGTCTTCCAGCTAACAATGGAGTCCCACGTGCCCAACGAGTTCCTTCGTCTGCGACCAACAATGCCTCGGTGATACGACCAGCAGCATCCGTGGGATCCGGAGCCAACGCACAACACGGACCAGCGGACGAGAACGACTACAGTGCTGATTCTGAAGATGAGGATGACGTCAACCACAACAACGACCGGGATCACCGTCGACAACGCTACAACCGATATGGTATGCGACGTGCTCCACGGAGAGACCGTGAACGAGATGACGCTTTCTCTAAGGTAAAATTCACTATACCTCCTTACGAAGGTAAATATGATCCAGATGCATATCTCACATGGGAGTTACTAGTCGATCAGAAATTCGCATGCCATGAATTTCCAGAGGACACACGTGTTAGGGCTGCTACTAGTGAGTTCTCTGATTTTGCTTCTGTTTGGTGGAAGGAACACTGTAGAATACACCCACATCAGATCCCAACCACTTGGGAGGCATTAAAACAACTGATGAGACATAGATTCGTTCCATCATACTATGCTAGAGACTTATTGAATAAATTACAGCGCTTAAATCAAGGAAATAGGTCTGTCGAAGAATATTATCAGGAATTACAAATGGGCATGCTACGCTGTGGTTTAAATGAAAATGAGGAAGCTTCTATGGCTAGGTTTATGGGTGGATTGAATAGAGAGATTGCTGATATTCTTGCTTATAAAGACTATACATCTATCACTCGTTTATTCCACCTTGCTATACATGCTGAACATGAAGTGCAGGGCCGCTCGAGACAGCGTACTAACTTTTCTGCAGTTCGTGCTTCCACGTGGACACCACGTGCTGCTCCACCCACTCGTGCCGCTACCGCACCACCTACGACCTCTAGCTCGGCTCATGCTCCATCCAATTCAGCATACCGTTCTCTGGCACCGACAAAAACTGCGTCGTCAACTCCTGCTAAGAGTTCATCATCGGTAGCCTCCACTGGAAGAACAAGGGACATTCAGTGCCACCGTTGCAAGGGTTTCGGCCATATCATGAAGGACTGTCCTAACAAGCGCGTACTGCTCATTCGTGAAGATGGCGAGTATGACTCCGCGAGTGATCTTGATGAGGATACCTATGCTTTGCTTGCTGAACATGACCAAAGCGACGTCAAGTCCGATCAAGACGAAGAGCATGTGACTGCTGCAGATGCCGACCGGTACATGAGCATTATAGCCCACCGTGTGCTTAGTGCTCAAATTGTTCGAGACAAGAAGAGTCAGCGCCACAACCTCTTCCACATTAAAGGAGTCATTAAGGAGCGTTCCATTCGCATAATCATTGATGGAGGGAGTTGCAATAACTTAGCCAGCGCCGATATGGTGGAGAAGCTCACTTTACCTACACGGCCCCACCCACATCCTTATTACATTCAATGGTTCAATGATGGCGGCAAAGTAAAGGTAACACGCATGGTGAGAGTTCAGTTTTCTTTAGGATCATATCATGATACTGCTGATTGCGACATTGTGCCTATGCAAGCTTGTTCCATGTTATTAGGACGACCATGGCAGTATGATAAACATTGTATACATGATGGTCGAACTAATCAATATACTCTCTCGCATAACGAAAAGAAAATAGCTCTACACCCTATGTCCCCTGAGCAAATTTTACAGGATGATCTTGCTAGGGCTAGCAGAAATAAACATAGAGAGCATGCTAAATCTGAAAATCAGCAAGTAGTTCATGAGTTAGAACAATTTAATAAATTGAACAAAGCGACCCCTAGCTCATCGAAGGAAATCAAATTGAAAGGTGCTGCATTCCTAGCCACACGTGCTGAAATTTCAGAAATAGATGCTAGTTCTCATGCATGCTATGGACTGATTTGCACAGAAGTTTTGTTTTCATTTGAGGATATGCCTCCTTCTTTGCCTCCTGCTGTTGCTAGTCTTGTGCAAGAATACAGTGATGTGTTTCCAAAAGAAATACCGCCGGGGCTGCCACCTATGAGAGGCATTGAACACCAGATTGATTTGATTCCCGGCGCCTCGCTGCCCAACCGTGCACCGTACCGTACAAACCCCGAGGAGACCAAGGAGATTCAGCGACAAGTGCAAGAACTTCTTGAAAAAGGTTATATTCGCGAATCCCTTAGTCCTTGTGCTGTTCCTGTTATTCTTGTTCCTAAGAAAGGCGGTACTTGGCGCATGTGTGTAGACTGTAGAGCTATTAATAATATTACAATTCGCTATCGTCATCCTATTCCTCGACTAGATGACATGCTTGATGAACTTAGTGGCTCAGTCGTGTTCTCTAAAGTAGACTTGCGAAGTGGCTACCATCAAATTCGTATGAAATTGGGTGATGAATGGAAAACAGCTTTCAAAACTAAATTCGGGTTATATGAGTGGTTAGTTATGCCCTTTGGTTTGACTAATGCCCCTAACACTTTCATGAGATTAATGAATGAAGTTTTGCGAGCTTTCATAGGACGGTTTGTGGTAGTATACTTTGATGATATCCTCATTTTTAGCAAGTCATTAGAGGAGCACCTAGACCATTTACGTGCTGTTTTTAAAGCTTTACGTGATGCACGATTATTTGGCAACATCGAGAAGTGCACTTTTTGCACGGATCGAGTCTCTTTTCTTGGCTATGTTGTGACCCCGTAGGGCATTGAAGTTGATCACGCCAAGGTCGAGGCAATACAGAGTTGGCCGACTCCTAAAACGGTCACACAGGTGCGGAGTTTTCTCGGACTTGCTGGTTTCTATCGGCGGTTCGTGAAGGATTTCAGCACCATTGCAGCGCCGCTCAATGAGCTTACCAAGAAGGATGTACCTTTTGTTTGGAGTGACGCACAAGAAGACGCCTTCGTGATATTAAAAGATAAGTTAACACATGCCCCCTTGCTGCAACTTCCTGATTTTAATAAGATGTTTGAGCTTGAGTGTGATGCTAGCGGCATAGGGCTTGGTGGTGTTTTATTACAAGAAGGCAAACCTGTAGCTTACTTTAGTGAAAAACTCAGTGGGCCTAGTCTGAATTATTCAACCTATGACAAAGAACTTTATGCTCTCGTTCGGACTTTAGAAACATGGCAACATTACTTGTGGCCCAAGGAGTTCATTATACATTCTGATCATGAATCTTTGAAGCATATCCGAAGTCAAGCTAAACTGAACCGTAGACATGCTAAGTGGGTTGAGTTCATTGAGTCTTTTCCTTATGTTATCAAACACAAAAAGGGTAAAGAAAATGTTACTGCAGATGCATTGTCACGTCGTTATACCATGCTTTCACAACTCGACTTCAAAATTTTTGGTTTGGAGACCATCAAAGATCAATATGTGCATGATGCTGACTTCAAAGATGTATTGCAGAATTGTAGAGAAGGCCGCACATGGAACAAGTTCGTCATTAATGATGGATTTGTGTTCCGTGCTAATAAGCTATGCATCCCAGCTAGCTCTGTTCGTCTTTTGTTGTTACAGGAGGCGCATGGAGGAGGGTTGATGGGTCATTTTGGCGTTAAGAAGACGGAGGACATGCTGGCTGGCCATTTCTTTTGGCCAAAAATGAGACGGGATGTGGAGAGATTCGTTGCTCGCTGCACTACATATCAAAAAGCTAAGTCACGACTTAACCCTCATGGTTTATATATGCATTTACCTGTTCCTAGTGTGCCTTGGGAAGATATATCTATGGATTTTGTTTTTGGGCTGCCTAGGACCAAATATGGGAGGGATAGTATATTTGTTGTGGTGGATCGATTTAGTAAGATGGCACACTTTATTCCTTGTCACAAATCTGATGATGCCACTGTTGTTGCTGATTTGTTCTTTCGTGAAATTATACGTTTGCATGGTGTGCCTAATACTATTGTGTCCGATCGTGATACTAAATTTCTTAGCCATTTTTGGAGAACTTTATGGGCTAAATTGGGGACTAAGCTTTTGTTTTCTACTACTTGTCATCCCCAAACTGATGGACAAACTGAGGTTGTGAATAGAACATTGTCTACTATGCTTCGGGCTGTTTTGAAACAAAATTTGCGTCTGTGGGAAAAATGTTTACCTCATATTGAGTTTGCTTATAATCGTTCCCTGCATTCTACCACTAAGATGTGTCCTTTTGAGATTGTTTATGGCTTTATACCTCGTGCACCTATTGATTTATTGCCTCTTCCATCTTCGGAGAAGGTTAATTTTGATGCTAAGCAACGTGCTGATTTGATATTGAAACTGCATGAGACAACTAAAGCAAACATTGAGCGCATGAATGCTAAATATAAACTTGCTGGTAGTCAGGGTCGGCAACATATTGTGTTTGAACCAGGTGATTTAGTTTGGCTGCATTTGAGAAAAGATCGTTTCCCTGATTTGCGCAAATCTAAGCTCATGCCTCGCGCTGATGGTCCTTTCAAAGTGCTTGACAAGATTAATGATAATGCCTATAAGCTTGATCTCCCTGCAGCCTTTGGGGTTAGTCCCACTTTAACGTTGCAGATTTGAAGCCATATTTGGGTGAGGGTGACGAGTTGCCGTTGAGGACGACGTCATTTCAAGAAGGAGAGGATGATGAGGACATCCCTAACATCGATACAACCTTAGTAAAGGGTCCTGTAACACGAGCTCGCGCACGCCAACTTAATTGTCAGGTAAATTCGTTTCTTGGAGCTTCGTCATTTGCTATGAACTCCATGATGCTGCCTAAAGGAGATGATGTTATGTTACTTAGGAACATGGGTTCAAGTGAGGAGATGGATGGTGGCGCTACAAGGCTGGAGTCACCGTGAGGGACGACATATACTTAATAGATGGTGCTGCGTCATCTTTTTCTTGGGCCAAGGGCCTTGTAAGCCATAGTGGGGCCTCATGTACTATTCACGCTACTGTTCACGCGCGTGAACAGTACCCCTTTTCCTTCCTTCTCTCTTTAAGTAGTAGTTGCCACCCCTAGGGTTAATTGGGTTTCATTGAGTTGTTTAGCTACTGCTACAATATTGCATCTACAAGTCGTGTAGGACTACCGCCTTGTTTAGATCTCCAGTGGAATCCCATACTTTGTTCTTTTAGCTCTTGTGCCAATTTTATACTCGCAATTTCAGATTGCAATCTTAGTTCTTGCTGGTTCTTCGGTTACTTGCAGGAACTCGAACTTCGTTGTTCAGGTTGATCGCGCCCACGGCAAGGTCAATAACCATCGGAGGTTGGTTTAGCGATTGCTAAGGCGTATCGTCGCGTACGGTATAGTCGGATCGTCAAGGTCAAACTCCACCAAATCGATAGTTACCTTAGTCTCATCGAAAGATCGGGCCCCCGTTTCATCAACTAGAGAGGTTTCTTTTGGACCACACTCCTTTGTTATTATATATGGGAGCGGCGCATCATAGGGGAAATCACCCCTTATTTAATTTTGAACTTGGGAGGTTAACTCGTGATGGCTTTGTCGAGATGTTCACCAAGGTATGGCACAAAGAGACAAAAGGTAGGTTGGCAATTGAGAGATAGCAACAAAAAATTCATTCCTTGAGACAGTTCTCGTGCAGCTGGGCTTACGGCATGGGTGGGGCCTACAAAAAAGAGAAACATCATCTTCTCTAGCTTATTGATGCTCTAGATAGGAAAGCTGAGATTGGTGGTTTGTCATTCTCTGAGGTAGATGACAAAAGACAAGCCAGTGACCAATTAGCCCCTCTCTTACGTGAAGAGGAGCTAAAGTGGTATCGGTGGGCTAAGGTCAAACATCTTGTTGAAGGAGATAACAATGCATGTTACTTCTATTTGGTTGCAAATGGCAACATAGGAAGCAACTTATTTTTTAGCTTCAATAAGAGGAGGGCATTCTTAGTGGTGATGTGCATTTCAAGCAGTACATTACTAACTATTATAAGAATTTGTTTGGACCTGATGAAGGAAATTTTTTCTTGATGGATGAGTCTGGGCTAGAGGACATTCCTCGGTATCCAAACAGGAGAGTGAGATCCTCACTCAAACGTTCACTGAACAGGAAGTGAAGGATGTCATGTTCCAGATGGAACATAACAAAGCCCTTGGAACAGATGGATTCCTAGCAGAATTTTATCAGGTCTTTTGGGGTATTATTAAGGATTATTTGATGGCTATGTTCGCTGATTTTCACAATGGAATGTTGCCTCTGTTCAGTCTTAACTTCGATATCATCACCTTTTTGCCCCAAAAAAAGAAGATGCAAGCCAAATCCAGCGATATAGATCGATCTCTCCATTAAATGTGAGTTTTAAGATCTTTACCAAAGTTGGTACGAATAGCACTCGTCTTTTGCACATAATGTGGTTCATCCCACACAGACGATATTTATGCCAAGATATTACATTATGGAAGGGGTTGTTATTTTGCAAGAAACCATCCATAAGTTGCATACTTAGAAAATTGTGGTGTTATTTTCAAAATAGACTTTGAGAAGGCATATGACAAGGTCAAATGGCCTTTTCTTTGCAACAAACAATCAGGATGAAAGGATTCTCCCTAGTCTAGTGTAATGGCTAGAACACATGGTGCAAGGGGGTAGTGTGGGTGTCAAAATTAATGACGACATGGGACACTATTTCCAAACACGAAAAGGGCTCAGGCAGGGGGATCCCTTTCTCCCATTTTATTTAATATCATGGTAAATATGTTGGCGGTCATTTTGGCAAAAACCAAGGAGGAAAGCCAAATTAGGGGTGTCGTACCACATCTAGTCAATGAGGGCCTCTCTATTCTATAGTATGCAAATGACACTTTAAACTTTATGAATCATGATATTGAGCAAGCAAAAAATATGAAGCTCATGTTATGTGTCTTTGAACAATTGTTTGGGATATAGATTAACTTTCACAAGAGTAAGATTTATTGCTTCGGCCAAGCCAAGGAACGTGAGCGGGCCCACACACAAATTTTTAGGTGTGATGTAGGCTCTCTCCCTTTTTGCTACCTAGGAATTCTGGTACACCATCGAAGGCTACCGAATAGCGATTGGAGAAGTGTTGGGGACATATTTGAAAAGAGATTAAGTAGTTGGAAGGGCAAGTAGCTGTCGTCAGGGAGACGGCTTGTTCTGTTAAACTTTGTACTTAGAAACTTAGCAATGTTTATGATGTCATTCTTTGAACTACCTAGGGGGTGAGAAATAATTTGGACTATTTTGTTCTCGTTTCTATTGGCAGAGCGATAGCCATAAACGGAAATATATACTGATAAAATGGAATATCTTGTGTCAATCAAAGGACAAAGGAGGCCTGGGGATTCAGGACTTAAAAGTTAAAATATTTGCTTGTTGAGAAAGTAGCTTTCTAAGCTTCTTAATGAGGAAAGGGTTTGGCATGAGTTAGTGTGCAATAAATACCTTAGGGGTACTCCTTTATCTCAAGTGAAAGGTAAGCCTAGGGATTCCTATTTTTGGGTTGGCCTCTTCAAGATTAAGAACTTGTTCTTCTAGTTTAGCAAATTTCATGTTGAGAGTGGGGAGGAGGTTCGATTTTGGGACAATGCCTAGATAGGTGGATAGGCTTTCAAACACCATTTTCCTACTCTCTATAATGTCACCCATAAGAAACACACCATGGCTGTAGATGTGATGAGCACCCTTGAACGTCTCTTTTAGGAGAGCCGTTATTGGGCCTAAGCTTACTGCTTGGAATGAGTTAGTTCAAGAGGTAGCAGGGGTTACCCTCAACGAAGAGAGAGACGTGTTCACATGGGATTTGCATTCATCTAGGCAATTTTTAGTCCAGTCTATGTATACAACCCTTATGCGACCAGCGGTCCCTAGTAGCACTCGCCGACACTAGCAGTTACAGTTTTGGCAGTTGAGGATACCATTGAAGATAAAGAACTTTATGTGGTACCTTTGACGGGGTGTGGTGCTTGCTAAGGATAATTTGGCAAAACAAAATTGGCAAGGAGGTAAGCAGTGCTCCTTTTGTGATGAAGAGGAAACCATTCAACACCTCTTCATTGATTGCCGAGTTGGGCATTTAGCATGACAATAAGTATATCTTACCTTTAACCTTCCACCTCCTCGTAGTATAACCAATATGTTTGGGAATTGGTTGATGGGGTTAAGCGGATGAAAGCGGGCTCAAATACTTGTGAGAGCTAGTGCGATGTGTTGATCTCTATGACTATGTCAAAATGATATTATGTTTGACAACAAAAGTAATCTCCAATACTTTGCAAGTTATATTCTTGTGTACCAATTGGTTGCAGTCGTGATCTTTTTGCTGCAGCGATAGGTGGACAAGGAGACGATAACAGCAGGTGGCCGTCATATTGATACGATTATGAGAAAATATATGTCCCAACATGGATGGTGGTCATATAATATGCTATGTAGTACTTGGGGAGTTGTCTCTTTGCTATATAACCTATTTTCTAGTGTCTTAGGACACCGTTTATGATGACTTTGTAACATTGTTGGCTCTATGTATCACTTCCATATAGAGGCCGAGAAGCAATAAAGCTATTCTTTTTTCTTAAAAAAACCTCTAGATATGATCTCACTCCATCTCCTCAATCCCTTCTTCTCTTCAAATTGCTAAACAAACAAGGACAAAGAATCCATTACATCTAGTAGAAGCTTGTTTCATTAAGGGAGGAAAGAAGTAAGGACATGAGGTGATGAGCTAGGACGAGATGAAAACGACGCATGTGGACGTTGCTAGGTCTGAAGCCACACCTGGAGGCCTTCCACGTAATGGTAGAGGAGCCTTCTCTGCTGCTGGTTGCCCAACGGCTCATCTGAAGCTCGCCAAAGAATAAGACTCCGATGCAACAACTGTGGATCTAGAGTGAAGGCATTGTCGGTTCTCAGAGGTGGCAGATCTGGGCCCTGGCGTGATGATTGCAGCGCTTGCTGCACCAACAAGGACAAAAAAAAAGGTGGTGGTGCCTGCGATAGGGAAGAAGAGGACGCGTGTCGACATGAGCCCATAGATAATGGTGGGTCGACTGGAGCCTGCAGGCGGTGACGGCTCGATGGGAGCTCACTATTAGTGCCGAGTCGACGAGAGCTCGAGGCAGTGGTGTTCAACGGGGTAGGCCAGTTGATTTGAGAAAATGTGAGGTGGTCTCATTTCCTTGCAATCTCGAGGGGGTGTGCTTGGTATCGTGGAGGGGGATCTCGCACTGTCCACCAAAACCCATTTAGTTGAGCCGCAAATCCAAATCCAACTCCTTTACGAACCAAACAACAGACATTGCTGAGATATAATTCCATTTACCGAATTCCGAGTCCAATTCCAACATCCAAACAGGGTGCAAGGGATTTTGGTCTGCACACTTTGTTCCAATGGACTAAACAGTGTCCATCATTTACCTTATCTTTTCCCTTACATAACAAATATCGCTGAATCTTATCTATTATTTTTCTTCCTCTAGCTAGCGAGAAGAAAAACCTCGACGTAGAGTAGGAATGGACGACAGAAGAGGGTTGGTGAGAGTTAGCCTGCCTGCTCTGGAAAGCATGCTTCCTTTTCACCTTAGAAGCCTGGTACTTATTTTGTCTAGGATTGGACCCGTTAAGTTTCCGGATCTGGTTTTGTAACCCCAAATAGCGGTAAGGGTCCGCTGACCATGGAAGTGGAGCATGAGTGACTCAAGGTCCAGGTAGTTGCAATGGATAGGGCGAATCGTCACTTTGTTGAAAATGGTGTTCACACCTGAGACATGACTAAAGGTAAGAATCCGTCAAACCCCAAGTCCTGGACTGTGATAGCATCGTGTACGTAGAGGGAGGTTCTAACTTTTGCACACCCAGAGCGAGTAGAGAAATAATGTGCTATTGAGTGGGCTAGTCACAGTTGGTGGATGTCAAGAATGAAGAGTATTGGCGACAGGGGTCACCGTGCGAGAGAACAATGATTTAAGAAAATAGTTTTTTGCAACACACACTACTACATAATTCATTTAACGGAACGTCCCTGTACAGACGGATTTTTGAAGCCGTCTATACAAATAATATCACAGACGGTTCCAAAAGAAAACTGTCTGAGAAAATGAGTACAAGCGGTTCCCAACAAGCGGGACGCTACAGTACAGATTGGAACCATCTGTACAAATAGCACAGACGGGTTCAAATTGGAACCGTCTGTACAATTCGATTTGTACAGACGGTTTTAAGTTTGGACCCGTCTGTACAAATTTGTAAACAGTATAGACGGTTCTAAACTTGGAACCGTCTGTACAAATCGAACAGTAGTTTAGAATCGTCTGTACCAATCTGTAAATAGTACAGACAGTTTTAAACTTAGAACCGTCTGTACAAATCGAACAGTACATATGGTTCTAAGTTTGGAACCGTCTGTATAAATAGATGAAGCAAGGCTGGTTGATACTCTGCTGTCGCAGCAGCAAAAATTACAGATTTTCTTGCCGCGGCAGGAAAGTGGTAGCGTTGGGGAGAGAGTTTGACAGCTGCGATTGTCGAGCGGTTTTCACGGCTGTGAGCAGGAGGCCAAACTCTACGTCTCCAGAAAGTTTGAGCCAATTCCGAGGAAGTCGACAAAACGCCTAGTGGAAATCCCGACTCGAAATCGAAGATTTTAAAAATGGTACCTCGACAAAGTGCTCAGCAGAAGCTAGGATTAAGGTGGAAAGCAAGTCATCGACTCAAGCAAACTAGAAAAACAAGAATCACCCAAATCAGAGTCCGAGTGAAGGAGATATGCCCTCCGCAAGATTCGAAAAAGTTAGCAAAAAACTTACGGAGCCAAAAAGTCCCACTTAGAAGTAAAATTTTGAAGGTCAAAATGGGTACAGGTGTAAACACATGTATTTTTATCGGATGCGCCTCGTCGTTAGCTTTAATTTGAGTGGTCGTGGACCCAAAACGGACTTCGTATGAGAAAATTATGGCTGTTTTACTAAAACCTCTCAAACTAGGGTTGGATCTGGACTCTAAAACTAGCATTTGGAGCTATAGTACAGACGGCTCCAATTTGAAACCGTCTGTACAAATAGCACAGACGGGTCCAAATTGGAGCCGTCTGTGCAAATCGAACAGTACAGATGGTTCTAAACTTGTACAGACGGTTCCAAATTTAGAACCATCTGTACTAGAAGCGTCCCACTTAGTCGTAGGGATTAGTTAAGAGGAAAGCCGTCCCGTCTGTATCGCATACTCAGTCTAGTTCAGCTAGCAACTCCCCTTGCTTAGACGATCCAAGGTTGCGGGATCGAATCCCGCTAGAAGCATATTGTGTGATTTAATTCCAGTGGTTGAATGGGACGACGCGGACGGTAGAATGAGACGCGGTCGAAGACTACGCAACACGACATCAACGTACGGGTGCTAATTGATTACAGTCGCACTCATCCACGTTCTCTCGGGCTTTACCTTCAGCTAAACATGCTCTTCTTTGTGCCCCAGCTAGATAAAAATCCCCTGCTCGGTCATCTGGGGAGCTAGCCAGATCAGTCGAGCGTAGCTTGGCGCCACAGGGATGGAGGCCGCTCTTCTAAGCGGGTTCATAAAAGTTATCCTACCGAAGCTCTTCTCGCTGGCCGAAGAGAGATACAAACTGCACAGGGGCGTCAGGGGCGACATCAGATTCCTCGTGAAGGAGCTCCGCATGATCGTCGGCGCCATCGACGACGAGCTCTCCTCCACCGGGCAGCTGGAGGGCCGCGGGGCCGTGCCGCGCCTGTCGATCGAAGACCTTCGCGAGCTCGCCCACGGGATAGAGGACTGCGTCGACAGCCTCGTGTACCGCGCGAGCTGGAAGCAGCAGCACGCGCCCTTGCTCCGCCTTGGCGCCCGGTCCCCCAGGGCCACGGCGCCGCGGCAGACCAGCGCGCGGTTCGCCCAGGAGATGCAGCGGCTGCGGGGGATGGCGAGGGAGGCGCACGAGCGGAAGCAGAGATACGCGGTCGACGACGTCCCCGGCGGTCAGGTGGATGAATCAGCCTCCAGCTCCGGGTCCGATCCCCGAATCTTTGACGCGGATCTGGTCGGAATCGACGTGCACCGGGCGGAGCTCCTGAAGCAGCTGGCGGAGGGGCAGCCGAGGCAGCTGAAGGTGATCTCCATCGTCGGATTCTGCGGCCTGGGGAAGACTGCCCTTGCCGCGGAAGTCTACAACAGAGAAACCGGTGGCAGCGGGAGATTCGAGATGCACGCGTGGGCCTGCGCCGCGCGCAAGGGCCCGAGGGAAGTGCTGGCGGACATGCTCCGGAAACTTAGCTCCGACGGTGGCCGGGGAAGTTTACCGGAGGAGACCCCCGATGTCGGCCAGCTTTGCGTGGATCTCAGACAACAGTTGGCGAAGAAGAGGTAAGGAATTTTGGCTGATTTTGCATCGTGGACAAAGACGAAAGTAGGTAGCCCTACTATTAAGATAGTTTTTAGGAGGAGAGGGTCTAAGATCTCTTATAAACTAATATTGTTCTATTGTTGGACATATAGCGCAATGAGAGCTGAAATACTAGTTTAACGGGTCTGAGATTGTGTAACAGTGGTATCAGAGTTTAGATACCTGAGTACAACTCTCAGAGACCACATGGTTGGCAAGCTGGAATTCTGGTGTTAGGAAGAGATTTGTTAAGTTTAGTCCCATATCAATTGTGGACAGATTGTGAAACACAACTTATAAGTGTGATGGTAGCCTCTTCTATCAGGCTAAGTTTTTAGAGGAAGATAACATAAATTTTTTTATAAGTCCGTATTACTCTATGGTTGGGCCTGGAGCGCAATGAAAATTGAAACGTTAGTTTAGCAGATCTGAGATTACGTAAAACCCTTATTTATGTGTCACATATACATCAGTTCGGTATTATCTTGCTAGTTTGGTACTAAAACTTGGAAAGGGATAATCGTACGACTTGTGCTCCAAATCCTAATGAGTAGCGGCCAACTTTCTGCTTCACTAGTGTATACAAAGTAGCAACAACTTTGCATTGTGGAATTTCAGTTTGGACTTTTGGCCCCTGTTGCTAGCAAAACTACTTTGGGCATCAAGTACATGCAACATATTCTCCAGAGTATTTTTTATGTGGAAGTATTCTCCAAAGTTTATTAGGAATGCAGCCTGTGGAATAACCAAAATCATTCATAATTTGTTGGTCCAAACTCCACAGATGGTATGAAAAAGAAAAAGCAATCTTGTACTTATGAGTGCTAGAAATTACAGTGCTGCTGAAAACAGATGCAATGTTTTATCAACTCGTTGCTAATAGTTGGCTTCAGAAAGGATCTGCATCAATTGTTTTTCTTCTTGATTTATCTTTCAGATATTTCATTGTTATCGATGACATTCGAACAGAAGATCAGTGGAAAACCATCAAATCAGCCTTCCCAGCCGATAAGGATGTTAGCAGCAGAATATTGGTGACGACGACTATTCAATCAGTAGCTAATGCCTGCAGCTCTGCTAACGGCTATGTGCACAGAATGAGCAGACTTGATAAAAAATGCTCGAAACAATTGTTCTCCAAGAAAGCTTGTCCGGAGAAATATTCATGTTACGATCAGCCTGATCCAGCAGAGGTTTTGAAGAAATGTGACGGCCAGCCGCTTGCCCTGGTTACAGTAGGCGAATTCTTGCAATCAAAGGGTTGGCCGACAGGACCTACCTGTGAAGATGCCTGCACCCAGATAGGTTATCATCTGGAGAACGACAAGACCTTCGAAAAAATGCGGCGCGTGCTGATACGTAACTACACCACTCTGCCTGGCCATGCCCTCAAAGCCTGCTTGCTATATTTTGCCATGTACCCAAGTAATCGCCCCATCAGGAGGAAAAGTCTGTTGAGGCGATGGTTAGCTGAGGGATTTGTAGAACCGATACCGTCACTTACCACCCCGGATCCCAGAGCTGCTTTCGATGCGCTCATGGACCGAAACATCATTGAGCCAATAATTGTAAGCAACAATGATAATGTGAAGACTTGCCAAATTTACGGCATGATGCGTGTGTTCATTTTGCACGTGTCCATCTCTCAGAACTTCGTTACTTTGTTTGGCAATGACAAGATAAAGCCCAAATATGTCCGTAGGCTTTCTCTCCATAACTCTGCTTCAGACGCTGATAGTTTCAACAATATTGATTTATCACTTGTCCGGACTCTGACAATCTTCGGGAAGGCAGGTGAAACTGTATTAGACTTCTGCAAGTATCAACTGCTGCGAGTATTGGATCTTGAAAAATGTGATGACTTGGAAGACGATCATCTCAAAGACATATGCACCTGCTGCTCCTGAAATATCTGAGCCTCGGGACCTGTATTACCAGAATTCCAAGGGATATTGCAAAACTGAAACATTTGGAGTCACTTGACTTAAGGAGAACGAGGGTAAAGATACTGCCTGTAGAAGTCTTCCAGTTGCCCTGTTTAATTCACTTATTTGGGAATTTTAAGTTTCTAGATAAAGTCAAGCCAAAGAGTGAAGTGGAAGAGTTTCTTTCCAAAGGAAAAAGTAACTTGGAAACACTAGCAGGATTTGTTGCCCACGGAAATGAAGGGTTTCTGCATCTTATGTGTCATATGAATAAATTGAGAAAGGTGAAGATTTGGTGCGAGTCATCTGCATGTAGCACTGACCAAGTTGATCTTAAGCAGGCCATTCAGCAGTTCATTCAGGACGAAAAGGAGGCAAATACCGGTACTCGTTCCTTATCGCTTCATTTGGACAGATGCTCTGAAAGCTTCCTGAATTCCTTAAAAGGACCATGCTACCTCAGCTCGCTGAAATTACACAGCAACTTGGCTGCACTACCTCAGTTTGTTGTTTCACTTCGTGGTCTCAGGGAGTTATGCCTTTCCTCCACTAAATTAACAATGTGTGTTCTTGAAGCTTTGAGTAATTTGAGCTACCTGCAGTACTTAAAACTGATTGCTCATGACCTTGAGAAGTTCACCATAAGAGATCAGGCATTCTGCAGGCTTCTACGCCTTTGTTTGGAGCTGCAATGTCCAACATTCCCTACAATAGAGGAAGGGGCTTTGCCCTTCCTTGTCACACTTCAGCTGCTCTGTAAAGACCTACATGGTCTTTCTGACGTCAAAATTGAATATCTCAAGCATCTTAAGGAGGTCACTCTAGATCCTAGAGTCACTCCAATAACAAGAGAAAAATGGGAGCAGGCTGCCAAGGATCATCCGAGTAGGCCAAACATTGTGTTGCTCAAATCTGTTGATGCGGCAGAAAGTGAGCCTACAGACTACTCTATAGCATTTGCGCCAAGCTGAAAGAGACTACAGAAAGTTATACTGCATCGGAGGGATCAGTACAAGAAACTGACATTAAAGAGCTACTTAACCAGCCATCGGAATCCTCTTCCATGCTGAAGAAACAAAACAAATGTGCAGCGCAGTCAAGTTCAAACGATCAACTGAATTCTGCTTTCAACAATATGGGCCTTTCAGATGTTTCACCTCCTTTAGATGAGTTGTCCAGCGGCATGGTGCCTTCTTATACATGACAAGGATCTTGATCCTTGATGAAGCATCCCGGTCAGTTTTCTAGGCCTATTGCTCTATAATTGTGCCTGTGACAAATAAAATGACATTACTTTCACAAGTCCATCTATATACTTTCGGTTATACCAGTAGTAAAAGTTTGGAATGTTGGCCCCACAGATCGCACTGCGACCTACATTTGTGGCTAGAGAGAGCAGTACATATGGAAGCATCTGAACCATCCAAACGTGCGGTAGGAGCGCTACCCATTGTATTAGAAAAAAGGAGAACCAAGCCAAAAAAATTCTGTACAAGCATCCAACAACAGGTCAAATTCATGACTAGCTATCAACACATAACGCATGACTATGCGATAAGAAATACAGGCCCATGTACGATGACTAGTTCAATCATTGTTTTCCTAAACCCTTCTTCATGATCAGTGTTATGCTCCATGGTGAAATTAGTAACGTGCGCAAATCCCTTTGTTTTTTCCGATTCTGTGCATGTGACTTGAGCTGAGTCAAAACTCCACGAAAATTTATGTGCTTTTCTTTAGAGAATAGGGCACAGAGTATACAGCTTTATAGAAAGCAAAAAAGATAATAGAGTTCAGCGCTGAAATTGCCAGCGTTTTGAAATTACGTCATTCTACATTACAGAGCCGCATCTAGCCAACCAAAAGATCGATGCAAACAGCTACTTGCTATCCGTTACACCTAAGCTACTGGAGAGAACAGGAGATAATGTTGCCAAAAGATCAACCGATGCCTTGTCCAACGTCTTCCTCCCCCCGCAACGAGTGTAGGCGCGACTTGATAACCTGCTTGACGTCCTCGGTTGCTTGCAAGCGACGGGATGCCACAATGCTCGTCCACTGCTGCAAAAGAGAGAAAATGCGATGAATAACCTGTATCGGGAAGATCATAACTCATCTCTAAGCACCATCGCATTTCTAGTTAGTCTAAGTGACCAAACCACAGCCCCTAGCATCCATATCCGAGTAAAGAGTTCGAGCACCCCCCCCGCCACCCCCCCCCAAAAAAACCCCTTTTCAAACAAATCTCTATATGAGGTACATGAAGTTGGGGAGCAACTCCATCCAAAGCAATCACGCAAGAAGGCTCATACAAAACGAGCAATTATACACCTAAACAGCAGATGATCTGCATCCTCCACCTGTCCACATAAACGGCAGTTCGAAGACCCAGGCCAGCCCAAATGCACAAGTTGTGCAGTAACCTGTATCGCGCCCCTAAAACAGAGCCATAGAAGTTCACCTTCAAAGGAATGTTGGGGATTTCCAGAAGTCAAGCATCCTAAGATCCTTGATCCCTGAATCAGACATATCTCTGTACAAGGAATCAGTGGAGTGTTAAGATAACTAGCTTGTATAGCAAGTAATGTAGATTTAGTTGTTAGCATATTGTAACAACTCACATGTAATCGATTGTACGGTTGTAAAAACCTTTGTAATCCCTAGTGCACCGCATATATATATGCCCAAGGTCACTCGGTTGAGATGTGCCCATCGAATCTTCTCCCTAGTTTCATATGGTATCGGAGTCCCTAGCTTAACAGCGTCATGACTTCTTTCGGTGTTTCATTGACGTCCATGGATTCCCTCTCCACCTCCATCGGCTCATGCAAGCCAAGCACCCCACTACTTCCTGCTTCCTCCTCGAGTCCCATCACCATCAGGCTCACCGGTAGGGACTACTCGCTCTGGAAGGTGCAGGTCATGCCGGCCCTTTGGAGCAACCAGTATCTCGGATACATCGATGGCTCCCCGAAGGCGGCAGCACAAGTGATCGCTCCCACGATAGAGGGGGGCTAGCCAACTATGAACTCAGAGCACGTTCAGTGGCTATGCCATGATCAGCCGGTGCTCAACTTCCTCATCTCCTCTCTCACCGAGGAGGTCATAGGGCAAGTGATCCTCCTAAAAACTACCAGAGATGTATGAACTATCCTTGAGAACATGTACTCCACCCACTCTCGAGCTCGTATCATGCAGACTCGTATGGAGATGGCGACGTTCCGCAAGGGAATCTCCCTATATTAGAATTCTACAACCGCATGAAGATGTCTGTCGACAACCTGGTGGCTACAGGGCAGCCGCTCCGCCATGAGGAGGTTATCCCCTACCTCCTTATTGGCCTCAACAACAAGTACGACTCGCTAGTTAACTCGATGACCACTCAGCTGGACCCGATATCGCTTACGAGTTCTACCCGCACCTGATCACCTTCGAGATGTTGCTCAGTGAGTTCTATGATACCATGCTTTACCAAGGGTACAGCTCTGGATCCTCGGCCAACTACATGGCACGTGACAAAGGTAATCACGGCAAAGGAGATGGTGGTCAGTACCTCGGCAAGAATCAGGGGCAAGAGTTAGGGCAGCGCAACATTGAGCTTGGACTCCTTAACGGAAGAAGTTCCCTTGATATTCCGTATCATCTGGGCGTCCTCAAGCGTGCTCACCTAGTTGAATTTATCCAGACTCAATGCGTTCAAGATGATGTTCGTCACTTGGGCACTGAGGTATATATTCTGGTGGTCACCATTGGTGAGTTTGTCATCATTGAGCATTGCATAACCATCAACAACAATACGTCATATACTTGGAAAAATGGTCATTAAATGCATCTTCGTTTTGTGTTTACAACTAACATAGTTTGAACCATCAAAGTATGTACCTCTTTCCATATGCATTCACTCACTAGTAGATATCCTATCTATCTAGGTGGTAAAACCTAAGATACGAGAGTGTTGGGGAACGTGCTACGTAAAACAAAAATTTACCGCGCACAATCCACCCCAAGATCACTATCGAGGTGCAGGCAACGAGATCATACCTTCGACGATCACGTCAATGCAGCGGAGAAGTTGACCGATGTCGATGAAGTCCGCAGACTCCCGCAGCTAGGTTATACCTCCCAACCGCGAGAGCGATCTCCTCGCGAATAGTTCGCCCGATCGAACGCCGAAGTATACGACGTCTCCAAGGTATCCACGCGTACCGGATCAGCGACACCGCGGTAATGTGTGGACCAGCACACAAGAACAGCGGGGATCTACGAGAAGGAGAAGCAGCAGCGCGCCGGCAGCTGTACTAGATCCAATCTAGAAGAGAGAGAAAAAGAAGGCTGTGGCCAATCTAGAGATGGCCGGCCTAGGGTTTAGTCCAAGGGACTAGGGCTGCCTCTGGGGCTTCTTGGGATGCCCTTTGAGGTGCCCTGCCCCTCTATTTATAGGGGTTGGGGCAGCTCTCCCTAGGCAGGTGGAGTCCTACTCCAGCAGGGACATCCTGTTGGAGTTGGAATCCAACTCCACTAAAACCTTCTAGAACCTTCTAGAATTTCTAGAACCTTCCAGAACCTTCTAGAATTTCTAGAACCTTCCAATACTTTCCGGAACACTTCCGGACATCACCGGAACCATCCGGGACCTCCCGGAACACTTTCGAGATCATCCGAAACACTTTCGGAACCCTTCTCTCTTGTTCTCCATAAATCGTAGCATTCCTAAATGTCGCTAAAACGTTAAGTGTGTGACCCTATAGGTTCGAGTATATGTGGACATGTCCGGGACACCTTCCGGTCAATAATCGTCAGCGGGATCTGGACACCCATAACGACTCCCACATATCATCGAAGATCTTTATCGAGCGAACCTTGTATTGTCGCATACAATTCCTTTTGCCTCACGATACGTTACACAACCCGAGGCGAGACTTTGACGGTATCCCTGTGATCAACTCCTTGATCACCATACCTAGTTATCCTCGTTACCGGTTTGTACTCTTTTCTCGTTTCCGTATTCCGGTATCCCCGTGACTAACCTTTTAGTCACAATACCTGGCCAGGCGATGCTGGACACCGTAATACCGAGTGGGCCCAGAGTGTATCTCTCCATCGCCGGATGGGCAAATCCCAGTCTTGACATATCTAGAACTACGATATACTTTCTGGTGTACCTGGAAGTCACCTTTATAATTACCCAGTTACAGAGTAACGTTTGATGACCCCAAAGCAACCATC
The DNA here is from genome assembly GCA_019208055.1 of Stipa capillata. NCBI lineage: Eukaryota > Viridiplantae > Streptophyta > Magnoliopsida > Poales > Poaceae > Stipa > Stipa capillata. The sequence goes on from JAGXJF010005405.1 coordinate 464,973, forward strand.
CGGTATCCGGGTCTATGATATTCTCATGGTCTAAGGACGCAAGTAAACGTTAACACATCATGAGAAGATACTGACAACATATTGACGAAGTGATCTCGCAGTAACTCATAAGGGGGTCTATCCAACACCATTGTTACCCTAACAATGTGTTCCTATTATTGCCGGCATCCTTGTTACATTAACAATGCCCATGATCAGGAAAACAAGATCATCAACAATACATGAGCTAGTCCAGAGGCCTGACTAGGGATCTGAATGATGTTTATCATTCCACACATGCAATTAGGTTTTCCTCTGAATCTCATATTCAAGAACCAATGCAATTCTAGCATAGAACATAAACTTAATCATGAACATGAAAATAGAATAATAACAACTTTATTATTGCCTCTAGGGCATATTTCCAACAGAGAGTACGAGGTTCTGATACCAATTGAAAGGATCTAACCTATCGACTAGAGGGGAGGTGAATAGGAGATTAATAAAAATATGATTCAAAATTACTTAGCATGGTAGCGATCGAAACAAATATGGAGAAGTGCAAGAAAATAACATGGGAGACACAAATTTGTTGTCGATGTTAGAGCCGTTGGTGAGGCTTTACACCTCTATTGAGGAAGCTTGGTTCTATGATCAAAGCTGGCACTGAATCATGCTCTTTCCTCAAAAAGCTTGCTGATGCAAAGCTTCTCTTCTCTTGTGGCAGCTCTTAATCTTGCAGCAAGCGAGCTCTAGACTCCCACAAACTTCTTAGAGCTCTTAACAATCCTTAAAAGCTCTATGAGACCTAATCTCTAGGAATAAGATGTTTCAATCAGTTTGACTTGGAGATGAACTCTTGCTGATGCTCAACTATGATTCAAACTCTCTTTTTCAAGGATCGATTTTGTTGTAAGAAGGGTCCTAGCACTACCCCAAATTGATGCACACATCCAACCTTTACCTTTGCAAGACGCATACCCAAGGGAGGACCCAAAGATGAGCACCCGAGGGAGGACCCGAAGACGAGCACTTGAGGGAGGACCCCCAAGACAAGCACTCGAGGGAGGACCCGAATATCAGCACCCAAGGGAGGACCCGAAGACAAGCACCTGGGAGAGGGTTCTAGGGCCGTGAGTTGACTACTTGTTAGAGCTTCCGGGCAGGGCCTGCCAAGATGTTGTTGGATATATTGCTTGGGGTAGTGGAAATGACTAAGGACCACCCTGTGAGGTATTATGAACCCAGGGGCACCTAGCAGCAGGAATGTTACTGTACATCACACTCATCCTCCTCTATAAGTAGGGAAGGCACCGCCTCTCTTTCAGGGGGATTCAAGAGGAGATCAAGTGTAATACACGCACCTTGCAACCCACTCACTCGCTCTCGTGTTCGTGTGTTGTGGTAACCAATGGTTTCATGCGAGGGATGTAGGTTCAGTTTGTTCCTCGTGCACCACTAGTGATCAAGTATCCGGACGGGTCTGCCAGAAATGTACTGTCATTGCGATTACTCAACGACAGTTGTCATTGTCCATGAGGAACAACCGAGAAGTGATGCTGCTTGTCCAGCTCACCGTGGTGAACATCTCGGCCATGCGTGACCAATTCGCTTGCAACATGCACCGTACCACGTCCACCACCTCATACGAACGTGCGTCAGCGGGGTATCTCTCTACTCCGCCACGTCTCATGCACGCGCCAGGTTCGCGGGCTACAGCACTATCAAAGAGGGCCGTAGATGGGATCCCCCCGCACCCCCACACTGAATAGGCGCCATCAAAGAAGAACCGCGTGGGTTTGCCCCACCACCCCGCCGCTCGCACCATGCTGTTGGGCTGCCATGCTGATAAAAAAGCCGTGGGTGGGGTGTCCCCGCACCCCGCCATGCACTTCGAGCCACCGCCGGCGAAGAAGGGCGCGAGTGGTGTGCCCTCACACCCCGTCGCGCACGCGCCGCCGCCACCAAAGGAGACTAAGGATGGGGTTTCCCACACCTCACAGCGCACGTCGAGCACTCCCGAAGGAGGACTTGGATAGGTTGCCCCCTGCAACCAGCCGCGTGTGCCACACCACCGAGTTGTTGCACCGTTGAAGAAGGACGCGGACGGGATGCCCCTGCACCCTACTGCCCGCGCCAAGCCAGCGCCACAGAAGGAGACCCATGGGCGGGTTGCCCTGCCATCCCGCCGTGTGCGCCACACCGCCAGGCTGCTGCACCGAAGAAGAAGGCTACACGTGTCGAGCTGCCTCTGCCGAGGAAGGCCACAGGCGGGGTGTGGGCCGCCAGGCTGCCACGCCGACGAAGAAGGCTACGGGTGGGGTGCCCACACACCCCGCCGCACGTGTCGAGCTGCCCCTACCAAGGAAGGCCGCGGGCGGGGTGCCCCCGTACCCCGTCGCTCACGCCACGCCGCCTAGGTACTGTGCCGTTGAAGAAGGTCACGGGTGGGATACCCCCGTACCCCGTGGCATGCACCGAGCCAGCACCACCGAAGAAGACCCACGGGCGGGTTGCCTGTGACCCTGCCGCGCACGCCATGCCATCGAGCCACCACTTGTAATAACTCCAAGACAGTCAAAAGCAACCTGGACATGTGAGAGGAGCGGATCCAAAGCAAGAGATAAAGTTTCATTGCATGCTACCGTCTCCAAACTTGCCAGGTCACAAAGGCCATTCACCACGACCGCAGACGCACCAAGGAACCTGCCTCGACTATCACGACACATAGCACTTGCAGCTCCCTTCATGCCAGCGTGAGATCCCGCCATCAACATTGATCTTAACATCGCCCCTTCCAGTGGTATTCACTTCGTCCTTCGAGCAACCGATGGTCTAACACCACTCTGCTTCCGGCCCTGAATAGCAGCTATCTCAAGATCACCAAGGTATTTGTTGATAAAACTAAGAGTGGATAATGGGCTTTGAAATCCATGGTCATGGATAGCATGGCACCTCGCTCACCAAATGGACCATAGTGTCAGCAGGATCTTCACACCTCCTCATGTTGTGAAGTCTCTATCAGCTAGAACGGCCACAAGCGTGCATCCGCCATATCATTTAGCATAAGATGTTCTTTTAGATCCTCATTCACAAGCGTCCACACACATCTAGCCATCGCGAACCAAGAGTCGTCTGCTGCATTACATATAGCACATACCTTTGAGGTCGCCATATTTCATCTCATACGTGCATCACCTGTCGGTAGCGATTTCCGAGCTAAATGCCAGGCGAACACTCGAACCTTGGAAGGCACCTTGACCTTCCAAAGACTAGTCCAAGCTTTGCTAACCCGCGAACACTCGAACCTTGGAAGGCACCTTGATCTTCCAAAGACTAGTCCAAGCTTTCTGCTAACCAATTCTCTTTCTAGTGTTTAGTAGATACAAGTATCCTATAAGCCGATCGCACTGAGAAGCAACCATTCTTCTCATAATGCCAAGCCCAAAAATCCTCTTGCGCACGTGAACTTAGTGGAATATTTAGGATAGCTTCCTTATCCATGTCGTAAAGAGATGAGCATCCAACATTTGCATGTTCCAACACCCACTTAACTGATCAATCAAATCGCTCATTGAGAATGAAGGAGGGTCAATCGATTTTGGGCAAACAGGCCTCAAACAAAAATGTCTAGGAACCCATTTTTACTCCAAATGGACATACCACTCCTTGTGCCGATCCTTTTAATCAGTCCCAGCTTTAGCTCCAGAACGTCCGATTACCACAAAAACGAGTTTTCTAGGCCCCTTATCTCAAATGGTTTTGGTAAAACTGATTGTATTAAAAATATCTCAGCCGGTTATAAATATTTCAATCGGTTCATAAAATACATCAACTATGATAATTACGTATCTCAGTCGGTTTAAAAGAAAAACTGACTGGAAAAACATAGTCGGTTCAAAAAGCGAACCCGACTGAGCCCAGGCCCATGACCGACTCAGCCAATTGCTAGATACAACCCTAGCTAGCTTCCCAATCCACCCGGCTCCCCAATCCTTCGCTACCACCCCCACCTCCCTCCACCACCTCGTCAATCCTTCGACTCTCCAATCCACCGCCAAGCTCATCGTCCGCCGCCCGCCGAATCCTAATCTTCTCTAGATCTACCAAGGCCCGCCCTCTCTCTCTCCTCCACCCGCTCCTCTCCCTCTCCCTCCCCTCTCCACTAGCGCCTTAGCCGATTGCTGCTGCTACCGCTTCACCGCACCACTACCCCTCCCCCGTGCCCCTCTCCCCTTCTCCAGATCTGCTAGGTGCCATACTTCTCCAGATTTGCCGCATGCGAGGTCAAGTCAATGGCAGCGACTCGGGCCAGAGGCCAGGTCGCGGTTGATGGCGGTGGATGGCGTTGATGGTGGTCCCGGTAGAGGTTGTGGTTGCCGGCCTAGAGGTGGTCATTAGCCTGAGCAGCGAGCACGAGCAGGCGGACACAGCGGCGGGAGGAGGTGAGAGTGGAGGAGACACAGTGGAGGAGACGCAGGTGGTCATTAGCCTTGATGAATTGCCTAGGTCCTTTCGGTTCTTATTTGCAATGTGATTGTTTGTTGTTTACTTCAATTGTCTAGGTCGTTTCGGTTGTTGTTCTTGTTTGCAGTGTGATTGTTGTTTACTCCTCAGCTAGCTGTTGGTGAATAAACATTGTCGCATCTTGCCAACCGTGGTGAAGGACCACTCCTACCATGTCATCTTGGTGCGTGGCGAGGAAGGACTCGAGCAAGGTGAGTAGCGGCGCGGCGGAGGAGAGGAGTGGTGAGGACGAACAGCGACTGATCAGCGGAGAGCGGTGAGGAGAGCAGCGGAGCGAGGAGAGTAGCGGGGTGATTTTTTTGTACTGAGTGTCAGAGTCGGTTCTATATGTTCAACCAGCTGAGGCTCTAAATTTTTGAAGTCGGTTTTATATGTTCAACTGGCTGAAGTAGTAAACTTTTAGAGTCGATTTAGAAAAATATTATTAGCTTACTTTGCTTAGAGTCGGATCACAAACCGGTTGTGATGACTATGTTTAACTAGCTGGGAAGACCGTTTCTGTGGTAGTGTCCCGTCCTTCTACTATTGCACGCCATACTTTCGACGGCAATGTCCACAAATCTGCCTCCAGAAAGGACGTGCCAGGGAAAATACACCGCACGCACTCAAAGATTGTTGATCCTATCTAGACCATCCGCCACGCCTGGCGCGTGAGTAAGGCAAGATTGAAAAGTTCTATATCTCGAAATCCCAAGCCTCCCATGAACTTTGGCCCCCAAGGGACCCAAAATTTCCGGAGGAAACCGTTGATATTTGTGCATAAGCCTCTGGGTGGTTTAAAGCAAGCCATCGAATACGTAGGTATTGCATGAGCTACCGATTTTGTAAGCACCTCTTTCCCGCCTGGCGACAAAGTTTTGTCCATCCACCCTTGAACTTGATTTCACACACGATCCTTCAAATATTTAAAAGCCCCATTCTTAGAACGACCAACATCAGATGGGAGGCCCAAGTATCGCTCCGACAATGACTTGTTTGGCACTTCTAAGTTCACCTTAATGCTCTCTCTGACACTGCCGGGGCATCCCTTGCTAAAGAATATGGACGACTTTGACTTATTGATGCGTTGTCCCGAGGCATCGCAATATATCTACAAGAGTCCACTCACTTTCCCAGCACCCGCTATGCTTGCTCCAAAAAACAGCAAACTTTCATCTGCGAACAGCAAGGGATTTACCGGAGGAGCCATTGCCACAACCGTAACTCCTTTAATGACAGCATCGTTGACGTGTGCTTTCAGAAGACATGACATCCCCTCCTAGCAAAAATAATATGGGGGTATGGGATCCTCTGCCGAATACCCCGCGTAGGCTTGAACTCCTCCTGCCTTCCACCATTGAATACTGAAGAAAACGACACAGAAGACACGCACCTCATAACAGCATCAACGTGCTAGATGATAATATCCAAACTGGGCTGTGTAGTTTATGATGGGCGGTCAGTTTGTTTGTGGGCTAGTAACGATGGTCGGCCTGGCCCGATATTTTTTTGGCTGGGGCCGGCATCAATGCTTAAATTTCTCATTCATTTCTGGAGCCGCGGCTATTGTCTAATGGAGCTCGGCCGAATTTTCTACGGGAGCGTGCCTCTAATATGAGGTCCACTTAATATAGCAAAATTCAATAGTCTCCATTGTGAAATTGTTCGCACACGAAACACGTCACCGTGTACCCCCGAGGCCGAGCGCGATGCGCGGGACACGGAATCGGGGGAGACCCGCCGGGAGCGCGATACGCAAGACACGCCGGCGAGTGCTTTTGGAACCCGAAACCCCACACCCCCGGGAGGGACCCCGTCAGGAGGTGCGGCGGCTATGGGCTGCCCTAGGTCGACCTGATCGCCCCCAGGGCCTCGAGTCTCGTTGCCGTGAAACACGAAGAACAACGAAGAACGAGAAGCATAAGACAAAGGGAGAAAATAGTAGATGAAAAGATAATGTATTGAGTGCGTCGATTGGGAGAGTTCCACCTCAATCGGCCATATACCCTTCATATTTATAGGGTATGCCCGGTCTTTGAGCTACAATTGGACTCTATCTCGTACAAAGATATGTTTCCATACAAACTCGAGATAACTTCCTAATCTGATCGAATTAACCGCCGTGATCTGGACTCCGCCTTGTATACGAGATGTCTTTCCATATTATCCGGGAGTCCTTCCAAATCTCAGACTTTCCTTTAAATGCCACGATCAACTATTGTTCCTTGAGCCCCAAGTCAAGGCCTCCAGCGCAGAAAGTCTTCGTCTTGAAATCCAATGCCTCGGCCCACCTGTAGGAAAGTACGGGAACGTTACGGCTTGGCAACCGACCTGGCGTGGCTGGGACTCGGATGCATCGTTCGGAGCCTGGCTTGGACCCATTCGGGAAGGCGAGTACTCGGGCGCACGAGAACTTAAGAAACGAGCGCTTGGGAACACGAGTACCCGGTAACACGAGTGCTCGGGGACGAGTACTCGGGGACATAGGGTGCTCGGGGTCCGGCACTCGGATCTCATGCTCGGAAACGAGTGCTCGGGGACACGAGTACTCGGGGACGAGTGCTCGGGGGCGCGAGTGCTCGGGGGCGCCAGAACTCGGGACCGCGGGTACTCGGAAACGGGTACTCGGGATTCGGGGACGCTGCACCACTCGGCCTGGGCCACGATTCGGTAGCATTGCAGATCTTGCCCGACGCACTCGGCCCATCCGGGGGTACTGCCTAATTTGGTCGTCAACACATGCCCCCCTGTTTTCGGTATAAAGATGTATTTTTACCGAAAATAATAAGTCCTGTTCTTAGGGCGATGCGGACCATCTCATCGGCCATTTCTTCTCTTAGGGCGATATGATATATCGGCCACAGCACTTGTTATGCTTCTTGCCACACGCTCGGGTGGAACTTCTTCAGATACCTGCCATTGAGAGCTCGCGGCAACAGAGTGCCCTGCACGGATTCTACTAAGTATGAGTTCCCAGGAACCACTCTCGCAATTCTGAAAGGACCTTCCCAACTCGGCGACCATTTGCCAAACTTATTATCCTTCGAGCCGATTGGTAGGATGACTTTCCATACTAGTTCACCGACTTGAAAGTTCTTCGACTTGACCTTTTTGTTGTATGCTCTGGCTACCCTTAGCTTGTCCCTTTCTATGGCCTTTAAAGCAACCAAACGCTTATCGGCGACTTCGTCAAGACCATCCATCATCAGATTGTAAAAGTCGACCGCCGATAAATCATTCTGTTTGGCTAATCTTAAAGCACTCAGATTTACCTCTACGGGTAAAACGGCCTCTTGTCCATACACGAGCTCATAGGGAGTTACCTTGGTAGCACTGTGTCTTGAAATCCTATGCGCCCACAACGCCTCGGACAACACCTCATGCCATCTCCTTGGGTTGTCCTCGATCTTCTTCTTGATAAGCTTGATTAGCACTTTATTGCTGGACTCGGCTTGTCCATTGGCTTGGGCATAATATGGAGAAGAATTGAGCAGCTTTATTTTATAGGACTCGGCAAACTCCTTTACTTGTCCCGCCATAAAAGAGGTACCTTGATCCGTCGTCAGAGTTTGAGGGACGCCGAATCTATGTATAATGTGCTCGGTTATAAATCGAATCACTTCCACATGTGTCATGTTCTTGAGAGGCACTGCTTCAGACCACTTGGTGAAATAATCAGTTGCTACCAATACGAACCGATGCCCCTTCGAGGAAGAAGGATAGATTTGTCCAATGAAGTCTAGTCCCCAACCTCTGAATGGCCACGGCTTGATAATAGGATGTAGCATGGCAGCAGGAGCGAGTTGAATATCACCAAACTTCTGACAGGCTTCACACCCCTTGTAATATCTGAAGCAATCATTGATCATAGTCGGCCAATAGAACCCGGCACGCCGTAATAACCATTTCATCTTGTGAGCCGACTGATGAGTGCCACAGATGCCTTCATGTACCTCTCCCATTGCAACTCTTGCTTGATCCTCGTCCAAGCATTTCAAAAGAACTCCGTCGACCGTTCGGCGATAAAGATCATCGTCGATCAAAGTGTATTTGAAGGCCATCCGCCGAACAGCTCGGTCTACCCTCTTAGTCGGATCTTGTAAGTAATCAATGATCGACTTCCTCCAGTCTTCTCTGTTATTCATACTCGGTTTTCCACTGGCGACCGAGTCGGTGATCTCTGACTCAGCCTTCCCTACCAAGTTGGGCCCAAGCATCGGCTCTTGAGAAATATGAAAGACACCACGACTGACATGGTAGCCGGATGCTTGCTGCGCCAACTCGTTTGCAACCCAGTTTTCTTGTCTAGGTATATGAGCAATACTAAAATAATCCAAGGTAGAGATTATATCTAGACACTTATCAAGATAAACATTAAGTGATTCGTCAAGACATTGATAAACTTTGGACACTTGTTGGACTACTAATAACGAATCACCGAAAGCCTCAATATGTGTGGCACCTATTACAATCAGAAGCTCTAAGCCGAGTAGCAAAGCTTCATACTCGGCTTGATTATTTGTGCAAAAATATTCTAGGCGGCATGAGGCTTCGTGGGTAGTACCATACGGAGATATGCAAACAACACCGACACCTTGGCCATTGCTACAGACTGAACCATCAAAGTACAATCTCCATGGTACTAGCGAGACAAGATCAACGTCAATGCTATGCTTGTCAACCCGATGTTCAACAATGAAATCGGCAATGATTTGGCCCTTCATAGATTTCAAGGGTTCATAAGCCAAATCGTACTCGGTCAGCGCGTAAGCCCACTTGCCGACTCGGCCACTAAGAATTGGCCTATGCAACATATACTTGATGACATCGGTTTGACAGGCTACAGTGCAAGTACTAGACAACAAGTAGTGTCTCGACTTCGTGCAAGCGTAATACAGGCATAAGCATAACTTCTCAACGAAAGAGTACCTTGTCTCGGCGTCGAGTAGTCGCCGACTCAAATAAGTGATAGCATGTTCCTTTCCTTCGGCTTCTTGGGTTAACACAGCTCCAATTACGCCTTCCTCTGCTGCGATGTAAAGTCGGAAAGGTTCCCCATGCCTAGGCGCTTTCAATACCGGAGGGGTAGATAAATAGCCTTTGATTAACTCGAACGCCTCCTGTTGCCTTGCCCCCCAAGTGAAATCGACGTCATTCTTCAACCGAAGGATAGGAGTAAATGCGGTGACCTTTCCCGACAAGTTGGCTATGAATCTCCTCAGATAATTGATTTTACCAAGGAGTCTTTGCACGTCCTTTTTGCATGTCGGAGCTTGTAACTTCTGAATAGCTTCTATCTTTTTAGGATCAATTTCTATGCCATGCTGATGTATGATGAAGCCTAAGAACTTCCCAGCCGATACGCCAAAAGCGCATTTCAAAGGGTTCATCTTCAGGCCGTACCTCTTCATCCTCTCAAAAGCTAAACGCAAGTCGGCCAGATGAGATTCAAAGGCGTCCGACTTGACAACGATGTCATCAATATAGACTTCTAGTATGACGCCGAGTAGATCATGGAAGATTAGATTCATAGCTCTTTGATACGTGGCCCCAGCGTTCTTCAATCCAAAGGTCATCACTGTCCACTCGAATAGGCCAAGGAACCCAGGGCAACGAAAAGCCGTTTTGGACATGTCCTCTTCGGCCATGAAGATTTGATTGTACCCCGCGTTACCGTCGAGGAAGCTGATGACCTCGTGTCCAGAAGCACTGTCAATAAGCATATCGGCTATAGGCATAGGGTACTCGTCTTTGGGTGAGGCTCTGTTCAAATCTCTGAAGTCGATGCACACCCTCAACTTGCCGGACCCTTTCTTTTCTACGGGCACAATGTTAGAAATCCAGTCGGCATACCTGCAAGGTCTAATAAAGTTAGCTTTGAGCAGCCGACCGATCTCTTCCTTGATCCGGTCATACATCTCGGGGTTGAATCTCCTGGCCGGTTGTTTGAAAGGTCTGAAACCGGCCTTGATAGGCAATCGATGCTCTACTAGCTCTCGGCTTAACCCGGGCATCTCATGGTATTCCCATGCAAAGCAGCAAACGTATTCTTTTAGCAAGCCGACTAGCTTAAATTTGCAGTCGGCTTTCAAATTCTTGTTTACAAAGGTCGCCCTAGAACTCGATCCATCCCCTATGTCTACTTTCTCTAATGGATCGGCCGATGTGAAACCTTGCCCTAACTTATCCATATCCTCTAACTCTTCTATAGACTCGTGCATATCGTTCTTACAAGACCGATACTCTGCGAGTCGCTTTTGTAGCCATTCCGAGTTAGGATCCATTTGATTGCTTCTTGTTTTGGAGCCGATTGCCATCAACCGGCTTTGAGGGCACGGGTACTCGGCTATCTCCTTTAGTACTAGGGAAGTCGGTCGCCGAAGAGTTGCCGGGTTGTTGCCGACTCGCCAGCGCATCAACCAAGGCAGTTAAAACCGAGTTGGCCTGAAGCCGGTCGGCACTGACTGGCTTTAAAGATACGGGTACGAATCCGTTCTTTGTGGCGCTAAGGAAATCGAACCCGGAAAGGTCTCGCCCAGACAGACACATCGCATTGGGGTGCTGCCAGTCCACCAACGCATCGGCCAAGGCGACACAAGCCGAGTTGTCTGCGTGAATGACTTTGACTTCTTCATCAATCCATTGTATAAGGCATTGGTGCATTGTGGACGGCACGCATTGGTTGGCGTGAACCCAATCGCGGCCCAGTATGACGTTGTAATTTCCTTGCACCTCGGCGACGAAGAAGGCAGTGGCCAAAGTCTTGCTTCCGATGGTGAGCTCTACGTACATCACGCCTTTGGCCTCTGTGCTCTCTTTGCCTTCAAACCCATTGAGCACCATATTGGTCTTCATCAACTCGTTATCATGCAGACCTAACCTCTTGAAGACCGAGTATGGCATAAGATTCACCACGGCACCGCCATCCACGAGCATCCTCGCCACCGGTGTTCCATTAATATGGCCCTTGACATATAGCGGTTTTAAGTGCCTCACCGGCTCTGTCGGCTTCTCGAAGATGGCGTTCTTGGGGCCGAAGTCGAACTGGGCTACCTCCCCATTCTCATCTACAGCACGGAACTCGGCAGGTAAGTAATATACCATGTTTATGTCCATACCTGCATGAACCGGTGTAGACTCGTAGTCCACCATTTCCTCTTCGCTATCTTCCGTGGTAGCTACCGACTTCGGCGATTTGCCGAGTAGAGGAGACATGTCTTCGGGAGTCGTCGTGTCCTCTGCTCGCTTAGGCTTCCAGACCTGCTTCGCGGGTACCATGGGCCGAATCTCGTTAAAAGATTCGTCCCTCAGCGTCTCAGCCTCTCGCTCAACCTTCTCCTGGTTCCTCATGCGCTGCAGCCTTCTTTTCTGGGTTTTGGTCAACCCGGGAGGACACCAGGTAGGCTGAGTGTACTTGGGGTCTCTGGGCCTGCTCTTGCTTGTACCGGCTTCATGATCATTGGCCACAGACCCCTGCTGAACAGTGATTATATTGTCATTAGAATTGACCAGATTACTGATAGTAATCGGTCCCTTGCCGATTTCGATCTCCATCTTTTGCCCGCCGTCTGTTGGGGCATTAGTATTCGGCGACTTAGCACGCCACACCTTTCTGGCTGGTCGGCTCGGAGAAGTCGGTGAGGACCGACTGGTATCGCCAACGAGTCGGCCTTGAGTAGGATGGTTGGCCTTCTGTGTCGGCCGACTGGCATCCCCAGCTAGTCGGCCCCGAGTAGGATGAGTGAGCCTCTCGCGGACGGGTCTTCTCAACGCCGACCATCCTGGGTGGAAAGCGTAGGGAACCATTGGGTGCTGCCCCCATCTTCCGTTGAGGTCGTCCATGTACGGCGCGTATGGAGGTGGCACCATCCATGGAGCCGGCATCCATGGCCCGTGCGGCTCGGCCTGATGCTGGAACCCTGGCCTTGGAGGTGATCTTGGACGTTTTAAGCGCGATGGTCGGTCAGGGATGACACCGGCCGCTTGGTTGGTATACTTGGAGAGTAACATATCGAAAGTCGGCTTCACTCTTTTGTACTGAGCTCTAGTTTCATTGGTCTTCCACCTGCCGACTTCCGGACTCTTGGGCTTGATGAACTTGACCCGGGTATTCTCTGGCATCGGTGGTTGCCCCCCGAGTGCACTGGTGTGGTCTTCCTGCACTCGGGATTGCCCCCCGAGTGCGTGGTTTCTGATAGTGATCTTCAATGTTTCTTTGCCGCCGGGTTGTTTCTCGAGCACGACTTCTCTTCCCGGGGCTTTACCGACTTCTTTCTTCCGTGGTTCACCAAGGACCACATTGTCTTTGTTAGCCGATTCGGCTATGTCGGGCCGAATCAAAACTTTCTTCCCTTCCAAATCCATAGCGTTCATGGGGAAGGGCTGCTTGTCGATTTGCATATCGGCGAAATTCAATCGTCCCTCATTAATAGCCGATTGTATCTGTCGCCGAAAAACATTGCAGTCATTAGTCGCATGAGAAAAAGAATTATGATACTTGCAATAAGCTCGCCGTTTTAGCTCTTCAAACGGCGGCAAAGAGTGAGATATCCTAATGATCCTGTCTTGCAGCAAAGAATCAAATATTTTATCACACTTGGCTACGTCAAAGGTGAATTTTATCTGTTCTTCATGATTCTTGCGAGTCGGCTTGAGAGCGTCACAAGTATACGGTTTGGTCTTGGAGGACCAAACGAACTCGGCAGCATATACGTTACCCTCATCGCCCGAGCTGTCATACTCGACCATGTGCATCCTAGGGCGATCGGGTTTGGACCTATGAATCTCTTTGACTTCTATGCTTCGGCTTTCTTGAGCCAAAGCTTTTTGTAAGACTTGGTTGACACTTAAGAGCTCATAATTTTCTATCCGTTCTCTAATGTGGGTCTTCAACCCGGCCAGTACCAAGTCGGCCAAGTCTCTCTCAGTTATCACCAAGCTATAGCATCGGTTTTTTGTGTCCCTAAATCTTTTGACGTAGTCGGTGACCGACTCGTCGTGCTTCTGCTTGACCGATATAAGATGTGTCAACTTGAGTTCATTGTCGCCGCTATAAAAATGATCATGGAACTTCTGCTCTAACTGTGACCACAAGAGTATAGTGCCAGGCTGCAAAGCGGAGAACCATGAAAAAGCGGTGCCAGTCAGTGACAAAGGAAATAGGCGTACCTTCAACTCGTTTATAGAGTTCGCTTCACCTAACTGTGCTAGATACTGACTGACATGCTCCCATGTAGTCTTCGTCCCCTCACCGCTAAACTTAGCGAAGTCGGGAACCTTGTAACCCGGAGGGTACAGGATAGCATCATAGTAGTCGGGATATGGCTTCTGATACATCCGACTTCTAAACTTCGGCTCGAGTCCGGACTCGGTAAACATCCTTTTCATGTCTTCCTGGAGCTTGGCTAAAATTTCATCCGTAGCGGACGAAGTCGCCGTTGGACGACTGGCCATGGGTGCGGCCTGTGATCCATACGCCGAGTCGTGACTCGGCATCGGCTTAACCATGGTTGTGTTCATGGAAGGTGTAATCAGGCTCTGGTTCGGCGCTACCGCCGAACCGGGTATGCTCATGATCGGACTAGGGCTGGCGGGTACGGCTACGAGTTGGTTGTTCTGACTAGGGCGTGAATTCAATGGCCCGGGAAGCGCCGATGAACCTACTACCGAGGTCGGATCAGGGTTTACCACACCTATAGCCGTACCGGCGTTACCACTAGATGCTGGGCACGTGCTCCCCTTAGCACTCGTGTTTTCCATGAACGTGTTGTAAACAAGAGTATTGCCTTCCGAAATATAACCCTGTATTTCGGCTATCTGTTCTGGAGAAAACGTGCTACTTACCGGGGTGTCAGCCTTCTTGCCGTGTAGAGGAGGGAGTTTGATTTCTCCAACCGGAGTAATGTTCCCTTGACGATCCTTCTTGAAATTCGCGAGGAACGTCTGCAGATCTTCCTCCTCCCGCTTCTTCTTGTACGCTTCGAAGGCTTGGCGATGTTCCTCCGATAACTCATTGTAGTCTGGCTTGATGATGTTATCGGTGCTGATCTCGCCGAGTTGTGGAGTCTGATGATTGGACATGATGAACCAGAGATTCTTCCCCAGCGGAGTCGCCAAAAAGTGTGTTCGCACACGAACACGTCACCGTGTACCCCCGAGGCCGAGCGCGATGCGCGGGACACGGAATCGGGGGAGACCCGCCGGGAGCGCGATACGCAAGACACGCCGGCGAGTGCTTTTGGAACCCGAAACCCCACACCCCCGGGAGGGACCCCGTCAGGAGGTGCGGCGGCTATGGGCTGCCCTAGGTCGACCTGATCGCCCCCAGGGCCTCGAGTCTCGTTGCCGTGAAACACGAAGAACAACGAAGAACGAGAAGCATAAGACAAAGGGAGAAAATAGTAGATGAAAAGATAATGTATTGAGTGCGTCGATTGGGAGAGTTCCACCTCAATCGGCCATATACCCTTCATATTTATAGGGTATGCCCGGTCTTTGAGCTACAATTGGACTCTATCTCGTACAAAGATATGTTTCCATACAAACTCGAGATAACTTCCTAATCTGATCGAATTAACCGCCGTGATCTGGACTCCGCCTTGTATACGAGATGTCTTTCCATATTATCCGGGAGTCCTTCCAAATCTCAGACTTTCCTTTAAATGCCACGATCAACTATTGTTCCTTGAGCCCCAAGTCAAGGCCTCCAGCGTAGAAAGTCTTCGTCTTGAAATCCAATGCCTCGGCCCACCTGTAGGAAAGTACGGGAACGTTACGGCTTGGCAACCGACCTGGCGTGGCTGGGACTCGGATGCATCGTTCGGAGCCTGGCTTGGACCCATTCGGGAAGGCGAGTACTCGGGCGCACGAGAACTTAAGAAACGAGCACTTGGGAACACGAGTACCCGGTAACACGAGTGCTCGGGGACGAGTACTCGGGGACATAGGGTGCTCGGGGTCCGGCACTCGGATCTCATGCTCGGAAACGAGTGCTCGGGGACACGAGTACTCGGGGACGAGTGCTCGGGGGCGCCAGAACTCGGGACCGCGGGTACTCGGAAACGGGTACTCGGGATTCGGGGACGCTGCACCACTCGGCCTGGGCCACGATTCGGTAGCATTGCAGATCTTGCCCGACGCACTCGGCCCATCCGGGGGTACTGCCCAATTTGGTCGTCAACAGAAATATATATGTTTATAGTCAAAGATGAAATATATTCATCTATCATCTCTATCTCCTAACACCTCTCTCTAGCGTGCTGGGACAACAAGCTCAGAGGCTGCCTTGCTACGTCTAGCTTAGAGGCTGCTACAGTTTTCCTCGGCAATGTCTGGAGGTAGCCTCCAAAACCCTCCCTCTCAGCCTAAAAGCGAGCACATTTTGATGCCCATGCTGCTATGCTGGGATGCTTGCCTCTATCATGGAAATTTCAGTAGCAAATCAGACCTAGAAGTAAGGAATTCTTTTCGGAGGTGACCGTCCGTCCTTCTCAGCACATACAAACTTGTATGTGCACCGTACCCGCATGTTTACCTGCTAATGTACATGAACAATTGATTTTTTTTATATTAAACCTTTCTTCAACTATCATTTTAACTATTCCCGAAATAATATTTTTTTAGGAAATGGAAGACTTGACCTCCCGGACTCTGTAAAGATGGTAAATTGATGCTTACTTTTTGATTGACAATCAGTTTCATCACACAACCGTTAGTAGGGTTGTCGGAAAAGATCAGGCTCCACAAGTTATTCAAGCTCGGCTCGATCTAGACTCAGCTCGAGCTCGGTTTGAGCTCAAAACGAGCCGAACTCGAGCCTAGACTCAAGCTCGCGAGGCTACTGAGCTCAAGCTCGAATAGCTCGACGAGGCTTGATTAAATGCATACTCCCTAACATTTGTCAAGTCAAGTTCGAGTTTTGTCAAAATTACTCTATTTGCTTATGAGAGTGTATTGTTTTTTCTATAGTTCATATGCACTTTGTTGAGCCGAGCTCAAGTACTAGTCGAGCTTTATTGAGCTTACTATATTTTTACATGAGCTGAACCTTGTATTTTTGTATTATCGACATTTTTCAAGCCGAGCTCGGTCCTACTCGATCTTCGTTTGAGCCGAGCTTTAGCCTAACAGCAAGTTCGAAGGTTAACTTGGGCTCGATCGAGCCCGGCTTGTTGACGGTCCTAACCATTAGTATAATCGTGAAAAGTATTTGTTTTACAAAGAATTTAGAGACAGGATTATTTTTTAAAGGAAATTCAATATTTCACCAATTTATTTGTCTTCTTATATTACATGTTTCAAAGGAGATAACCCATGAAATTAATTATATATTTCACGATATTATATCTTGTCTCAAGAAAGCAACAAATAGACCACATTGGCATGGCGACCTGTCAAAATATAGCATATATGCTAGCTTGATCACAATGCCCATAAAAAGCAAATAACGATAGCTTTGGAATGTTCTCTTAAGTTCCAGTCATAGATATATGTGTACGTACGTGTAAGTGTGTTAGATAATCTCATCGTTAAGTTACCATCATCTTTTTTAAAACGAGATCTTTAAGTTCCCATCATCGACTCGCCGCATGGCTTAGGAGCTCATCTTGCTAGCTAGCTACTAATCGAACTTTTATTATCGACTAGCTAGCTCAAAGAGTTTAAAGAGTTCGTACTAGATGTGCATATATGCTGGTTACAGTAATGAATTGTAACGATCATTTAGCCGATTGGACCTTTTTGTTTATGTAGAAAAGAAGAAGAAGAGATCGACCTCTTTCAATGTCAGCCTTGAAGAATTTTTTTTGAAGAAAACGGCAGGAGCTCTGCCTTTCTTTATAGAAGAGGGAAAACAAAGTTAGCTACAAGACAATGGCGCTACCACGCGCCATAACACCGAACGAAGAGAATCAGTGAACCCTGGCTACAGAGAAACCAGCATCAATGGTACAGAGGATTTCAGGTTCTAAATAGCTATGAAATTGAGTTTGCGTCCTCTGGGTTTCGCATTGCGTAGAATCTCAGCTTGATGGCGTCCATTGTTCGGGCTGCTACTTCATCGACTGAGCTGAAAAGGCGCTTGAATATCCGATCATTTCGCTCTTTCCAGATATTCCACAGACCATAGGTTAGAATGCCATAAATCTTCCGCCTGTCCGGTTGTAGAGCATTTGGGCAGCGTGAATTCCACCAGGCTTGAATATTGAGGTCGGTGTTAGAATCTGCGGTGAAGTCCGACATTCCGAAACCACTCATTGTTGCTAGTTTGCGCCAAATTTGCCTAGCAAAGGGACATTGTATGGTTAGATGCGTGGCCGTTTCCTCGGTGGATCCACATAATGTGCATATTACTCCATTTGGCCAGCCTCTTTTCTGTAATCTGTCGGCTGTCAGGATCTTGTTCTGAAGGATTAGCCACGCATGAATCTTGCATTTGTGTTCAGCCTGGGCAGACCAGATGTTATCCGCTTGGATCTGTGACGTGGAGCCTTCAAGTTGAATACTGTAGGCCGAGGAAGCTGAATAGAGAGTTGAAGCTGTCCATCTCCAAGAGATTGTGTCCTCTTGATGCGGGTTCAGTGGCGATTGGCCGATTGAACTCCATAGATTGATAAACTGGTGAACCTGTTCCCAGGAGTTGATGCGTTTGAGCTGTCGTAGCCATCGGTTGTCCTGGAGCTCGAATTTGACCGTTTTGCTCCTTCTTTTGGATAGAGCAAACAGGGCTGGAGCTATATCTTTTGGCGCCGCTCCATTTAACCATTTTGATTTCCAGAAATTCGCTTTGTCGCCTTTGCCAATTGTGATTATCGTTGATGCATCGAAAAGGGATCTGTTGTTTGCGTTGCATGGGATTGATTGACCATACCATGGCCTGGGTCTAGCGCTCCATTCTAGCCAGAGCCATCGGAGGCGAAGCGCCGAGCTGAACAAGCTGATCTCTTTGATGCCCAGCTGCTTTTTGGTTTGCAAACTTGCTTCCAACTGACCAGACAATGCCCTCCTGAGCAGACCTCAGCTCCTTTCCATAGAAACGCTCGCATGATCTTATCTATTTTTTTGATTGCCCATTTTGGTGGGATGAAGACTGAAAGCCAGTAAACAAGACACGGGGCGAGAACTGAGTTAATGAGTGTTAGCCTTCCCGCTCGACTTAATAACTTTCCTTTCCATCCTGCTAGCTTGGTTGACAGCTTGTCGAAGAGAGGTTGCCAGCCGCCTTTGTGAGACGAGTTGTTTGCAGAGGCAGACCCAGGTATGTGCAAGGGAAGTTTTTGGTCTCTATTGCGAAATCGGGGAAGGTCTGTTGCAGGTCGCTGGCTCGGCAGCTGATGGTATAAGCGTTGCTTTTCTGCACATTTGTGCGAAGACCTGTTGCATCGCCGAAGGTCTGGAGGCATTGGAGAATGGAGTTTAGCTCGATAGCACTTGGGTTGGCAAAGATGGCAGTGTCATCTGCATGTAAGGAGCATCTAAGCTCATTACGGAGCCCTGGAATGGGGTTGATGAGGTTTAGCTGCAATGCTTTACGAAGCAGTTTCTGTAGCGGCTCAATCGCGAGGATAAAGAGAAGGGGAGAGAGCGGGTCTCCCTGACGAACTCCTTTTCTATGCCAGATTCTGTTGGTTCGTTCGCCGTTGATAATTATCCTGGAGGAGGAAGAAGCCAGGATGTTAGCTATCCAGTTACGCCATCTGTTCCCAAATCCCATCGCGGCGAATAGCTCGAGAAGGAATTCCCAGCTAACTGAGTCGAAAGCTTTTTGAATGTCTAATTTAAGGAAGAGGGCTGGGGTTTTGTTCCTGTGGAGCACTCGGATTATATTTTGGGTAGAAAGGAAGCTGTCTTGTATTGTTCGCCCTTTAATATAAGCACTCTGAGTCATCTCTATCATATTGTCGAGCTCCGGAGCTAGCCTGTTCGCCAACATTTTGGTGAGGATTTTGGCAAAGGAGTGCAGAAGGCTAATTGGTCTGAAATCGCCGATTGACTTGGGCTGGGATTTCTTCGCTAGGAGGATAATGTCTGCTTCATTGAGAAGGTTCAAGTTTTGAGATTGGAGAAAGGAGAACTGATCTATTGCAAGAAGCAGGTCTTCTTTGATTGTGTGCCAGAACCGCTTGAAAAAGGCAGAGGTGAAACCGTCGGGACCTGGGGATTTGCCTTCTGGGAGGCTTTTGACGGCCTGTAGGATTTCTTCCACGGTGAAGTCATGTTCGAGGTGCTGTAGATTTTTCCTGTGAATGCCTATTGCTTCCCAGTTTAAAGAGGCTGTCCGCTGCACTTTGGAACCCAGAAATTTCTGGAAGTGTTGCTCTGCAATTTGCAGTTTCTCCCTTTGGTTGAAGAGTTGGTGACCATCGGCTTCTAGGGAAGGAATGTTGCTTCTTCTTTTTCTAGCGTTGATTTTAAGATGAAAATATTTTGTGCTCGCATCTCCTTCTCTGATCCATTGGAGACGAGCTCTTTGGCGCATACGCGCTTTTTGCACTGCTGCCAGACCAAGGAGTCTGTTTGAGAGACATGATCTGAGGGCAAGTTCTAAAGCTGAGAGAGATCTTTGCTCATGCGCTGTGTCTAGTTGGAAAATGATTTCAGATGCAACTGCGAACTGAATTTTTGTATTGCCTACTAGGCTTCGGCTCCATCGCTTTAGCGTTTTAGCGAGACGCGAAAGCTTAATATGGAATCTTCTCATTGCGTCCTTGGTCGTAACCTGCTTGGACCAGCAGGTTTGAACGATCTGTTGGAGGTCAGGAACCCTTAACCACCAGTCTTCAAACTTAAAATGTTTGAGTTTCTGACTCTGTTGCTCTTCGGTTAAGAGGAGGGGGCAATGGTCGGAGATCATGGTCGAGCAGGCTTGGAGGTTGAAGTCCTGGAATGCTACATCCCACTCGGTCGAACAGAGCATTTTGTCGATGTTTGTTAGCGTTGGGTTCGCCTGCCTATTGGACCAAGTGAAAGTTCGGCCGATCAATTTGATTTCTCGTACTTGCAGGTTGTCCACTGTTCTTCTGAATGCGGTTAACATTCTTGTGTTTCTAGCTCCCTGGTTTTTGTCGGACGATTTGAGGATCATGTTGAAATCTCCTATTATCAGCCATTTCTGGAGGGCGATTGGTTTAAGGTTCCTTAATTCTCGAAGGAATCTTAATTTGTCTGGTTCTGATTGCGGTCCGTAGACCCCTGTACATGTCCATTGCAAATCCGAGTCGAGATGCTTGATATTTGCGGACACGGAAAAAGCTCGCTGTGTTGGCTCTGTTAGGCCGAAAGATCGGCTTGAGCAAGCGAGGAGAATTCCTCCTCTGGAGCCATCAGCGGGCTGGTAGCAGAAGTTGTCAGCAAATTCATGCCCCAGGATCCGAGAAATGAGGCTAGCATCAATGAAATTAAGCTTAGTTTCCTGTATGCAAACAACATTTGCTCTGTTTTGGGCGATGGCCTCTCTTACCGCGTCTTTTCGCGCATTGCTATTTAATCCTCGCACATTCCAGGAAAGAATTCTCACGGGGTGCGTCGACATGGGGATTCTAGGATCTCTCTGCGTAGAATTTCAATCAAAGTTGAGCCTGTGGGTGAAAGAAGGAGCGGGGCGGGAAGCATAATAGATATACGACGAGCGGGCGCGAAGCCAGTACAGGGGCTGAGAAGCCCAACGCTGAACATACATATGGGTGGGCAGTGACCTGTGATCTGGAGCATGAACAACTCCACGACAACCTGGACTACATCAAGGAACGAGGTTGCCGGCGCTTTGCTAGCTACTGGAACAACAAAAGCAGGAGAAGAAAACATCTGGGGCGGTCTTCTACATCCTGATCGTCCTGTTAGAGGACCTAGGCCGGTGCTGCCAGCACCGCGTTGATGTCGATCTTGCCGAGGGCCCCTGCGAGAGTGGCGAAAGTGACCACCGTGTCTTCCGTGAGCGGCTCTTTGAAGAGATCCTTGTAGCGAGCAAAGTGAACTGCTGCTGGGTCTTTTTCTGCCTCCAGAATTCCGAGTCTTTTCATCAGCAGCGTTCTTGCTTTTTCCATCATGGACATGCCTGCAGAGCGAGAGGTCTGGCCTCCCTGATGCGGAAGCCTATTCTCTGTTTGTTTTGCTAGCTTCGCCTTGCTTCTGGTGCACGGATCAGATGCGACCAGGGGGGGGCATCGGTGGGCGAGAGATCATCCGCCTGAAGGCAGCTAAGGTCATGTTGTCCTCCACCTCGGATCCGCTTGAGATTGCATCCATCGTCGGGGCTTGATTTTCTTCCTGCTGGGAAAAGGAGAATTCTTCTTGTGGAGAAGCCTGGGGGGTGGGCGGAGCGTCTGCGGCATGAAACCGAGTCTCTTGGCTTGTGGGGATCAATGTCGCTGCCGTCTCGTCAATCATCGGATCGAAGCCTTGAAGAATTTTGTCTGTTAACTTTAGAAAAGGGAATTAACAGGTGCTGCTTTCTGGTCATTACAATTCGAGAAGCTTCACTACGAAGATCAATGGATCATCGGTCCAAAAAACGAAGTAGATCAATAAATCATTGGGAGAACATATCCACCTACCTACCTGCCTACACTTACCAGCACACCATCTCATCATCTAAATAACATACAGTGGGATACATTCGTTAAGTCATTTTCTAATCTTGTTTCTAGCCAGCACAGTAGGCAGTAGCAAGATTCACCTTCTCACTATTCCCTGCAGATATGCATGCATGCGTCCGCCACGTACGCAGCGTGCAGACACGGGCTAGCTTTATCCAGCTTCGAGAATCGGATACTGTAGAACACACTTTCAGATACAGTGGTTTTTTCTAAATTTGCTATGATCTGGAAAATGGTGGTATACTAATACAAATCAAGTTTGTTATATATCGATAGTAACTTGACCCGATTCCAGAAGAAAAGAAGTAGCTTCACCTGGTGAGTGAACGTTCGTCTGGAACTTCCCAACGCCCTCTTCTTGTGCTAAAAATTAAACTTCAAACCTACAGCGAATCGCCTAATTTGTGGGCGACATCATGGACAGCGACAATTAGTGGATAGGGATGAATGACCACTACTATCGAAGACGTCGATGGAAACACGAAAACCGTTTGTCCTTAGGCTAATTAAAGATGATTGCTATTTAATTAAAAACGTTTATAATAGAAAAAAATCGTGATAATCACATATAGTTTTTTTAAATGTATGTAATAAACCGGTTTTTCATATATGATTTTTAAAAAGTACCTGTAACATTTTGACCTAACAGCTGGCTTGAAGCCCATATCATCTAACCCAATACTACTTCTAGTCATATAAAACCGACCACTTGCATAGCCTTCGACAATGCTGCCCTCTGGTCATGCTCAGTTCTACAAAACGTGCTTTAGAATTTTCATGTACCTCTCAAATGGGTACATGTTACGCAGGAGCATAGGCCCACACCACTTTATCTCTCTCTCAAGATGGACAATGAGATGGACCATAAAGAACAATGAGAGACATACATCTCAAGGTGACATAGAGTCTTCACCACCTCCTCCTAGAGAGCATCTAGTTTGAAGGGATTGATGACCTTCTCTACCTGCATGATGTCGATGTTGTGACAAACTTGTAGGTGCTCCCGATAAGGTAAGTTCTAGAATATTAACCTCTTTTTCAACATGGTCTTCTCACAGTAGCTTTGACCTTCCTTCCCTTTCCATAAGTAACTTTGATATCGTCAACCAGATCATATACATATGTATTGCTAAATTTCTTCAGAGGTGTACCATCCTAGTTTCCTCATTCGAATGTTCCGGTGCTCCGGCGCGACGGTGGACACACGCCGGCTGTCCGCCCCGTCGCGGTGTCAAATTTGGCGTTGCGAACACAGGCGGGCTATATCTGGCGTTGACGGCGGTCGCAACGCTAAAATTGCCATTTTTCCGTTGGCTCGATGCATGTTACACGTGTCAGATTCTCACCGTGGGTGCAGGGTTCGCGCCAAAGCTAGTTATTAACTTGAGTAATCTGATTCGCTAGCTAGGGTCGATGCTGCCCGTCAATTAGAACAAGCATGTATAGCTAGATTTTTTTTTGCGAGAAATGTATAGCTGGATTACGCATGACCATGGACTTAATTAATTAGTGAATCATAATATATATGCCCTATCCGTTTCAAAATTGTTGCCCGACCTTTTTTTTAATGGAATGAGAGGGGAAGCCTCTACCTAATTTTATTTATAAAACATAATTACAAAAGCCTATGGAGAGGCAGAGTATATGAGGGTGAGAGAGGTTATATGCATTGTCATGCATAAGACCGAAGAATCTTTATTATCTATCAGATAGATTTATTATTTATCAGATAGATTTGTTACCGAATTTATTATCTATATTAGATAAACTAGATAATTGCCCATGCGTTGCAACGGGGTATAAATATTCTAGTACGTTAGCTCGTGATTTACCTGCCCATATTAATGTGATTGTGTAAAAATAGTAGGATTTTATTTGGTAAACACATATTTGGTAAGTATTTATTGGCAGGAAGGTTGCAAAACAGGAAGGTTGGACGAAGAGTGGGCAAAACGCACTCTGCCGGCAGGAAAGGGAACGCTACTCTTTTTTTTAAGTAGTAGAGATTTGTGGTCTTTTCTACTTGTGCGAGTATACTTAATCTGTTTCACAATATTTTTCCATATATATCCAATATGTACAAACAGAACAGTCACAAAATCCTAAACACAATGGACCATAAATATCCAGAACAAGCATGCACATGACAGGTATCGAATGAAGATTCGAGCCGGGGTATACAGAGGGGGGAAATTAGCAGAATATGAAAGGTGATCAGAAGTCTTTAATTAATCATTAGCGTTGTTAGTTGAAGCACGTACTTGTATTGGTATATCACTTGCTGGCTACCGGTGGGATCAATTAAGTTTTTTTATCGACGATAACTGCGGATAGTTAATGGTAATCAGGAGTAAAAAGGGGCGGCTTTTCATGATTAGTTCCGTTAATTAACCCCACGTCTTTGTCCACGGTCCCTGGAAAAGCTAGAGAAAATTGATCGAGGGGCGCATACGTATGCACGGCAGTATAATATAATTGAACACACACCGACCAAGCTACTGAACTTTGTGTCTCCAAACATATAAAGACATCTACGAATAGTTCTTTTCTACTTCGAAAAAACGAGCATAGTTGTCTTTTTCTTTAAAAAACGACATAAACACTCTTCCCACTTAGAACGCTTGTCTGACTCAAAGAAGTGTGGCAAATATTGAAGCGACCTTCGTGACCAGCCAAACAAGGTGGGGTCATCTTTAACCTAGAGCAGCTGTTCCCACGAATAAAGTAACGTTTTCAGGGTTATAGGCATAATAATATGTATTAAGTCGTAAACGTAAGCATAAGAAGGCAACCCGTACACGCAACTAGTCTAATTTTAAGAAATCGACGACTATTCCCAATTAACTGAAATTCAACTTGGTAAAACAGACTATCACCCATCTTGGATCAGCTAGCTAGAGTATCTTTAAAAACAGCTAGTGTTGGCAGTGATACATTTGAGAGCAAATTACTACTTCAAGTCTAAGGACAACAGGTGATTCTGCACATCAAAATGTTTCAGGCCAAACATCTTCACGTGCACCAAATAATGAAATAACCATATGATGAAAGAGAAGGTCCTCCCTTTCTTCTCCCAACATGCTTTGTCTTGTACTCTTTTGTCCTTTCTTTTCTCACATTAATTGGCATGCATGCATGGAAACCATGAGAGAAATAAGTGCCACATTTCTGTTCTTCTCCACCAGAGACAGATATGCCAAATTGCCAATGCATGGCTGGCATTATGCTATTAGTGTTTGCCCCCCCATGGATGCTGACCCTAGGGCCCACGAATGGCATGGGTGTAATTTTGTATAACCAAATATTCATTTTGCCCAATTTTGGTCATAAAATGGAATCAATCAAACCAAATGTACTTCAGCTGGTAAGGTACCATAGCATTCTTAAATTAGGCGGGTTCCCTGTTGATTTGGGCACGTTGGAGAATAGGATCGCTGCTCAACACGTGGAGCTTAACGGTGTGTTTAGAGCGGGACGCCATTGGTTTACCGGGTGCAGGACAATGGACAAATCTCACGACCAACATTTGAGATTGCATGTTGCGAGTTGGCATGATGGAACCAAGAACTAATCAAAAAGTAATTGTATCAAACCAAGATCCTGTACATGTAGAATTAGACCTAATTTTAGCCAGCGGACAACGTGTTGTGTGTATATAACTCACAGGACCAATTCAAAAACCCCCATGTATTACGGAGGAAATAACCTTACTACAAATTACTCAGTTATACAGTAAGCCTCACTGGGTATAAGTCTTACCACCTTTATCCCATCAAATACAATTTACTCACTAAAGGAAATGGTCTGTCTAGCGCTCATTCCATTGAGATTTTCTTCCACCTCGGCCGACAGGCTACCCTTATATGTGGATCCTATGGCTATCAAAGGAAAAAGGAATAAAGAATAAAGAAATAGAGAAGAAAAATAGCTTTCGACCTATACAAGTATAAACCCGCCCATGCATGGATCTTAGAGCAATATCCGAGTGGCTAATCTCGTCAACTGAGAATTAGCAATTGATCCTTCCACATCAGCACTAACAGAAAGCCAAATCCTCATGCCCTAACAAACAAAGAAAAAGGACATCCAAAACAACATGTAATGATCAGTGTTCAGGACATGACACACACACCGGAGTTGTGCCAGTTGCCACCGACCGCAGCGGGAGTGCAAGGTAGAAAAGCGAAACTTGACTCCACCTCCTTCGTCCTCCTCGTCCTCCTCCCCCGGACCCTCCACGCGGGAAACACAACAAAAGCTCCGAGCATCAGCATCCCCTACCTCCACCTCCACCACCACCACAACCACATCTACACCACACATGTTACCCAACCCATCCCCACACGCCTCTCTCGCTCCCTCTCATGTCCCATCACCTCTATATATACCTCCCTCCCTCTCCTCCCCTCCCCCTCACACCACCACCAAGAACACCACTCTAGCTAATTTTCTCCGAGCAAGCTACACTGAACTGCATCACTGTGACCATTGTCCTAGCTAGTGCCGGTAATGGAGAAGCATGGAAGCTACGGGAATGGGGCAGCGGCGATGAGGTCGATGGAGGTGACGGTGGAGGCCGGGAACGGCGGGGAGGCGGAGTGGCTGGACGACGACGGGCGGCCGCGGCGGACGGGAACCGTGTGGACGGCGAGCGCGCACATCATCACCGCCGTCATCGGGTCTGGGGTGCTGTCGCTGGCGTGGGCCATCGCGCAGCTCGGATGGGCGGCCGGCCCGGCCATCATGCTCCTCTTCGCTTTCGTGATCTACTACACCTCCACGCTCCTCGCTGAGTGCTACCGCTCCGGCGACCCGGACACCGGCAAGCGGAACTACACCTATATGGACGCCGTCCGGTCCAGCCTCCCGGGCCCCAAGGTGCGGCTCTGCGGCATCATCCAGTACGCCAACCTCGTCGGCGTCGCCATCGGGTACACCATCGCGGCGTCCATCAGCATGCTGGCCATCAAGAGAGCTGACTGCTTCCACGAGAAGGGCCACCGGAAGGACGCGTGCCGGAGCTCCAGCAACCCGTACATGATCCTGTTCGGCGTCGTGCAGGTGGTCTTCTCTCAGATACCGGACTTCGACCAGATATGGTGGCTCTCCATCGTCGCCGCTGTGATGTCCTTCACCTACTCCACCATCGGGCTCGCGCTCGGCATCGCGCAGACGGTTGCTAACGGTGGGATCCAGGGCAGCCTCACCGGCATCAGCGTCGGCGCCGGGGTGACCTCCATGCAGAAGGTGTGGCGCAGCCTCCAGGCCTTCGGCAACATTGCCTTCGCCTACTCCTACTCCATCATCCTCATCGAGATCCAGGCAAGCATCAGCATCCGTACACTCTGTTCTTAGTTAATTCCATGCTCTGTTTCTTGGGTTCCTCTGTGGCTCTGTTTCGATGTAGTACTGACGAGTGACGACGACGCGTGCTCTGTTTTCACCAGGACACGGTGAAGGCGCCGCCGCCGTCGGAGGCGAAGGTGATGAGGAAGGCGACGGGGATAAGCGTGGTGACGACGACGGTGTTCTACATGCTGTGCGGGTGCATGGGGTACGCGGCGTTTGGCGACGAGGCCCCCGACAACCTCCTCACCGGGTTCGGCTTCTACGAGCCCTTCTGGCTGCTGGACGTCGCCAACGCCGCCATCGTCGTGCACCTCGTCGGCGCCTACCAAGTGTTCTGCCAGCCGCTCTTCGCCTTCGTCGAGAAGTGGGCGGCGGCGAGGTGGCCCGACGCCGGTTTCATCTCACGGGAGGTGAGGGTCGGCCCCTTCGCGGTCAGCGTGTTCCGGCTCACGTGGCGCACGGCGTTTGTCTGCGCCACCACCGTCGTCTCCATGTTGCTCCCCTTCTTCGGCGACGTCGTGGGGCTCCTCGGCGCCGTCGCGTTCTGGCCGCTCACCGTCTACTTCCCCATCGAGATGTACATCGTGCAGCGCCGCGTGCGCAGGGGGAGCACCCGGTGGGTCTGCCTCCAGATGCTCAGCGCCGCGTGCCTCGTCGTGTCCGTCGCCGCCGCGGCAGGGTCCATCGCCGACGTCATCGGCGAGCTCAAGGATTATCGGCCGTTCAGCGGCTAGTCGGAGTCGGAGGTAGCACAGCACATGGGAGCGCGCGTGCGTGTACACGTACGGCCTGTGTGGTACTGCGCTATTGCATGGAGAAGACAAAAACAATTTACTGAGCTTGTCTGCTTGTGTGACGTTTTGTCATGTAGCACCTTGTAAATACTTGTATTTTCTTTGGATAACACCTTCCCTACATTTAGTTTCATCCTTACATTATGACTCCATTTTATAAAGCAAGAAGTCCATATTTAACCCTAAACTATATGTCTGATCTAGATCCTATATTTTCAAATCGTTTGTTTAACATCCTAGACTATCAAAACCAGAGTACAACACCCTAAGCGGTATTCGTAGGGTGGTTTTGCCATGTCATGGCGGTTTAGCCCGGTTTGATTGCGAGATAAGTGTGGCACGGTGAAAGAAGGTTAGTGATAAGAAAGCCTCGTACCTATGACTCTGGAAAAGATCAATCTTATCGATCTCCCCTCTGGGAACTCTGTCTTCCCTGTTGATTACTCGCGCTCGCGGCGACCATGGAGAAAGCTAGGGTATCGTCACTGGTCCTGCTAGGACTGCTCCGCCGCGCCGGTCCCTGTGTCACCTCACTAGTTCAGGGTTTAAGTCAGACCAAATAGTATAGTTCAAGGTTAAATATGAACATTTTCCTTTTCTAAAAATCAAAAATAAAATTCCAAGCTATTCTCCACATTATACCATTTCAGTTAACAGATTTTCTTACTATAAGGCGACTTGAGTTTTCTTACACGTAAGTCATGTGTTTGAGCCATTAAACCGAAAGCTGAATAAAACCGGCACAAACATATGCGAATCTCAAAGGTGACATAAAGGTCAAAGGTTAAGAAAATCAAGATACAACTGACGAAACTTGAAATAACGCTTGACTAATAATGGAGGTACGATAAATGCTCGGTTTCTAGTGGTAGTCGGCCGGTTTTTGACGATCATCAGTCGTCGGGATTGGTACGGCTTCGGGACTAATGGTTCATAATGCAATGTGCTTAGGTGCTCCTTTAACAGAACAACAAAAAGTCACCGCAAAACCAGACGGCTTAAAACAGTCCACTTAATAGAAGCAGCAATACTATTTCACTGAAAACATGAAAAATGAAACCTTATGAAATGGCATGTGGTCGTATGATGTGTACTGTCTGTGATTTGACAATGTGACATGTGAGGCCATTGATGAAGTTTAGCTTCTCATGAACACCAACATTCCATTTCCATTAACTGGTACAAGTGGCAACCAGTATATATCTCTCACATTCTCACTGGACACAGGAACCAGAACCTCACTGACAAGTCTTTCACATGACAAATAAGTTTATGGGTGATCCTGATATGTCAGTGCACACCTAATCTCAGATTTCCAAAACCCCACTACACATTCTAGACAGGTGTAGAGAGATCCAAAGCTCCACATCATCTCACCATGGGCCCTCCATTAGTTTGGTGACAGGAATATCTCCATCAGGGGAGTGGTGAGTCCACTGTTGGTGGATCGTCGTAACTGATAAGCACCATTCAATCATCAATACACCGATCTCTTTTCTCTGTTCCTGCAAAGGGAGGATAGGACTGGCACGAGATAGGATGAGATTGCATGTGCATGCATATCCCAAGGACGAAGGAGGGCCCCGAGGGATCTGGACCATTGATGTTGCTTTCTCTGATTGATTTTGCAGGTGATGGCTGTTCTAGCCAGAGATATGATTTGCTGGGATAAAAAGGATGGCTCACAGAAGATGGGAATCTTGGGACTTCAGCTGGTAATTGGTTGTTGCATATATCATCTGCCATCTTGCTTTCATGGTTTGACAAGTTGCATGATTGGGAGGTTATGTTTTGGGTCTAGATTTTTCTTCCAAGTTGTGTATAGTATTATCATAGGGTTTAGGTTGAATGTAGCGGTGCTTGGGGTTCTGTGTTTTTCTTTTTTAAGAATCGCTTGGGATTCTGTGTTGGATAGGTGTTTTTTGGGTTGGAGTCTGGATATCGGCGCATTTTGCGTGCGTGAATGGATGGGCGCGAGTCAAACAAAGCCGTTATGGGTTACTACCTGAAACAAACATCTACGTTATGCGTGAATGGCCATGAAATGATCGTTCCATCCCCAAAAAAAAGGTTTTTTTTTACTTTTTTACAGTCTTTGATGCAAGAATTTAAGAGCACAACTTATATATAAAATATTAGTGAAAATAATAGAAATTATATACTATTAAAGTATTTTCCAAAATAAATATATTGAACTTGTTCTCAGACAATCAACCTATATTTTTTAGTACGGTGACAAGCAAAGTTTTAAAAGTTCGGTTACACAGACCCATAATCACATATGTCTAAGTCCCATTTAAGGGGGATTTTGGCTTGTGCACAAGACTGAAAGTCTCGGTTTTCCTAGAAAGCTGCTTTTAGCTGGGTTGTGCTTCTCTATGGTCGGGTGGCTTCTTCAACATTAATTATAATTGGTTTTTATGCCAATTCTAGTTTTTTCTATAGCAATGACTAATTCTAGCTAATGTTTGGATGCCACTTGAAATTGTGAAGTACAATGCCAAGTAAATATTTTTTGGTTATCATTTATCGTAATCCAATATGATGTCGGAGAAGGCAGGAAAGGCAGTGGCAACTGCTAGAGTCGATGATGGGTAAGGCCAGGAAAAAGGCTTGGAGAGTGTGGCTACCGAAGTTGAGAAAGAACCTTGTACGCTCATAAAAAAAGATCATGGCCTTTGCCATGTTATGTTTCGTGAATGAAGGTTAGAGATGCAATCAATTCGATGTACGCTCTGCATAGAGGAGGCTAGGCTTGGACGATGAACTTCAGGCTATGGAGTAGGATGATCTGTTTCGAGAAGAGCTAGGTGATGACAAGGGGAAGGACCCCATGGATGAAGACCAAAATATGAGGGATAAACGTGTTAGAGGTTCTGGGAATAATTCTAATCCGCAGTCATCGGATCAGCCACAGTTTGAGGATGGTAATGCTCATCAGGGTGGGCAACAGCAGCTTCGTTTCGTTGGGACTACACCACCTCCTCATATTGATCCCCGAAAAATGGTTCTTGATGCTGAGAAGGTTGCACGGATGGAGAATAAAATTGTTAGTGATTTGCTACAGGGCAACATGATTGAGCTTCAATCGGTTGCTCATTTTATTTAGTCTCAGCAGGGTTTGTTAGCTGATCCATTGGTGGCTCTACAGGACTTGACGCCTCCCAAGCAACGGGCTGTTTCCTTTTCTCCGCCTTTTGCAGTGTGTGTAACACAGGCTCACCAGGGATCGGAGCGTGCACCTGGGCCTCCTTCAGCTTCACCAGGTGCAGCATCCAGGGCTGCCGCAACACCTCTTGTGATGCCTTCGGAAGTGGCGTCGGCTATTCCGGCCTTGACATGGTGCTCTGCTATTGCTGGGTAGGACGCGTAGCAGGTTTCGTCTCCAACGGGCTCAGCTATGGTGGTGCCACTTCGTTCGACAACTCCTGCTTCGTCACTGGTTGGGACCGCCTTGGTGGGGCACTTGGAGTTCAGGCGGGATAGCGTGCATGCCACACACACGGGGGCAGAAACTGAGCAGGCAATGGTGGCCACATCACAGCTCAAGGCTGCCGCTGCACCAGTTTCTTCACCGGCTGTCTCTACTGCTGTGGGTGTCCAGCTTACGAATTTCGGGATTTCAAGGGGTGCTCGCAAATCCAAAGTCATGCCTCTCAGTGCTGCAGCCTCACCTGATCCTAGGAGAAGCGGTCGGTTGGCTCATGATGCAGACAAGGACACGGTTCAGAAGGACATTCACCTTGCAAAGATCAAGAACCTTGAGATACCACCTGGTACGCCCCAAAAATCCTATTTATCCTTTTCTGATGATAGAATAATTTCCAATGTTAAGAGTCTGGGGGTGAATATGGGTTCTAACTGTTTTGAGGTTCTAAATTCTCTGAAAAAGGTTAGAGCCATGGAACTTGATAGGATAGCCATTAATTTGAATAACCATGTTAATGAGGATAGCGTGGAGTTAGAAGCGGAGGATGCTTCTCTCGTGCTTAATGATGTTCAGGACTTATGTGAGGATTTATGTGATGAATATGTGGACGAGGTGGACAACCACGATTTCAAAGTGGTGTCACGTTTTCGTAAACCCAACTCATACTCTTTTAAGAAAAAAGTCACGGCTTCAACCGGCGCTAAGAGTGGGTCTTCCATAACTAATTTAAATCCAAAGTTATCTAAATGAAAGGAATATTTTGGAACAGCAGAGACTTTGCAAACCTGGCTAAACATAGATATCTTTTAGACCTTTCTAGAGAATATCACTTTGATTTTATTGCAGTTATAGAGACTCAGCGTTCTGATTTTTCAGACTCATTTCTTCGGAACCTTTGCGGAGGCATGGACTATATTTGGCACCATCTTCCTCCAGAGGGGCGTTCAGGGGGAATTTTGTTGAGTGTTAATAAATTGGTTTTAGATGTTGGGAATATCCAAGTTGGGAGATTTCATTTCAGGTTCCATCTCCGAAATTTGGAGGACAATTTTCAGTGGTGGTTGATGGCGGTTTATGGCACTACCCAACCACATCATAAGGAGGAGTTCTTAGCGGAGCTAGCGAATGTTGGTTCAAAATTGACTCTGCGCTGTTGATGAGAGGGGATTTTAATATTATTCGCCGACAAAATGAAAAAAAAACAATGCGCATTTTGATACACTGTGGCCTTTTTTATTCAATGCCATCATTGAGAGTCTCGAATTGCGGGAAATTCATATGTCTGGGCGAAATTTTACCTAGGTTAATTTGCTTCCTAATCCCACCTTTGAAAAACTAGATCGTGTTTTTATGACGACTAGTTGGGAAGACAAATATCCCCTAGTTACAACTCAAGCTTTTGAGCGTATCTTCTCAGATCACACTCCTATAGTGCTGAGAACAGGGTCTACTGGACAGACGAGACACTTACCCCTATTTAAATTTGAATTGGGGTGGTTAACTCGTGATGGTTTTCATGATAAGGTGGCTGCGGTTTGGCGCGGCGAGACTCAAGGTAATACGTCAATTGAGCGCTGGCAAGCTAAAATTCAAACTCTTAGACAATATCTTAGGGGCTGGGCTAAAGATACGGCTGGTTCTTATCGGCAAACAAAAAAGGAGTTGACTGCCCTTGTGGATAATCTAGACAAAAAAGAGGAAGTAGCGCCATTATTTAGTGACGATTTGTTGCTGAAAAACAGTGCCAATCATAGTCTTGTTCAACTCTTACGAGAACAAGAACTGCATTGGTATCAACGGGCTAAAACGAAACACTTATTAGAGGGAGATAACAATACCAAATACTTTCATATGATTGCAAACGGGAAGCATCGTAAACAACACATTTTCCAGTTAGAACAGGAGGGAGACATTGTGACCGGAGAGGTTGACCTCAAAAAGTTCATTACTGATTATTATAGAGGACTTTTTGGGTCTCTGATGGTAATTTTTTCTCTATGGATGAGACCATCCGGTAGGATATTCCCCAAGTGTCCCAAGACGAAAATGGTACTCTTACAGCTCTGTTCACTGAGCAGGAGTTCCATAATGCCATTTTTCAGATAGAACATAATAAAGCACCAGGCCTGGATGGTTTTCCAGCTAAATTTTACCAAACTTTCTGGGAAATTATTAAAGATGATCTGATGGCTATGTTTGTAGACCTTCATAATACGAATTTACCGCTCCATCGGTTAAACTTTGGTATCATTACTCTTCTTCCTAAAAGTCAAGATGCATGCAGTATTCAGCAATATAGGCCAATCTGTCTCCTGAATGTGAGTTTTAAAATTTTTACTAAGGTAGGCGCTAATAGAATTGCGTTGGTAGCTCAAAATATTATCCGTCCAACCCAAATCGGCTTTCATGTCCGATCGTAATATTTTGGCAGGGGTAGTGATGCTCCATGAGACTGTTCATTCTTTGCATAGAGACAGGCTCGATGGTCTTATTTTATTCTTAAAATAGATTTTGAAAAAGCATATGATAAAGTTCAGTGGGATTTCCTGCAACAAACACTGTGTATGAAAGATTTTTCACCTTTGTGGTGTCGCTGGATCCACAATTTTGTGGTGGGCGGTAGTGTCGCTATAAAAGTAAATGATGACGTCGGACCATATTTTCAAACCGGAAAAGGGTTGCGGCAAGGTGACCCTCTATCGCCTATGTTGTTTAACATTGTGGCTGATATGTTAGCCATCATGCTTGCTCGTGCTAAATCAAACGGTCTCGTTCAGGGGCTCATTCCTATTCTAGTTGAAGATGGGCTATCTGTTCTTCAATACGCGGATGACACCATTCTTT
This sequence comes from Stipa capillata, assembly GCA_019208055.1. Taxonomy (NCBI): domain Eukaryota; kingdom Viridiplantae; phylum Streptophyta; class Magnoliopsida; order Poales; family Poaceae; genus Stipa; species Stipa capillata. The sequence continues at coordinate 499,466 of JAGXJF010005405.1, forward strand.
TTATAGCTCACGATGTTGAATAGGCCAAAAATATGAAATTGATCCTCACTACTTTTGAGCCATTGTCAGGCTTAAGATTAATTATCACAACAGCCATATTTATTGTTTCAAGCAAGCTCAAGGTTTCGCAGATCAATACAAAGCGATCTTTGGGTGTGCGCAAGGTACTTTTCCTATGCGTTACCTTGGCATCCCTATTCATCATAGGAAGCTCAAAAACATAGAATGGAAGGAGGTTGAGGACCGTGTCGAGAAAAATTAAGTATGTGGAAAGGACGTCACTTGCCAGTTGGGGGTAGGCTTACTCTTATTAAAGCGGTGCTTAGTAGCCTCCTAATGTATATGATGTCTTTTTTTGTTGTTCCAAAAGGAGTCTTGAAAAGAATAGATTACTTTCGTTCTCGCTTTTTTTGGCAAAGTGATAATCACAAACGGAAGTATCGACTGACAAAGTGGAAGATAATGTGTCGTTCCAAGGAACAAGGCAGGCTCAGTATCCCCAGTGTAGAGATTCATAATATTTGCTTGTTAAGTAAGTAGCTCTTTAAATTGATTAATGAAGAGGGGCTATGGCAGGAGCTCCTTCATAACAAATACCTAGCAGCCCGAACTCTCTCCCAAGTGGAGGGCCGGCAGGGTGATTCTCCCTTTTGGTCCGGGTTAATGAAAATTAAAAGATACTTCACCCGTTATGTTAATTATCAGGTGGGCGATGGTGAGTCTGTTAGTTTTTGGAATGGCACCTGGGTGGGCGATCGATCGTTATGCCAGCAGTATCCTGCTCTTTTCAATATTGTTAGGGATAAAACGGCATCGGTGGCTATGGTCATGCATATGTACCCTCTCAATTTAAGATTTAGGGGAGCAATCCTGGGTCATAATGCGAGGTCCCTCCATAACTTAATGATGCAGGTATCCTCCATTGTATTGCATAACTTAGGTGAAGGATTCTGTGGTAGCTTACTTCTAATTGGGTTTTTTCCGTTAAATCCATGTATACAACTTTATCCAATTGTAATATCAGATTTCGACATACGGTTATCTGGCATTTGAAATTGCCTCTCAAGATCAAAGTGTTCTTATGGTATTTATGCAGAGGGGTCATTTTAACTAAAAACAACCTTCTAAAGCAACAATGGAGGGGTAGTTCAAAGTGTTCTTTTTGCACAAAGGATGAAAGTATTTTCCATTTATTTTTCGATTGTGATTTAGCTCGTTTTGTTTGGCGGGTTGTTGAAATAGTGTTTGCGATATCTAAACCTTATGATGTCTATCATATGATGGGAAACTGGCTTTCCAATATTAATGCTCAGTTAATTCCTCTTATCCATGTTGGTGCGGCGGCTATTATTTGGTCTATTTGGTTATGCCGCAATGACATCGTATTTGCCAAAAAGAAATCTAACAATCCTTTGCAGGGGCTGTTTATGGCTACCAATTGGCTGCGGTCGTGGGCTACCCTGCAGTGTGGCTCACGCCAGGAGGATATGCTAGCGGGATGCAGTCGGCTGGAAGTTGTCACGCGGGAGCTTTTTACTCACAATGGATGGCGGTTTACTAAGCGGTTGACTGCTTAAGATTTAGCAGTTATTGAGTTGTATTTTTCTTTCTCCATGTATGTTGCAGCCTATATTTGGGTATTTCTCTTTGTTTACACGTTCGTTTGTCAAACTTTATAATAAATTGGCTGTGTGCACGTCAGTGCAAAGCCCGGGAGGGTTTTCTCTTTCGTTATCTTAAAAAAAGGTTTAGCTATCACCCAATTTCAGCTGGAAATGATCCTTAATTCCAATTCCAGATACAAGGAACATACAAACAACAGGCATTCGAAAGAGCTCAATTCCCAAATTCCGAGCTCAATTCCGAGAATTTGCTTTCATACTGAAATATGTTGCCGCTAGAGAAAGTTGACAGAAAATGTGGAAATAATAGGTACATATTCTATTATTTGATCTCCTAAACTTGTATTTGTCTCAAAATAATTACGGTGATAGCAGTACTGATAAGTTATTCGTCACGCAAAGCATATATATCACCGGATCAGCAGGGGATTATCAGCCTTGCACGCATGTGCCTCTCTGATCGATACTGTTTTAATCGAGAGATGTGTTTTTGCTATTGCAGGAATATCTGAAAGTTGCTTCATTATTGAACAACAGGATATATTCCATTCTACTATACGAGAGCTAATATAGGTATCCGTTAATAAATCGGAAAAATCTAATTGCTAGGCTGATAATTAAACATCAGTCACATCTTATATCCTATGGATTGACCAAATGCCAATTCTATTAATTCTCCGGTTCCTCCAATCGTCTTTTCGACACAACAAGCCAGGCTCGATTCGGAACTCTTACAAGTTTCACGAGAATTACATAGTACATAACAAGAAACATATGATAGGGTCATCCCATGAATTTTCACGTGTTCCAAACGGAGCTTTGCGTCGTAATCGAGTGATTACACAAAGTTCATCCAGATCCTCGCCGTCCTCCTATTTACATCGATTTTGTAGATTGGATTTGATCAAACTTAATTTCCTTCCCACACCATTCGCATATTCGATCATCCTAACACTGCAAAAGCAAAGACATAAAGTGATCCCCTTTATGCTGAACAACTTTAGTTAGCAACAGCTTTAAATCTGCAATTAACACCACAGTGGTTACATCTTCTTCGGTAATTGGAAGAGTTTAATTACATGCGAAGTAGTATATCTTACAATTAGCCTCAGGAGCCCAACGCCGGCGAGTCGGCGCGCGAGCACATTCTGCTGGCCGCCGGCGCGACGGCGGCGGCCTGTCGGTCGGCGGAGCGCGCCGTGGCGCACCGGTAGGCGCACGTGGCTAGCCAGAACACCCACGGGAGCGCGACGAGCGCCAGGCCGACGGCAGAGACCCATCCCGGCGCCTCGCTCGGCGGCAGCACGACGTACGCCACGAGGCACCCGCCGCCGGCGAGCACGGAGAGGAGGAGCAGCACCATGACCAGCCACACGCACACGCTGCCGGCCGGCCGCCCGCACTCCCCCTCCTGCGGCGGTGCCATTAATTGGCGCTGGCCGGCGGAGCTTAAGACGACGCAGACGCGGCGAGGAACGCTGAGACGCGGGTCGAGAGGTGCAAGAAGAGGGCGACGTGCATGGCAATGGCGTCAATGGCGTCCTGACCTTCCTGTTGTCTTCTTCTTGTTCATGGATTGAAAAGAAAATGTGCCAAAAAAGTTCTGATCTGTTATGCTGTTTCCCTTTTGTGGATCAAAAATGGAGAGGAATGATCAGACCAGGGTGGCCAAGATGGAAGGAAGGAGAGGTGAAGAGAGAATGGTGGCGAGTTAGCCGGGCAAACTCTATAATAAGCTACTGCATCCGATCTTTTTTACTTGTCGGATATATGACCATTGATTTTCTTGTTCATACGTTAGTAAAAAATATAAAAACACTAGTCGTTACTTCTGTTGAAATATATTGCCCTCCTTTCCCCATTAGCTTAGGCTTTTGGATGAATTGGTTTGGTGTATGCAATTCAATATGGTATCAGAGCCAAGAGGTCTCGAGTTCAAGACCCGGTTAACGTAGTATTTATAAAAATATTTGTGGCCTACATTGATCCCCATATCTAAGGCCCGGAGGAGCCTAGACGTGAGGGGGAGTGTTGAAATATATTGCCCTCCTTTCCCCATCAGCTTAGACTTTTGGGTGAATTAGTTCGGTGCATGTAATTCAATAACCTCTGCACCCGTGCACGTGCTAGGCTATATGATTTTAAACAATATTATTTATCCTCAGAACAGTTATGTTGCCGCGGGAATATATATCAAAATTCCTAATTTGAAGCAGAGCATGAGAGAACAGAAACAATAGGAACATGAATAATGCAAGTGTTGGGACAAATTCTTGTATTTCGTTACAGGAAAAACTAAGGTACTATCATTATATAGTAACGTGGTAAACTCTGAGAGCCGGTTTGAAACGCAAGCATTTCATAGAAATTCAATTAGCAGAGTGTTAAGAGAAAACGGTTATATCCTCTCAGCATTATGAATTCATTCTCGTGCACTTCTAAACGAGAATGAAAAATTGGGAGGCATATTAATTTAGTCAATGGATTGTGAGAAACAGAAGGCTAATGGTCTTATGAGGTCTTAATATAGTTAAGATTTCTCGGTGTACTGTATAGAGACTGCTTAAGGGGGTGTTTGGTTGGGCTTTTCAGCACCTTTTCACTAGAAAAAGCTACAGCCCAACTAAACGGCCAGCTTTTTAGCAGCTTTTGCCAATGGTAGCTGTGGGCTTTACAATGTAAATTCAGCTGTTCGGAAAAGCTGCCTTCTGCTAGCTTTTTGCAATGTGTTGAAGCTTTAGTGCTCATTTTCTAAAATGCTGTAGATGATTTGGATCAACCAAAAGCCATAAATTCACTTTCTCACAGTCACAGCAGCTTTTTCAGACAGCCAGCCAATAGCAGTTTTGTCAACAGCCACAGCCCAACCAAACAAACCCTAAGTCTAGAGAACGTTGGAAGCTTTTCCTAGCACATGACAGCTATTATGGTCTGATGTTCCCGTTTCGTAGTATTAGTTGTTCTATTCAACTTCCGGAGCGACCCATGTAAATTATGCGGCTAGATTAGTTGTTGTTTCATGAGACTTATTACATTTGGTAGTGCTCTACACTGTTATGATCTAATACCATTAAATGAGCAGCATATATCTTTTCTTTTTTCTACACCAAATAAGAAATACAAATCTCTTTTTTTCTTTAAAACTAATCAACATCGTTATAATCTATCACCACCAGAATAAACACTGTAGATCTCTTTTATTCTCTTGTTTGAAGCGAGAATTTCTAGATTTTTCTTATTAATTAAAGAATTTCAGTTCCTCAAATCAAATGTGCTACCTTAAATCTAACTTGTTAATGTGATAGCACTTCTCTCTCCTAATCAAATGGCACTTTTCGTGTTTCTTTATAGTTGAAGATGATATATGTCAAGCTCCTTTCATTTAAAAATATGGATTTTAATATGACACTGTGTCTAATTTTTTATCCAATGGTAATATATCTAACTGAAAACCCTTCGCGTGTATCGACGTTTGATGACATATAAACATCCTCTTCTTTCCGGACGCTGGACTTCTTTCCTAGTCTAATTCAATCTCTAGTCAGATTTAGTAGTTCTCTACCGTGACACTCGTGGGGATTAGAAAGAGTTTCCATTGCATGAAAAAGATATTTCCATCTTATAAAATAATTTCATCACATGAAATTTGTTACATGAAAATAATATGTTGTATTGATTTAAAGAATTTATTTCCATCATGTATCAGAAATATTTTCACCTCATAAACGAAATGCTTCCACGTGCTGGATCGGATGTCTGATCTATAGTCTTCCCCGATTATATGGTTGTTCTTTACCCTCATAACTCTACATAAATGTGTGGTCAACCTAAATAATTTTTTTCTTATTAACGTAGGAATTTCTAGTCCTCAAAACAAAGGAGATGTCTTGTAATCCACCTGCTGTTTATAAATATATAGATAAGATATGGATTGCACTTGCACGCCTTCTATTTGTCAAGAACTCACGTCTTCATTTACATTAGATTTAGGATAGTAGTAAATTTGTGTACAAGGACATCACATGGCATATGGTGGTGTATCCTATCTTTACAACATTTGGCTGTGTATCCTATCTTAATTTCAAAGTGCAATCGTTGCAATGCCTTTTATCTTATCGTAGGAGAGGGCCTGTTATTGTTTGGTCAATCGGTTGGATTGGAGAAATGACACATTTTAGTGGAATCTTAAGAAGCAAATGAGGTTAGCCGCATGTCCACATTGATATTCCTTCATCTTCTTTCTTCGATCGTCTCATCCGCCTTATCCTCTCGTGCTTTGCCATAGGCATTGCCGGCTCCCCTCCTCTCCCTGCCGCCGCTCCCCTCTCTCTCACACCGAGTAATCCCCTCCACCCTCACCTCTCCTCCACCGTTAACCCCCACCCGCCTCTCTCACCCATGCCACTGCCGCCACCTCCTATCTGCCCACTCCGATTGGACCCGACGCTGTGTTAGTTTTAATCATGTTGCATGTAGTTTCTTTATTCCTTTCGCGTTAAGTTTGTTTAGCAGTTGTGTGGCTGGAAACATGCTAGTTCACGTTGCACTACTACAGAATTCATTTAACGGGACGCCCCTGTACAGACGGTTTTTTGAAGCCGTCTGTACAAATAGTATCACAGACGGTTCCAAACGAAAACCGTATGAGAAAATGAGTACAAACGGTTCTCAATAAGCGGGGGAACCGTCTGTACAAATAGCACAGACGGGTCCAAACTGGAAGCGTCTGTACAAATCAAACAGTACAGACGGTTCTAAGTTTGGAACCGTCTGTACAAATCTATAAACAATACAGACGGGTCTAAACTGGAACCGTCTGTACAAATCGAACAGTACAGACGGTTCTAAGTTTGGAACAGTCTGTACAAATCTGTAAACAGTACAGACGGTTCTAAACTTGAAACCGTCTGTATAAATCAAACAGTACAGACGGTTCTAAGTATGGAACCGTCTGCACAAATCTGTAAATAATACAGACGGCTCTAAACTAGAACCGTCTGTACAAATCAAACAGTACAGACGGTCTGTACAAATAGATGAAGCAAGGCTAGTTGATCTCTGCTGCCGCGGCAGCAAAAACTGCAGATTTTCCTGCCGCGGCAGGAAAGTGGCAGCGTCGGGGAGGGAGTTTGACAGCTCCGATTGTCGAACGGTGAAAGGACCGAAGGTGCTGACTAGAGGGGGGTGAATAGGAGGCTAACAAAAATTACTTCTTTTAACTTGATTGAGCAGGTTAAGCCTTAAATAGGAATCAGGGTTAGCTAACTGTGTGACAGGTGAGTGACACAGATAACAGATGATGTGTAAATTAGCATGCAGCTGTTACACAGATGCCTAATACAGGTGTTCTAAGGACTTAGTAAATGATGAGCAATCAATGTGCCTATGTAGCAGGTAACTGACTCAGGTGTGAAATAAGATATATAGCAACTGAGACACAGCTAATGAAACATAGGTATAAAGGAGATCTATAACAGATGAACATAGTAAGTCTAAGATCTCACAAGCAAGCAAGCAAGCAGGAAGCTAAAGACAATACAAGAAAGTACTCAAGGAGACAGTGTGTTTTTCACCGAAGTTCCCAGCTCTTCACAGAGTGGTACGTCTCCGTTGGAGAGGCTACTCCGAAGAGATTGCCAGCACCGAATCGTGCTTGTTCTCCGAGTATCTGATGTTCGGGCCTCTTCCTTTGCTTGTGGAAGTCCTTTTGCTTGCAGCAGGTAGACTTCAATTCACCTTCACAAACGTCTGGTTCAGCCCACACAAGTTTGGGTGATACCAGCGACTCCTACGCCCGTCTAGGAGTAGACACTCCAAGAGTAATAGATTCAGTAGCAACAACTCTTGGAGGAACCAATGCTCTTTGCTCAAGAACTCTAACTCTCCCGAACTGACACTTAAGAACTCTAACTTTGGTACACACAGTAAACCCTAAACTGACATAGCAGCACTACTCAGCCCGGTCTTGGCACATGACATGCCTTTAGTGCACAACACTCTCTGAAACCTAATAAGGAGAGAACCTCCGACAGCCCTCCGACTCAGCAGACAAGCCATCGCAGCGCATGTTCCTTAGCGTTTACAAGCTCTCCCCTGGTACAGAGATGTACCTGAGTCACAGAGCGCTAGACCACCTGTGACACAGCTGTGTCACACCGGTGACTCTAACCCCTAGGGTTTTCTACTGCTAGCACTGCAGAGTGCAAGCACAAAACCAGTTTCACACTTGTACAAAATTGTTGACACAGGGCCACTAACCTCAAAGTATTAGTGCCACTGTCCAACATCCTGAGCATTGAGCAATTAGAATCTCTACAGATCATTATTGCATCATCCCTCTTGATAGTACGGGTTTTTCCTATGGACTCAAAGAAACTAGCAAATCTAGGATTTACCTGCCCACCAACTGCATTCACGCCCCTTGACGCATCAAGCCACCATTACCTTGCTCGCAACTCCTTGCACAGCACCAGCTTCTTCACAGCTGTGGCACAGCTGCCTAGCACAGCCATTCCTTAGTCCTGGAAACCACCCTCGTACCTTTTTGGTGGTCATCCTTTTCCTGATGACCCTTATTTCTGGAACCTACTAACCTGTCTACACTCAATGTAAACGTTAGATTCCAGTTTGAGTTGCCATTAACCATCAAAATCAACTTGGGGCCTAGATGCTCTTTCAATCTCTCCCTTTTTGGTGGTTAGTGGCAACCCATTCAATAAATTCGTATAACGATTTGAATAGAAGATACATGTGCAGGTTGATCAGAATATACTCCCCCTGAGGCTGTGCACAACAGATTTGCTTTAAAATTATTAATGCACAGATTATGATTTTGGATATGGGCAGTATTTTTCTTATAACTTACACTTTTATCAGTTCAGAGAATTGAATAGATTATAAAGCATGATTGAACTGAACTGATATATGTTGCTTCCGATGCGGTTGTAATGACCAGAGTATATGAATATGAGTCAAAGCATGTGAGAATATCAGAGTATAGATTCACAATGGTCATATGTATCAGAGCATAAATAGCATAGATTCATAATGGATATGTGTGTTAGAGCATACATCACTGGTCATGTGTATAAGAGTGCCAATAGGCATGTGTTTCAGAGCATGAGAAAATTATATTTTCTGGTGTAATCAAGACTTGTTTTATTTCTGATTCTTCTGTCTTGATATATTTTCTGGTGTAATCAAGACTTGTTTTATTTCTGATTCTTCTGTCTTGATTACAATTAACTTAAAACTGCAGTAATTCTTTTTGATCTGATTTAGCAAGTTACTACTAAGTCTTCTATCTTGCTCTGATGAAGTAATATTTCAGTAATGCTCTGATAAAGTAGTTTATGCTAAATTTTGTTGCTCTGATGCACATGTCTTCTTAATGCTGTTGCTATGATGCATATATCTTCTTGTATGAAGCTTTGTATCTACTTATGCTCTGATTCATATAATCATGTTAAGAATTATGCTCTGATACATATGTCTACTGGCTCCCCCTGTATCCAAAATACTCTCCCCCTATCTCTTTAATCTCTCCCCCTTACACACATCTCTCCCCCTTTAACATTAAAACACCAAAAAAAGGTTGAGGAGAAGAAACATTCAGAGCTTGGTCTTCAACAGCTGGAGAACTTCTGATAGCTGAGCCTGCATTAGATCAACTTTGGAGTGCAGACTGTTGACTTATGTTCGAAGCTGAAGGTTCTCTCGGCGCAGAGCTGCAAACTGAGTTGGCATCACTTTATCCTAATAGGCTCTGGTTACTGCTTGAGACATAAGAGAGGAGGACAGAGTGCCATCTTCAGCCACTTGTGTCACAGATACTAACTCAGCTGGGTCAGCTGCAGGAGTATCAGCGGGCACTTGGACCTGAGGCACAGGCACTTGGGGAGTAGGCGCTTGAGGAGCTGTGGGAGCAGCGGTGTTACCGGGGGCTGACACAGCTGGTCCTGGAGAATCTCCAAACAAGGCTTGAACAGCAACCTCATCAGGATGGTCATCAGCCTGAGGCCTGAGCTGGGTCTTGATGGTCTTCACTGAGATGTCAAAGGTTGATTCTAGAAGACCTGTTCTCTGAAGGATCATAAACATGATGTAGGACCCATATCTGAGCTTGACTTTCTTGTCCTTCTGGACAGCATCAATCTCATGAAAAATATATCTGGCCACGTCAAAATGTACATTCTTGGCTATGTGCACCAGTACTTGCCAAACTGAGTTGTAAACTGCATCTGTATTGCCTCCCTTGGGCTGAAGTGAGACATTGAGAATTTTGACCAGATGCTTGGCTGTGATTGTAATGCCCTTGAAGTACACATGATCTGATGGGGCATTTGCAGGGAATGTAAAATTTCTTCGATAGAATCTTCTTCTATCAGCATTGGAGACAGGCTCAAGCTTGAACAGATTTAGCATCCTAGGCTCCAATGGTGCATGAAACAAACTGTTGAACTCTGGAGCTGTGATGGAAAACAGCTGGCCTCTTGTCTTCCATAACATGACATCTTGATTCTCTTGTTCTATCCAGACTGTGGCATAAAACTCCTTAATGACCTCTAGGTCATAATCTTGTTAAAGATTGCATATAAACTCCAGACCTCAGGCTTGGATGAGAGATTGAAGACTCTGCAGTCTGGTGTCAGTCAGTGCAGACCAATCGATGGCCTTGTAATCAACAAATCCCTTGGAAGCAAGGATTTCATGGTAGACACCCATTTGAAGATCAGTGTGAAATTTGGGGTCTGAGCAAGATGCATCCTGATATTCCTTGTCTTCACTGAAATATGGGCAAGCTGACCTCATTCTTACAAAAGCACTTGTGCTCATGGAGGCAACTTTGCTTCTTGATTTCTTGGGATCACTTTTGGGAAGCTTCTTGGCCACAGCTCGGGAGATAAACTGTATTTGGTTTGCCTCAGTCCTCAAAGCATGGGAGAAGATGTAATAATACTTAGTTTCCAGGTCTTCTTCTCTAACTGAGAGACTGGGAGAGCTGTCTGCTTGTTCAGTCTCTTCTTCCTCTTCCTCTGCGGCTGCTTCAGCACTGGGAGATGAACTTTCTACTTGGTAATCTTCATCAGAATCAGCTCTAATTTCTCTTGGCCTTGGTAGAGTTACAGACACTCCTCTACCATCATCTGATGAGCTCTTGGAGCTATCTTCTTGCTCAGCTGACTTACTTGCCTGTGCCACAGGTGAGGACACAGGTGATTGAACTGAAGGAGCTGGGTCAGCTGGTGGTGGCACAGGTGATGGAGACCGGTGCTATTCTGGAGCTTGAGCTTCTTGTGCCTGTGACACAGCTGGCTGAGGCAGCTGTGGACTTGAAGGTTTAGTAGCTTCAGAAGACTTTGCTGATGCAGACTTGGAAGACGAAGGCTCTTGGGCCTCTTTGACAACTTGTTCTTCTGCCTCCGACACCAAGAACTGTGAAGGAGACATCTGCTTTTGAACGTCCAGCGAGGAGAGGGATTCTACACTTGTAGAGCTTTGAGTTCTTCTACTTCTCCTTTGATAAGTCTGAAGATCTGACTTGGCTGGGCTGGTGACCTGTGACACAGGTGGTAGCATCTCCTTCTTTAGCTCTTTAATGGCAGACGTCTGTTGTTCAAACTGAACTTTTAAGGATGGCTTGGAGCTCTGAGTTGTCTCTGAAATAATTTCAACATCTGCCTCTGGCTGCCTCTTGGCTTCAGGTTCATCACTGATCACAATAGTTTCTGATCTTTTCCTCTTTGGAGCTTGAGCAGGTGCAGTAGCAGGAGGTGATGTAGGCTTGGAAACCTTCGGAAGCTTGCACTGCTATAAAAGTTTTATATCTCTGAAAACTTTCTTTGCTTTAGCCTTGAGCAGCTTTCAGTTTCTTCAATTCAGCTTCTCTCATGTCCTTTTGTTTGTGAAATTCTTTAAGCTTTGCTTGACTCTTTCTGGCTTCTTCATAGATTTCTAGCCTCTCTAGGGCTAAGGCATCTTGTTTGGCCAACTCTTCTAAAGAGAAAATGATCAATGGACCAGCTGAAGTTTCTCTTTCAGCTTGCTCTTTTGCATCTAGCTGTTTGCCAAGCTTTTGAGTTTTGGCAGCTTCCCAGAGTTCTTCAGCCTTTTTCATCCTTAGAGTGGCCCTGAGCCCTATTGGGATATCATCCCCAATATCTGAATCTGAAGGGGTTGCTTGAGTGACAGGTGGCTTAGAAGTTGAAGACTTTTGAGCACATTGAGTTTTGCTCTCACTTCTTTTGGCAACTACTCCCCTTTGCTTTTGAGGAGATTCTTTTGCAACTGTTTTCCTCTGCCTGTAAGCCTTTTGGCTTGCCTTTCTTCTCTCAGCAACCTCTGCTTTCTGTCTCAGCCTTTCTCTTTCTTGGTCTGAATCTGAAATATTTATCTCAAAGCTAGACTGCTCTGGATCAGACCACTTGACCCCACTGTCAGCTCTATCAGAATCTGAAGACATCTGTAGAAACAAGATAGATAAGACAGAATATAGGTAAGAGGTGTTCCTGAGATGCAAGAGATAGTAGCTGTGTGAGACACCTGTGTGAGAATGGGGAGACACAGGTGGGAGACTTGGTAACAAACCGAGGTCTCAGCCTATTGAATAGACTTGCCTGTGTGACAGGTGAGACCCTAGCGGTGACACAGCTACGTGTAGAGGTGGACGGCAGATTTTAGAAATCTAGAGATTTTACTGGTTTTTCGGTGGTTAATTTTGAGCAAGATAGGTTCTGGAAGATTATCTGGAGCTAAACCAACCCTAACATCTAACAATGCGCTACTGGATTAGGCTTTAGAGCAAATTCATAAGCCCTAAGAAAGAACAAGCGCAAAGTAGGGCTGGCGGAAGCTTACTTTGAGCAAAGATTGATAATGCGCGGATGAATTGATGCTGGAGCTCTTCAGAAAGCTTTCTCCGATGCTTCGAAAGATTTCGAGGGGCGGAAACGTCGATTTCGTCGAGAACTTGGAGTTTTGGCGCAAGGCGGAAGTTTGGGGTTTTAACGTAGAACGTGGGTTCTGTGGAAAACGTATCGACGCCTTATATAGGCCGAAGGGGTATAAGGTGGCTGTGTCACAGCTGACAGAAGGACCTGTGACACAGGTGAGTAGACAAGATACCCTAGGACCTACGGAAATCAAAAGCATTCACCTGAGACACAGATGGATAGCTCAGGTGACAAGTATTTCATCCATAGAACACCAAGACAGAGAGAATTTGATAAGAGAGCAAGCATATGGGCACTATCAGGGAGATCCTTATGCAATCTTCCCAATGTCAGTTTGCTAGAAAATCAATCAAGCAAAACTAAAACTGACATGAGTCGATTTTGAAAATAGGTACACATTAATGTGCACACACAGCTGAAAAAGAAGATCTCTACTCTATGCATATCACACATACACCTGTGACACAGGTGATCAACACAGATGAGCATGTAAGGCATATAAATGGCAGAACATATGAGCTAGACACCAAGCCAATCCTTTTTATTGAAGATTAGAGACATCAATGATATTCAATTCACTCCTCAGAGCACAGAACCTAGTCTCATCTAAGGGCTTGGTGAAAATATCAGCTAATTGTTTTTCAGTCCTTACATGGCACAGCTGTATATCTCCCTTCTCAACATGATCTCTCAGGAAGTGGTGCCTCACTTCAATGTGTTTGGATCTTTGGTGGTGTACTGGGTTGTTGGCTAACTTAATTGCACTTTCATTATCACAGAAGAGGGGCACTTGATTAAAAGATATGCTGAAATCTTTCAAGGTCTGCCTCATCCATAATAACTGAGCACAACAACTACCAGCAGCTATATACTCAGCTTCTGCAGTGGAAAGGGCTACTGAGTTTTGTTTCTTGGATGACCAGGACACTAAGGAATGCCCTAGAAATTGACAAGTACCAGAGGTGCTTTTTCGGTCAACCTTACACCCTGCATAGTCACTATCAGAATAGCCGACTAGCTCAAAATTTGCACCTTTAGGATACCAAAGACCAAAGCCTGAGGTTTGAATCAAATATCTCAGTATTCTTCTTACTGCCACTCTGTGACAGTCCTTAGGGTTAGCTTGGAATCTTGCACACATGCATACACTCAACATTATATCTGGCCTAGATGCACACAAATAAAGCAAGGATCCTATCATAGATCTAAATTCTTTCTGATCAGCAGACTTACCTTCGATGTTTAAGTCCAGATGACCATTAGTTTGCATGGGAGTGTGAATAGGCTTTGCATCCTTCATGCCAAACTTGGTGATGATGTCCTTGGTGAACTTTTCTTGTGAAACAAATGTACCTTCCTTGAGTTGTTTGATCTGAAGTCCTAGGAAGTACTTGAGTTCTCCATCCAAAGACATCTCAAACCTTTTGGTCATCATCTGGCTAAACTCATCACTCATGGAGCGGTTAGTACTGCCAAATATTATGTCATCGACATATATTTGGCACACAAATAAATCCTTTCCATTTTTCTTAGTGAATAGAGTTGTGTCTACTAAGCCCATTTTAAATCCATTCTTGATCAGAAATTCTTTCAATGTGTCATACCATGCTCTAGGTGCTTGTTTTAAGCCATAGAGTGCTTTGTGTAGTTTATAGACATGGTGTGGTTTCTTATCATCTTCAAAACCAGGTGGCTGTTCAACATAAACAAGTTCAGAGAGTTTACCATTCAGGAAGGCTGATTTTACATCCATTTGATAAAGCTTGATATTGTGATGAACAGCATAAGCAAGAAGAATCCTGATGGCTTCAAGTCTTGCAACTGGAGCAAAGGTTTCTCCAAAGTCCAGACCCTCCACTTGTGTAAACCCTTGAGCCACAAGTCTGGCTTTGTTCCTTACCACTTGTCCATTTGTATCTTGTTTGTTCCTGAAGACCCATTTTGTTCCAATCACATTATGATCATTGGGTCTTTCCACCAGGGACCACACTTGATTTCTCTCAAATTGACTCAGCTCTTCATGCATAGCATTTATCCAATCAGCATCCATGAGAGCTTCCTTAATGTTCCTGGGTTCAACACTGGAAACAAAAGAGTAATGTTCACAGAAATTAGCTATTCGAGAACGAGTAGTCACTCCCCTATTAATGGCACCGATGATTTGGTCTACAGGGTGATCCTTCTGCAGCCTGCTGATCACAAGGGGTTCGGGGTCAACCGCCGGTGTCACAGCTGATGGTGTTGCCTGTGACACAGCTGGTTCTTCCTGCGACACAGCTGGCTGAGACAGGTACTCTGCATCCAGGAGATCATTGGCTGGGTTGTACTCGAGCTCGATGTCTTCATCTCCAGTGTCTTCATCCAGTGATGGAGAGAGTGGTTCTTGATCTTTTGGTGAGGCAGATTCCTCCTTGATGGTGGGTCTGATCTCACCAGTAGACTTCTTTTGAATGTCCTTACTCCCTACATCATTAGCAACTTGCTCTCCTTGGGAGCCATAAGACTCATCAAAGTCCACATCTATAGATTCTTCAACAACCTTTGTGGAGGTGTTAAAAACTCTATAGGCATGGGAGTTAGTGGAATAACCAAGGAATATACCAACATCAGATTTAGCTTCAAACTTAGTGAGGCGTTTGCCCTTCCTAAGAATGTAGCACTTACAACCGAATACTCTGAAGTATGAGACATTTGGCTTGGTGTTGGTGAGCAGCTCGTAAGGAGTCTTCTTGAGTAGTGGATGTAGATATATCCTATTGATGGAGTGGCAGGCAGTGTTGATAGCTTCAGCCCAAAATCTTGGTGAAGTCTTGTACTCATCTAGCAGTGTCCTTGCCATCTCTATCAGGGTTCTGTTCTTCCTTTCCACTACTCCATTTTGCTGTGGAGCATATGGACTTGATAGTTCATGCTTGATTCCATGCTTGTCCAGAAATGCTTCCACCTTGGAGTTCTTGAACTCAGTCCCATTGTCACTCCTGACCTTGACAAGGTTTACCTTCCACTCATTTTGTACTCTGACAATGAGATGCTTGAACTTCTTGTAAACCTGTGTCTTCTCCTTCAAAAAGAACACCCAAGTATATCGAGAAAAATCATCTACAATGACAAATCCATACTTGTTACCTCCCAAGCTCTCATATGTAGTAGGACCGAACAGGTCAATGTGTATGAGCTCAAAAGGTTTGGTGGTGGTCATGACATTCTTGGGACGATGGGCAGCTCCAACTTGTTTGCCGGCTTGACATGAACTGCAGGGCTTGTCCTTCTCAAACTTCACCTTTTCTAAGCCTATGACATAGTCATGTTTGCTCAGTTTGTTGAGAAGCTTCATCCCAGCATGTCCTAGCCGCCTGTGCCACAGCCAGCCAACACTGGTCTTGGCCATTAGACACCATGGAGCTGCTGCAGGCTGTTCATTGAAGTTTACTGTGTATAGTTTTCCAGACCTGCATCCTTTGAACACTTGAGAATCATCAGATAGTTTGGAAGCTATAACCTCATCAGGATAGAACGTGACTTTCATACCTGTGTCACACAGCTGTGACACAGACATAAGACTATAGCCTATCTGATCTACAAGCATTACATTGGATAAAGAGTGATGTTCAGATATGGCAACTTTACCAATGCCATTTACCTTTCCCTTGGAGTTATCTGCATAGATCACATGTTTACTTGGAAGATTTTCATGTGTGATCTCTACAAACTCCTCTCTGCCTCCTGTCATATGTTGTGTACATCCACTGTCCACAACCCAGTCAGTTCCACTGGAGGCAGTATCCTGCAAGATTAGTTATGGGGTTTAGGGACCCAAACTTGTTTGGTTCCCTTAGCAGTTTTACCATATGCAGAAACAGCAGTTAATGAGTTAGAAGATCTATTTCTATAGTTGATAGCCTGAGCAACAGATGATATGACATGAATTCTCTTAGGCTTACTATCACCTGCAACCTTAGACAGAGAGGTTAGTTGGCTGCGTGTGTTACCGGTGACACTGGTGGGTACACAGCTGTGTAAGACACCGGTGGCACAGGTGACTGTCACCTTTGGAACCCAGATGGCCGGCAACCACTTTGTCAAGTGCCTGCGACCTATATACTTAGCCACAATCTTCCCTTTTCTGTCCTTCTGCAAGACATAGGATGGATTGGATGGAATGTTTACCATCTTCCTATCTCTCTGTATATGACCAACAGGTTTGTTGTCATCTGTTCCTGCCTGTCTCACAAATTTTTCTGCAAGATTAAAATTAGTAACAGCAGGCAGTTTATCCTTATTAGCAGAAGGATTGTAACCCAGGCCTTTTCGGCCATCATTCTTTCTGAGCATTTCAGCTCTGATGAGCTGATAATTTTGCATGCCAATATTGGCAGTGCATAGGCCTTTTCTCATGAGCCTTTTAAGCTCTTCCAGCTCTTCCTTGAGCTTGTTGTGCTCATCTGCATCCACAGAGTTAGTAATAACAGAGGTTGAAGCCTCTTTTGAGTCATCAACTACACAACCTGTGGAAGTTAGAATATTTATGCGACTAGCACAGTTTAAGCATGATTCAATAGCAGCATGAGTAGGCAAAGATGCATCAGTAGATATAGAAGAAATATCAGTGCACATAGAATGCTTTGCCTTGAGCTCCTCATGCTCCTTAATCAGAAGCTCATGAGCTACCTTGAGCTTCTCATGAGCTATCTCCAGGTTTTCCTGGTCTAGCCTGAGGTTTTCTCTGTCATCTGTAACCTCATCATATGATTCACTCAGCTCCCTGAGTTTATCTCTTAAAGAGATGTTTTCCTTCCTCTCCTTGCCATAGGCTTTATCTGTTCTTTCAAGAATGCCCATTAGTTCAGCATAATCAGGAAAGTCATCCTCAGTAAGTACCTTTGAACCTTTGGCCATGAAACACAAAGGGGCAGAAGTGGATGGCAGTTGATCAGCTTCAGCACTGAACTCGGAGCTGTGTGACCTGGCTGTGTCACAGCTGGGTATATCAGCCATGCTGATGGCGATCCCAGCAACTTGATCTTCATCCTCTGACTCTTCTTCTGAGCCTGAATCCTCAGATACCCAAGCCTGTCCAACATAAGCTCTGGCAGTGGCTTTGTTTTTGGAGTAGGTTGGATGCTTGCTGTTGAAGGTCTTCTTCTTCCCATGGAAGTCCTTCTTCTTTCTGTACTGGCTGTTGTCCTTTCTCTTGGTTGGACAATCAGCAGCAAAGTGGCCTTCCTTGCCACACTCGAAGCACTTGTTATCTTTTGACAGCTTCTTCCCTCTGAATCTGTCACCTGATCCAAGCTGCTTCTTCTTCTTGTAAAACTTTCTGAAGTTCCTTGTGAGGAGGATGAGTTCACTCTCTTCTCCGCTGGTCATCTCCTCATCAAGTTCTTCACTGCTATCACTCTCAATCTGTGATGTTGAAGCAGTAGTCTTCAAGGCAATATTTTTCTTGATAGCTGGAGAGGAGCTTTGCTTGCCTTCTTGCTTAAGCTCCATCTCATGTGTTAGGATCCTTCCTAACACTTCTGTGGGCTTCATTTGCTCAAACCCATCTTTTTCCTTCAGCATGAGAACAAGTGTTCTGTAGGCTTTTGGAAGCACTGACAAGAACTTCTTGATCACGTCTTCATCTTCCACTCGGTTGGAGCCTAGGGCCTTCAGCTGGTTGGTGATAATGGTGAGTCTTGAAAACAGAGAATTGATGTCTTCACCATGCTCGAGCTCAAACCTCTCTAGCTTTGATTCCAGAAGGCTCCTCTTTGACTTCTTTAGAGTGTCACTGCCTTCATGGATCTGCTCCAAGGTGTCCCAGATATCCTTAGCAGATTCCATGGTGCTGACCCTGTTGAAGTCATGCTCTTGCAAACCCATAAATATAGCAGTGGCAGCCTTAGCATTGTTCTGAATGTTTCTCTTGTCGTTTATGCTAAGAGCAGCTGGGTCTGCCAACCTGTAGCCTGTACAAACAACTTCCCACACATCTGGATCAATTGAGATAAGATGCATTTGCATCTTTCTTTTCCAGAAGGCATAATTAGTTCCATTGAAAACAGGTATTTTACCCTCATAGCCCGACATCCTTTACTCTGGCTGTTAGGCCAAATCAAAGAGCAACCTGCTCTGATACCAATTGAAAGGACCGAAGGTGCCGACTAGAGGGGGGTGAATAGGAGGCTAACAAAAATTACTTCTTTTAACTTGATTGAACAGGTTAAGCCTTAAACAGGAACCAGGGTTAGCTAGCTGTGTGACAGGTGAGTGACACAGGCAACAGATGATGTGTAAATTAGCATGCAGCTGTCACACAGGTGCCTAACACAGGTGTTCTAAGGACTTAGTAAATGATGAGCAATCAATGTGCCTGTGTAACAGGTAACTGACTCAGGTGTGAGATAAGATATATAGCAACTGAGACACAGCTAATGAAACACAGGTATAAAGGAGATCTATAACAGATGAACAGAATAAGTCTAAGATCTCACAAGCAAGCAAGCAAGCAGGAAGCTAAAGACAATACAGGAAAGTACTCAAGGAGACAGTGTGTTTTTCACCGAAGTTCCCAGCTCTTCACAGAGTGGTACGTCTCCGTTGGAGAGGCTACTCCGAAGAGATCGCCAGCACCAAATCGTGCTTGTTCTCCGAGTACCTGACGTTCAGGCCTCTTCCTTTGCTTGTGGAAGTCCTTTTGCTTGCAGCAGGTAGACTTCGATTCACCTTCACAAACGTCTGGTTCAGCCCACACAAGCTTGGGTGATACCAGCGACTCCTACACCCGTCTAGGAGTAGACACTCCAAGAGTAATAGATTCAGCAGCAACAACTCTTGGAGGAACCAATGCTCTTTGCTCAAGAACTCTAACTCTCCCGAACTGACACTTAGGAAACTTTGGCTTTTGTTCGGTGGGAAGAGGCTTTGCAACGGTTGAATATGATTCACTGGATTGGCAAAGGTTGATGGTTGAGGTCGAAGACCTCCCCTGGTCCCCTATATATAGGGTTCGCAGGAACCCGACCGTTACACTGTTGCCACGTAGGATTAAGTGAGCCACCGGTGACAGGCACCGGTGACACAGCTACACACTACGCCCAACCTATAACCGGCTCGGGCAGACCGACACCTGTGTCACCGGAGGCTGACACAGGTGAACCCTTAACTGACGTAGCAGCACTACTCAGCCCGGTCCTGGCACACGACATGCCCTCAGCTACAACACTCTCTGAAACCTAATAAGGAGAGAACCTCCGACAGCCCTCCGACTCAGCAGACAAGCCATCGCAGCGCAGGTTCCCTTAGCGTTTACAAGCTCTCCCCTGGTACAGAGATGTACCTGAGTCACAGAGCGCTAGACCACCTGTGACACAGCTGTGTCACACCGGTGACTCTAACCCCTAGGGTTTTCTACTGCTAGCACTGCAGAGTGCAAGCACAAAACCAGTTTCACACTTGTGCAAAACTGTTGACACAGGGCCACTAACCTCAAAGCATTAGTGCCACTGTCCAACATCCTGAGCATTGAGCAATTAGAACCTCCACAGATCATTACTGCATCATCCCTCTTGATAGTACGGGTTTTTCCTATGGACTCAAAGAAACTAGCAAATCTAGGCTTTACCTGCCCACCAACTGCAGTCACGGCCCTTGACGCATCAAGCCACCATCACCTTGCTTGCAACTCCTTGCACAGCACCGGCTTCTTCACAGCTGTGGCACAGCTGCCTAGCACAGCCATTCCTTAGTCCTGGAAACCACCCTTGTACCTTTTTGGTGGTCATCCTTTCCCTGATGACCCTTCTTTCCTGGAACCTACTAACCTGCCTACACTCAATGTAAACGTTAGATTCCAGTTTGAGTTGCCATTAACCATCAAAACCAACTTGGGGCCTAGATGCTCTTTCACGCGGTCTGGGGTCTGGGGTCTGGCGAGCGGAGAAACGCCTTTCTTCCTCATATACGGGGCAGAGGCGGTCCTCCCCTCCGAGATCTCTCTCGGCTCACCTCAGGTCGGAGCGTACTAGGAGGGTGATCAAGACCAGAGAAGGCTCGAAGATGTTAACTACCTAGAAGAGCATCGATGCAAAGCTGCTCTCTGTGCCGCCAAATATTAGCAGAGCTTGAGGCGCTATCATCAGCACCATGTTCGCGCCCGGTCGCTCGAGGTCAGGGATCTAGTACTTCACCGTGTTCAGACATGGGAGGTAAAGAACAAACTCTCCCCCATGTGGGAGGGCCCCTACCGAGTGACCAGCGTCTCCCGACAGGGCTCTGTTAGATTGACCACGTATGATGGTCTGCCGCTACCCAATGAGTGAAACATCGAGCATCTGCGCAAATTTTATCCGTAAATAGCTCGGGTAAGTTTTTCTTTATGCTTTGGGTCAACCCCCCCCGAGTAGCAGAGCAAGTCTCGGGAGTGTTTCGGGTTCGTCGCCTAAGCCCTGGTCGCCCTGCTTGGTTCTTAAACCCTGGGCACCAGTCCGGCCAAAGGCTGCCCGAGTATCCCACTTGCTCGCACTCAAGCTCGGGGGCTCCCTTGTATCATAAGCTATGTTATCATCATCAATAGTGTTAATATAAGAAAGATTCGCCTTTTCAATTACTTGTCAAGTTTTTCTATCCTCTCGCTTACTAGCAAAAGAGTTCCCTCTCATGAGTATCGGGCTCCCATGTCCCCTTTGCGCAAGTAGATTCCTACTGGTCTGCGGTACGACGAGTCGGGGTAATCTAGTCTCTGTTGGCAGGCGGTCGGCGTTCGGGCCACCAATTGTACCCCGAGTACCACCAAGCCAGGGCAAATAAGCCCCTGGCATAATGTGCTTGGACCAGTCAATTGCCCCTAGCGCTACCAAGCCTCAGAGTACTCAAATGACTTTACCTCTCGTACCCACGACCAGTCGGCCGATTCAAAAGCTTGTGGGTCCTGACAGCGCGGAGTTTTCAGAAAACTCGGGGCAGAGGTATCTTTTGCCAGCAGGCTGTTATAATTGCCTACGAAGTTTTCAGATCAACCATGGTGGGGTTCCCGGGTGCCACTCTCAATATCAAGGTGAAGTCCTAGGACAAAAGGCCACCGTGGATGACGTCATTATCAATCTCGAAAATAATATTCGAGAGTGGGAAGAAGAGCCTCCCGACTCGATACTCCTCATAAGCTAAGTTTTCCAGCCGCATCTTTTCAGCTTTAAAGTTTATCTACTATCCCCGTGAGTAGTCTCTTGCATCCGCAATCCCGTGGATCATAAAGCGGGGACATCTTCAAGTAACGGTGTAAGTCACGGGGAGTGTTCTGGGTCGTCGCTCAAAGCCCTGGTCGCCTTGCCTGGTTCCTAAACCCTTGGCACCAACCTGGCCAAAAGACGCCCGAGTATCCCACACGCTCGCACACGTGCTCGAGGACTCCCCCAGAGATGAAGGGCTAGTGACGTAAGGGATCCTTGCTGCGCGGGAGGAAAAGATAGCAAAACTAGGCGGAGAAAGGCGGCATGATAAAACATTCACTGAGGCCTAATTATCTATATAAGTCCCAGCGCAAATGCTCAGACAAACATGCAGGAGCATCAAGGCCTGAAGGCGCGTAGCCCCGAGCGCTGGAGATAGCTCTTGGTGCGGTGGGCTGCGCTCGGCGTCCGTCTCTCGAGGTCCTGAGGTCCTCGAGGTCCCGAGGCGTGGCCTACTCAAGGACAAGTTTGATGCATCTAGCTCTCGGGGGCTGGGGTCCTCGGGCCTTTCAGTCATGCGCTAGACACGTCTTCAAAAAAAGAAAAAAGAAAAGAAAAATTGGAGAAAGGCAAGTGTGTGGAGCCAAGTCTGCACCTTACATTGCATCAACAAGTTCCTTACAAAGAGGCTCTCTGGCCTTGGACAAAAACACAAAAAAGATACAAGAGGAGCGGGCTACTCTTCGCCGTCATCGTCCTCGGGATCGCTTCCGCCCTCCGCCCGCGTGAAGTGCTGGGTGATCTCCCCGGTCACCTCGCGGATGGCTTCGCGGGCAGTGGCTTCCCCATCCTCGGCGACCCCGAGCCTCGCCGGTTCCAAGGAGAAGTTCAGATTCTGACTTCGATAGCATGCGAGCACATGCTCTGCTACCGTGGTAGCCAGTTCGCGCCCCTCCCGGACTGCCACCTCCTGCACGGCCACTGGCAGCATCTGCAGCTGCTCCGCGATCGTGCCGAAGGGAAGGACGTAGTGGCCCAGGGTCTGCAGGCGCTGCTCACCCGTATCGATGCGGCCAAGCCCGGCAGCTTCCACCGCGTGACGCGCCTGATCGAAGATGTCCCGCATCATCGCAGCGCTGTTGTCCCTCTCGAGGTGTATCTCCACGACACGGTCCCTCTCCTCGGTCACCACCGTCTCCAGCCGCTGCAGCTCCTCCTGCAGCTCTCCCGAGCGCTCCAAGAGTTTCCTCTTGGTAACGTTGCTGTCCTCGAGGCGCTGTTCCACCTCTCGGATGCGACGATCCCTATCTCCTTCAGCACGACGGACCTACTCTCGGGCCTCCGCCTTGGTCGCCTCCAGCTGCTCGGTGGCCTCTTTGCGAGCGGCCTTGACGTGTCGCTCCACCTCTCCTTCTAGCTCCTGAGCCCGCCACGGCTGGAATACCTCCCCGTCGTCGAGCGACTTCTCTCGCTGGTCGAGTACGGTCTCCCGTGTGGCGGCATCTGCTTCTCGGAGGGTGATTTGCTCGAGCCGCCGGGTTAGTTGCTCGTGGTCTCCAAGGATCTCCACGCGCATCTCCTCTAGGGCGGCCTCTTGCTCCTCCAGTGCCCTCCTCTTTGAGGCAATGGCGGCCTGGACTCTGTCCACCATAGCATGCGCCATGTCGAACACCTCGGGGAGGAGCCCCCGAGCCATTCCGGCTCGGCGCACAAAGTCCCGGCCAGCGCCTGGACCGCCGCGGACCTCTTCAAGTCCAAGGCTGGGCGCCCCGCCTTCGGGAACCAAGCTCCCCCCGGGTGTCGTCGGTGGACTCCCGAGTTCCTCCCGGGTGGCTGAGCCCCCGAGCTCCCCCTCCGGGAGCACCCTCTCGACTTTCGGCCTCGCGCCCCCGGTTGGCGTGGCGGGCGACGGAGTGTCGACCGAAACCACCTCTGCCGCTATCCCCAACGCAGCCGCATTCCGCTCCGGCGTCGTCTGCGCAGCCTCGGCTCCCGAGGCGTGCTCCGCGCTTGGGACGACCTTGTTTCTCGAAGTGTCCTCTGCACCCGGGGCGTTCTCGGTGCTCGGGGCGACCCCGGGTCCCGGGGTGCCCTCAGCGCTCGCGCCAGCCTCAACGCTCGGAGCATTCTCGGCGCTCGGGGCAGCCTCAGTGATCGGGGCGGCCTCAGTTCTCGGCTCGGTCCGAGTCTGCTTGGGCGCCCGGAAGACAACAACATAGTGAAGCTCGGGTCAATTCCCGAGCACTATACTCTCCCTACAGAGCAAAGAAGAAAGAAGTTTTTGACTTATTTTGTCGAGGGTCCCTTGAACTGCCAGCGTGCGGTCAGGAGCTCGAACCGCGGGCTCGTCGCCGTCGTCGGCTCCTTCCTCTTCTTGCCGTCTTCCTTCGGTGCGGCGGCCCCCGAGCTCGGCTGCGCTGGGCCCCCGGGGCACCGGCGGGTGCGTCGCCGGCCTCACCGTCGCCGCCCCCCTCTGGCCCTTCGGGACCAGCATCTTTCGTACCTTGTCCACGCTCTCCTCGTTGAGAAGGCGACACTTGGGAAGGAGGTCGCTGGCGGCGGTGGGCGGCAGAGAGGCCTGGCGCTTCTGGCGTCTCGGCATGGTGGCAATGAAGGGTGTAGAAGCTGGAGGCAAAGGAGCGCAAGAAGGCAAAGGAGCGCAAGAAGGCAAAGGAGGGATGTTTGCAGAAGAAGATGAGGAGGCGTAAGGAGGTGAAGTGCTTAAAAGGAAGGAATCAAGAAGTTGAAGCGTCTCCCAGGCGGGGTGCGTTCCCCCACGAGGTGCAAAAATCGGAGCAGTTTCTCCCCCGCTTGGCCGTGGGGCGCGTCGCCCCATGTCGCACGGGATTCAAGGAAATCGGCCAAACGGCGGAGCACGTCATCGTGCGGCGCGTGAAAGGTCGGAGTGCTTCCCCCGTTTGGCGATCAAGATGGGCCGGCATCTTCGTTGGCCCATGAAGTGAAGGCCCCATCCCCAACCTCGTCCTTTCTTGGGCCGTCGCCTGGTGATAGGGCCGGGGGCTACTGTCAGCGATGCGGGGAACAGGGTCTCCTAAGCCGCTGGCAAGGGCCGAAGTCGACGCCACGTCGCCAGATACGACGGAGTTAAGAAGAGGTGCTCGGGGGCTTGCCCCGAGCACTGTATCCACCCGAGGACAAGAAGAGGTGCTCGGGGCTCGCCCTGAGCACTGTACCTACTCAGCCTGTCAAAGGGAGTCCTGAGTCGTCCCTTAAGGGTGCTTCCCGAGCAGCCAGGCCGACTTGGCCCCCGCTCGGGGCGCCGAGTGCTTCTCCTAAGTGTTGGGGTGGCCTAGGTTGGGTGCTCGGGAACCCCCGAGCACGCGAACCCCAAGCGCCCCTCACAGGACTCTTTTCTCAGTCCGCGTTGTCCGACACGCGGATTTAATGCCTATCTATCAGGCGCATTTAATGCCCGTCTATCGGATATGTCTACTCCGAGTCCGATACAGGCAAGGTGGTGGTATTGTGGCCGATTCCCATCCCCCATAAGATAAGCCCGGCCAACTATCGGCCTTGTCAGGGGATGGGGTGGTCTGACGCCTTTTTTGACTTTAGGGCGTGCCTCCGCGCGCCCCCGACGTATATCTCCTGTCCCTGGCTTGTGGGACTGGGGAAGTTGCAAAACAGTCCGGGTCAGAAGGCGTCCCCGGAAGTCTTCGCCTTCTGACTGTACCACGTCATGGTGAGCGATATTCCAACCGAGGCGTGATGGGGACTGTTCCGCTACAGCAACCTTCAACGACCGGCATGGGTTGCCCATGCCCTAATTGTCAGCAACGGAGCAACTACAGTTTTTCTACCTTTCGGCCATTGTGGTGACCCTGGGTATATAACGGAGAGCCGAGGCCACGAAAAGAGTTCGAATTTCGATCACATAGAGGAGTATTCGTAACCTAGGGCAAGAAGAGCTAGAGCTCCAGGGCTTCCGGCTCATTGTAATCCTCCAAACACTCATATACACACCACAAGCAGGACGTAGGGTATTACACCAAGAAGGTGGCCCGAACCTGGGTAAATCATCCGTCTCATCTCCAGTTTTCCCGCCTTCCAGGTCGACGTAGTTCCTGTTCTTCGCGTCCCCGGCCGAATCCCAAAGGGGGTCCTTCCGGACCACCGACGCCGACGCTTGTTTCGTAGATAGTCGCGCAACAACAACTTAGCCGCTGACATGCCCACGCTCGGTGCCATGGGCGGCACAGGCTACTCAGGCCCATGGAGCTGAGGAGTTCACGGTCCCGGAAATCACGCCGTTGTCGCCCAACAACAACTTGGCCGCTGACACGCCCCACGCTCGGTGCCATGGGCGGCAGGCTCCTGCGGAAGAAAACACAAGTACATTCTGCTGGGTGAGCTTCTCTCCATCAAAGCCAAATAGTATACATGTTTTGGTAATTGTGCATTTATTTTTAGATTTTCTTCTTATAATTACACTATTATGACGTCGTTGTTAATCATATCAGATTATGTTGGTTGTGGATGTCTTACGCTTTTCACACTCTTACTACCTTTATACATGGATAATGCCTCTTAGATTGAACAGTAGAGCGCCCTTAGAAGTTCCTCTTAATGCAAATCAATTACAAGGTTTAAGGTACATCTAAAACATACGAGAGCTTTCGTATATTTCTTTATATATTCACGTTGGAGGCTATGGATTGTCTTCTCATCTTATGTAGGAATCCGTTCCCTCTCGTTTAGGATCAAGTTTTTCAATGCAGCTTTCATATATTTCTTTACATATTCACATTGGAGGCTATGGATTCTCTTCTCATCTTATGTAGGAATCCGTTCCCTCTCGTTTGGGATCATGTTTTTCAATTGCATTGCTTCCCTGCATAGCCTTTTTCTAGTTCAAGCTCAGAGGCTGAATACCGCTCGATGGGAAGTGATGATAAGGCTCATGCTGGTTTGTTTGCGAGAGATTATGATTCAAACCCAATTCAAGAGCTGAGGTGAACAAGACAACACAAGAGAAAAAAGAAAGAAAAGATGTAGCTTTCCAATTGCACGGGATGCTGTTGTGTTGTATTAATGCTCCTCTGCCCACAGGATCAGGGGCAAGTTTTTGAAACAATTGTGTCATGCTGCTGTGTTGTACACAGGCAACAAATAGGATACATTTTCAGCTACCACCACTACACGACAAGTTACTTTGATGATAATACAACTACTCCCAGCCTATGCACATAGTCCATACTTTTATATACTTATCCAAGAAACTATATACTCCCCACTTCAAATAGATGACTTCTGTTAATTCCCACGGTCTTCAATATAATTTGACCATTGTTTTTTTATGAATTTTAAATTAAAATATTATAGAAAATATACACTGTGAAACTACTGCTGTCACACATTGTCACAAAACATGTTGAGCTCAGTTAAAAAACATGTAAACGCGCATGTGCTGCAAATAAATATAGCCCACCCTGTCAATCCAAAAGGAACCCGGATAGGTGGGAACAAACATCTCACCCACCAATAGAGGAAATGCCCATCCGTCGTACGATTCAGTGATCATGTAAACATTTGCATGCATCCATGAAAATCAAACTATACTAAGGTCACATGCCATTGAATTGGAACATATTCGAATATACTCTCCACATCTAAATTAATGAAACTCAATCGGATAGCTGTGCCAGCATCATGGTTTGGGGAATTTATACTATAAACTACCATATGAACTATAATTGTATAATCAAACAATACAAACTTTGCGCACATAGCGGTAAACTTCTCCAGGAGTTGCTCTGTTTTTGCTCCTTTGGAAGCTAACTTGAGCTTCCGACGAAGCTTTACCACCTTTACATATTAAGTCTTTCTGGCTGTTGATACGCTCATTGCTCCATCTACCAAGATAAAATATTTTCATGCTCGTCAGAGCTTTTGCTCCAGCCATAAGGAACCTTGCAAATTCCAGCTCCCCTATAGTGCCACAATACCCATGAAGTTGCACAATTTTGAGATGCTTATTTAGGCAGATACTTGTATCAGCTGCTGGTTGCCACCGTCCAAATGGTTCCAACCGTCCAAATGCATCTTCACCCTCCCAACCGTAGGTGAGGCACTGTGGTCCGAATACAAATGATCGATTAGGCTATTCTCAAATTTATAGTAAATGAGGTAAAACTTTATATCCTATAATTTGCACCAACTTAACCATACTAGCAGTAACAAGTAGAAAACATTTGTATTCTAAATGCATTAGCTGATGGTCAATTTACATTACAAAATTTAGTTAGTCAAAGTATGGAGCCAATTCTAGTAGCACTACCTTGAGAATTCTAAAATCAGTTCATTCAGAAATAGCAAAGCCAAAATATTGTTACGAAGCCACCACAATGCCAAACAAAGTTTTTTAGTCGACTTTCCTATACACTTAATGGAGAAAAAAGGAGCTTTTCAACTATACACTATACTATGCGCACTACAGTCAAAATTAGAAAGCAGGCAATTTTGTCTGTACAGATATTTAAAATGGTTACTGAGCTATTTACTACAAAATCCTACATATATGTTCCAAAATCCTACAGCCAGCCAGCAGCAACTTTTACAACAACCGTAGCCCAACCAAACACCCCCCTTATCTTCTGATTGAACCAATTTGATGAATTAATCAATACCTATTCTTTTTAACGGTAAGGCAGCCGATCTGCCATTTTCATTAGGATAGGGAAAAGGTTAAAAAAAAGAAGAGTTTATGTATAAAGGGTAACAAAAAGAGGACAATGAATTGAGGAACAATCTATATGCAGATTGTGATATGTGACAAAACTGCTTTCTAACTAACCAAAATGGTAGGCACAACACGTTAAGCATACATTAGAGTGGTCTGTATGATGTGGTTATGTGTTACATTCCGAAATTAGTTGTTCAACTAGAAGGAACAATATAAAGAAAACTTGGTAAGATCTGATATATAACCGATTGCTGTAGATACGAGTGCATGAAGGCTATATTGCATCTAAGTCACCAACTAAACTTTGAACGGTGTGTCACTATGGTTGTTAAACCTTAGAACTGCATATATATTTTGGTCCTAAACTTATATAGATAAACGAGTGAAGGCAGCTCCAAATTCAACATTTAGCTAGTAATCAGTAATAGCATGACACTTATGAGAACGGATTTTCAGTTCCCGGGCGCTAATGCA
Source organism: Stipa capillata (assembly GCA_019208055.1). Taxonomy (NCBI): domain Eukaryota; kingdom Viridiplantae; phylum Streptophyta; class Magnoliopsida; order Poales; family Poaceae; genus Stipa; species Stipa capillata. The sequence goes on from JAGXJF010005405.1 coordinate 528,366, forward strand.
CTCTTTATTTTAAAATTTTAGAAAAGTGTATTTTGAAGTGTCAAAAGATTCTCAGAAAAATAATCACAAGAACAGGTGGTAATACAGTATGTACATACAGAATTTTCTTTGAAAAAAAAATACTTTTGTTTGTGGTCTGCACAAAAAAGACAAGGCTTAGGCGCTTAAATAGACTATTTCTGCACCGAATTTGTCTGTTTTGCACATATCACAACATTTGTCACGAAAATTAGCAAGCAAACACAGTATTGTAATATGTATGTGTGATTTTTTCAGGATGTTTTGAAATCAAGAAAGGTAAAATCCTACCGAGAGCATGTGAGCTTGTGCACCATGCATATTGAGTTTCCCGACACTTTAAGCCCTATTTGAGCTAAATTTTAATGAAGTAATTACCGAGTCAGATCAATGAGGAGCATCTATAAAATTTGTCTAAAGCAATCAAAGGATCAGATCTAAAGTTACTTAGTACTTGGTCTAGGTACAAAATAATTTTACCAAACAAGCACGCAAATAAATGAAAACATAAAGCTGCAAGTGTCCACTAGTGATTTCGTAAAAACTTAATTTGTTGGTAAATAGACGGAGGAAAGTTGGCTTTCAATATAAGCCAAGCTTAAATGCCTTCAGTCTAAAATTGAGAAGAGCATTGCTTACCCAAATCCGAAGATCTTGCAAAGAGGGGAATAAGCTTAACATGTCGGCAGCCCTTGTCAGATCCTCACCATCACTAAACTTGATGTTGAGAACCAGTATTGTCACAAGGGATATCGACCTCTACATTAGGTCAAAAAATTGACTTCACGAATCTATATATGCATAATGGAAACATAGAAAACAAAGCTAGGCATGTAGGTATACCTTAGGCTTAATCGCAAAGTTTGGCGAGTCCAACATTGGAAGTGTGAGGCAGACCATTCGGAGCTTAGGAGGCAAGGAATCTCCAGTGATGATGTCGGGACATAGCCGCCATATATCGACATATAAGAGTGTGATGTTTTCAAGATTGGGTGTTCCCCTGAAGGAGACCTCGTCAAGTGGGACATGTGGCCTGATGTGCACGTCGACGAGGGTACAAGAGCTAGGGATAAGGCGACGGAGGTTATGGACCCTGAAGAGGTGTAGCACCCGCAAGGCTACGCAGCTGGCGATCATGGAGTGCAACGATGTCTCGGAGATCTCCACATTGGATAGGTGTAGGTGACCCAAGCTAGGCAAAGGCATAGCGGCTCCAGGTTGAGGGTCGAGGCGACACCAGTGGAGCTCCAAATGGCGGAGAGTGGCAGCACTGAATGCTAGGAGGTTGCAAGGAAGCAGCGGACGTGCGGCATCATACGCGAACTTCAGCACAAGGCTGTCATCAATGCGCTTCTGCGCTAGGGTTTGCAACCAGCCAGAGGTTGTCTGGTCAGCACGGGTGGTTGCACGGTAGCGGCGGATAGGCCATCACCGTGGGAGGAAAGGATGTGTGAGATGAACCGACCATCTGAGCGGAGATCCAAGTCATGGGCATCTAGGTCGAGATCGAGCGGCACTGACGGCCAGATGGGTCGCCAGCGCCGGGAGAGTACTGTGGTGCAGGCTGCGTTCTTGACGGGGAGGAGGGAGACAATGTTGCCCAGCACGCAGTCAGGGAGAAGGCTGATACGGTCGTCTACACCCTCCATCAAAGGCTGCGATGTCAGGCAGGGCGGACTGATCCTATCGGTCCCTAGAGCTACTAATGCCTGCCTAGGGTAGGCCTTGTGGACGCCGTTTCGATCAATCTCGATGAATTTTGCATTGACGGTGGAAGTCCAAGAATCGACCTAGGGCTACTTTTACTGTGGGATGTTATTTCTACTACTAGTCCAATCCTGGAATAACTCGGATTGGAAACCATATCCGTTTCGTCCACCGCTAGTATTATTCTCAAGGGAAGTGCTAGCTCCTGAACATACCGATTAAGATCCGGATCCTACTCCATGGCCTAGATCCCGTTGTTGCAGTCCGGCGCGAGGACCGACATCCGCAGCAGCTACCTCCGCCGACCCCCCGCCCCTCGCCCCCCGGTCAAAGGAACCCAGATCCGCCGTCTCCATCGTCTCCCGGACCTGAAGCAGGTGCCGATGCGTCTTCGTGTAGATCTACAGTGGTATGGGAAGGCAGAGGGTTTGGGGGAGGAGGCGGTGGCGTCAACAGAAAGGTCAAACGACTGCGAGCGAGACCCAAGCGCTTCTACTCAAGCCGCCCCGCCCTTCTTTTCTTGTCTACCCAGGCCCCTTCTTTTCGGAAAGAGGGATTTGATAAAATGCCCTCTCTTATTTTGCTATATGATAAAATACCCTCTCTTATTTTTCTTTGATGAAATGCCCTATCTCTTTTCCGTGGTTATATCTAACCCTACCTCTCTCCTCATCTAACCCAACCAGCTGACCAGAGTTAAAAAAACTTTCCCATCTCTCCCCTGTGTTCTCCCCTGCGCCTCTGCTGGGGCCGATGCCGCTAGCGGACCACGCTGCCTCAGCCAACGATGGCAACGCCAGCCTCCTCGTGTCTACATCCTCCATGCAATGCCGCGACGCCCCCGCCTCTCCTGGCCAGGCCACTCTCCTCCCTCCGCCCAGCCACCCTCGGGGGCGCTAGCGGACGAGCCGCGGCAGACGGGGCCCGCGTGGGTCGTCGACTGCACGGAGCGTGCAGGGCGGGTGCTGGCGGGGCTGTCCATCTTCTCTGGCGGGTGCTGGAGGGAGAGCGGGAGGCGGTGGGTCCGTACGACGAGGAAGGCGCAGGCGGCGGCGAGGGCGGGGAGGAAGGCGGAGCCCGGGGTAGCGAGGTTCCCGGCAGTGGTGGACTTGGCCATGCGGAGGGCCTCCTCGGCGCGGGTGGGGGAGAGGCCGAGGCGGGCGGCGGTGGAGGTGATGAACGCTGAGGCTGCGGCGAGCTTGTTGTCGCGATAGGGGGAGTGGGAGTGGTGGTGGACGAAGGAGACGGCGCGGAGGTTGAGGTGGCCCTCGTCGGTGAAGGCGGTCTGGTGGACGAACTCGGCGGCGCCAGCGTCGTGGACGCGGCCGACGAGACGACGGCGCCCTCGCCGCAAGACCAGCAGGTCGACTCCATCGCTGGCGACGGAAGAAAACGCAACGATGTGGTGTAGGGATGCGATTCGAGTTGAAGTCCGTTTACGAATTCGTGGCGTTGGCCCTGGCGGCGGCGCAGCGGAGAACGCGAGGAGGCGGATGAGTCACGACGGCGGTGGTGCAGGGGAGGGCACCAAGCGGTGGAGGATGCGGCGTGGCGGTCTAGATGGAGAAGGGAGCGGAGGAAGGGTCGCAGCGGCGCAGCGGATGGCGGCGGCGTCGGCCCCGGCGCCGGTGAGGGGAGAACACGATGGGGGTTAGGGAGAGGCGGATTGGGCATGGTCAGTTGGTTGGGTTAGACGTAACCACAGGAGAGAGATGGGGCATTTCATCAAAGAAAAAGTAAAAAAGGATATTTTATCATGTGACAAAGTAAGAAAGGGCATTTTATCAAATCTCTAAATGTTAACATGAACATGTGGCGAGCAGCGAGCGATCCGGGGGTGCGGCGGAGGTGGCCTCTTTCCCTCCCCCGTGCGTCCATCCAGCCATCTCGTCTTATCTCTCCCTCTCTCTCCGAACGAATCCCCTCCCCTCCCTCCCCTTCCCTCCCTCCACAGCCACCGGGCCGGCGATGATGTCGATCCCCACCGCCGTCGGGAGCCCACTTGGCCCATCACCCATCTCCAGAGGTGGACGCAGCAGATGCGCCGTCCGAGCTCAGGTATGCAGACCAACCCCAACCCCAACCTCTATCCAAATCCTCCTCCCAATCTGACAAATGGGTTCTTTCTTTGCCTGCGCAGCCGGAGGAGTCGATGCGTCCGATAAATCGGTCGAGATAATGCGCAAATTCTCCGAGCAGTACGCCCGCCGCTCCAGCACCTTCTTCTGCTCCGACAAGTCCGTCACCGCCGTTGTTATCAAGGTCGCCATCAGATTCAACAACCAAAACTACCCACCATACAAATCCAACCCTAGGATCCCGAAGTTTAGTCTCCTTTTATGTTCTGTAGTTGCAGATTCATATATCTTTTCTTGCAACATCATGCTGGTTTAGTTAGACCAAGAAAAAATTGGAGTACCTTCTATAGTTAGCAGTTGCTGAAAATACCAACTAAGGTCAAATAATTTTCATCACGGTATAAACTAGGGATTACCTGCTGTAGTGGTGTGTGTTCTCGATGATTAGTTGAAACTTAAAAAAAAATGTTTTCAGGGCCTTGCTGACCACAAGGATCAACTTGGAGCTCCTCTATGCCCTTGTAGGTAATTTATCTCACGAGTTTTTTTTTAATTGCTCTTCTGTTTGTATATAACAGGCATGTTTACTCATGCCTACACTTCATGATACGAATTAAATTAGGCATTATGATGACAAAGCTGCTGAGGTAGCACAAGGATTTTGGAACTGCCCGTGTGTTCCCATGCGTGAGAGGTGAGATTGTTTGTAAAATCTTGTTTTGCTTATCTTTTATGGTTGTGCATAAAAAAAGCTGGGATGCTATTTTGCTGTTTAAAGTAAGAGATACAGTAGTGTTCTACTTCCCTATTACAATACATGGTGAGGTTCTTTTCATTTTCAGTGTTGGATGACAAATGTTTCCTTCTGTTCCGGTTCCGTCTTGTATTGACTATGGAGTCATATGATTTGCTAAGGGGGCAGAAATTAGCCTGATCGTACCTTGTGCGATGTAGTATATATTGATAAATACTTATGTATGGTAAACAACTGTGGAACGTTATTTGTGCTGGCTTTTCCCGGGAAGGGATATGAAGTGAAGCTGTTAGAATCATCTCTTTTGCAGGAAGGAATGCCATTGCATGCTTTTTCTTACTCCCGACAACGATTTTGCTGGGAAGGACCAGGCATGTCCTTTTTCATATTGTTAATACCACACAGTCAAGCAGAGATACTGCCTAGCTCTCCACTATCTCTGCGTTAAAGATGCTCTTTCTTATCTGTGCACGTATACTTGTTGCAGGCTATTAGCTTGGAGGAGATCAAAGACGCGACATCGAAGTTCTAACCCCAGTCCCTTTGTTTTGCTTGAGGGCTAGTGTTTGATCTGTATATGTAATCTCTGTAAGAAGAAATAAAAAGTGTAGTAAGCAGCACTTTGGAAAGCTGTCTCCTCTCATCTTTTGGCTTATCATTTCTTGATATCTGGACACATATCCAGTATGGCACACTCACTAAGTGGTTTGTTTGAGAAAAATCTGATGGATGCATTGTCACTTGTCCGTGCTCCATTGATTGCGTGTTTGGCGTAAAGCATACTACATCGTTATGCAAAATATCTGATGTTGTGATGCTCATGGTAGCGACTTATTTCCAACAAGTTTTGTACGCCTGAATTATATTCCCTCGTATCCATTTGTCGAAGAATTAATTCGACCTATGTTTGCATGCCACCCATATATATGCAATCGACGTGCCATCACTGATGCCCATACATTGGAATGACCCAAATGATTCATTTGCATCAAAAGCAGTCATCCAGGATAGATACTACCTCTTCTGAAGAAGAAACAAGCAAGTACCCTTCACAAGTGAGCGAGTTGGATTCTACCTCTGCACGAGCGGCAAAGCTAGTTGAGTGTAAGGCGATGATGTTACGTGTTTCATGTTTGCATGCATGATGAAACTCAGTTGGTAGGAATCCCATCTCATAGGTCCGGGTTCTTATCGACTTGGATTCAGATGCGTCGTTTATTTTTTTATTTTTTATTTTTGCCAGGGGTCGTGGAACAATTCAGGATCTTATTATCTGGCTCTGGGTTAGGAGTAGTTGCAGTTAGCTAGCTAGTAGTCAGTCACTCGCGATCTAGGCCACCCACCAATCTCAATCTAGCTTCTTCTTTCTCCATTCCCACCGATCCATTAGCAATCGTCACTGTCTGATTAATTGCTCTAGCAATACATGACACATGCATTATAACGAATGGAAAAAGGCCCATCCTGCTAGCTTGTTAGTCTGTGTGGTTGCTTCAATCCTGAGGTGGTTGCTTCAACCCTGAGGTGTTTGCCATGGCTCAACACACACAAGAGGTAAGGTTTTCCCTAGCTTCATGCCTTGATTATATATAACACAAATAATTAATTTGCCTATCATCAATATACATATGCATTTTTTTTGAAGAAAATGGTAGGAGCTCTACCTTTCTTATAGATGAAAAAAGAACACAGTACAGTTTAGCTCAAGGAGCAGAAAGTATGTGCAGACTTCGTGGCCCAACGCCAACGTGTGCTAGGAGATGAAGATGCCGGATTACACAACCAGGGGTGACACTCCTAGAATACGAACGTTTCGCTGGAAAGCTAGCCTCCTAGATTTGATGTCATCCATTGTGCGAGAAAGAACCTCGTCAACAGATCCATATTGGTTTTTGAAGATGCGGGCATTACGCTCTTTCCACAGGTTCCAGAGCCCGTATGTAAGAATGCCAAATAGCTTCGCTTTCTCCTTCTTGTTGCGGTGTGTGCCTTGGGAGTCCCACCAATCTTGCAGGGTTTCATTAGCGCCTGCTAAGAGTTCCAGAGATTGATACCCATTCAATGTCGCGATTCTCCGCCATATCTGTCTAGCAAAGGAGCAGCTCAATGACATGTGAAGCGCTGTTTCTGCCTGGCTTCCGCAAAGCGGGCATACCGTCCCGTTCGGCCAGCCCCTGTCCTGCAGCCTGTCAGCAGTCATAATCCTGTTTTGGAGCGTTAGCCAGACGTGTATTTTGCATTTGTTCTCCGCCTGTGCCGACCATATGTTGACACTCTGGATCTTAGGGATGGAGCCTTCGAACATCATCTTGTAGGCCGACTGGGCGGAGTATTGTTTTGTGTTCGTCCACTTCCAGGCAATCGTGTCTTCTTGTTGCAAACTCCTTGGTGTTCGGGCAATTAGATTCCAAAGTTGGATGAATTGTATCACTTGGTCCTGTGTGTTTATTTTCCTCAGTGGTTTTAACCATCTGTTATCTTGTAACTCGAATTCAACGTTCTGTTCTTCCTTTTGATCATTGCAAACAACGCCGGCATCTGTTCTTTTGGCATGATTCCACCTAGCCATCTGGAGGTCCACAATTTTGCTTTATCGCCTCTTCCAACTGTGATCATCGTCGAAGCGTCGAAAAAGGATCTATCCCTGTTATCACACGGAATTGGTTGTCCGTGTCAGGGTTTAGGCGTGGAGCTCCACTCTAGCCAGAGCCACCTGAGACGCAGCGCTGAGCCAAACCTGTGAATGTCCTTTAATCCCAGTCCCCCCTTGTTCTTAGGGCTACAAACTTGCTTCCAGTTCACCAGACAATGCCCACCTGAGCATTCCTCATCTCCCTTCCAGAAGAAAGCCCTCATGATTTTTTTTGCCTTTTTGATTGCCCACTTTTGGATCTTGAAGGCCGATAACAGATATACCATGCACGGGGAGAGGACCGATTGGATCAAAGTGAGACGTCCAGCCCTATTGAGGAATTTGCCCTTCCATCCCGCCAGCTTCGTGGATAGCTTGTCGAAAATTGGTTGTAGATCTGTTTTCCGAATTCTGGATGTGTGCAGCGGCAGTCCCAGATATGTGCATGGCCATTGCTTAAACTCTGCTGGGAATAGGTGAGACATCTGTTGTATATGTATGTCCTAGCAACCGATCGGGTAGACGGAGCTCTTGTGTACATTCGTATGGAGTCCTGTCGCAGCGCCGAAGACCTGTAGGCATTGGAGGATGGCCCTTAGTTCTCCCCATCTGGATTAGCTATGATCGCTGCATCATCAGCATAGAGGGAAATTCTGAGCTCATTAGGCACTCCCCTTATAGGTTTGATGAGATTCAACTCTAGTGCTTTGCGAAAGAGGTTCTGCAGTGGCTCGATAGCGAGGATGAAAAGAAGGGGGAGAGAGGGTCTCCTTGTCTGACCCTCCTCCCGTGCCAGATCCTGTCAGTCTTCTCTCCATTGATGATGATCCGTGAGGAGGATGTGGCGAGGAGGTTTGCGAGCCAGTTACGCCATTTGATTCCAAATCCCATTTCTGTGAAAAGCTCCAACATGTACTCCCAACTGACCGAGTCAAAGGCCTTCTGTATATCCAGCTTCATGAATAGGGCGGGGGTCTTGTTCGTGTGCAGGCTTTGGACAATGTTTTGAGCGAAGAGGAAATTATCCTGAATCCCCTTCCTTTGATGTAGGCGCTCTGCGTTGCCGATATTATTCTGTTAAGCTCTGGTGCAAGTCTGGCAGCCAATATCTTGGTCATGATTTTTCCAAAGGAGTGGATTAGACTAATTGGTCTGTAGTCTTTAGGCTCCTTGGCTGTGCCTTCTTAGCTAAAAGAACCACGTCAGCTTCATTCAGGAGATTCAGCCTTTCGGTCCGAAGTGCGGCGAACTGCCTAATGGCGAGGATCATGTCTCCCTTGATAATCTGCCAAAAGTTCTTGAAGAAGCTGTTGGTGAAGCCATCAGGTCCTGGTGCTTTTCCTTCTGGTAAACTTTGGATGGCGCTCTGTATTTCTTGTTCGGTAATTTCCGATTCAAGGTGCGTTAGGTTCATTCTCAGGATCCCCAGAAATTCCCAGTTGAAGGTGGTAGTCCGCTGCTCTTTGGCGCCCAGGAACTCAGTAAAGTATTTCTCTGTAGCTTGCTTCTTCTCTTTTTGATTGTATATCTCCTGTCCATCAATCTCGAAGAAAGGGATCCTGTTCCTCCTGTTCTGGCCATTGATCTTTAAATGAAACAACTTCGTATTGGCGTCGCCTTCTCTTATCCAAAGCTGACGAGACCGTTGTTTTGCTCTTGCTTTTTGCACTGCAGCTAGGCCGAGTAGTTTGCTCCTCAGGCAGGAACGAAGACCGTTTTCCAGTGCCGATAAGGTCCTGAGCTCCTGTGCCTTGTCAAGCTGTAGGATGATCTCTGAGGCAATCGCGAATTGCATCTTTGTGTTACCGATGAGGTCCCTACTCCAGCTCGTTAGCTTTTTGGATAAGCGTCCAAGCTTTGTATGAAGGCGTCTGAATGCATCGGGTGAAGACACCGGTTTGGCCCAACAATCCTGTATGATCTGATGCAAACAGGGCATCTTTAGCCACCATTCTTCAAACTTGAATGTCTTCAGGTTGGTCTGGTGATGCATTCCTGTGAGCATCAGAGGACAATGGTCAAACGTCATTGACGATAAGGCATGGAGGACGGTGTCTTGGAATTGCAAATCCCAGCCTGTGGAGCAAAGTATTTTATCTATGTTTGACAGCGTTGGATTGTCTTGACCATTGGACCAAGTAAAGGCGCGATCATTAATCTTAAGCTCTCGAAGCTAAAGATGATCAACCACTGCTCTGAAGGCTCTAAGAAGCCTCATGTTGATGTGGCTATTATTTTTGTCGGAGGCTTTTAAAATGAGGTTGAAATCACCTGTGAGCAGCCATCTATCCAGCGTGATAGGTTTGAGGTTTTTGATTTCTTGGAGAAAACTGCATTTGTCAGAATCAGCCTATGGTCCATAAACCCCCGTGTAGGACCATTGAAGATCGAAGTCGAGGTGCTTAATAGTCGCCGTGAGAGAGTAGGTTCTTAGAACAGGATCTGTGAGGTTGAAGAATCGGCTTGAACAAGCCAGAATAATTCCCCCTGGATCCATTTGCCGGCAGGAAGCAATAGTTGTCTAGGAATTCGTTACCAAGCACCCGCCTGATGAAGCTATCATCTATTTCCTCCATTTTCGTTTCCTGTAAGCATATAATATTTGCCCTGCTTTGGTCAAGTGCTTGACGCACCACGTCTTTACGCACATTGCTATTGAGGCCTCGCACATTCCAGGATATAAATCTTACGAGGTGTGACGACATTTAGAGATTATTCGATCGCTGTATCTGTGTGACAAGGAGTCTGGGGTGGAGCTCCAGCTGTTAAATCCTGCGTCCAATGGCCGAGGGCGTGCAAAGCACGTAGGCAACAGCAGGTTGTGAGGCGTTTCTCTCAACCGCATTGACGCCTGTGTTACTCCTAGCTCAGGCACTCTATGTAAGATGGAATGGAGCCCCCGTAGCGATAACCTACAGACGATGCCGCGGAACACACAGATAACAACATAAGAAGACACAACAGGGTTACACAGAGCGCTCTGCGCACACATGGGGGGGGGGCTCGCGCCAACAGACTGGCCAGCGAGGAAGTAACAACAAATACTGGAGACCTGACGACCCACAATAACCATTCTGCCTGGGGATAACCTTGAGACACCCAGAACACCTGGGAGCAAACTAGGCAACAAAACAAAGACAACACAGAGAACCGAGCAACTTGAACATGAGGTGGAGTACCCATATGATCTAAAGACCTTCTGTAGCAACAGCGAGGAGCGAGACCTATGCCAGGGCATTCAGCACAGCGCTGATATTAATCTTCCCTAAAGCACCTGCCAGTGTTGCGAATGCAATCACCGTTTCCTCTGTGAGAGGTTCCTTGAACAGATCTGTGTAGCGGGCAAAGTGTGTTGTAGCTGGATCTTTTTCAGCCTGGAGGATCCCAAGTTTCTTCATGAGAGAATTCTTGCTTTTCCATCATAGATATACCAGCTAAGTTGGGGATGTGCTGATCTCTGCTTTGGGTCTTAATCTTGTTCTGAGGTCCTGCCTGTTCTGCCTTCTTGGTCGTGCTCCGAGTGCATGGCCTGGTCGACGGGATTAGAGGTGGCGGCAGCTGGCGAGTCACCATCTGTTTGAAGGCTGCCAGCGTCATGTCATCGTCTATCTCCGAGCCGCTCGACTCGGTCTCAGGACCAGGGGCCTGCAGCTCATCTTGCTGAGGAGTTGGCTGCTCTTCCTGCTGATCATCTTGCTACCATTCCTGTGTCTGCTCAGCCAACGCCGGCCACTGGCTAGGTGGGAGCAAAGTTGAGTACGCTTCATCCATCATTGGGTCCCTGCCTCCCTTATCCTCCACAGAGAGGAGGCGGACTTGTGCAATGACATCAGTCAGAGGTTCGAACATCTGTTGCGGCTGATCCTGAATCTGCTTGAACCTTGAAATTCCAGAGGGAGATCTAGATCTTAACCGAATTGGGTCAGCTACCTCCTTGCGAAGTCCTGTTGACTTGACATCATCTCGCTGATCTCCCTGACGACGTCCCCCACGTCTTCTATTCCGACCGTGTGAGCTTGGATGGGACCCATGCTCGTTGGTCCTGTTGTTGTTCCTGTGGGTGGGGCGAACATCCTAGCCTGTTGACCGTCTTCCTGGTTCGCGGCGGTGGCGGGGAGCGACTACGATTCCTGTCCCTGTCGTGGCGTGGTGGGCGAGAGATCCGGTTGTGGACCGAGCAACGTCTGGTCGGGGAGAAGTCGTCCTTCACTCCTAGCTCCCAATGAAAGGAGGTTGCTTCCGGGCCCCGGACCGAACCTGATGATGGAGGCGAGATCTCGCCGCTCGCCCGTCTCCCCGAGCTAGAGCCCCTGAACGTCATCTCTAGCTCCGGCGGGTCATAGTCAATTAACCGGTCGATGTGCACCAGAAAAGGGTGCGCCATCAGGCGGAGCGGCTGATCCTGTGTCTGCGTCTACTGGTGGCGCCACTCAGAGAGGGGGGTCATCATCTTCACCATGAGAGGGAGATCGGGGCCTCCGCAGGCATTCATCTGTTAAACGCCAGCTTTTGGCACCGCCATCGGATCGGGAGTGGTGATCCAGATGCGCATACAGCCTATCTCTTTCTCCGCCAGCGGCTCGTCGAAACCAACATCCTGTAAGCCTGCTTGTGCAAGAATCACTGATACAGCTTCTGGCCCCCATTCGGACCTGGGGACTCCTTCAATGCATAAGCACATCATATACCTCGGTTGGTTTACATTCCCTGTGGCAAGCCGAGACCAAGGCCTGAAGCGGAGATGCAGGTCCTCTACGTCCACGAAGGGCCTGCGCAAGACCGCGTCTCTCATACCTGTATCCCGAAAGATCGCAAAGTATGATGCAATAGCAATCATTCAAGAACGGTTGAGGACAGCTCAGAGTCGTCAAAAAAGTTATGCAGATAAAAAGAGACGGCAGGTAAAGTTTGAGGTAGGAGACTTAGTCTATCTGAAAGTAAGTCCTACCAAGGGTGTGAAGAGATTCGGCATGAAAGGGAAGTTGAGCCCTAGATATATCGGACCATTCCAAATCCTGGACCGGAAGGGAGAAGTAGCTTATCAGCTAAAGCTACCGGCAGCGTTGTCGAAGGTACACGATGTATTCCACATTTCACAACTCCGAAAGTGCTTAAAAGAACCAGCTGATAGAGTGGAACACTCGGAAGTGGAATTACAAGATGATTTATCTTATGTTGAAAAGCCGATTAAAATTCTTGCTGAAGAATGGAAGCAATTGAGGAATCGAGCGATCAAGTATTGCAAGGTGCAATGGAAAAATCACCCTGTCCGAGAAGCAACGTGGGAGAAAGAAGAGGATCTGCGTAGAGACTACCCGTCCTTATTCAGGTACCTCATCTCTAATTTCGAGGACGAAATTTCTTTTAAGGGGGGTAGGATGTGAGGACCCTAGTTTTAGCTTAGTCGAGAGAGGCGTGAGGTGGAAGTCGTGGAGCAACTCGCGTTGCTGAGTTGATCCGAACCTATCGAGCTACGTCGAGTGTTAGTCGAGAGGGGGAGGAAATTGTTGTGCATTCGCATGTCATTCGCATTACTCATGGCATGTAGTAATTATACGCATTGGAAATGAATATAGTTGAAATTGATACTTTATTGATTAAAGAAACAATACAAATGTTATGATACAACATCATTACAAAAGAATAAAGAAGAAGAAATGGAAAAGTCCATAATCAAGATTCTATCTATACAAAATCTAAAACCCTAATTCTTGAATCTTCAAGTCTTCGAACCTTTAGGTCTTGAGCTGTAGCGAAGCACCGAGAGCCGAAGGGGGAAGCCCTTCGGGAATGTTGGCGGTCATCCCAAGGTCATCGAGTATGGGCACTCGAGACCGTTGGGAATCGTGCCGTTGCTGTAGGAGGCAAAAGGTTTTCGAAAATGATATTTCAAAATATGTGTGGTCTTATCAGCACAGTTCCGCCGACATCCGCAGGGTTAGCTGCGGGGGCAAATTCGTGTCGATGACCTAAATAATTTTAGTTTTCGAAAATAGTTTTGCAAAACAAATTGTTTTCGAAAATGTCAGAGGGCCACGTGGCTAAGACCCTCATCGGACGAATCTTTTATATTTTTATATTAGGGATAAAAGGGATGAGAAGAGTATTCAAAATAATTTTTATTTTTCTACAACTACATTGCCTCCATGAGTTTTATTTGGAAAAAAGGGAAATGGTTTTAGAAATCCAAAGAGTAGATAAGGCAACCCTTATCAAATGAATATCCATTAGCCCACACTTTTTGACCATAGTCAAAATCCATGAAGTATAAGGCAGCAGCCATTCAGTGAGAATTTAGCAGCCACATATAAACTGAACCAAGGCAACAACTGTGAATAGGGCAGCAAGAATGGTAGCTTTTTACCCATCGACCAAGGCCCAGATTCTTAGTAAGCAAGGCAACTAGAGATAGAGATATCTCTTAAGAATATCCAGTTCTGCAAATTCCAACAAGCCAAGCATGAGGTGGCCAAAAACATGCACCTGGGAACCTTAGAGAAGGCTTAATAGAAATAGTGCTCAAGGCAGCCGAATAGGACTAGTGTTGGAATAGTAGTAAGCACCGGTGTAACACTAGTGCCACCGTAGTAGCACTAGTCCCTGCCATCAACCATCAGAGGTAGTCCAACACTAGAGCTGTTTGGAGGCAAGTACCAGGAAGAGAAGGAGTGAAGGGAGCAAGTCCTCAAGCCCCAGCAAGAAGCTTTAGGAGAAGGCCACGAGGACCCGAGGAGAAGAAGTACAGGAGAGAAGGAAAAAGACCAACAAGCTCACCTGAACCATACCCAAAATCAGGTTGGGAATCTCAGAAATCACATAAAAACTTTGCATGTGCATCCTTAGTGAATTAGCAATAGCAAGGACCCTCAGATTATATCATCATCATTGGGTTTTACCTAAGGTAGCATGTGTATGAATCTGTTCTTTTCAGATTTGTTTCATACCTCCCTCAAGTTTGTTCTCAGTTTTAACCATCATAAAAATAGGCATCGAGTAGACAACCAGTGCATGATCTGTTCTTCAGAATAATGATCTGATATAGGTATATACCCAAGCAAGAATAACTAAAAACAAGTTTAGCATCTGTTCTTAAATTATTGAAACACATGGTCACAAAGAATAGTAGGTATAGGCAGAAATCAAGGGTAGTATCTGTTCCTCAATCAAACAACTAGGCAACTGTTGTAGTATCTGTTCTTACCAGAAAAGTATACCTTTTTCTAAATCATTCTAAGAATCAAACTAGCATCTGTTCTTCTCAGTTAATAATCAGATAAGGGTATATGCAAAAAGGAAGAAGTAGTCAGCAGCTAATTAAGAATCAAGTGTAGAATCTGTTCTTATCAGAAACTGAAGTAATATATGCATCCACATATATAAAAGAAATGCAATTAAGACCAAGCATAGTTCTGTCCCTTCGGTTCGATGAACTGACCTAAGCATATGCATACACAGGAGGAAACATTTAAAACCATGTCAATATCTGCTCTTATCAGTTTAAACCAGAAAAATCACCACAGTAATGCATGTCCAGTAAAAGATATCAGAAACAATTGTTCGTTGCATTTGACAACTGATTTTGAATATATGCAAGAATGGGTAAAGCAGGGAGTAAAGAAAACTAAAGTAGTAGTATCTGATCTTGATTCAAATTGAAAGTGCCAAATTAAGTATAGAATCCGTTCTCGTCAGGTAACTAGCTGAGCTAGACCTATGCATATGTAAGAAGCAAAGATAAGCTAAGGTCAAGTAGATCATATCCAAATCAGTTCTTCTCTTCACTTTAATCGGTTCAGCCTAATTAGCAAGAGATATTTAAAAGCCTGTAGATCAACTATAGTCTTAGAACAACAACACTAGTAAATTAAATTTTAGGGGCCCGAGCAACTATCTAACATCATCGGATAAAAGCATTAAGCTAAGTCATAGCCCCAAATTATACACTAGTTCAACCCACAAATGTTCAACAGAGAAGTCCATTGCGCAAATTACTCCAAGCAGACAACCAAGAATGATACATGATTCAATTAACCATGTGTAATTCCATAAGAAACTTTAGGTTTTTTAACATCAAGTTTGCAATCAAATCAATGATGGGGAAATACTAGGATTGGGGAAATTTTGGGTATAAACCCTAGAACAATTTGGGGAGGAATTAGAAAGGTAGAGAGTTGGGGGCAAAGAGAGGCTTACCTGGAAGTGGCACCGCCACCGCGGTTGTGGCGGCGGTCAACTCCACCACCGTCCAGCGGAGCGGCGCCAAGTGGAGCAGCGTCGGGTGGAGTGGAGCCAAGGAGGCAGCGGAGCCCGAGGCCCTAGGCGGCGGGGAGTAACCGGCGGCGGAGGAAGCCGAGGACCGGGGCGGAGCACCGGTGAGGCGGCGGCGACGCCAAGGGGCGGCGTTTGAGGGGAGAGCTGAGAGGGAGAGGAACCGAGCAGGGAGTGGAGTGAGTGGCCGGTGAGGAAAGGAAAGAAAGAAAGAAAAAGAAAAGGGAGGAAAAGAAAGGAGGAGGGGAGAAAAGAAAAAAAAGGGAGAAAGAAAAAGAGTAGAAGGAGAAGAGGAAAAATATATATATTCACATCTTTTGGAGGGAGAGTTAAATTGCTAAGTTTAAATTTATATATGTACAAGAAGTTTAAAATTTTGAAGAAACTGTTGAGTTAAGAGGAATTTCTTGTAAAAGAATCTAGACTTATCTACAATTTTAAGTTAATCTCAAAATTGGAGTAATAGGTACTATTCTTCCTTAAAGAAGTTGAGACCTAAATTAGTTCTTAAGACCTTTACCAAATCTCCGGAGAAGAAAGATTGAGTGGAAATGTCAAACTTCAAGTAATGTAAATCAAGTGTTAAATTGGTTAAGATTTAGTTATTCTCTTATATAATTCAAAAATTTTGGAATAAGGTTAAAAGGATTAAATCTAAGTTTCCATAAGAATATCTTTAATATGTGCACCATTCTCGCATACATACATAATGCCATGTCATCTGCATTCACACTGAGATCTTTCTGGATTAGTCCTTATCGGACTTTATTATCTCTTTATCAGAAGCCGAAGTTCTGCAAGTAGACCAGTCGAACTCCACTACCTATCCGTTACCAGGCAAGTCCAGTTTCTTGTTCATGTCCGTTGAGAATGTTTTTCAAAACTTCCCTCTTGCCTATAACATGCACAAAAACCTATTTTCTAAAGATCAAGCAATTGTTGTTTTATTTGGATCACCGGTTTTTGGGCGTGATCTTGGTGGGTGGTGAAATCCTGGAAAGGGTGCTGGAGGCACATTGGAAGGTGAATTTCATCACACGGGAAAGTCTCATATAAGGTTAATGCAACCAATGATCGATTGTACTTAAGGGCCGTCGTGATCGCGCATACCACATACCCTGTATAGGCGGGGCTGAGCTAAAGTACCCTTTACCCTAGGTCTATACTCCCCCGGAAAGAAAGACCTCAATAGTTGTATCCGGAGTATCAGCTATTGGGAAGGTGGCGCTAGCCGTTGGCTATCCACAACACGTTGTATCCGGAGTATCAACGTGAGACTGGTAGTCCTTGCCCGTAGTGCAGGACTGCGACGCGGGGTATAACCGAGCGGGCGGCGAAACGGCTCTGTGATTTGACGGTCTGGTAGTGCATGTGACGACATGAACTCCGTGACTATTGATCGTTTGTGGGTACAGTTGTGCACCTCTGCAGAGTGTATTGAATCGTGACATTGTCACTCCGTGTTCCTGGTTGGAACTGCGAACCCGGCAAGAAAGGGATTCATCAGAAATCCTAGCAGCTTGTGAGACAGGAGATCATTAGTCTCTTTAATTAAAACTTGACTCCCTTACCTTACAAAACTGCATTGCTTTTGGAGAACGTTGCCGTTCTCAGTAGATAGTGCATCAAACACCTCTTTGCTATTCCTAGACTTGTTGAGTACCCTTTGTACTCATCGCTCTATCTAATTCCTTTGAGTAGACTGTGAGCCGACGACTGAGGAGGAGGTGGTCTACGTCGAGGTCGACGAAGAAGTTCCCGAGGAGCAAGCGACGACGAAGGAAGACGAAGGCGTTGACTACTACGTCGAGTTTCGCGACGAGGGCAACATCGAGTAGAGTAATAAGTCGTAAGAGTGGTTAGGTGTAGTTAAGACTTTTGCTGTAACCAAACAATAACGGTTTTAAATTCTCCGTACTTTGGGAATGTGTTGTAAGACTTATGTTGTATTTTGAGTTTGTAAATTATGTTTGTATCATATGGACCGCTGCAATGCTCCTGTTGCGCCACCCTGTGACATCAGCCAAGATGCGTTGAATTTGCCTGTTGGAACTCTGTAGATGCTTGGTGATTAAAAGCACTATGACACCCCTGGACGCCAGCTAGCGCTCATCACGCGCCATATGGGGGGTTAGCCTGTTGAAGCAGCGCACGTTATCGGGCTTGGCTGCCCAAGCGTTCGCATCACCGTCCATCCTCCTGAGAGGCGGGAAGTCAGCGCTTCACGGAACCTGTTGCTGCTTGGGGCGTGAGGGAGCAGCCCGCCTTGCCTTTGGACACGAGCGAGCTTTGTGACCAGAAGCCCTGCAGAGCAGACACTTCGGCGGATCTCGCCAGGAGGCAATGAAGTGGGAGGGGCTGAGACAGTGGTAACAACAACCCGTGGCCTTCTCCTTAAGCAACAGCCAGAACCTGGACGGCGGAAGCGCAGCAGATTGACGGGAGTTAATGTTGTTCTTCCTGTTAGCCTTGTCGCGCCTTCCCAAGACCACCTCCCAAGGGCCGTTCGGATCATCAATACTCTCAACCTCTGGGGAGCCAGCCTGTTTATTGCCAACCGCGGCCAAAGGTATGCATTAGCATGCTGCATATCTTGATTATGAAACATGATTAGTGATTCTTGTGCAGGAAAACACAACTTGCGTGAAGCCGATGGAAGAAGAAGAAGAGGAAGAGGAGCATCAGCACGAGGATTGGCCGCTGCTTTCACAAGAGCAAGATGGCCCCTCAGCTAAGCCAACAAGTTCAGTAAAGAGCAGCAGCCTGAGATCAAGAGTTGAGCAGGAGGCATCCGGATCCGGCATCCGGTCACTGTCCTTCTCCAAGTTGTTGAGCTTCAGGATCGGAAAGGGGGCTTCCTTAGACATTGATGAACTAGCTGCTGCTGGTGATGATGCCGACGCTTGTGCAGTAAGTAGAATTGCCATGCTGCAATGCATTAATCAATGATGAGTTCATTCATGTATGCTTGCCAATTGATCGTTGCTGCCCGCACATCCCATTAAGAAGAAGAATGAGCAGCAGAAGCAGAAGCAGCAGCCTGTTTGCCGTTCGCACTCTCTACCCATGACTAGCATCAGGAGGTTCCCTCACAGCTGCAAAAAGAGAGTGGCGGACTCGAGCTCCCTGTCCAGGTTCCGGGTGTCGCCGGTGCGGCCAGAACCATCATCAAAAGAAGAAGAAACCGAGGAGGTGGGCGAAGAAGAGGCGGTCTGCCGGGTCTGCATGGTGGCGCTGTGGGAGGGGAGTGTGCTGAAGCTGGAGTGCCAGTGCAAGGGTGAGCTCGCCCTGGCGCACAGGGACTGCGCCCTCAAGTGGTTCGGCATCAAGGGCAACGCCAACTGCGATGTCTGCAGCCACGACGTGCTCAACCTCCCTGTCACGCTGCGCCGCATCCACTCGTCAGCCTCTCCTACCAATGCAGCAGTAGCAGCAGCATCGGTAGCAGCAGCTGCTGACAGTAACAACACTAGTCGAGGAGGTGGGTTCAGAGTGTGGCAGCACGGCACGCCCATCCTTGTGATCGTCAGCATGCTCGCCTACTTCTGCTTCCTGGAGCAGCTGCTGGTGGGCGATCACGGCACAGCTGCTCTCGCAATCTCCTTGCCCTTCGCCGGCGTCCTTGGCCTCTTCACCACCACCAAGATGGTGTCGAGGAGATATGTCTGGATCTACTCGGCATTTCAGTTCCTCTTCATCGTCCTCTTCACCCACATCTTCTTCAGATACGTGCGGATGCAGGCGGTCATCGCCATCATCCTCTCCACCTTTGCGGGCTTCGGCGTCGCCATCTGCGCCAACGCCATGCTCCTCCAGATCATCAGATGGAGGTCCAGGCGCCTGCCGCCATCAGACCTCGAGACCGCTCAGCCATAGCTATTCTACTGCCTAATTTGATAATTTCCATCGCCATTCACGAAAATCATTTTTTATGGTTAACCGTTGTCACGGTCGATTCCGACAACTGATTTAATGTGATTATTTGTAGTTGAAAGCTGGTTTTTCATAGGTTAAAAGCTGATTATGTTATAATTGAAACCTATAGTTAAAACCTGACTATTCCGACAGTTTTATTGACCGTTCGAGACGGTCACCCGTAAATTACATGAGTCCTATCATTCATCTCCAGTCCAGGTCATCAGATGGAGGGCCTTGAGACCGCTCGGCCTGCGCGATAGCTCCTTATATGCTGCCCAATTTCCATCATCATTCATCTCCACTCCAGCTTGCTTTGCTTTGGTATCTAGTACTTATATAGCTAGCTATCGGCTGCCTTTGTTTTCTGGGATCTTGTGTATGAATAACCCCTCTTTTTTGTATAAATATATACATGATACCGAATGAGAGCCCTTAATCCCTTTCCCTTCGAAAACGAAAACAAAAGGATGTAAGCAAAGGATCTCTTGTTTTTATTAGATTCCGATCGTTCCGTTCTCAACATACACATCCAACTGCTCAAGCTGACCACTCTACTTAACAACCGAACTTATTCCTTCTTCACCTACTGCTTTCTCCATATAAAAAAACTAGATGTATCCAACACTGCAGCACCTCAAAACCTGTAGCCAGCATTGAGTGGTTCAATGGTGTAATGCCTTACAATTCATCCTTCAAATTAACACCAGGGCTCTTCTCTCGCTCGGTCGAACTTGAGCTCTCACTGGTCTCGCCTTTTGTCGCAGGTGAGTCTGGGCGCTTCAACTTGAAAGGGATGCTAGCGTGCTTCTTAATGAACTTGTACATCTCTACCACCGTCCGGTCCCCCTCAAAAGTGATCTGCAAAGTTTAGCCAAAACAAATGAACAAATTGAATCAGTATCTTAAGACTCTTAGTAGATGCAATGCAACACCAACACAAAATATAAAAAAGTTGCCCAGTTGACTAAGGCCCCATGGTGCCTCTCGTGCCCATTTCAAGATTCACCTGTGAACTTAACTGGCTGTCTACCGGTTGCCATTCCTCACCTCAACAAATAGTGGTGAGACAAAATTGCAGGGAGTGACTAATGGAAAACCACTACAATGCCATATATATATATATATGCAAATTCGCAGGGATATAAACATTGGATCCTTTTAGCAAGGAGTCAAGGACAGATCAGCAGCTTTGAATTGTGCATTAAACATACATGTTTTAGCTGAGTTTAAGGGGTCTAGAGACAGTTTGTAAAAGATAGCACCATTGAGAAACCTCTTAAGGAGAGAGTTGAGGATACTGTGATTATGACCAGCTGAAAGACAAAATACGGTAACAGATTCATTGCTAAACAAGAAGTGAAACAACAGATTTAAGCACTTACAGGCTCAAAGCTTTTCTTCCCAGCTGGATAAAAGAGTATCGTGGGGAATCCATCAGGCTGTGACAGGAAACAAGTGTCAATTTCATATTCTGGAAAGTCTACACTGTAGTAAACGGAAAAAAAATGAGAATGTAAATTCTCCATTAATTAAAATTTAAGTAAGATAATGAAACAAAAACAGAGGTAGTTATGGGTACAGTAAAAGCCAGGCTTAAAGCTTCAGCATGTATGGAGAGGAATCAGATTCTTTGCATAACAGATCATAATCATAGTGCTACATCAAAAATCAAAGGGCACAAGCATCCCCAGGTGCTGTTTTATACTGCAACAAAATATTGTAGCACTATTTACCATGATAATGTAGCACATGAATAAACAGGTGGGGACTAAATATACTAGACATGTATATAGCACAGTCAAAGAATGGATCTATACTTTTTGTGCATTTATAGACAAATGAAACTGTGGAAACTTGAGTGAAGAAAGCATTAACATAACTTCCACATGCTACACAACCAGCAATGTTTCATATCGTGCATGCCTCTCAAGTTTAGGAAGTAATATCCAGTTTAAAGAAAACACTAGGGAAACTGCCATAGCCAACAGATAGCGACACAGACCTTGGCACGAGGATGCTCGTTAGTTGTGCCATCCATTTTGGCTATTACAAGGGAGTCGATGCCGCAGAGATGCTTGGCTAGCTTGTTGTAGGTGGGCTCTAGTGACTGACAATGCCCACACCATGGTGCATATATCTGCATCCAAAATGACATGGCGTTATGGACAACAAATAATTTTTATTTTCTCAACTACCTGGCAAGAACATACCTCCAGAAGGACATCTTTTGATTCATCCAAAACTAACTGATCTAGATTCTTGCCAACAACAATTTTGACATCCCCATCATTCTGCACAGGAACACAAAGAATGTCTCATTGTTGTATAAATAATGATGGAGAAAGGAGACATCAGATAATTCTCAAGACTCACATATTCAGGTATTGGTTCAGATTTATAGAATGGTGTGAGCTTGTCCTCCAAGAAATCTTGAGCAAATCTCTGGGTATTAAAAAAGGGAGCAAGACAATGTTATATTTTTCCTTTTGTTTGAAGGAACATTATAATTTCTTGAACAATGATCGTTGACTCCCTCCTCCCCAGCACTAACAGAACCAAGATTTTCAATCTACATATTGTACAGTACAAGCAGAAAAACACAATGGTCAAAAAGCACAACATAAATCAAATGATGATCACACTGCTACGATTGTACTTCTAGTTGAATGTCTGGGCATATTTCAGCAATTACCTTAATGTTATGCAGTGACATTTCACCACCAAGGAAAAATTTCTTAGCATCTTCATTCCCAGTGTAAGCAAGAACCTGCAAAGTCATAGATCAGAATGTACAGTAAATAATTAAATGAGCATAAATATTAAATCAAAATCAAATTGCTGCATTCTAAGTCTGTGCAATAAATCAACATGCAAACAAAGAAAACGAAAATGAGGCATTACTGTGGTTTCTTGTCCAGTAATACCAAAGTAATTGGCAACTGGTTCACCAACTTCCTTATTATCTCGCTCCACAAAGACAAATAAAAGCTGCAGTAGAGACACACACCTCATCAGTGCTTAGTAATACGCACGAACACGGCAACAAACGCATGAGTTACAAGGAAAATAGCAATGAGTTGGATACAGAATTCGAGCATAGCACATGGAACAAGATAAGGAAATAGTACATTTCAACCAAAAGAATTACCTTTCCCTTGAATGGTTTTGCTGCTTCCTTAAAGATGGGCAGAAATTGTGAGGACTCGTTTGCAACAGCAAATAGTAAAATCTGATTTGCAAAGTAGAACACAGAAGATCAGTAAAGGAATAATAGATGGGTCAACAGTGTGGGAAAATGTAAAGAATAGATCCCATGGCAGAGAACATGACATACTTGCTTCTTGATTGGATTATCAAAAATGGAAGGGGCAGTCTCCTGTGTAAGGGTGGTGATCAATGGAAGCTTGTTTGCAGATACAAAAGCGGCAACGGCAGATGCTCTGAACTCACCATCTGCATGATGCACAATACATTATATCCAATTTAACAGTCAATCCCTGTATAGAAACAGAAAGAAAAGGCTGCTGCTGAAAGCTAGAGTAACTTAGAGATGAATATACCATATATGGTCAATTTCTCCTCCTCTTTCTTGAGCAAGACTAAAGACGGGCGCTTTGCTGCCAGGTCAATGTGGAAAAGCTTAGCTACGTCAGGATTGGAAGTCTGGTAAAAGTTGACAGTATCTTCCAGCCTTGAAGCAGCAGCAAGCTCATCACTGTGAGCACCCTATAGCATTTGGAAACAAGACAGAATAATTCTTATACTATATACTATAGTCTCCAATAGCTAAACATACAAGCGCATCTTCGACCATTACAATCGCTATTTTATCTATTGAGTAAAGAATCAGGGCATGGCCCTTGCGCTGAGATAAAGAGCTGCAACGTCTATTGGGTCTGAAATGTAGTATTTGAGCATCTTGTCTTAAGAAATGAAATGAATGGTTTGAACAAGTGTAGTGTAAGCAAGGTTTTTGCTTGTTGCTTAAAGAGTAGTATTTGGGTTGACTTGATTGCAAATAGAACGTGGTAGGTAGCGTACCGATAGGCAGTCGAGGAAAGCAAGAACGGCCTTGTCCTCCCCGGTGAGTATCTTCTCGGCCTCGTCGACGGTGGTGATGTTTTGCACCCCAGGACCCAGCTTCTTGTTGATCCAAGCCACGATGGCATCCCTGGAGCATTATAATTAGTATATAATATGGAGGCGACGATCTGGGAAGTGGGGGGAACTGGTGACTTACTTGGTTCTTTCACCAGTGTAGTCTTTGGGGACGCCGTCGATGAAGAAGAGGATGGTGGGGAATCCCTGGACATCGTATTTCTGGGCGAGATCGGTGTCCTCGGTGGCGTCGACCTTGGCGAGGGCGACGTCGTGGGGCTGGGGCTGGAGGGCGAGGTGGGAGGCGGCGGCTGCGTAGTCCGGGGCGAGCGCCTGGCAGTGTCCGCACCAGGGGGCGTAGAACTCGACCATGACGTGGCGGCGAGAGGCGAGGAAGTCGGAGAAGTTGGCGGAGGTGAGGAGGAAGACGTGGGTCTCATCGATCTCGCCTTGGTCTTGGCCTTCCTGGTTGTCTCCGAAGAGCAGGTCGTCGTCGTCGTCGTCGTCGTCAGGGGAGCCCTCTTGGAGCCATCCGTCGGGGTCGTTGGCGGGGATGTCGTCGGCGTTGTCGATGATGTAGTCGAGGTCGTCGTCAGGGGCGTGGGCGGAGGCGGAGGAGGCTGAGGCGAGGAGGAGGAGGAAGGGGGAGGAAAGGAGGAGGAGGAGGAGGAGAGATCGGGGGGACAGCATCACGATGGCCGCCGGAAACAGTGGATCGGAGCGAGTGAGAAGAGAGTCAAGTGGCGGTGTATTTGAGAAGAAAGGGCAGAGAAAAAGGGATGTGGGGGGCGGGGACCGACGCGCGCGCTGCGGCGAGGGGCGTTGCGCCCCTCGCGAGGTGTTTGGTGTGCTTTTCCGTACCTTTTTACTTAAATAAGCTCTAGCCTAACTAAACCACTAGCTTTTTAACAGTTTTTACTAAGATAGTTATAGATTTTATAGTGTAAATTTAGCTATTTAGAAAAACTACTTTTTACCAGCTTTTTACAATATGTTCAGTGTTCATTTTCTGGTTTGGATCAACCAAAAGTCATATGTTCACTTTCCCATAGTTATAGTAGTTTTTTCAAATAGCCAACCAACGATAGCTTTGTCAACAGTTATATCCCAACCAAACAGTCCCTGAGGTTGCCCTATCCATGGTTGCTCTGCACAGGCCAGCTCAGCATGCCACCACCGCCTGAGTTGATGATCTATAACAGGGCATACCTACCATGTTGGCAGACTCTTCGACTTTTTCATGTCTTTAGCCACATTGTCAGACTCTTTTACTTTTTCATATTATGTAGAGTCGATTGACTATGTTAGTAGACTCTTCTATTTTATACAATATGTTATTTCTTAAATTGACTCTACACGAATACAGCATTGTACAAAAATAATGAGGTTAGCTCTAAAGCTTTTATTTTTTATAGTCTAGCTCTTCATGAGGAGTCAATTTCATTCTCTCTCTTTCTTATCTCTCTTATACCTCAGCAATTATCTTATATGGTAAAACAAAGAGTCCGCTAATGTTATGCCTTTTTACACCTTACTCATATATATATTCAGATCCCGTATTTGGGGATAGGTGGCAACTACGGTTTTCAAAGCACTTTGTGGCGACGCCACTTGCAGGCCTTGGTGCAGCATCTATGCAGTCCTTCTTCTGCAGCCGGTTCACTGGAGGCGTGAAGAAGTTATGCGACGGAGCTACCAAAACATTGAAAAAGATGACCTCTGTGGATTTTAGGCCCCGTTTGGATGTAAAATATTTTTAGAGTTTTTTTGGAATACCATGATTTTCTAAAAAACTTTAGTTTTAAATACGTTGAGGTGTTTGGTTACAAGAGATTCCATAGTTTTATAAACCATGGTATTTACAATACTATGGTATTTTTGGAGCATTAAAAACTCCACTCAAACCTCTTTTGTAAAAAAACTGATAAAACTATTGCTCATTCCCCTTGTTAGCTCGCTCTCCTCGCTCTCGTTCTCCTCTGCTCTCTCCTCTAGCTGCTCCGGTATCATCTTCTCTACAACCATTGAGAAGGAAAATCATGTTGCCATATGTGCCGGTATTGGAGTAATTGTTGATGTCGTGATTGAACTAGAACACATGGCATTGAACTGTCCCCAGATTTGCTTGCCTAATTTTGGATCGGTTCATTCTTCTTTACTGTTACTCACTCTATTCTTTCTATTCATATTGTTCTAGACATATATGCATCACAACAAAGGACGATTCAAAGCTTTCACGGCTTCACGTTATTCCAGCATTTTACCTAGTTGATTTGTACTGACACGCAAGCAGCTAACCAAATGCACTTAGGCCATTCACCGCATGCAATCTTGCTTAAATATTACTATTACGACGGACAGACTTCAAAGCTTTGACATAAAAAAGTACTCTAGTGAATACTACAACTGCCAAACGCACCTCTAGTTTTTTCAATACTACAAAATACTGTGGTATTCACAAACTGTGGTATTTCGTGATCACAACATCAAAAACTGTGGTTTTTAAAATACTTTGCATCCAAACATAGCCTTAGTGTTTTTTTTCTGTTTGTTTCAGTGGTCATTTGTATAAACTGGCCAGCTGTCCTCGTTACTAGACCATGGAGGCGCGCGTTGCGGTGCCCGTTGCTAAATAGATAATAATCGAAGAAACGTAGGAGGTATGTATATAAGAAGTTTTTTTAAAAAGCAAAAACTTTTTAGTCGAATGGATATTGCCTGGATTTGCCAGGCTATGTACCCGACATGGAATAGCATATTTTCAATTGGGAAAGAGTACAAAATATTCATTTTTTGTAGCAGTATAAAATCTATGTATGTAAGAAGCCTTGCAAAATCTGCAAATTTTAGTTAAATGGGCATATCAGAATTCATCAAGCTATGCATCCAGATGGAATAACAAACTTTCCACTGGAAAACCCAATAAACAATCCATCTTTTGCAACGAAAACCCCAATTCCCCCTCTCAAAAATCATAGTGGAGTTATGCAACGGAGCAGACAGAAAAAATGAATGGAAGTAAGGCGTTGTAATACCAAAACAATTCCTATACAAGATTAAGGTTCTAGGCTAAAACGGATTTCACTATCATTTGTGGAAGAATTAGTTGGAGAGGCTAATAAGATCAAGAAAAAGCTACTTAGAATACCCACAAGGTTTAATAGAGCCTATAGAGCGATAAGAGTACTGCTACAGCAAAGCCTTAGAGGTTCTCACAGGATATAGGCCATTGAATTGCTTTGCATGAAGCGCCTCAAAGTGCACCTGTCAAGGAAAGAGCATTTAGAGTTTTTTAATTCAAAACAATGAATAAAACAAGCTTTCATGGTCAAGACCACTCTCTGATGGTGGCTCTTGAAACCTA
Source organism: Stipa capillata (assembly GCA_019208055.1). Classification (NCBI taxonomy): domain Eukaryota; kingdom Viridiplantae; phylum Streptophyta; class Magnoliopsida; order Poales; family Poaceae; genus Stipa; species Stipa capillata. Next base: position 555,203 of record JAGXJF010005405.1, read on the forward strand.
AGACCATGCTGACCTTTGCCCATGCTGCACTGTTGTACCGATTGCCATTTTGCTATACAACTACGATACCTTTGATTCTAGTTGTCAGCATGTAGGCCCCCCTAAATCCCAGTTCCTTCTGAAAATCCTGTCAAAATCTACAACCAATAGGGTAAAAGTAGTATCATTAAGATAGCTACAGACCTGATAGAACATAACACTAAATATATGTTCACTTTTTTTTCTGATCAAGCAACATGAATACATGATACTAAAAAATGTGAAAGAAAAGGTGATAAAGTGAAAACAATGCTTGCTCAACCTGAATATAAAACATTGGATTGACCTATATGTATAAACACATGAATACATGGTACTACAAAAATAAAAATAAAAGCAGTACAGTACATCTAGCATAATCCAGCATCACCTTATGAAGTTGTAACACAAATGCAAATACAAGATGGCGATATAAATACGAAACTGCTTCTGTATAGGAAACTATTGTTGCAAGCAGCAGCAGACACTACTCCATATTTCCATGACAGCTAGCCTGCTACTCATGGTTCTACACCCAATCAATTAGATTGATCAGGTAAGGGATCTTGCTAGCAGCAAAGAAACCATTCTAAGGAATCATCCTCTAATGAAAAATAGCAAAGTTTCTGTTGGTCGCAGAAAAGAAACTGAAAATATGAATCACTGAAGGAAATATTTTCCAGTGACCAAGGATACGCGTGTATACACATAATAACTAATCAACAATGTGCAATAGTGTTTTAGAAATATGCAAACTGCGGAGTTGTAACAAGCCATATGCAAATCAAGGTTGGAGTATTTTGACACAAGAAGGAAGGAATATGCAGTACATAAATCAAATTTCAGACCAGCTCATCTAAAAATGGAGCCTCTGATAGCAGAGACCTGTAAATTGGGGGTTCATACTTCCCCTCTATGTTGCTTTCTTGAGTGTTTAACAATGCAATCTTTAGATGCTATCAGCATGTGTAACCAGCTAGGTTCTCTCACAACAAACAACCTATGCACAAATAAAATCATACTACAGATTGATATACAAATAAAGGTACCATTAGATGAAAAGAAACTTCCAAGATCAACATATGTTCTAGCCAGTAATTTGATCAAATAACAGTACCTAGTCAAGGCCATAATGCCCAAGTGTGTTTGTTGCATCTCTTAGCTAAACCTCTTTCTGGTGTTATAAGTCATCATCTTCAATCTCTTTATGCTGGTCAAGCTAACACAATTGCGCAGGTAAATCTTGCTCAACTGGTTGTACAGATCAGGAACCAAAGGAAAATAAAATGTACAACTAAAATGCAGGAGAAACCTCAAACCTGTACTTTGTTAGAAAACTGGATTTCATGAAACAAACGAACAAGGGGGCAGAGCAAAATCACCTGATCTTAAGTTGCCCAAGACACCACCGCCGAGAGGCATATAATGCGGCGAAGACCTCGATGGACTTAGCAATGGTGGAGGCGAGGAAGACCGTGACATTTCAGAAGAATCATCAAGATAGTTCATACCAGGTATATGAAAGATAACTAATAAAAATCAATTTTTGTAATTTTAGTAAAGATTTTCAGTTCTCGATGAATCTTGCATTGTGTGCAATGTATACGCCGGTGGGGCTGCCTCCCATTATTAGTGGCCCTGGCCCTCCTAAGAATGTAACCAAATCAACATTTTGTGATTTAAGTATAAATGAATGGTCCTTTTGTAGAAACTTGAGTGAATTAGAAGACTATTGTGTCCTGACTCCTGAATAGTGCTTGATTAGGTTCATAGATAGTCAGATCAGCTAGGGAGAACTAAAACCATGCCGATATCCGGTATATATATATATACCTAACTCATTACTGCCAATGAACAAATCTGTGCATTCTAGGTTTCCCGAATAATAATTCTGGTAAGGCGCATTAGTGTCAAAAACGAAAATAAGATAAACATGGTTCTACTCGATAGTTGCACAGTTTCAGTGACGGAGCTAGAAAGCTAGCGAGTCCAACACAAAAATCTAGACTGTGTTTGTGACATCTCCTGCGCCGATTCCCACTCACTCGCTGGTCTACTGGAGACTGTGGGCCTTGTGGTACACATCGTCACTTTGCTCTGCCTACTCTTTAAGTTCTTATAAAAACCAATTTCTGTAATTTTAGAAGCCAAGCCAGTTTAAAGAAATGCAACATACGTAGTTATTAACAAACTAACCTTCACAGCTAACATCTTGCTTGAGAACAACTTCTCCTAGTTCTTGATTTCTCCACATCTCTTCCTTAACATATAATGCTAGCGTGCCTCAAAAGCTTATCCTACTTCCCCCAGCAGAATGATGGCGAAACCTGCGGCAAGGGAATCGAGGCTCACAGACAAAACCTCAAAAATTGAATGAGAAGATATAACTTTTAAGTGTAGGACTGATAGAAAAACCAGTCTCCATTTCTCAACCAAAAAAAAACTTCACGCTATACTGAGTTTACTAAAGGAAACTTCAGTTGGTCATCAAACTCCCTGTTCATGCTATACTTAATGCAAAAATTCACACTTCGAATTTGCATAGCTTTGGCACTCCAGAAAATACCTGATATACACTTACAGTATGAATTTTTGCTATGGATGATGCAAGGAGCCAGACAAATCCCAATTAGAACTACGATAGAAAATAATTTGAATAACAGGAGAACAAGAGTAACATAACAAAATTATTTGCAAAACATGCAATCCAAAATCTGTCAAATCACCAAAAAATACCAGTGCAAAACATACGAACTAAACAATGATCTAGTTTAAACTAATAATAGTTGGCACACAAGTCAAGAACAATTCATTGAGTTAAACTACAACAACAGTGCCAATGGCTATAAAAAAAACTCCGGCAATGCAAATCCATCAGTATGAAATGGCTCAAACACCAGAATATTAGGTAGAAAATGAAGTGTGGTGTTGGATTCATGGGATCAAAATGGTAAATCTACTACAATATGCAAAAGAGAAATGGTCTGAGTTGTTCATGCCTGTTGATTACGGAAGGAGACAAAACCATAACCTCTGGATCGTCCGGTTTTATTGTCCCACATGAGTCGAGCATCACTGATCATAAATGACACAAATGAACAACTGAAAAGCTACAGCAAAACAAAAGTAGTAGAAATAAAGGCAAAAACTGATTTCCAAAAGGTGTCATGCTATATTCTTATAGAGTAACAAGAGATATACTTGATACAGATATAAGAAATTCCACCGTTTGAATAGCAAGTCAGAATTGCAAAGCATAGGCTGTAGATACAAACTTAAGGTATGTATCAACATGTTATAAAGAACTCAGAACTTACGAACAAGAAGGATATGTTGAGAAACAGGCATAAAGAGTTGCATCATTCACTTCAGAACTTAAATCAGCAACAAAAATATGGGAATGGCCTGGAATAATTCAATGGGCACAGTTAACCAAACAAGAATTAGAAAACGAAGAAAAGATACGTGAAGGTTTTTTAAATAATTCTCTCATCAGATGTATCCTCCCTCTGTGTACACTGGAACTTACATGTGACGCCCATGAAGGGTCACGATTGCAAGAGCTGCTGACCTCCGATCATAGTAGCCAACAAACCCAAAGGAAGACTGTAAGAAAAAAAGAGATAATTCTTGTCAAATAGATGAAAACTGACTGACAACAGTAGGCTTTAACTGATTTAGCAACATGTTCTACACACTAAAAAAACACGAGTATTGAAGTCCAATTAACATGTTCATGGCAAGTATATAAAGGGCAGCTATGTGCTAAATTACATTAAGAATCTTGGAATATCAAGACATGGGCATTCTCTAATTTTCATCAAACCTCGGGCTCAGCAAAAGGGGTGCATGGCCATGAGCCATCAAAATAATTTAAAGGTGAAACCCCTTAGGAACAATCATTTCTGATGTAACATTGCTAGTATTCTTCAACATTAGGGTGTGGAAGTGCACCTTCTCTTTCCGAATGAGCTTGCATCTTTCCACGAGGCCAGAGCTGTGGAAAACTTCAATCAGAAGGCTCTCAGTGACATTAGGGTGTACATTTCCCACATACCTAGTTCGCACAGCATCGTGAATTAAAATCAGATTCCAAGAGGCATTATTCAATAAAACTTGTAGATATGGAACAACCATATTTATATGATGTACTAATTACTACAGAGTAGAAAATTTGGCACCAGCCTCAATGATAAACTATGTGTGACCTAAATTTGACCACACTTGTTAAAGTGTGCAATTCCACATTGATTTTTAAAATCAAACCACAGTTGCATAGTTAAACGGGGAAAAGAAAAGGTAAGCTGTAAATCACATATTGAGGTGAAAAGACTGAAAACAGAAAAGAACACCGAAAGCACTCACACACCGCGACATGTGGATGGATCAAACCCAGGTGGGAGATTGCCATTTGAAACAGGCTCCATTTGCAAAATGGAAAATGTAAAAAATAAAAAAGAAGATACAAACTGATGCCAAAACAAGTTGAGGAGGAGCAAAGCAAAAGAAAATAAAAACACATATAGGTAATGATAAAATATAGCTAGAATGTAATAGTCAAGAAAACCCAGTTCTTCTGTGCTCTAGAACAACCAAAAGCAACAACAACAGCTGCTCAATTTCACAGAAGAAACTCCAGCTATCAAGCCAAAACCTGCTCTACCGCAATGAATCAACAAGACACACTTAACCAAGAGGGCCAACCCTAGGAAATGATGGGGAATGCACAGAGCAAAGAACAATCTCGCGAGCACCACAAGCAGATCAGCGTGCATTGCTATGTCCCAATGGCGAACAGACAGATAGATCAAGGACCGAGGAAACAGAGGGCGACCTGGGTCATGGCCGCGGCGGCCGCGGCGGCGGCGAGGACACCAGACTGGTACTGCTGCTGTTGCTGTAGCGCCTGCTGCATCAGGAGCTGCTGCTGCTTCTGTTGGCTCCCGCCGGCGCCATTCATCTCCTCCTCAAAGCGACCAGCCAACCATGGCAATATCCCAAGCAGCAGCAGCAAAGGAACGTGGATACTGAAGCAACGAAGCCCTTCTCAACGCGGGGTGCGACGGCCAAGGAAGCCTCCATGAGTCCATTTCCTCAAGCTTCTCGGGAGCTGATTTGAGGTTGTGCTACCTCGCTCGGGTCACGTCCCGCAGTCGACTCGATGTCGACCCACCAATGACCCCATCCCTCGATTGGGGTTGAACGACCCTGGGTAATGGAACGTGGCATTGACCCGCATGCCTGGCTACTATGGGCCAAGATTACCAAACAGGATGAGATGATCCAAAATACATTCAAGATGGAACTCCATTTTTGTTCCAATCAAACCAGGCATATGGCCTCTTAAAAAACAAACTTTGTGGTTCGTACTGTTTGATGTGTGCGCATTATCAACATCTAAATAAGGGGAACTCATAAGAGCAGCATATCTTACCACTACATAATAATCAAACTGCACAAAAAGGGTAAAAAAAAACATTAATATTAACTTTCCTATTGTCCTGTGCATAAAGACTTGAGCTCATGAAACCGGCACCACAACAAGCAATTACTCCCAACAAAACACAAAAGTATAATCTTTTTTTCTCCTAGAAGAATCAGAAGTAGACATATCATAAACAAGCACAGCAAGAACAGATTATTTCATACTATTCAAGCCAAAAAAACCTGATGTAAAAGATATTTCAAAAACAAATATATGAATAAAAGGCTTAAGATGACCAACTTTCCCCTCCAATCCACGAGAGAATCAGAAAAAATATAAAACACAGGATACTTCTCCAAGATCGTTCTGTTCAGCACTGTTTTAAACTTTCCGTTGTCTTAGTTCACCAAATATGCCTCAGAGCAAATTTATGATACTGTCCGACGCATCGAAATTAGTACAGTGAAATCACTAACTTCAAAACATAGCCTCACAACATCAACTTCTTTGTCCTGTTCAAATGCATTAGAGGAAACTAACCAACAATAATCTTCTGCTATGAATACCCTAGCACTTGATTTCTCTTCTCCCGCACAATGTGTATCCACTCACCCAAACACCCGTTGATGAGACACTACAGCTCCTCTCCAGTGCTAGCAACCACATTCAAGACAACAAGCAAGAATCTGAACTTTTTTGTGGTGAAGTACACAACCAAATAGCACAAATAAAGCATAAATACCCTACAAGACGACATATATCATCCATTCTTTGCATATCCCATGTAAGCACCCTCACCAGTCACCAGAACACCAAACTGCAGAAACCCCACGCAATAACCTCGCAAGATCAGATATTTCCATCAATTACGTATGTCCACACTCATGAACTACGAAATCTCTCAACCCGAAACACCAAATTCCCCACGAATCCAAGAAACAACAGCACATCACAATTCACAAACAGGGACAACAGGGTTAAGGCTAAGAACAGTGAAAAATCCCGGCACAATTGCCCGCACCAACCACCGAATTACACAAACGAGCGACAAATTCCGAAGGATCTCAGTAAGAATTCAAGATCACGTGCAGTGCTAGACCATTACAAGTAACAGGGAGGGAGAAGGACGCACCAGTATCGCATTTGCTTGCACCCGGAACACTTCTTGGTGCTGACGCGACCGCACTCGGCGCAGGGCGACACCTCCCCGCCGGCAGCCGCCTGCTCCTGGTCCATGGGCTGCTGCTGCTTCCCCTGAGGCGACATCGGGTAGGCGAGCGCGCTGTGGTGGTGGTGATCGTCGTACGCGGTGGCAAACCCGGCGGCGTCGACGACGAAGTACCTCGACGCGGCGCGGCGCACAGCGGCGACGGCCGTGGTGAACAGCACGAGCCCGAACACCGCCGCCTGGATCACCGCCGAGAAGTCGAGTCCCAGTCCAGTACCAGCACCGCCGCCGCTGCCGCTGCCTCCCCCCAGCATCTAATATAGCTGCCACCAGCTAGGGTTAGGTTAGGGTTCCGCGCCCGGCCACCGCCGCCACGGACAATCCGCGCCGAATCCGACCCGAGCCCGGATCGGAACGCAGCGAGCCCGAGTCCGACCCGCGTCGCCCGTGCCGCACCGCCAGCCAAACACCGCGCCACAGTCCTAGCCGGAGACGGAAGGGGGAACGAAACCGCTGCCTGTCAAGCCCGAATCGATTCCAGGGAGGAGATCGACGGAGCGACCGGGTTTTGGGGAATTCGGCACTGGTGCTAAATACGGAAATGGAAAGAAGACCTAGCTAAATTACGCAAGAGAGATACTGGAATGCTTTCTTCTTGTTTTCTTCTTACGGTCGACTGGGTATATATATACCCGAGTTTGGAAATTACAGCAGGCAATTACAGCAGAGAGTACTTTGGTAATTAAAATGAGTCTGTTTAGTGGCTGACGACAATAGCCTTACAGATACACTGCATCCGCTAGTTCTGTGCCGTTCGATGCTCTGTATACGTTGGTCTTCGGTCCTGACAATGCCGCCCTCTTGAGTCAGTCCTTGTCCTCAAGGCTGAAATTGAGGAAAGGTATTCCGCAAGAACGAAACATCCTCCCAGGTCGCATCTTCCGGCCCCAAATTGGTCCAATGAATGAGCCATTGAGCTATTGGCAAGCTTTTGCGCTGCACAATACGCCTGTCCAAGACCGCGAAAGGAGTAGTCTTGATTTTACCATCATCAGTAACCAGAGGAACATTAGGAAGGGGAACAGCTTGACTGCCGACATGCTTCTTCAGCTGGCTAATGTGGAAGACAGGATGGATGAGGCAATCGTCAGGGAGGTGCAGTTTGTAGGCGACCTTACCAATGCGCTCCAAAACTTTATAAGGCCCATAATATTTAGAGCGCAGTTTTAATGATCCTCGTAAGCCGAAGGCATTCTGACGGTATGGTTGAATCTTCAAGTACACAAAGTCACCAACATCCAATTGGCGTTCCGAGCGCAAACGATCAGCAAAGAGTTTAATGCGGTTCTGAGCATTCTGCAAATTATGCTTGAGATTCTTGAGCATTGCTTCCTTTTCGGTGACCGTGAGTTTAGCAGCTGAAGAAATGGTGCTGGGCAAACTGAATTCACCAAGTAGAGGAGGAGAATAGCCATAAAGAGCTTCAAATGGTGAAACCTGCAAGGAAGTGTGATACGTTGTGTTGTACCACCATTCAGCTAATGATAACCAGGAGGACCATTTCTTTGGTTCCTGAAAAACCATGCTGCGCAAATAAGCTTCCAGACATTGATTGACACGTTCGGTTTGTCCGTCTGTTTGCGGATGATAAGAGGTGCTAAACCGGAGAGAAACGTGTAACGCCTTGAAGATTTCCTGGTACAAGGTGCTGGTAAAGATGCGATCCCTGTCCGAAATGATCACGGCAGGTAGCCCATGTAGTCTGAATATATTGTCAATGAACAGCTGGACCACAGTCTCGACTGAATAAGGATGTGACATCGCAATAAAGTGAGCATATTTAGTGAGCCTGTCCACAACCACTAGGATCACCTCTTTCCCATGAGAATTTGGCAAAGCCTCAATAAAATCCATACTGATACAGGACCAAGCCATATCAGGAATGGGTAATGGATCAAGTAAGCCTGCAGGGTGAGTATGTTCGACTTTGGTCAATTGACAAACAGGGCACTCATTCACATATGTTTCGATGTGTTTCTTCATGTTCGGCCAGTAAAAAATCTTCTTGACACGATGGTAAGTGGCCCGGATCCCTGAATGACCTCCCAAGGCAGAATTATGGAGAGAGGCGAGAATCTGTTTCCGGAGCTCAGTTGTTGCGCCGACATAAAGTCTATTGCCATACTTGATGAGTCCATCTTTTAATGTAAAGAGAGGGGATGGGCTAGTATCAGCAGCTATTTTAGTGAGGAGCTTACCACTATCAGAATCCCCTTGATACGATAATTTGACATCAGCAACCCACTCAGGTGTGAATGTGGTCAGAGAATGACAGCTGGGAGAGGAGGAATCCCTGCGAGATAAAGCATCCGCAGCAGCATTTTCTTTGCCCCTTTTATACTCAATAGTATAGTCGAATTCCATGAGCTTCAGTAGTAACTTATGCTGAATGCCTTCGGTAAGCTTTTGAGTAGTCATGAACTTCAAGCTTTGTTGATCAGTTCTGATAATCAAGGTATTGCCAAGGAAGTAATGTCTCCATTTCTTCAATGCCTCAAGGATAGCAATAGCCTCCTTTTCGTATACTGACTGAGCTGCAGCTTTAGGGCCCAATGCTTTGCTAAAGTAAGCCAGTGGCCGGCCAGATTGCATGAGAACAGCACCAATACCCGTACCACATGCATCAGTCTCCAAAATGAACGGCTGAGAGAAGTCTGGTAAGGCAAGTACTGGGCAAGAGGTCATGAGCTGTTTGAGATGGTTGAAAGCTGCAGTATGCTCAGGTTGCCAAACAAAGGCTTGTTTCTTCAGTAGGTCATGAAGGGGCCGACAGATTTTTCCATAATCTTTGACAAAGCGCCGGTAGTATCCGGTTAATCCCAGAACCCCACGCAATTTGGAGACTGAAGGAGGTTGGGGCCACTTGAGAACGTCCTCAATCTTTTTGGGATCAGTTGCCACACCGGCACCCGAGATGATGTGTCCTAAATAATCGACTTGAGCTGTGGCGAACATACACTTGGAACGTTTGGCAGTGAGCTGATGCGAGCGCAAAGTACGCAGAGTAGTTTCCAAGTGGAGGAGATGATCCACATGACAACGGCTGTACACGAGGATGTCATCAAAGAACACCAGGATAAACTTTCTAAGATAAGGCTGGAAGATCGTGTTCATCAGATTCTGAAAGGTAGCAGGAGCATTTGTAAGCCCAAATGGCATGACTAAATATTCGTAATGGCCCATGTGTGTTTTAAAAGCTGTTTTGGGGATATCAGCCGTATTCATGCGAATTTGATGGTACCCAGAGCGTAAGTCCAATTTACTGAACACCGATGCCCCATGTAATTCATCCAAAAGATCCTCAATGACCGGCATGGGAAATTTATTTTTGATGGTAATGGAGTTCAGCTGGCGATAATCGACGCAGAGACGCCAACTCCCATCTTTTTTCTGAACCATGACGGCAGGGGAGGAAAATGGACTGAGGCTGGGCCGGATCTCCTCTGATTTCAGGAGTTGTGAAATGATCTCTTCCATTGCTCCCTTTTGGTAGTGAGGAACACGGTAAGGCCTGAGATTTGGAGGTGCAGCTCCAGGTTGCAGTGTGATGGTGTGATCACAGCCTCTGTGAGGGGGTAAACCGGAAGGATCAGCAAAAACGTCAGAGTACTGATGAAGCAGAGCCTGAATGTCCTCTGGAAGAGGGCTGGGCGGCACAGGTTGATCAACATCTAGCTGGTTCACTTGTAGGAAGAATCCCATAACTTCTTTCGCCATCAGTTTCTGCATAGCTTCAGGGGCCAGCAGGCAGTGTTTGGACGAGATGGTGTGATCAGTAAGGGTAAGAGGCACACCATTTTTGGTAATGGTAAGAGTTCGCTGCTTCAAGTCGAGGGAAATAGGGCTGAACGTGTAAATCCAATCAATGCCCAAGATAATGTCATAGCTTTTGAGTTGTAGAACCTTAAAAGCAGAGAGGAATTTGTTCCCCTGAATAAGGTAAGGTGTTGCAGGCACCACCAGATTGGAAAGCAGTTGTCCTCCTCCAGCCACAGCTACTGTCCGTGTTGCACCTTGTTGCATTGGGCAATCACTCTTGACGGCAAAGTCATAATTCATGAAAGTATCTGAGCTCCCACTATCCACCAATGCCACAGCCTGTTGTCCTCCTAAATTCAGAAGCAAAGAGAAAGTAGTAGGGCCAGGTGTGCCATTCAATGCATACGAAGACAGTAACATCAGCTCCCCGGTAGGAGTAGAGTTGTCTGGTGTATTTGGAGCTGTGTGGTACACTTGTTCAGATGGCCCGAGTAAGTCAGGTTCCGGTGTGTCTGAGGTATCGTCGTCCAATTCTTGCAGGATGTGCAACGTTTTGCCTTGCTTACAACGATGCTCACGCGACCAGGGTTCTTTGCAGTACCAACAAGTGCGAGCTGGTCGACCCGGAACAGCAGGTGATTGAAGCTTGTCAGGAGGAACAGGCGAGTCGCTTTTGGACCCAGTTGGTTTGAATGACATAGGAGCAGCACTCGGCCGTGGTTTCGAAAACCCCCCAGAGGAAATGACACGTTTGGCAGCCGCAGCTTTCTCGTACACCTTTGCATACCAATACGCCTCCAGAATGCCGCGAGGACGTTGCCCACTAACATCATGTTTAATGTCAGGTCGCAGTCCCCCAATAAAACAGCTCATAAGGAAAGCTTCTTGTAGATACGGGTGATCACGTTTGACCAAAGCAACACACTCCTCAAATTGATCAATATAAGTAGCGACTGAAGAATATTGTTTAATGTTTTTCAGCTGATCCACGGCTTCATACACGGTAGCTTGAGTAAAACGGTCGGCAATCATATGACAGAATTGCTGCCAAGTCATCATCTGCCACGGAACACAAATGTTCTTCAGCCAAGTGTTTGCTCGACCGGTGAAATGTCCAGTAGCCACATTGACCCATTATTCATATGGAGTGCCAGCCATATCAAAGAACTTCTCACATTGTTGGAGCCAGCCGATGGGATTGTCACTCTCAAACAAGGGAATCTCTAAACGAGGTCCTTTGAGAACAGCATCGGGCTGCAAGGATGTGCCAGCCAGGTGTGGAGAACGAGCATACTCAGGGGCTTGGACCCGAATGGAGTGATGCAATGGTGGTTGTAGAGGTCCCAGATGAATGTACTGGCCAGTAATTGTGTTGAAGTAGGACTGGGCTGGAACAGGTGGAACTGCTGGGACATGGAGCAGTCCTTCATCAGGCAAGGTGACAGCCACTGGTATTGCCGGAACCGGGTTAGGATATTGGTGTGGTGGTGGAAAATCGTTCGGCAGAGGTGAAGGTGGAAAACGAGTTGGAGATGGTATCTCGCCGGAGACAGGTTTGTCGGACAACAGCCCGGATGGATGAACGGAGACGGACACACCATCAGTGAGAATAGCAGATGTAATGGTGGCCCGTTGCGACACCGGCCGGAGGTCAGGCGTGTGAGAAAATCCGCGCAATTCACATGGGATAGGCGTCTGGGTCAGAACAGAGTGAGGCACCACAGGAGACGCCGGAAGAAACGTCGGTTGTAGAGACGGAGGAGGACAGACAGAGATACCGGCCTTGGTGTCGGATGGAGGAGCTGAGATTGGTGATGGTGGAGAGATGAGACGCTGCATCATCGCTTCCAGCGCATCCACGGTGACCATGCTCGTTTTAATGGCCTGAATATCTGCCGCGGTACCCTTGAGATCAGCAATGTCCACGCGAACCTCCATCATCTCTGCTTCTAAACGCTCAATGGCTGCTTGAGCATCGAATGAACCAGTGGTTCCTGCCGCCGCCGCTGCTTGGTTCCTAGTCACCCCCATCGCGAATTCAGGATCAGTGCGAGAGATCACTAGGAAGATTCGTCTCGTCCAATCGCTCCTGAATTCGCCCCGTCGCCCGCGAGATCAAGTCACAGAAATGGGGATTTTACAGGAATCCCAACCCAGATCAGGACGTAATCTCGAATCGCCGCCGAAGGTGCCGATCTAAGAACAGCTTGGGGATTTTACGGCCACAATCAACGATCGCGACCAACCTTTACTGCCGAGATCGACGCCTTCCTCACACCCAACGTTGTCACCGCCACAACGATCCACGCCGTCGCCGCGAACGGGGAGAGTTGGTAGGGATTTTACTGGAGATCCAAACCTACCGATCTCCAAGTTCGATTCGCCGCCGCACAAACCGAGGATGGTCTGCGCTCTGATACCTTTGTCAAGCCCGAATCGATTCCAGGGAGGAGATCGACGGAGCGACCGGGTTTTGGGGAATTCGGCACTGGTGCTAAATACGGAAATGGAAAGAAGACCTAGCTAAATTACGCAAGAGAGATACTGGAATGCTTTCTTCTTGTTTTCTTCTTACGGTCGACTGGGTATATATATACCCGAGTTTGGAAATTACAGCAGGCAATTACAGCAGAGAGTACTTTGGTAATTAAAACGAGTCTGTTTAGTGGCTGACGACAATAGCCTTACAGATACAGTGCATCCGCTAGTTCTGTGCCGTTCGATGCTCTGTATACGTTGGTCTTCGGTCCTGACACTGCCGCGGAGATTTGGGGGCTCCTTTGTGCCTGCACACGGCCGCCGTATCCACGCCAAGCGCAGCTCCAGTCAAAGGGGTCGGGGAGAGAGAGACAAGATGGAGTGTGACCACCACCCTTGGCGACGTCGCCACGCGCTGACGGCATTGCTGAACTTGCTCTTCAGATGGCAATCACAGTCTAGGAGAAGGGATCACGGAACCAAATAAAATCTTCACAGGCCGAACCTCAAAATCAAACCCACGAAAAAAATTGTGGCCCATCACCCCTTACCAAGATGGAACTCATGACCGCACTACAGCCTTGCCGTGGTCGTCCCCGCCGCCGGCCACCACCGTGTCAAGGTCAAGCACGACACCCCGCCTTCTCCTCCTCCCCCCGCCTGCCCCCTCTGAGCCTTGTCGCCCTCTCGGTTGCCTTGGATGTGACACAACACGAAGGACCACGGTGGAGCAGGCCATGGGAGGGGCTCCAAACCGCAATTCTTCGAAACACCTGAAGGGAAGCAGGCGGCGCTCCGGACCGGAGGCGGTGCTGGCGGCGGCGAACCAGGGCTCACCCTGTCAGTCGCGTCGGTCGCGAGTGAGAGAGAGAGACGAAGGGAAGCCGAACAGACGAAGGGACCCGTGAACAGCCCACGCGGAGCAACGAGAGGCGCCCGATTTTGTCCCGGGAGGGGAGGCCACCCCCAACGGGCCCCACCGCGCAGGCGAGGAGGCCGGCGACGCGAGCGCACGCGAGAGCGGGGCGAGGCGCGCGCGCGAGCGATCCGGGCCGTCCGGCGCGTATAGGACGGCGATCGCGCGCTGACGCCCCGAGAGGCCGCGGAACCCGCGCGGCTATACTGTTAAGTAATGTGTCCTGCACTGTGTTTCCTGTATATATAAATGCAGATATCTTCCTAGAATCCATGGTCAATGGAGTGATCCAGATGAAAACCAAGTCCACATCTTATACAAGGGTTAAAATAAGCCATGTCCCTTCCAATGGCATCACAAAATCGTAACAAAGTAATGTTTGCCATACTTCTTTTCTTTTTTGTTGAATTTGTCTTGTTCATTGGAGTTAACTACATATTCGCAATTCCTGGTGTTTAAGGCTGTAGCATACCATTTGACATATCTGACTATTTCTGATCACTGAAGTGAGGAAACAGATTTACAATGGTGGAACACTTTCAGACGGTTCATTCTCCTTCCTCTCTAGCAATACTTTCCTTCCATCTCTTCCAAAACATGGGTACAATAACATACAGAATCTAGCTAACTACTATCATTTATACAAGAAATTACAGTTTTGAGTTCGCCTCAAAATTGGCTTCGCATAGTTAACAACCCGAGAGGAGGAAAAAAAGAGCCCCACAGCTTAACCAATATCCCACAGCAATGATGCAACCAAACAAGGAAAAAGTAGTCTTCACTAGTCGAGTGTCGTTGAAACAAGATCCCGATACGAGTCAGATATGCTAGCAGCCTCAGCAATCCTGAGAGCCATCACGGATTTGTACGTCACAAGGTTGGCATTTGCCATGAGAGACTGAGCTCTACTGCGCAGGCGAACAGCTGTTTCTACAGCCTGTTTTGCTGCGCGTTCAGCTTCTTCAACTCTCTGCAAAGCCTCCTCTTCAGCATTGTCTGTCCATCGAAATGCACAAAAGAATGAGCACAAGATTATTCCATAACTTCAGGAGCTGAATGCTGAGGTATGATATTGATATACAACTATGAGAATGCCAAGAGATATACTATATTTGAGCACAGCGATGTTTATTATACTTGGGGCATAATGAGGTCTAATTGTTACTATGTCAAACGGCAAAGGCAAAAAGACATAAAACATCATCAGTCAGCGCAACAAATTAGTTATAGATTACAAGTCATTTAGTCACAGGAAAAGATTTGTAGCATCACAATTAGGACATAGTAAAGTCAAATTTATTTTTCGTGGCATCCAAAAGCAGGGCTTGTTACAGAGTTGTAAATACCTTGCAAGAAGGTTCCAGGTTTTCCTCGGGCAATTTGGTTTCTTTGTCTCTTGAAAGATCTCTTTTTCTTAATAGAAGATTTTTGTGATAGTCGTCCTCGTCTTACCGGTGCACCCTTAGGGCAATCAAATGCACTGGTTAGATGATATGACCGAATGTACACAATACACCCAACATAGACAAACACACACACACACACATGCAAGAACAGATAACTGAGATAAAGATTCAGCTGGGGATTGGGTAAGGGAAAAACCCCGAAATTACCTGAAATATCCTTAGCAACGGTGCACCTTTCTTATATCTCTTACTTATCCAATATTCATATAAGGCAAGGACATTATCATCCTTCACTAAAGCAGGATATCTGGAAAGAAGCTGATCCACATCATTAGTTTCCTCAGGATAGTTGTAGACATGCCTTTCAAACAAGGTTATTATTTTCTCAAAATCTTCGTAAGAAATATGGTTAAGATGAGTGCTTCTTCGATCAGAATCTGCATGGTTCAACTGAATGAGCCACTGTTCATCCTCTGAGTCCATGTCATAAACTGAATCCCTCGAGAGAGCTCGCCCAACTTCATCATCCACCACCCTGATATAGTCTGCCATGGGGCGTGAGAAAGGATCTGTTAATATCCCTTCCATGCCATCAGCAACCTCATGTACACCAGGAATTGGAATCATCTTTCCCTGAGAATTGCGCTCCCGGCCCTCAATATGCAACTCTTTGAATAAAAGCCAGTCCCACTTATCAGAAAACTCGAGTTTCCATCCATCTTCGACTGCCCAAATGTAGGCATGGGTGAAACGGTTAACAACATAAAACTTTTGCTCAGAAGGCTTAAGAGAGATTCTAGTAACACCATGTATCTTCACAACTACACACCACCCATTGGAATTCGATAGTTCTAGCATAACTGTGGCACCTTCTTCCCTCCAGCACCTATCAGCTTGAATAATCAAAAGGTTTGCTTTGCAGTGAACAGAATCTATATTCTGTCTAACCTCAGTCAAAGCCAACCTTTCATTCATGCGATCAATGGGACTTTGCAAAGAAGACCTCTTTTGCTTCCCGTTTGATCCCATAGGAGTCGAAACATCACTGTCATCCATGTTTTCAAGCAAATCAAGAGAAATTTCTAATGCTGGTTTGGGTTGGACAGGCTCCACGGAAACCTCCTGCCCAGTCAAGGCCGTCTTCAGTTCTGTCTGGGAGGCCACAGTGCCCTGCTTCATTCCAATTGCCTTGTCAGGAAATCTTGCAGTAAGACGACGCCAATTTAGGGGATGCCTCATCGAGCTTCTCTTCCTTTGGTGCTTCTTTAGCCTCAGACCATGCATCACTACTCCTGGAACTTCTTCAAGGGGCACATAATCCTGGACAACTCTGCAAGGTTCATTACAACACAGGTCAACAGCAGGTTCAGCATCCCCAGTGCTCAGAGACCCAGAATCCGCCTCCAAAGGATCTTCAGGATACATTTCTTCAGCTCCCCTGACCAAACTCATGCTCCACCGAATCACGGGTGGCAGATAAAGAGAGCGAAGAGATATCACGGAATGCAAGCTCTGGAAGTAAGAAGGGAGTGCCGAGAAATTGACTGATAACACCGGTTGAGACTCCTTGGCATCATGAAGCTCACACCACCCACAATGCACCAGAGTCCTCTGTAATAATGCACTCTACAATGAGAAGCAGACACATCAAGCCAGGTGCGGAAGAAGGAAGTAAAAATAGCACATGAAAAGCTACATGTAGAAAGCTTACGGCTCTCTGGCGCTGGAGCTTGACGAAGTGCAACCCATGCAATGCAAAGACAGTGACAACGGGCGCAGAAGAGAGAAAAGAAGCCAGGTTCCGGACCTTGCTCCGTTGACTCTGACGCATCCACCGCAGCAGAGGGAGGAGAAGGCGCAAGAAGTGATGAGAGCTCCCAGAGAAAGATGTGTCGACGAGGACGAGTAGCGCAGCCCCAGAATGAGTGGCAACATCATCCACCAAGAGTCCAATCCTTGAGGTGAACTCCCTGGACGAGGAGCATGGAATGGCGGCGAGGTCGTTGGGGCGAGAAGAGGCGACCTTTGATCGCTTGTCCTTCCTGGTGAACACTATCCCAAACCTTGTGTCGTCGACCTTAGGTTCAGCCGAGAGCCTCCGGCGGCGCTTCCGGCTGTAGACGATCCCAAAGGACCTCGTGGGCGCTGGTCGCGGTGGCGGCTGCGGCTGGGGCTTGGGGTCCTTTTCGTCGTGTTCATGGTCGTTCTTGGGTTCCCAGCGGAGCCAGTGCTTGCCGGAGCGGCGGACCCTGGCAGGCTGAGCAGCAGGCTGGGGCTTGGTCGCCTTGGGCACGAAGACACGCGTGGAGCGGCGGGCCCCGACGGCCGGCATGGGCTCTGGCGGCGGCGCGGGTAGGGGGAGGCGATTGCGGTCAGATCCTGCGCGCTTCCTCATCCAACATGGATACACCGGCACCCATCAGATCATCCTCCTCCTCCTCCTCCTCCAGGAGGAGAATCGAATACTTCCGCGGCAAGATCAGATCGGGGATTTGGGGGAGGCGGCGGCGGCGGCTGTGCGAGGAAGAAGAAGGGGATCGAACAAGTGGATTAGGGTTTCCTCTCTCATCGGTCGCGAGAGAGAGAGGAGAGAGAGAGGCGGTCGAGTCGAGAGGTGGACGATGATGTGCGCCGACTCTGATGAGCCGTTGGATAAGCATCGGACGGCGGGGGCCAGCATGACGGGTCCACTAGTCAGGTAGCGGTTGTGTGTTTCACTGACAGTGGGGTTAAGAAGAAGGAATTACTAGCACTCACTCCTCTCCTCCCTTGGCTTATGCTACAAAGGAGACGCGCACTCCCCCCCACTTGCTCTTCCGGGCTCTAGAGAGAGAAAGAGAGCAAAACCCTAACCCTAACCCTAGAGAGAGAATCCAGGATGGATGCTTCTAGGGTTGGCGAGCTTCGGGCCTTCGTGGAGGCGTGCAAGAAGGACCCCTCCCTCCTCGCCGATCCCAACCTTGCCTTCTTCCGGGACTACCTCCAGAGCCTCCGCGCCGACCTACCCCCCGCCGCCTTCAACAAGCAGCAATCCAAGGTCTTCTATTCTTCTTTCTCTTTCCTTTCTCTCACTGGTTCTTTCGACGACAAATAATCTGTAATTTGTGGGGATGCTAATTGCGGCAGACATCTTCCATGGATGACATTGACGAGGACGATGAAGACGATCTCAACATGAGGGATCCCACTCCTGAGCCAGATGAGCTCGATGAGGAGATCGTTGAGTCCGATCTCGAGCTTGAAGGAGACATCGTCGAATCTGACCATGATGACCCTCCACAAAAGGTAATCTTCATCACTTGATTCTTTTCTTCATCGCAATTTACTATCTTTTTTTTGTTGCTCTTGTCTAGCTTCTCATTAAGCAGTTGCATTTTCAACTAGTCTTTCTTAGCTCATCATCCGATCAGAGTATACTCAAGACAGAAATCCTCTGTGTTGTGTTTTATGGCAGATGGGAGATCCTTCAATTGAGGTCACTGAGGAAAATCGCGATGCCTCACAAGAAGCGAAAGGCCAGGCTGTGGAAGCTATGTCAGAAGGTACTCCTGTTTCCCTTTGAACTTACTGCACTAGTTCCGATTATGTTTCATTTTCCAATCTGCGCGTGCCTTGTTACTTGTCATCAGGGAAACTGGAAGAAGCTGTTGAGCATCTTACCAAGGCAATACTGTTGAATCCACTCTCAGCAATCATGTATGGGACTAGAGGTATAAGCGCCACTTTCTATATATGTCCGTATACATTCCTGTGGATGTTACTGTACCACCTATGGATGATTTACTGCTGCCCCCGTGTTACTAGCACTAACTGAGTTGTGAAATTCTTATGTTTGTGCAGCATCCGTGTTTATAAAAATGAAGAAACCAGCTGCTGCCATCCGTGATGCGAATGCCGCTCTAGAGGTGATGCCATTTTCCCCCTTTACTGCCTATTTCATACTCGCAAATGCATGCGTTATACATCAGTCCAAGAAGCAGGATTGAAACAGAGAAAGAAAGGTTAAGAATGCAGTCATTCTATTGATTGTGCAGGATGCTCTGTAGCTAACGCAGCCTTGTGTTTCTTTTAGATTAACCCAGATTCCGCAAAAGGCTACAAAACTCGCGGAATGGCTTATGCCATGCTTGGCAAATGGGAGGAAGCTGCTCGTGATCTGCACGCTGCTTCAAACATTGATTATGATGATGAGATCAATGTTGTGCTCAAGAAGGTGGAATTTTGTTAGAACAGCTATGTTCTCTGTGTATGTTACATGCTCATATAATCATGACATTCGTGATCTTGCAGGTGGAGCCTAATGCACACAAGATAATGGAACATCGCAGGAAGTATGATAGGCTGCGAAAAGAGAGGGAAGAAAAGAAAGCTGAGCGCGATCGGCTTCGTCGACGTGCAGAGGCACAGGTGATTGATACAAAAACTTCGACTCCTGGTATGAACTCTCCAGGGATACTGCTTATGGTTGGATCCTGACTCATGTCTTGTGTACTTTCAACAGGCTGCTTATGACAAGGCCAAGAGGAAGGAGCAATCATCAAGTCGCTCATCAGGAGGTGCATCTCCCAGGGGCTTCCCAGGAGGTGGCTTCCCTGGGGGTGCTATGCCTGGAGGAATGCCGGGTGGTTTCCCTGGGGGTGCTATGCCTGGAGGAATGCCGGGTGGTTTCCCTGGGGGTGCTATGCCTGGGGCTGGAGGTGCTCCTGGTAATGTCGATATGAGTAACATCCTGAACGTAAGTGCTTCAGCATTGTCTACCTTCTTGGTTGTGTTCCTTCTAACCCATTCTTGACAGTGGAGAAACCTCCCTTACACAAAGGTCTTGTTTCTTTGTTGAACAGGACCCTGACCTGATGGCAGCATTTGGTGACCCAGAGGTTATGGCGGCTCTTCAAGATGGTACGCTTTCTAATAGTTGTTGAGCTACAGCTTCTGAATATAATTATTCTTCTTGCTTGAGCCCTGGTGCTGGAGAGTTGCCAACCTGTTGTAAAATTCCCCTTAAGAGTAATGTTATAAATACTACCTTTCCTTGCACAGTCTGTATGTAGAGTGGTCATAAAGGGGTATGTGGTTGCAAACTTGTGAGGAGTTGTGGAAGGCGTGGATTAGTTTTTCTGAATGTTTTGTAAGCACATAGTTTGTATAATGTTTACCTTCTCTTAAACATACTAATGTTGTATATATTGAGTTCTGAAATCTGGTGAGTTACATCATTTCCAATCACTAGAAGCTACTGATTTTTTTATGTTTGCCGCTATCCTTATATTAGTAGAGATTTTCATAATTCAGGGCAGTATTGCATGGTCCAAATATTTGGACAGCAGTACCCTTGTATCTGGGTACCAGCCAAAGAAATATCATGCCTAGACAAAGTTGAGCTACATTCTGTAAAGACACGAAGGTGGACAACACTAATTTGTAACACTATTTGCTAGCTTAAGGCTTGTGTAGAGCTATAGGCTACATTGTTCTACTCCTATACTTTCAGTTACTTCACCCTGTGTTTAAATTGTTTGCAGTGATGAGCAATCCTGCCAATTTCGCCAAGCACCAAGCCAACCCCAAGGTGGGTCCTATCATAGCAAAGATGATGGCAAAATTCAATGGGTCCCAGTGAACATGGTGAGCTCAGGGTGTGAGGAAATAGGGATTTTGTGATCAGCAAAAGCTCTCTGGTTAAGTGTTATCTTTTTGTAATCGAGAGGTGTTTTTATTTTGTGATATCAATCGCTGGGGATATATGCAGAAGTACTTTTGCCATGGGGATTCGGCTTTATGTTAGTACCTTTTAGAGATGCAGCAATGACAATTTGGGGGTACAATGGTTGTGTTGATATTTCTCATGTTTGTTTATATTTCCGTGGATGGTGTGAAGAAAGCAGCTGATGAACGTTTAGTTTGTATATGCATTTCGTGATGTTTTATCTGCAGGAGCTCATCACATCAGTTTGTGTATATTTCGGTGGATGGCGTGAAGGCAGCTGGTGAATGGTTAGTTTGTATATGCATTGCGTGATGTTTTATCTGCAGGAACTCAGGATCGCATCACTTGAGCCAATTATAGTCCTAATGGGTGCTTGCTTCGCCGAATTTTGTTATGTATTGCTTAACTACTACGATACTGGCATCCACACATTCAAGTTTTGTCTTTTTGAGAGTACATGAGAAAATGAATGTGTTGTTGCTAACGAATGCCAGGAACATAATTTAATTTTCAATTGCAGCCTAGCTTGCACAATTTGATTCATGTTACGCAGTTCTTTTAGGGTGGATGTACGAGAGCGCTCGAACTGAAAATCTGAAAATTCCAATCTAAACCGTTGGATTTGCGTGGCATGCAACGGTCAGATGAACACTTCCCTTCGCAAAGGAGGTAGCTGTTCCATCTGTCAACTTGGCAAGGAGATAGATAAGGCCACTTCAGCAAAAAAGCTTACGACTTCTCTGAGCCCACCACCGTTTGAGTAAGCAGCACTTTTCAGCAACCCCTGAAGATCAAATTTGACTTTGAAGATTCACAACCGTAAATCTTCCATTTAATTCAATCTGAAACTGAAATCAGTTAATTCGAGATTCTCTTCTAAAACCTGACATCATTTCAATATTCCTTCTCTTCTACTGTCCGATAACACAAGGCAGTAGGCCGAAAAGGGTTGAAAGAGGAGTACTCCTGTTGTTGTTTCCGCAGGATTAACTCCTAGACGAAGAAACTAGAAACTACAGCTAGCTTTTCACCTTGTTCGCTGCTGAGGAGAGGAGAGGAAAATGAAGTTGCATTTAGTCGATGCCACCCCATCATTTTGTTCTTCGTCTCCGGAACCTCGGTGAAGTCCAGCGACCACTGAACACCTTTCCCCTGTCTCGCCGTCGAGTGCCCTTTTCTTTTCTTTATTTGAAGGTGCCAGACAAAGGCAGAGAAGGAGGGCAGCATTGCTGGAAGGGAGATGAAGATAGTTAGATGTTGATATAAAAGTTAAGTTGGTTGAAACTTCACTGCTTTTCAGCTCAAGGTGCAATCGTCAGTCTTATATACTACAAAATTCACTTGTTGAATCGAACCGAGAGTCAAACTGGTTCGTAGTTTTTAATGATTTGTGCAAGTTTGCATTTTTCAGCATAAATTCGTAATAAATGGCACAAAATTCTCTTGAGTCTCGCCAGCAAGGCAACGAGGAAGTGGTTCATGCATAGGGTTGGAGAGACAGGGAGATCTATATCCAATAGTCCAAAATCACTTATTTTCTAACAAAAATCTTAGTCGAGTGACACATGGGTAGAAGAAAGATATACCAATTCGCCATTCGTGTAATTTTTTCCAGGAGGACTAAGTCCATTTTACCGTCAACTTTAAACCATTTGCTTTACATCGGTAAACTATTAAAGCCGTTCAAATAACGCCCCTAGAATGGTTACCATAGGTGAGTTTGCTCTATTGGCCGCCGCATCACCTATCGGTCCTCTACATTCGTGCTTCAGCAACGATAGGGCTTTATGGCCCTCTGGACCCTAAGTTGGGAAACAGGGGCGAAGCCACGATGGTGGTATTTGGGACAAGCGGCCGCAATGAAATTAGGCAAATTCTAAAATCATTGTTCATTAATAGAGGTGAACCCCTACTGCAGTGGAGGTGACCCCAATGGTGTCGCTTCTCCACTTTTGGGAGAGGTAGTTGGCAGTCCTTGGCATCCAGAGCTGATGACTAACGCCAAGGCAGGAAAGAAGTTATGACGAAACTTTGCAAAAATAAAAAATCGTGCACAAGTCATCTTTTAACTTAATGCATTTAAAAAAATTAAAATAAGAGAGCTCGGGAGTAGAAAATCCGTGTCTCAGCGGCCATGGGTTATTAGCGATGATAGAAGAATGCCAGAAACAAGAGATAATAAAAGGTGGGGTCGTTTCAAATGTACGACGTATTTTAAGTGTCAAACTCTTATAAGTTATCCAATATTCGCTAGAGAAACCAATTAAGCGTTAGGTTTTGGAGGAGCTATTCAGTCTACCATTTATTCCTCTGCCTCTTTCGTGGTGCCGTCCACAATTGCATTTAAGGCTAAAGGGTAGGGATCTATTTATACTCCACTTCTAGGTGTTTCAAGAGACTCACTTATTTCCAGAAAACCGTTAGACTAGTGAGCTATGTCACCAACCACGATCAAATAGGTCAGTTATACGAGTCTAAAATATATTAGTCTCTAGCACACGTGTGTGAGTCATGTACCATGATCAAATTATATGTGAGATCGATTTCAATTTGATCATGTGGGTCAACAGTCTATAGAGCCGATCCTGCAAAACAAATCCAGCTATTCCAACATGTGTTATACCTGAGTAAAACATGTACATATATAAATTCTTGTAAGTTGATCTTAATTAATTCTTTTACTGTACTCTCACATAACCATCGACAGCTTTAGTATTAATTCCTCATATTAATTACACATCATTTATTCCCTATCACAAGCATCAGATATGAATATTTTTATATTGAGTTGAATATTGAATAATTGCAATATACTCCCTCCATCCCAAAATGTAGGCACGCATGTATCCCAAGATTTATAATTAGGTCTATAATATATTAGTTATATGACACAAAACTGATATCGTTAGAAAGCACTTTCGAAAACGAATCCAACAATATCACTTTTGTATCACATAATTAAAATATTATAAGTCTAATCATAAATTGTGGAATGCGTGTGTGCCTTAGGTTTTGGGATGGAGGAAGTACATATGTCACATATAAATCCAACATTAAGTTGTGTTGAGAATGAGTGTGGTAGTGGACTTGAATGTTCCGGAATCCTCTTTAGTATATGCGTCACCTTTTCGTCTTCATCACAGTTCACACCCAAAGAAGAAGAATCCAGCAGAGCTGCCTGCTACTTGATCGATCCATTAGCTAGCTGCTACTTTGTGAAAAGAAGAAGAAAAAGAGAGAAAGGTCGCTTTCTCTCTTTCTTTCCTTCCTAGCTTGAATGATAATTGCAAGCTTCGTTTTAGGCCACACCTATATGTGTCGTTTGGCCGCCTAGCTCAGTGATTCTTAGCTGCTAATTAACCATCATGCATCTTACTTACTTCCCGGCCGGCCCTGCCTGTGGCAACTTTAGCATCTTATGATGTAGCCAGGCATCCCCATCCATCTCCAATCTCCATCAGGGCAGGGTGTTTTTTCTTGAAAAAGAAAAATGGTTGATGCAGCTACAAGCAAGCGACCGCACCGGATACCAACCAGGATATCCTACGCTTGCCTTCTTCACAAATCGCAACCATCTAAACAGGGAAGCTCAAAACGCACGAGTGTTTACAATACTTAAGTCTATCAGTGGCTAAACTAGAAAATATAGATCCAATTAATGATACCATTGTTTTTGTCAGTAAATTGTTGGCAGTACAAATCTTGATGGGAAGCTTATCAAAATAAAAGGGTTGGTGCAGTGCAGTGCAATCCAGTGGAGTGAATTATAGATTTGTGTTGTCAGTCCCAGTCCACTCCTTATCTCAACTGAGCGCTCCATTAATTCACACCACCTCTGCACTGCATTAGCTGCACTCTCCATGTCTCTCATCACGGATGACCCCGACGACTCCCCCAGGGACTGCTCCACCAAGCACCACCACCACCACGCCTGCCGGACCAGCAGCAGTGGGCGGCGCCGGGCGCTGATCGCCGCGTCGTCGGCGGTGGCATCTCTGCTCTCGTTGGCCATCATCCTGTGGCTCACCCTCCGCCCTTCAAGCCCGCGATTCTCGCTGCTGGCCGCCACCACCACCGCGACCGACCTCTCCCTCCCCAACGCCACCGTCGTCGTCGATGCCGCCTTCACCGCCCACAACCCCAACGCCCGCGCCGCCGCTCTCTACGACCGCCTCCAGGCGCGCGCCTCCTACGCCGGCCTCCAGCTCACCGCCTCCGCGCCGCTCCCGCCTTTCGACCAGCCGCAGGGAGACGTCGTGCTGTCCTCCTCACTGTTGTCGTCGCCTGTGGCGGCGGCCATGACAGCGGGCGGGCGGGGGCTGCTGAGGCTGCGCATCGAGGGGCAGCTCCGCTGGAAAGTGGCAGCCTGGGTGTCCGGCAGACACGCCCTCAGCGTCGACTGCATCGCCGTCGTGCTGCTCCAGTCGTCGCCATCACCCTCAGAGCTCAGGGCCGTCGTCGTGCAGGGATCACAGTGCGCCACCACCCTTGAATAATTCCCTTAGTTATTATCACACATACACTTCGCTTGTACTGGCAGTCTAGTACGTGCTCCATCGCTGTGCATTACTTGGTTAACACAGTAGCATCGCCAGTAATTCAGTATGAACAGTCTATACTTTTATCTGACTAATTAGTGTTTCCGCATGAACCGATAATATCATATAGTACATGATTCATGCCACTTAGTCGCCGACGTCTCAAAAACTTGTCCTTTTGGACATACATCGACTCAAATTTTGATATTTTGACCACTGAGATCTTTTTGAATGCTTATAGATTTGTGGTGTTACAATTGAAACTGGTTGTCAAAGTTATATTTCGTAAAGCGGTTTTATCGATTTTTAGTTTTTTAAATTTTTTATAAATGTCAGTCACGTTAAGTTGCATAGCTCTAACTAAGCCTAAAATTGCAGGCAAAGAAATATACAACTTTAGCAAACCGTTGTTGTAATTTTAGTCTTTTCATTTTCCATTCAGAGTGTATTGTATCCGATACTTCTTGCTAACTTTTCTGATTTTCCTCCTAGTTTTCAACCAAGGTTAATTCCTCAAATTATATCTATCATAGATTAGTTTTAGATTGACTCTGTATAAAGCAGGATGGAAATGAGGATGATCGAACATTGATCTAAAAGATTAAAAAATGTGACCGAGATAAAAGAATCAAATAACTAACCAATTGTCATAGTCCGTTTGTAAACTCTATCGATGTGTAAAACAAGAAGTTTATAGAATTGGAGGAAGAAGTACATACGAAGGTAAATCACAGAAACAGTGAAGACAATGAATTGTTGTATATCATTTGACAAATTTATAGGAAAACTAAACGAGCATGAAGATTCGTGCGCGAGCGAAAGCTCCCTCGGCCGCGCCCCCTTCTCGTACTTTCGTGTGGCCTAGTATGATCAAATAGCCTTGAGCAGATGGTCACGACACTGGATGACAAATATGAAGCTAACGGGCCAAACAGTGACATTTTTATAATTAACCAAAAAGCAATGGCAGAAACTAAAATTGCTTTATGACTAGTGGCATGTATGTATAAATCGCAATATAGCGATGGATAAGAGAAGGGCGCACGTAAAATCGTGCATGAGGGAAAAATACTCTTATGGAACGAGACCTTTGCTTCTATCAACTGCACCAGATCCCCAAGGATTCCATCAAGTCAGCCCTAAACACACGTGTCAACGTATATTCTGAAAAGCCTCTTTAGTGGCTAACCGCTAGTGCATTTAATATTTGTCACACCCTGTTTTTTCATCATCTAAAAATTTGGGTTTAAAAACTTTTTCTGATAATCTTGTCACTAATAAGATTAACTTAAGTGAACCCAATTAAAGCTTTCGTTCAAACTACATCTGTCCACAATCTTGGAAGTAATAAATCAAAACCCTACCCTTCCTCCTTAACAAATGCACTGGCAAGTTAGGGAAAACCTATGCCTGTTTTCCCTTCGACTCCTGTCTTGTCGAAATCCTAATTTCTCCGGGACTCCGACCAATTTTTTATGCAAGTCTTGTCCACCTATCCATATCTCCAGCTACACGGCTATACCATCATCTAGACCTATCTATCTCGCAGATGAAAATCTTCAAGACTATGACTAGACCCTTGCCACCTTTACTCTCTCTCTCTCTCTCTCTCTCTCTCTCTCTCTCTCTCTCTTGTGGCAATGTCTAACCTAGTCTAACTTTCTTCGATGCCCTTGGCAGTTTCTCCCCTTCGCTCACGTGATCGTGCACCCCTCCTCGTCTTACCTTTTCCCTTTGATACCATGAGATACCAAGGCCCTAACCCCTCGGCACCTTCCCTCTATCTTGTCGGTGTAGCCCTAGACCAGCATCCGAAGCTAAGTGGTCACAAAATACTTCTAGATGTGGGAGAATATATATATATATACATATATATAGGGTGTAGCCATCTCTCTCAGGTTATATCTCTCCCATGAACTTCCTTTACCTTAGTATGGGAATTTGCATGTATGTACCATCATCATATATACGTGTATATGCAAACCCTAAAGTCCTTCCCTAAATCCAACCTATGACCATATATTTCTAAAATATATGGGACACCATTGTTTCATGTGGTTCCTTGCCCGAATTCGCCGACATCTTTTTCTAGGGCTACGACCCTAATTTATCATAATAAGTGACTTCTTGGCCTCCAAATCCTCTCATATAATTTTGCAAGCCTCTTGACCTCTACCTTAACAATTTTATAACATAACTTGGTGAGGTGCAATGCAAATATTTCAACCCGTGGCGAATTTGAATTTAAGGCAGATTTAAACTTTGAACTACAACTCAGTACATATAATACTCAGAAAAATTCCAATAAATTGCCCAAGAATCTTCACATATACATTAGCCCCAATATGCAATAATATGGTGACCCTTAGTCAAAAAAGTTCAAAATAACTTAAATCTCAGTTTGAGATGTTTTTGAAATTTAGATCAAACCCTAAGTTTCAAGCCCCCAAAAATTCCCCAAAAATCATGAGGGATGTATTTTATGATATATATCTCAAATCCATGCCCAAGAATTTTTGTTATTTTAAAAAATTTCAAGTAATATAAAATCTAAGTTTTATCCAACTTTGAAGTTGGCTTAATTCCAACTATTTTAAACATTCAAAAATTTCTGAACTTTTTGTGGAACATCATCTAACCATATGTGATCCATTTTTGGCATAAAATATTAAGTCTTCTATTCAAAAATCCTCCACAAAAAATCAGAGGGAAACCTCCCTAAGTTTTATTGTGATCTCTGTTCTTCTCTACTGATATTCCTTCGCTTCTCCCTACTAAAGCCACACATAATGTACCCATCGACCACCATATCCTCCCTACCAAATGGACCCCGGGCCCACTCGTCATCTCTTTCGTCCCCAAGTCTTCTTCTTTCCCATCTCCTCCCTCTCTCTCATGCTATAACTGCCGGCCACTGCTCCTTGCCATGTTGCGCTTCACCATCAAAGCCACAACAGCAAGCGGCACCTACTTCCCTATGCTTCCATAGCACCAACACAGTGACAGCCAACTTCTCTATTTCTACCCATTCACCACAACTGAGCACCCAAGCTTCTTCTTCTCACCTCCATTTCTTTCTCCCTCAAAGCTCCTCCTCCCTAATCTTTGCACCCTCCAAAGCCCCCGAGCACGTCCCTACTCTCCTCTAGTCTTTCTCCCACTGCTAAGCCCCAACCTTGTTCCAATTCCCACTGTCAAGCTTCTTCCTCCTCGTCCTCAGCTTCCACGGTATTGAGCTTATCCACCTCAATCCCAACTTGGTCGTGATGTTGAGCGTCTTCGCTCATCTATGCGAGGCGTATCTTGGCACACGCTCCCTCCTCGACCTCTTCCAGCACTTCTATGTGCTGAAGAGGTTATCGAACAAGGTTGTTGGTGGCGTCAGCTTCCAACTACGAGACAGGAAGAGGGAGGCAAGAGCTCGTGCTCGGGCTAGCACAAGAGATGGTTCTGCTGCCAGCCACCCCTGCCTGGAGGCATCAACTACCAAGAACTCGCCCTGTATTAGACTGACAACTGATTGGAGCTGCCACATGAGACCTCGAGGCTCCGCACCTTCGTCCACAAGATAGCTGATCTCAAGGCGCGAGGTCTGATGGCTTGAGATATTGCCAGGGACTTCATCAGGCGGCGTTTGAGGCCCTTGTGCTCAGGGGTCTCAGCCGCTTGGGAGTGCTCGGATGAGGTGGATCCATGCCGATACAGTGAAAGAGGTAACCCCTGCTTCAACATCGTCTTGATACTCAGAGTAGGATACTGTCACACCCCGTTTTTCCTAAACTGGAAAATTAGGGCTTACAAAAACTTTTTCTGATAATCTTGTTGCTGATAATGTTAACTTAAGTGAACCCAATTAAAATACGTCTGTCCAAAACCTTGGGATTAATGAAACCTTACCCTCCCCCCTGGCAAATCCCTACATGCACACACCTGAATATATATGTGTGTGTATGTCTACCGATCGCGGTCACCTTTATGCATATGCATATACTAACCTAGGAGTACATAATCAGGTATATACCATGTGGGCACCCTACCACCTCTTCTCTCTCCTAGGCGCTTAACCCTAATCCCACTCTTCACTGCTATCGAACCCCTTTCCTTTCATATTCCTTGAGATCCTTGAGACGGAATCCTGCTTCCCATTTGCTTCCATAACCCTTGAAACTCTAATCTGCCGAAAACCTAATTCCTCGGCACTCCCGTTGCTTCCGCCATCAATTCTAAGCGTATATACAAGTATACGGATGACACCTCACGAGCCCTGCCCCACCACGAACTTCCATGTTTGTTTCATCCCCGTTGCAACCCCTTATATGCTAAAATTTCTAGTGTATGTGGGCGCACACACTCTGAAGCCCTATCCTCCTTTTCCTCGCAACTTCGTCACCTCGAGTATGGTGATCATTTGCATTCATGTTCTGCTGACCCTCGTTGTATTGATTCCTAACCCCTTCCCTCACTGATGTTCCATCCATCGGTGTGTGTGTATATATATGCACTGGGTCATCTCCCCAATCTTATACCACACGTCTGTCAAACGCTGCACCCATCCATGCAAGCAATGCTCTTTCAACGGCATGGCTAGCTATCAACCTAGCTATCCATTTGTCAATTTGTGTCCTTCGTTATGTGTATATACGCATATACACGCATCTCCAAGATCTATTCTCTGGGAGGATGTGTCCAAAATGTTGAAATATGGCCTCATCTAGCTGACACCTATTTTTGGCTGCTTCAAACATCCTTCCCCTTATTTCGGCCCTACTCCATTATTGTACGTGGCAGTAGATTTCCCAAGCTTCTCATAAAGCTTCCACAATACTATTAACGTCAATTTTAAAGCAGATATAACATAATGTCTTGATCTCGACACAAACGAGTGAAAATATTCAAACTCTACTTTGCATTGATTTTTGAACTCTACCTCAGTTTCTACTATTTTAGAACTCGAAAAATTCACATTTTTCTTGGGACACTCTTTGTTCCCATAGAACCCATTTTGTACATAAAATCTCTTATCTTCTATGCCATTTTCTTCCATGAAAATTCAGTTCTATCTCCTGACTCTTATACTGTACTCCTTCACTGCTTTTCTTGGCTTTTAACTCCTCTTCTTCTTTTGCTAAGTCTACATCTAAGGGTACCAACCGACCACCCTACCTACTCTGCCACGTGGGACCCAAGACCCACCAATCAGCTCCTTCCCCAACCTCTCCTTCTTCCTCACCTTTTCTCCTTTACCTTCCCTACCCGGTTGAACTGCCACCACGAACATGCATTGTGGTCCTCCTTGTCAAGATCGGTGCCCAACTTCGTTGTTGCCAGCTTTGTTAGCAGGACCACCGCTGCCATCGACGCGCGCATGCGCAGTGGGCCAGCCCCGGCCACATGCCTTGATGCTTCCACCCCGAGCTCCCCTGTGCAGCAACAGCAATAGCCCAGCTCCCGGCTGCCTTCCCTATTAACACTTGAGCCCCTCCTCCCCTAACTATAAATTCACCTGAGCTACTCCTCTCTTCTTTCCCAAACAGCTGAGCCGCTGTAGCTCCCAAGCTACTCCTTACCAAGCTCCCTCGCCGCTCTTCCCTATTTTCGAGCTGCTCCAACTCCTCTAACTCCTGAGCTTCAACCCAAGTGACCCGAACTCCTTCTTCCTTGCCCTAGCAGCAACAACCGTCCCCTTCCCTATAAGCTTTGACCACCCCGATGACTCCTCCTTTGCTCCTCAATTGCCTCCTCCATCCCGCTGCCCTTCCCCAAGTGCTGAGCCACCGCGAACCCTTCTTCTCCTCTCTAGGCACCCTCCCTACCGCAAGCACCCCTAGCCCCGCTCAGCAATATCTGCCAGCCCTCTCTCCTTTCCCTCGCATCACGACTCCGCCTCGTTTCCGTTGCCCCTCTCTTGTATCCTCCGCCACCTCGGGGCACTCTCCCGAACTCTCCCGAGCTCCATCGCAGTTCAAGGCGAGCCCGTTCTCTCTGTACCACCCAAGCCACCTTGAGACATACCTGCCTCCTCTCAGCCACCCCAACCACCACTGGGAGCAGGCACCACCACCGTAAAGCTCCTCTACTCATCTCCGGTGACGCCGCTACCGGAGACGCCGTCGTCGGTCGTCGGTGAGAGCTGCTCCTCTCATCTGCCCCTCCCTATTTTCTCTCTCCGCCCGTCTAACCTCTGCGCTAAGAACCGACTGATCCATGACACCCCACTGCCATCCTGGGCCCGCAAGCCTTTATAACCTGCACGGTCCACCGCTTAAGCAGAGACAAATTTTCATCGATGCGCGTTCCGAATTTGAAAGTGTAGCTCTTCTTTTGCTCTTCCAAGTGCGCTTCTGTTTAGGGGAAGTGTATTCTCTCCCCATCCATTCCCCGAAACCGTGTTGAGCTATCCAGAGGTGGGTTCCACAAATGCGCCAATGACATCACCCTGCTCAGTTTCGAAAATTGTCCCCTCTTCTTATTTCCCCTCTCGGTAAAACTCCCGAGCTTCGGTTCTCTCCGCTATACCTCCAATTGAGTCCATTATTTTTCTTATGTGCCTCAAATATCAGAACCTACATTCCATACTAGTTTCATAGTTTTTAAAAAATATTTTAAATTCAAATTTGAATATGTTCACATATACATGTCAAATATGTGTATCTCCTCCAATTTAACTCCAAAAAAATTGATTCCAGATCCAAAAAAATTCTAAAATGAAACCAAATATTTTTAGTTCAGTAGTGCATTAAAACAAGAAAAGTATGTTGCTCCAAATTTCATTTCAGAAAGTCTCTCGTTTAATTTTATAAAAGTGCCTGAAGCATGTTATTACCCTCTAAACCCTAAATTAAATATGAAAATCAAGAGCACCTAAGATGTGGATATAGTATTAGTCAAATGAACCGACTTCCAATTCTGTGTACATCCTTATTTCGTGTGATGGGAGTCCCTTCCCCTCTTATTCTAATAAACATCTGAATCTAGGGCACATGTTTTAAGAACTCATGAATGTATGTTTGTTTCTTGATTGGTTCTTCCTCGCGTTGTTTCTTATTCGACGTTCTTCTGACGTGTAGATGCCAATGTGGCGATATATCGCACGAAGGATCCCAGCCGATTGTCGTACCAAGTTCAAGCTCGAGACCCGACCAATATTGCTAGGCAAGCATTCTCACTTTGATCATGGTGAATCCCATATATGTCAAAATTTAAATACTTTGTTTACAACTCTGCATGATATGTGAATATCGACAATATTTTGTGCTAGCCCTAGATATATCACATAGTTGCATATGACATAGGTCCGATAAGAATACCCTTGTAACCCTAGCATTATTTGATGTTCATTGTACGTCCAGCAAAGTATTAAGGAATATAGGCGGTAGCCATGCTTAGATCCACTATAGAGGAAAACCTGCTTTTATCTGATCACGGGAAACCCCATTTGGTTATGGGATAAAAACCCTTGGGAAGGTATGTGCCTTCCAAGGTGGATATTTGGAAAGTGATGTTTGCCAAAACCCCAAAATAAAATGGAGGATGATTTTGATTCGGGTGAGAACAATAAAGGGAGGTCAGAGGAATGGTCGTAGCATGTAGGGACATGGCTATAAGGTGATGATGTGTAGTCTTGCTCGAATCAGTTAAGGACCGAGCTTAGGTGCCGCCAAACCAGGTTTACCTCGTACGTCCACATGGCCTTTGTGGATAGGATTTAGCTAAATACCCTATCGAGTATTAGTGTCTGGACCTGTGGACAATAGGAAGTTAAGTGCTAGGTGGATGGCTATCCCTAGAGAACCTCCACGTAGCTACGTAGGAAGCTATTCGACACAAAGATGAACCCCCTTTTCTATCTATGTGTCAAGGACCATTGAACATAAATTGAATCCGGGTTGTTCATCTAGCGGGTTTAGCTCTAGTACAAAAATGGGGGAAATATCTCGTTGCAATAACCCTACCGGCACACCTCGTGAAGTGTGTTCATCGAGCTCTGGCAACAAGGGGGACTTGCATCTTGTGGGTAAAGCCATACAACCTCTGCAGAGTGTTAAAAATCTATTCAAATAGCCGTGTCCTTGGTTATAGACACAACTTGACTAGGCCACACACTGATTAGACTAAATTTTATTATAAAATATGAGGCATGGCATTAAGAATGTGGGCATGATGTGTCCACAATGTGCAGTTTGAGCAATGGGCAGGTAATGAGGAACTGCAGAAGTGAAACCTAGCTCGTGCTATGCAGTAGTAGCACAGGTGTGACTTAAGGATTGCCTAAGGCGATAGCCAATGCTATCAGCCTTTAGCTGACGATTGTCTAGCTGGAACTTCCAGCACCAGATACTGCCTCGTCAAAGATGACTTGATTTTGAAAATGCTCTTGTATCTATTACGTTGTATTTTGAATGAGGACTTACTTTTCCACTTAACATACAACATAGGTTAGAGCTATTCTCTTGAATAAGCCTTGCATGAAACATATCTGTTATACTCCCCCTATGGATGCTTGTGAGTACATTCAATGCACTCACCTGGCCTGTTGATTTGGCCAGACAAAGGAGACCTAACTCTGAAGAAAACGATAGTATTTGCGAAGGCTAGGGCGTAACCCCAGTCAGTTGCTTGTCGGGTATGGCATATTGATGGGCCACATCACCGCTTGATTTTCGCTACAAGTTTTCTAGCTGTTGGGCTACAGGCATAAAACCTCGACCTCGATGGTCTATTCACCTGTCATATACTGATATATGGGTGTATGACAATAATATAAAGGTCAACTTGTGTGTATTGGCTATTGATCATGGGACCAGTACAGAACAGCCTTAACATCGGGTGCGCCACAGAAATGTTCTGACCTTAACTGATTTTCTTTCCCTTGCATTCCTCAAGTCTACAGATGTTCTATATCGGGTAAAGTATCTCTTCGAGTCTGCACCTCCTAAAGGACACACCAACGTGCCGATCCCAACTGGAGGGAGATCTTGACGGTAAGTATCCCTTAAACTTTGCTTGTTGTCTCTTCTGAGTAGCACTAGGCTAAGGTAGCGGTACTCGAGCATGTCGTAGCATGTTGGTCGGGGGTTGCTCGACCTGGAGGTGGAAACCGCAGGGTACAATGTGAGCAGGAGGATGACGTCATGATCCTCGGCTTTGTAGCCTCACGATCGGAGCCTACCGGCGGGAGTAGCTCGGCCAGTGCAGGAGTGTCCTAGATGGCTCCTTCGACGTCAACTCCTCTGACCGCGTCCCCAGTTGTGCCTCCAAATTCGTCTCTGAGACCCTATCCTTAGGTTCACTTAACCCTTATCCCTCCTTTTCCTTCTTGTAGGAGTAGGGTTTTTACACTAAGTTGTGTGCAGGGATAGGAGGAGGCTTGCACAACGAAGGTCATTGTCTCGGCAGAGGCCATCTCGGTCAAGCCAGAAGCAGCGGTTGCCAAGGCCGTCCCTTGGAAAAGTGGCCTAAGCCTAGCCGGGGTTAAGCTGTGCCGCCTAAAGAGAACGAAGTAAGTCTTCTCTTCTTCGTTTTCTTTATTTCCCTAGTTGGGAGCTTATCTGAGTCGTTGTTTGTAGGGTGGTGAGTGTCACAACAGAGGTGGTTGATCCTGTGTTGTAGGATGACCTTTTTGCCCCGGGGGCTATCGTGGCAGCGACTGAGTCAGTCGTGGAGACTGTCCAGCCCCCAGCCCTGGAGTCTGCCCCGCCCTCGACCAAGGAGGCCGATAAGCCCTCGGCCAAGGAGGTCGGTTCCCCCACCTCAGTGTAGGTCAAGGCCTCGGCCCTAAGGGTTAGAGGGTCTTCTGCGCCCAAGCTGCCACCGCAAGTTGTGGTGCTTCTTGAGGGTGGCCTCAAGCTCACGGAGCTCGTGGGGTCCCTGCTAGAGGTAAACAGTCTAATTGTTAGTCTTAATTTGCTAGAGTTGAAATTAATCTTTGTCTTTCAGTTCACTCTATCCAGGACTAACTCCCTCTAGTCGAAGATCCGGAGGATGAAGGAGCAGCTGGGTGGTCGGACAATGCGCTGGAGAGGGAGAAGGCCTCATCATCAAAGCAAGAGGCTGACATGGCCAAGCTGGAGTCGAACAAAACCTAGCTGACCGACAAGCTGTCGGAGGCCCAGAAGGTCTCAACTCGGACGGCATCCAGGGTGTCCTTTCTCGAGGGCAGCCTGACTTCCGTCCTGGATCTTCTCGAGATAGCCCTGAGCAAGGTGGGGGTCCCAATTATGCCTGTGGAAATAGCCTTCCGAGTGGCCGAACTGACTCGAGCGTTCTGCGGCTTCAAACCGATAGTGGCTACCCACATCTCGTAACAGCTTCGGCAAGGGGTCCAAGACTCGGTGGCGGTGGTGTTGGCATTGATCAAGGCCCGTAATCTAGAAGTTGACGTCGAGGCCCTCCAGGGATGAGCTCCTTGGAGCGACCGAGGAGATCGAGCAGCTGCTCGTGGCAATGAGGGATGTCATCCTGATCTTTGTAGATAGGTTGCAGGTGTCGAGACCTCCGTGTACTCCACGTGCTGAATAAAAACTAAGTTTCTTTTGATCAATACATGTGTTTTGTATGAATTTCTGTATATGAACTAGATGGTAGAACTTGTGGGAACTTGGCACTATGGGATATCAACAGCTGTGACACTTAGTGCTTTAGCTTCTCCCCTTGGCCCAAGTCGGAGAACGTTGCTGCTAACGGGGGAGTTTAGTCAGTCGGCCTTAGGTCTAAGTCAGTTGGAGGGCTCTGTAGCCCCCGGTCATTTGTAGACGCGATAAGAGACCTTCCTCCGTCCCACGGGGTTGCAACTCAGAAATCCTTCTCTTTGTGAGGGGACAAACGTAGGCACTCGTGTTGTATGCTATCGTCAACTTCTTAATACCACATGCCCGAGTTAGAATTATCCGAAATTCCCTTGTGGAAACTAGTCCGTAGGCCTTGCCAAGGACTTTGCTAAGCGGTTCTGATGAACGTGTGACACTTCTATTCTAGCCTTCTCCCCGACCCAACTCAGAATACTTTGCTGCTAACTGAGGAGTTTTGGTTGGTCGGCTTTAGGTCTAAGGCAAGTAGGAGGCTCAGTGGCCCCCGGACACTTGTAGATGCGGTAAGGGATTTTCCTATGTCCCACGAGACCGCATCTCAGAATTCCTTCCCTCCGCAAGGAAAGAGACTTATGTATTTGTATGACATGTTGTAGATAATACTTTTAGTACCCTGTACCCGTCCAGCCCCCGACTGGCTATCGAAGAAGGAAACTTGGATAGGCAGTCAAAAAAAAGAAATCATTAACTGACTTATAGAGATAACTTGAAAGAAAACTAAGCAATTATTCGTGCTGCCCCCTTGGCTAGGACCCCCCTCTGTAGGATCCTGTCACCCTGTGGCACCCCAGTCCTAGCATATCCAAGGACACGTGCTAGGTAGAGGTACTCGGAGCAGCTCACGGCGGGTGTGCCCATCATATGGGTGCTAGGTTTGGAGGCGGGGATAAGACAACGCAGAGGCGTGCCGATAACCTTGTGGGCAACATGAACGGGCAGTTAGGTTTTCTATATATTCAATCCCTTTGTACCTCACCTCTTCCATGTCACCACAAAGTATCAGGTCCAGCCCAACATGTCGTCTTGGCAGTCGAGCCCATCCTAGGCCCAAATGTTTTATAATTCATGCATCCGTGTTCGTGGTGAGGTTGGATGGAGCACGTGCGTGTAGATGTATGCATAGTTAAGGAATGTGATGGATGGATGGAGCAAAGCAATTGATTTGGTTTGGTTTGGTAGGTAGCTAGCGCGCGCGAGTTGGTTGGTTCCACTACATCCATATACATATATATCTCTATACGCGCAGGGATCTAAGTTGAGTGTGTACGTAATTCGCATCGCATCGATGACAACGCAGTCCCGGGTGGAGGCCCGGCCCCAAGCCTGAGCGGCATGTCCGCCATCCTGCCGAGTACGTCTGCCCCGAGGAGGAGTGCCGGGACCTCGGCGACACCTTCGACCTCGCCAGGATGCCTGGAGCTCCACTCATCCCCGTCATCGACATCGCCTCCTTCGACACCGCCCACTCCGACTCCCAGTCCAGCCGCGCCTGCGTCCATGCTGTCGTGGCTAAACCTAACACACGCGAACACCTGGAGCTGGAAGACACAAATGGAACAAGACGCAGAAGAGTTTGTGTCGCCTAACATTGCCACGTTTTCTTCTTCTCTTCTCTTATTTATAATCTGTTACATGCTAACAAACTACTCCCTAAACTTGAGGCATGACCAAGCGTAACGACCACACCATCCCACGATCACGTGATCACTCCTCCGACTCTGCCGTGCCACGATTGCATGCAGCTCATGCCATCCCACGACGCGATCAAAACGCAGCTAACTGACCCAGCTAATTTACCACATGCTCACGTTGCATGACCGGCTTTATTTGCTATTGACTTTGAACAACTCTAACATTAACGAGCAGCAGGGTTAATGGCTCAACAAATCACCCCCTAAGCCTGTTGCTCGGAGCTCACTTTAATGATGCCAAGTTTCTGCCTCATTTCAATGAACTTGACTCGACCCAGTGCCTTGGTGAGGATGTCGGCAAGCTGTCCGTCTGTACCGATGTGGTCGACTTCCACCTTGCCATCTTCAATGCATTCACGGATGAAATGAAACCGAGTGTCGATGTG
Source organism: Stipa capillata (assembly GCA_019208055.1). Taxonomy (NCBI): domain Eukaryota; kingdom Viridiplantae; phylum Streptophyta; class Magnoliopsida; order Poales; family Poaceae; genus Stipa; species Stipa capillata. The sequence continues at coordinate 593,341 of JAGXJF010005405.1, forward strand.
CTTACTTCGATCGTGATGCACTGGATTTTGGCTGAGAGCGATCGCCGACTTGTTGTCGACACGCAGCTTCACCGTCGTTGGCGCGCTGCCGACTAACTCCCCGAGTAGCCGACTAAGCCAGACGCCTTGGCAAGCCACTGAGGCCGCAGCTATGTACTCGGCCTCGCAAGACGAGAGTGCGATGACCTTCTGCTTCTGTGATATCCACGTGATGATGCTAGAGCTGAGGAAGAATGCGACTCCAGACGTGCTCTTGCGGTCATCGACATCACCGGCGAGGTCGCTGTCGCTGAAACCCTGCAAGATAGGTTCCGTCGTGTCGCCTTTCTTGTAGCAGCAGCCATACGCAGTAGTGTCGCTGACGTAGCGCAGAATTTGCTTCACCACCGCCCAGTGTGCCGTTGTCGGTGACTCCATGTATCGACTTACGATCCCAACTGCGTACGTGATGTCGGGTCTGGTGTTGCAGAGGTAGCGAAGACTCCCGACTACACTCTAGTACCGTGTTGCGTCCACGGGTTCGCCGGTGGCCAACTTGCTTAACTTCAGCCTGTTCTCCATTGGAGTGTGAGTGGGATTGCAATTCTTCATCCTAGCAGCTTCGAGGATCTTCACGGCATACGCGCTCTGACAGAGCGTGATCGTGCCATTCTTCTGCGCCACCTCGATCCCCAGATAGTAGCTCAAGGGCCCAAGATCGCTCATGTCGAAGAGGCGATGCATCTGGTCCTTGAACTCCTCGATGTCGTCATGGCTGGTGCCGGTGATGATCAGGTCGTCGACGTAGACACCCACCACGAGAATTGCGTTGCCGTTGCTTCTGCGGTACATGGCGTGCTCGAGTGGACTGCGTGTGAAACCAAGTGACACGAGAGACGCGTCGAGTTTGGCGTTCCACGCATGAGGTGCCTGCCGAAGTCCGTACAAGGCCTTGCGTAGCCGGAGCACCTTGCCTTCGTTGCCGTCGTTGACGAAGCCGGGTGGCTGATGCACATAAACCTCCTCCGTGAGCTCGCCATTGAGGAACGCCGACTTGACGTCCATGTGATGCACCTGCCATCCTTTGTGCGTGGCGAGTGCGAGGAGCAGCCGTACTGTTTCCATATGCGCCACCGGGGCAAATACTTCGTCGAAGTCCACCCCCTGTCGCTGAGCATATCCCTTAGCAACCAATCGAGCTTTGTGCTTCACAATGTTACCTGAGGGATCCTTCTTGACTTTAAACACCCACTTGAGCCCTATAGCTCGATGCCCAGTTGGGAGCACTGCCAGCTCCCATGTCTTGTTGCCATGGATCGACGCGAGTTCGACGTCCATTGCGCGCTTCCAGCAGTCTTCATTCAGTGCGTCTTGCACGTTGGTAGGCTCCTCGGAAGCAACGAGACACAAGTCGACTTGTTCAGAGCACAAGTCGAGGTACTCGGGGTGCCCGAGTAGGTGTGCTCGGGGCGCATCCTCTGTCCGAGTAGTTGGGGTACCCGAGCAGTGTACTCGGGGCGCACCCGCCCGAGTAGTAGGGGTACCCGAGTCGAGTTGTTTGAGGATGTCCGACATGGTCCGGTAGCGGAGTGGTGTGTCATCGAGGTCGTGCCGAGTGAAGTCGTTACTTGGCGGAGTTGTCGGGGTAGGAGGAACACTTGTCCGAGTGGGAGTCGGTGTTGATAGAGTCGGTGCGTCACGGTACTCGACCACCAGTTGTTCGTCCAGATGCGATACTGTTCCATAAGTATCACTCGACCAGTTCCACCTCCGTTGTTCCTTGAACGTGACATCACGTGTCACGTGTAGCTTCTTCGTGGCTGGGTTGTACACCCGATAGGCCTTGGAGCCTTCCTCGTACCCGACGAAGATCATCGGGGTCGATCGATCTGCAAGCTTGTCGATGCCGGGGCCGAGTCGCTTGACGCGAGCGACACAGCTGAATGTGCGAAGATGGTGCACCGCAGGCTTGCGCTTGTGCCACGCCTCGTAAGGCGTTCTACCATCGACACTGCGCGTTGGTGCGCGGTTGAGCAGGTACACTGCCGTCTTCACAGCTTCGCCTCAGAACTCGGCCAGCACTGACATGCTTTTCAGCAGACAGCGGGCCATCTCAACCACCATTTGGTTGCGTCGTTCCACCATGCTGTTTTGTTGTGGTGAGTAGGGTGCGGTGGTCTGATGTTTGATGCCTCCGTCCTCGCAGAAGCTTTGGAACTCACCGGAGTTGAACTCACCACCCTGGTCAGACCGAAATGCCATCAGCCTGCACCCGGACTCGGCTTCGGCGAGTGCCTTGATCTTCTTGAAGTGTCGGAACGCCTCGTCCTTCGTCTTGATCACCTCGAGCCACATGAACCTGCTGTAGTCATCGACGATGAGGAGGAAATAACGATTACCTCCTGCCGTTGCAGGTGTGATCGGTCCACACAAGTCCCTGTGGACCAACTCGAGGACTCGTTCCACGTGGTATGCCAATGCTTGCGGGAACGGGAGTCGGTGCTGCTTGCCGAGTGCACAGCCATCACAGAACTTCGTGACACAGTCGATGAGCGATACACCTTCAGCCATGCCGTGTCGTCCAAGGTTGTGTAGCGCACGAAAGTTCAGATGACCGTAGCGCGCATGCCACAGCCACGCTACGTCATCCGACTCGGACAACATGCAGACGGGCCGAGCCAGTGTCAGTTGCAACACGTAGAGGCGTCCGTGGTTCCTCCTGACCCGCGCTAGTAGTCGGCCGACCGAGTCTCGAAGTCGGAGCCACCCGTGATGAATATGGGTATTGCAACCCAACTCATCCATTTGGCCGATGCTGATAATATTGCTTCGGAGGCGAGGGATGTAATTTACCTCAGAGAGTCGCAGATGTTCGCCGTTTCGGCACTCGATGAGGATGGTTCCCTTTCCCTTAATCTCGACCTCCGAAGCGTCGTCGAGTTTGACGGAGCCCTTTACACCGGTGTCCATCTCGGAGAAGATCTCACGGCGTTCGGACATATGGTTACTCGTCCCTGTGTCCAGGTACCATGAAGTGTCGTAGCGATCTCCATCCTTGGCGGCTCGAGCTTGCGAGCCCTCCTCGTTGAGCAGCACATGGTGTGCCGACTGCTAGGTGGTGACGGTGGACGTGCACGCCGTGGCGAGAAGGAGCGTTGGTTCATCTTCATCGCCCTTCGCCAGGTTTGCTTGCTCCTTCCGCTCACGACGTGGCTCCTTGCAGTTCCTGGAGATGTGGCCGTATTTGTTACAATTGTAACACTTGATCCGTGACATGTCACGCTCGCCACCGGTACCGCTCCATCGTGTACCGTCGTCACGATCGCCACCGTCCCGTGCGCCACGGTTGTCGTTGCTGCGTCTACGGTTCGAGGGCTTGCCGCGTTGACGATTCGGGCTGCCATTGGAGCCTTGCCCCTGAGCTGCCGCGCGCTCCTTCCGTCGCGCGATCCATTGCTCCTCCGTGAGCAGTAGACGGCTGCTGCTGCCACCTTGGACATCGTCGGGGAAGTAACGTTCTTCAGCTGAACGCAGTCGCCCCATCAACTCCTTGATCGTCAGGGTGTTCAGATCAAGCAAAGTCTCGATGGACAATGCGATCTGACTGTATCGTGGAGGCAGAACACGGAGGAATTTCCTCACGACATTAACCTCCTCAACGATATCCCCGAGTGAGCGCAAGTTGTTGACGATGTTGGTGATGCGCATCCCGAACGCATCCAGCATCTCGCCGTCGTGGAACATGATGTGCTCAAACTCGGTGCGTAGTCATTGTGCCGTAGCCTCACGCACACGAGCAACGCCCATGCACATGACCTTCACCGTGTCCCACGCCTCCTTCGCCGTCTTCTTCACCGCGAGCGTGCCGATCATCTCGTTTGGCACGGCCCGCAGGATTGCAGCAAGCGCAGACTTGTTGTCGCGTACGCTCGCCGCGTTGCCTTCCACCGCATCCCACAAAACCTGGGACTCCATGGTGATCTGCATCACCAGAGCCCACTCAATATAGTTCGTCGCGGTGAGGGTCGGGTAGATGGCGCTGCCGCTCGGGATGTAGCGCTCCTGCACCACACGCTCGTGGATGATGACCTCGTTGCCGCCCCTTCGTCCCCGACTGCGTCCGCGGCTTTCTGCACGTGTCCGTGGAGGCGTCCTGGACCTCCCACCAGCGCCGCCGTCCATGATCCCAGAGACGTCAACCTCGCTCTGATACCAAATGTCGTGGCTAAACCTAACACACGCGAACACCTGGAGCTGGAAGACACAAATGGAACAAGACGCAGAAGAGTTTGTGCCGCATAACGTTGCAACGTTTTCGTCTTCTCTTCTCTTATTTATAATCTGTTACATGCTAACAAACTACTCCCTAAACCTGAGGCATGACCAAGCGTAACGACCACACCATCCCACGATCACGTGATCACTCCTCCGACTCTGCCGCGCCACGATCGCATGCAGCTCATGCCATCCCACGACGCGATCAAAACGCAGCTAACTGACCCAGCTAATTTACCACATGCTCACGTTGCATGACCGGCTTTATTTGCTATTGACTTCAAACAACTCTAACGTTAACGAGCAGCAGGGTTAATGGCTCAACACACGCCGTCCGGGCCGCCGCCGCCGGCTGGGGTGTGATGCATATTGCTGGCCATGGCATCCTGCCCGACCTCATGGACCAGCTGCAGCCGGCCGGCACCGCCTTCTTCGCCCTGCCCATCCACGCCAAGGAGGCCTACGCCAATGACCCGGCCGCGGAGCGCCTGCAGGGCTACGGCAGCCGCCTCGCCACCAACGCCAGCGGGCAGAGGGAGTAGGAGGACTACCTCTTCCACCTCCACCCTGACCACCAAGCCGACCACGCCCTCTGGCCCGCCAACCCGCCCGGGACGTCACGCGCCACTTCAGCGACCTCGTCCGCCGCCTCGCCTCCAAGCTGCTTGCCGTCCTCTCCCTCGGCCTCGACCTGCCGCACTCTACTCTCGAGCAACGGCTCGCCGGCGCCCCAGCCCCGCTGCAAGACCTCCTCCTCAAGCTCAAGATCAACTACTATCCCCGATGCCCGCAGCCAGACCTCGCCTGTTAGAATAAACTCGTTTGCACTTAGTAGCTGTAGTGTTACTTTCATGTTTTTGGTTTTTCAGTTAGTTAGTGTCGTGCTGTGCATGAGTCTGTGACAATCCTGCATAGCACTGAAGTGTAAGTGTGCATCTGTTGACGCGGTAGTAGCGAGCACGATCCTTGACGTGGGATGGCGCGGCAAATATGGATCGTGCACGCTTGTTTAGCCTCAGAATGTTGAGGCCGTTTAACTCTATAATCGTTGCTGAATAAAGGATGAAAAAGCACCGAAAAGTCGCAAGCAGTTAGCGGCGCAAAAACTCTCTCGCGTTCATTGTTTTCCACTGGTGTTCGTGTGTGCATCCACAAGAGCTTCGTGCGATCTGTGGCCTGATTTCCAACATTTGGTATCAGAGCCAGGTTGCTCGGTGCATGCCAAAGTACATGCCACGGGGAAATCAGGGATCACCTGGTGGAGCAATGTCAGGAGTCGAGGCGTCTGAGGTGAAGAAGGATGGTCTGTTGCCGATGGTGTATCCGCAGCTGACGCAGGACAACTACACCATGTGGGCGATGCAGATGCGGGTGGCACTGCAGGCTCAGGAGGTGTGGGAGGCGATCGAGGAAGCGGGCGCCGCGTACAGAAAGGGTGGCGCAGAGTACCGCAAGGATCATCTCGCGTTGACGGCCATCTACCAAGCAGTGCCGAGGCAGCTGCTGCCATCCCTAGCCGGAAAGGACTCGGCGAAGGAGGCCTGGGACGCGATCAAAACGGCGCAAATGGGCCATGAGCGCGTCCGCGAGGCAAACCTACAGACTCTGAAAAAGGAGTTTGAGGATCTGAAGATGCGCGGCGACGAGTCAGTGGATGAGTTCGTCGAGCGGATCACGAAGATTGTGAGTGGCACCCGAGGGCTTGGAGATACGTTGACAGAGATAGCCGTTGTGAGATGGTTCCTTCGTGCCGCGCCTGCCAGGTACATCCAACTGGTGACTTCACTTGAGCAGTGCGCAGACCTCACCACACTCACAATTGAGGATGTTGTGGGGCGGTTCAAAGCCCATGACGAAAGGTTGAAGAGTACCTTTGATAATCCTCAAGAATCTGAGCACCTTATGCTGTCACGCGCCCAATGGGAGCACCTTAATGGGATGGGAAAGAAGTCCAGTGACGCATCAGGCAGCAGGACAAAATGGAAGTCCAAGAAGGGTGAAGAGGATTGGGGTGGTGAGGGCAAGCCGAAGTTTGACAAGAGGAAAGTCAAATGCCATAACTGTGGGATTTATGGACATTTTAAATCGGAGTGTCGCAAAGCTAAGAAGGAGAACGGGAAGGCTCTTGTCGTAAAGAAGGATGACGATGAGCCTGCTCTCTTGATGCTAGAAACCTGCGAGGTAATGGAGCCTCATGAGCATGTGACCGAGGTAGTTTCCTTGGTCGAAGAGAAGGTTCGATTGCAAGTCAGTGCAGCTGAGAAGAGAAGCAGCGATGCATGGTACCTAGACACTGGTGCAAGTAGTCATATGACCAGACACAAGGCCAAGTTCGTGGAGCTCGACATGTCCATCAAAGGGACTGTCAAGTTCGGTGACAGTTTAGGAGTTGCCATTGAAGGGCGC